>CAJZCY010000018.1:0-600000 GCA_914969975.1 Anopheles atroparvus | reverse complement strand
TGTTTTGGCGTGGACTTAGGAAGTTTTTACCAAGTTTGTTACTGTTTTGGCGTGGACTTAGGAAGTTTGTACCAAGTTTGTTACTGTTTTGGCGTGGACTTAGGAAGTTTGTACCAAGTTTGTTACTGTTTTGGCGTGGACTTAGGAAGTTTGTACCAAGTTTGTAACTGTTTTGGCGTGGACTTAGGAAGTTTGTATCAAGTTTGTTACTGTTTTGGCGTGGACTTAGGAAGTTTGTACCAAGTTTGGTGCTGTTTTGGCGCGGACTTACGAAGTTTGTACCAAGTTTGGTGCTGTTTTGGCGTGGACTTAGAAAGTTTGTATCAAGTTTGGTGCTGTTTTGGCGTGGACTTAGGAAGTTTGTACCTAGTTTGTTTCTGTTTTGGCGTGGACTTAGGAAGTTTGTACCAAGTTTGTTACTGTTTTGGCGTGGACTTAGGAAGTTTGTATCAAGTTTGTTACTGTTTTGGCGTGGACTTAGGAAGTTTGTACCAAGTTTGGTGCTGTTTTGGCGTGGACTTAGGAAGTTTGTAGCAAGTTTGTAACTGTTTTGGCGTGGACTTAGGAAGTTTGTACCAAGTTTGGTGCTGTTTTGGCGCGGACTTACGAAGTTTGTACCAAGTTTGTTACTGTTTTGGCGTGGACTTAGGAAATTTGTATCAAGTTTGGTGCTGTTTTGGCGTGGACTTAGGAAGTTTGTACCAAGTTTGGTGCTGTTTTGGCGTGGACTTAGAAAGTTTGTATCAAGTTTGGTGCTGTTTTGGCGTGGACTTAGGAAGTTTGTACCAAGTTTGGTGCTGTTTTGGCGTGGACTTAGAAAGTTTGTATCAAGTTTGGTGCTGTTTTGGCGTGGACTTAGGAAGTTTGTACCAAGTTTGTTACTGTTTTGGCGTGGACTTAGGAAGTTTGTACCAAGTTTGTTACTGTTTTGGCGTGGACTTAGGAAGTTTGTTCCAAGTTTGGTGCTGTTTTGGCGTGGACTTAGGAAGTTTGTACCAAGTTTGTTTCTGTTTTGGCGTGGACTTAGGAAGTTTGTACCAAGTTTGGTGCTGTTTTGGCGTGGACTTAGGAAGTTTGTACCAAGTTTGGTGCTGTTTTGGCGTGGACTTAGGAAGTTTGTACCAAGTTTGGTGCTGTTTTGGCGTGGACTTAGGAAGTTTGTACCAAGTTTGTTACAGTTTTGGCGTGGACTTAGGAAGTTTGTACCAAGTTTGTTACTGTTTTGGCGTGGACTTAGGAAGTTTGTATCAAGTTTGTTACTGTTTTGGCGTGGACTTAGGAAGTTTGTACCAAGTTTGGTGCTGTTTTGGCGCGGACTTACGAAGTTTGTACCAAGTTTGGTGCTGTTTTGGCGTGGACTTAGAAAGTTTGTATCAAGTTTGGTGCTGTTTTGGCGTGGACTTAGGAAGTTTGTACCTAGTTTGTTTCTGTTTTGGCGTGGACTTAGGAAGTTTGTACCAAGTTTGTTACTGTTTTGGCGTGGACTTAGGAAGTTTGTATCAAGTTTGTTACTGTTTTGGCGTGGACTTAGGAAGTTTGTACCAAGTTTGGTGCTGTTTTGGCGTGGACTTAGGAAGTTTGTAGCAAGTTTGTAACTGTTTTGGCGTGGACTTAGGAAGTTTGTACCAAGTTTGGTGCTGTTTTGGCGCGGACTTACGAAGTTTGTACCAAGTTTGTTACTGTTTTGGCGTGGACTTAGGAAATTTGTATCAAGTTTGGTGCTGTTTTGGCGTGGACTTAGGAAGTTTGTACCAAGTTTGGTGCTGTTTTGGCGTGGACTTAGAAAGTTTGTATCAAGTTTGGTGCTGTTTTGGCGTGGACTTAGGAAGTTTGTACCAAGTTTGGTGCTGTTTTGGCGTGGACTTAGAAAGTTTGTATCAAGTTTGGTGCTGTTTTGGCGTGGACTTAGGAAGTTTGTACCAAGTTTGTTACTGTTTTGGCGTGGACTTAGGAAGTTTGTACCAAGTTTGTTACTGTTTTGGCGTGGACTTAGGAAGTTTGTTCCAAGTTTGGTGCTGTTTTGGCGTGGACTTAGGAAGTTTGTACCAAGTTTGTTTCTGTTTTGGCGTGGACTTAGGAAGTTTGTACCAAGTTTGGTGCTGTTTTGGCGTGGACTTAGGAAGTTTGTACCAAGTTTGGTGCTGTTTTGGCGTGGACTTAGGAAGTTTGTACCAAGTTTGGTGCTGTTTTGGCGTGGACTTAGGAAGTTTGTACCAAGTTTGTTACAGTTTTGGCGTGGACTTAGGAAGTTTGTACCAAGTTTGTTACTGTTTTGGCGTGGACTTAGGAAGTTTGTACCAAGTTTGTTACTGTTTTGGCGTGGACTTAGGAAGTTTGTACCAAGTTTGTTACTGTTTTGGCGTGGACTTAGGAAGTTTGTACCAAGTTTGGTGCTGTTTTGGCGTGGACTTAGGAAGTTTGTACCAAGTTTGTTACTGTTTTGGCGTGGACTAAGGAAGTTTGTACCAAGTTTGTTTCTGTTTTGGCGTGGACTTAGGAAGTTTGTACCAAGTTTGTTTCTGTTTTGGCGTGGACTTAGGAAGTTTGTACCAAGTTTGTTTCTGTTTTGGCGTGGACTTAGGAAGTTTGTACCAAGTTTGGTGCTGTTTTGGCGCGGACTTAGGAAGTTTGTACCAAGTTTGTTTCTGTTTTGGCGTGGACTTAGGAA
The DNA here is from genome assembly GCA_914969975.1 of Anopheles atroparvus. Taxonomy (NCBI): domain Eukaryota; kingdom Metazoa; phylum Arthropoda; class Insecta; order Diptera; family Culicidae; genus Anopheles; species Anopheles atroparvus. The sequence goes on along the minus strand of CAJZCY010000018.1, from coordinate 597,332 downwards.
GTTTGTACCAAGTTTGGTGCTGTTTTGGCGTGGACTTAGAAAGTTTGTATCAAGTTTGGTGCTGTTTTGGCGTGGACTTAGGAAGTTTGTACCAAGTTTGTTACTGTTTTGGCGTGGACTTAGGAAGTTTGTACCAAGTTTGGTGCTGTTTTGGCGTGGACTTAGGAAGTTTGTACCAAGTTTGTTACTGTTTTGGCGTGGACTTAGAAAGTTTGTATCAAGTTTGGTGCTGTTTTGGCGTGGACTTAGGAAGTTTGTACCAAGTTTGTTACTGTTTTGGCGTGGACTTAGGAAGTTTGTACCAAGTTTGGTGCTGTTTTGGCGTGGACTTAGGAAGTTTGTACCAAGTTTGTTACTGTTTTGGCGTGGACTTAGGAAGTTTGTATCAAGTTTGGTGCTGTTTTGGCGTGGACTTAGGAAGTTTGTACCTAGTTTGTTTCTGTTTTGGCGTGGACTTAGGAAGTTTGTACCAAGTTTGTTACTGTTTTGGCGTGGACTTAGGAAGTTTGTACCAAGTTTGGTGCTGTTTTGGCGTGGACTTAGGAAGTTTGTACCAAGTTTGTTACTGTTTTGGCGTGGACTTAGGAAGTTTGTACCAAGTTTGTTACTGTTTTGGCGTGGACTTAGGAAGTTTGTACCAAGTTTGTTACTGTTTTGGCGTGGACTTAGGAAGTTTGTACCAAGTTTGGTGCTGTTTTGGCGTGGACTTAGGAAGTTTGTACCAAGTTTGTTACTGTTTTGGCGTGGACTTAGGAAGTTTGTACCAAGTTTGGTGCTGTTTTGGCGTGGACTTAGGAAGTTTGTACCAAGTTTGTTACTGTTTTGGCGTGGACTTAGGAAGTTTGTACCAAGTTTGTTACTGTTTTGGCGTGGACTTAGGAAGTTTGTACCAAGTTTGTTACTGTTTTGGCGTGGACTTAGGAAGTTTGTACCAAGTTTGTTACTGTTTTGGCGTGGACTTAGGAAGTTTGTACCAAGTTTGGTGCTGTTTTGGCGTGGACTTAGGAAGTTTGTACCAAGTTTGTTACTGTTTTGGCGTGGACTTAGGAAGTTTGTATCAAGTTTGGTGCTGTTTTGGCGTGGTCTTAGGAAGTTTGTACCAAGTTTGTTACTGTTTTGGCGTGGACTTAGGAAGTTTGTACCAAGTTTGTTACTGTTTTGGCGTGGACTTAGGAAGTTTGTACCAAGTTTGTTACTGTTTTGGCGTGGACTTAGGAAGTTTGTACCAAGTTTGTTACTGTTTTGGCGTGGACTTAGGAAGTTTGTAACAAGTTTGGTGCTGTTTTGGCGTGGACTTAGGAAGTTTGTACCAAGTTTGGTGCTGTTTTGGCGTGGACTTAGGAAGTTTGTACCAAGTTTGGTGCTGTTTTGGCATGGACTTAGGAAGTTTGTATCAAGTTTGGTGCTGTTTTGGCGTGGACTTAGGAAGTTTGTACCTAGTTTGTTTCTGTTTTGGCGTGGACTTAGGAACTTTGCACCAAGTTTGTTACTGTTTTGGCGTGGACTTAGGAAGTTTGTACCAAGTTTGGTGCTGTTTTGGCGTGGACTTAGGAAGTTTGTACCAAGTTTGTTACTGTTTTGGCGTGGACTTAGGAAGTTTGTATCAAGTTTGGTGCTGTTTTGGCGTGGACTTAGGAAGTTTGTACCAAGTTTGTTACTGTTTTGGCGTGGACTTAGGAAGTTTGTACCAAGTTTGTTACTGTTTTGGCGTGGACTTAGAAAGTTTGTATCAAGTTTGTAACTGTTTTGGCGTGGACTTAGGAAGTTTGTATCAAGTTTGGTGCTGTTTTGGCGTGGACTTAGGAAGTTTGTACCTAGTTTGTTACTGTTTTGGCGTGGACTTAGGAAGTTTGTACCAAGTTTGGTGCTGTTTTGGCGTGGACTTAGGAAGTTTGTACCAAGTTTGTTACTGTTTTGGCGTGGACTTAGGAAGTTTGTACCAAGTTTGGTGCTGTTTTGGCGTGGACTTAGAAAGTTTGTATCAAGTTTGTTACTGTTTTGGCGTGGACTTAGGAAGTTTGTACCTAGTTTGTTACTGTTTTGGCGTGGACTTAGGAAGTTTGTACCAAGTTTGGTGCTGTTTTGGCGTGGACTTAGGAAGTTTGTACCAAGTTTGTTACTGTTTTGGCGTGGACTTAGGAAGTTTGTACCAAGTTTGGTGCTGTTTTGGCGTGGACTTAGAAAGTTTGTATCAAGTTTGGTGCTGTTTTGGCGTGGACTTAGGAAGTTTGTACCAAGTTTGGTGCTGTTTTGGCGTGGACTTAGGAAGTTTGTACCAAGTTTGTTACTGTTTTGGCGTGGACTTAGGAAGTTTGTACCTAGTTTGTTTCTGTTTTGGCGTGGACTTAGGAAGTTTGTACCAAGTTTGGTGCTGTTTTGGCGTGGACTTAGAAAGTTTGTATCAAGTTTGGTGCTGTTTTGGCGTGGACTTAGGAAGTTTGTACCAAGTTTGTTTCTGTTTTGGCGTGGTCTTAGGAAGTTTGTACCAAGTTTGTTACTGTTTTGGCGTGGACTTACGAAGTTTGTACCAAGTTTGTTACTGTTTTGGCGTGGACTTAGAAAGTTTGTATCAAGTTTGGTGCTGTTTTGGCGTGGACTTAGGAAGTTTGTACCTAGTTTGGTGCTGTTTTGGCGTGGACTTAGGAAGTTTGTACCAAGTTTGTTACTGTTTTGGCGTGGACTTAGGAAGTTTGTAGCAAGTTTGTAACTGTTTTGGCGTGGACTTAGGAAGTTTGTACCAAGTATGTTACTGTTTTGGCGTGGACTTACGAAGTTTGTACCAAGTTTGTTACTGTTTTGGCGTGGACTTAGGAAGTTTGTATCAAGTTTGTTACTGTTTTGGCGTGGACTTAGGAAGTTTGTACCAAGTTTGTTACTGTTTTGGCGTGGACTTAGGAAGTTTGTACCAAGTTTGGTGCTGTTTTGGCGTGGACTTAGGAAGTTTGTACCAAGTTTGTTACTGTTTTGGCGTGGACTTAGGAAGTTTGTACCAAGTTTGTTACTGTTTTGGCGTGGACTTAGGAAGTTTGTAGCAAGTTTGTAACTGTTTTGGCGTGGACTTAGGAAGTTTGTACCAAGTTTGTTACTGTTTTGGCGTGGACTTAGGAAGTTTGTACCAAGTTTGGTGCTGTTTTGGCGTGGACTTAGGAAGTTTGTATCAAGTTTGGTGCTGTTTTGGCGTGGACTTAGGAAGTTTGTATCAAGTTTGGTGCTGTTTTGGCGTGGACTTAGGAAGTTTGTACCTAGTTTGTTACTGTTTTGGCGTGGACTTAGGAAGTTTGTACCAAGTTTGTTACTGTTTTGGCGTGGACTTAGGAAGTTTGTATCAAGTTTGGTGCTGTTTTGGCGTGGACTGAGGAAGTTTGTACCTAGTTTGTTTCTGTTTTGGCGTGGACTTAGGAACTTTGCACCAAGTTTGTTACTGTTTTGGCGTGGACTTAGGAAGTTTGTACCAAGTTTGGTGCTGTTTTGGCGTGGACTTAGGAAGTTTGTACCAAGTTTGTTACTGTTTTGGCGTGGACTTAGGAAGTTTGTACCTAGATTGTTACTGTTTTGGCGTGGACTTAGGAAGTTTGTACCAAGTTTGGTGCTGTTTTGGCGTGGACTTAGGAAGTTTGTACCAAGTTTGTTACTGTTTTGGCGTGGACTTAGGAAGTTTGTATCAAGTTTGGTGCTGTTTTGGCGTGGACTTAGGAAGTTTGTACCTAGTTTGTTACTGTTTTGGCGTGGACTTAGGAAGTTTGTACCAAGTTTGTTACTGTTTTGGCGTGGACTTAGGAAGTTTGTATCAAGTTTGGTGCTGTTTTGGCGTGGACTGAGGAAGTTTGTACCTAGTTTGTTTCTGTTTTGGCGTGGACTTAGGAAGTTTGTACCAAGTTTGTTACTGTTTTGGCGTGGACTTAGGAAGTTTGTACCAAGTTTGGTGCTGTTTTGGCGTGGACTTAGGAAGTTTGTACCAAGTTTGTTACTGTTTTGGCGCGGACTTACGAAGTTTGTACCAAGTTTGGTGCTGTTTTGGCGTGGACTTAGAAAGTTTGTATCAAGTTTGGTGCTGTTTTGGCGTGGACTTAGGAAGTTTGTACCAAGTTTGGTGCTGTTTTGGCGTGGACTTAGGAAGTTTGTACCAAGTTTGTTACTGTTTTGGCGTGGACTTAGAAAGTTTGTATCAAGTTTGGTGCTGTTTTGGCGTGGACTTAGGAAGTTTGTACCAAGTTTGGTGCTGTTTTGGCGCGGACTTACGAAGTTTGTACCAAGTTTGTTACTGTTTTGGCGCGGACTTACGAAGTTTGTACCAAGTTTGGTGCTGTTTTGGCGTGGACTTACGAAGTTTGTACCAAGTTTGTTACTGTTTTGGCGTGGACTTAGGAAGTTTGTAGCAAATTTGGTGCTGTTTTGGCGTGGACTTAGGAAGTTTGTACCTAGTTTGTTTCTGTTTTGGCGTGGACTTAGGAAGTTTGTACCTAGTTTGTAACTGTTTTGGCGTGGACTTAGGAAGTTTGTACCAAGTTTGTTACTGTTTTGGCGTGGACTTAGGAAGTTTGTACCAAGTTTGTTACTGTTTTGGCGTGGACTTAGGAAGTTTGTATCAAGTTTGGTGCTGTTTTGGCGTGGACTTAGGAAGTTTGTACCTAGTTTGTTTCTGTTTTGGCGTGGACTTAGGAACTTTGCACCATGTTTGTTACTGTTTTGGCGTGGACTTAGGAAGTTTGTACCAAGTTTGGTGCTGTTTTGGCGTGGACTTAGGAAGTTTGTATCAAGTTTGGTGCTGTTTTGGCGTGGACTTAGGAAGTTTGTACCAAGTTTGTTACTGTTTTGGCGTGGACTTAGGAAGTTTGTACCAAGTTTGGTGCTGTTTTGGCGTGGACTTAGGAAGTTTGTACCAAGTTTGTTACTGTTTTGGCGTGGACTTAGGAAGTTTGTACCAAGTTTGGTGCTGTTTTGGCGTGGACTTAGGAAGTTTGCACCTAGTTTGTTTCTGTTTTGGCGTGGACTTAGGAAGTTTGTACCAAGTTTGGTGCTGTTTTGGCGTGGACTTGGGAAGTTTGTACCAAGTTTGTTACTGTTTTGGCGTGGACTTAGGAAGTTTGTACCAAGTTTGTTACTGTTTTGGCGTGGACTTAGGAAGTTTGTACCAAGTTTGTTACTGTTTTGGCGTGGACTTAGGAACTTTGCACCAAGTTTGTTACTGTTTTGGCGTGGACTTAGGAAGTTTGTATCAAGTTTGATGCTGTTTTGGCGTGGACTTAGGAAGTTTGTACCTAGTTTGTTTCTGTTTTGGCGTGGACTTAGTAAGTTTGTACCAAGTTTGTTACTGTTTTGGCGTGGACTTAGGAAGTTTGTACCAAGTTTGTTACTGTTTTGGCGTGGACTTAGGAAGTTTGTAGCAAGTTTGGTGCTGTTTTGGCGTGGACTTAGGAAGTTTGTACCAAGTTTGTTACTGTTTTGGCGTGGACTTAGGAAGTTTGTACCAAGTTTGGTGCTGTTTTGGCGTGGACTTAGGAAGTTTGTACCAAGTTTGTTACTGTTTTGGCGTGGACTTAGGAAGTTTGTACCAAGTTTGGTGCTGTTTTGGCGTGGACTTAGGAAGTTTGTACCAAGTTTGTTACTGTTTTGGCGTGGACTTAGGAAGTTTGTACCAAGTTTGTTACTGTTTTGGCGTGGACTTAGGAAGTTTGTACCAAGTTTGTTACTGTTTTGGCGTGGACTTAGGAAGTTTGTACCAAGTTTGTTACTGTTTTGGCGTGGACTTAGGAAGTTTGTACCAAGTTTGTTACTGTTTTGGCGTGGACTTAGGAAGTTTGTACCAAGTTTGTTACTGTTTTGGCGTGGACTTAGGAAGTTTGTACCAAGTTTGTTACTGTTTTGGCGTGGACTTAGGTAGTTTGTACCAAGTTTGGTGCTGTTTTGGCGTGGACTTAGGAAGTTTGTTCCTAGTTTGTTACTGTTTTGGCGTGGACTTAGGAAGTTTGTACCAAGTTTGTTACTGTTTTGGCGTGGACTTAGGAAGTTTGTACCAAGTTTGGTGCTGTTTTGGCGTGGACTTAGGAAGTTTGTACCAAGTTTGTTACTGTTTTGGCGTGGACTTAGGAAGTTTGTACCAAGTTTGTTACTGTTTTGGCGTGGACTTACGAAGTTTGTACCAAGTTTGTTACTGTTTTGGCGTGGACTTAGGAAGTTTGTATCAAGTTTGGTGCTGTTTTGGCGTGGACTTAGGAAGTTTGTATCAAGTTTGGTGCTGTTTTGGCGTGGACTTAGGAAGTTTGTACCTAGTTTGTTTCTGTTTTGGCGTGGACTTAGGAAGTTTGTACCTAGTTTGTAACTGTTTTGGCGTGGACTTAGGAAGTTTGTACCAAGTTTGTTACTGTTTTGGCGTGGACTTAGGAAGTTTGTACCAAGTTTGTTACTGTTTTGGCGTGGACTTAGGAAGTTTGTACCAAGTTTGGTGCTGTTTTGGCGTGGACTTAGGAAGTTTGTACCAAGTTTGTTACTGTTTTGGCGTGGACTTAGGAAGTTTGTACCAAGTTTGGTGCTGTTTTGGCGTGGACTTACGAAGTTTGTACCAAGTTTGTTACTGTTTTGGCGTGGACTTAGGAAGTTTGTATCAAGTTTGGTGCTGTTTTGGCGTGGACTTAGGAAGTTTGTATCAAGTTTGGTGCTGTTTTGGCGTGGACTTAGGAAGTTTGTATCAAGTTTGGTGCTGTTTTGGCGTGGACTTAGGAACTTTGCACCATGTTTGTTACTGTTTTGGCGTGGACTTAGGAAGTTTGTACCTAGTTTGTTACTGTTTTGGCGTGGACTTAGGAAGTTTGTACCAAGTTTGTTACTGTTTTGGCGTGGACTTAGGAAGTTTGTACCAAGTTTGGTGCTGTGTTGGCGTGGACTTAGAAAGTTTGTATCAAGTTTGGTGCTGTTTTGGCGTGGACTTAGGAAGTTTGTACCAAGTTTGTTACTGTCTTGGCGTGGACTTACGAAGTTTGTACCAAGTTTGTTACTGTTTTGGCGTGGACTTAGGAAGTTTGTATCAAGTTTGGTGCTGTTTTGGCGTGGACTTAGGAAGTTTGTATCAAGTTTGGTGCTGTTTTGGCGTGGACTTAGGAAGTTTGTATCAAGTTTGGTGCTGTTTTGGCGTGGACTTAGGAACTTTGCACCATGTTTGTTACTGTTTTGGCGTGGACTTAGGAAGTTTGTACCAAGTTTGTTACTGTTTTGGCGTGGACTTAGGAAGTTTGTACCAAGTTTGTTACTGTTTTGGCGTGGACTTAGGAAGTTTGTACCAAGTTTGGTGCTGTTTTGGCGCGGACTTACGAAGTTTGTACCAAGTTTGTTACTGTTTTGGCGCGGACTTACGAAGTTTGTACCAAGTTTGGTGCTGTTTTGGCGTGGACTTAGGAAGTTTGTACCAAGTTTGTTACTGTTTTGGCGTGGACTTAGGAAGTTTGTAGCAAGTTTGGTGCTGTTTTGGCGTGGACTTAGGAAGTTTGTACCTAGTTTGTTACTGTTTTGGCGTGGACTTAGGAAGTTTGTAGCAAGTTTGTAACTGTTTTGGCGTGGACTTAGGAAGTTTGTAGCAAGTTTGGTGCTGTTTTGGCGTGGACTTAGGAAGTTTGTAGCAAGTTTGGTGCTGTTTTGGCGTGGACTTAGGAAGTTTGTACCTAGTTTGTTACTGTTTTGGCGTGGACTTAGGAAGTTTGTAGCAAGTTTGTAACTGTTTTGGCGTGGACTTAGGAAGTTTGTACCAAGTTTGGTGCTGTTTTGGCGTGGACTTAGGAAGTTTGTACCAAGTTTGTTACTGTTTTGGCGTGGACTTAGGAAGTTTGTAGCAAGTTTGTAACTGTTTTGGCGTGGACTTAGGAAGTTTGTAGCAAGTTTGTAACTGTTTTGGCGTGGACTTAGGAAGTTTGTACCAAGTTTGGTGCTGTTTTGGCGTGGACTTAGGAAGTTTGTACCAAGTTTGTTACTGTTTTGGCGTGGACTTAGGAAGTTTGTACCAAGTTTGTTACTGTTTTGGCGTGGACTTAGGAAGTTTGTTCCAAGTTTGGTGCTGTTTTGGCGTGGACTTAGGAAGTTTGTACCAAGTTTGTTACTGTTTTGGCGTGGAGTTAGGAAGCTTGTACCAAGTTTGTTACTGTTTTGGCGTGGTCTTAGGAAGTTTGTACCAAGTTTGGTGCTGTTTTGGCGTGGACTTAGGAAGTTTGTACCAAGTTTGTTACTGTTTTGGCGTGGACTTAGGAAGTTTGTACCAAGTTTGTTACTGTTTTGGCGTGGACTTAGGAAGTTTGTACCAAGTTTGTTACTGTTTTGGCGTGGACTAAGGAAGTTTGTACCAAGTTTGGTGCTGTTTTGGCGCGGACTTACGAAGTTTGTACCAAGTTTGGTGCTGTTTTGGCGTGGACTTAGGAAGTTTGTACCAAGTTTGTTACTGTTTTGGCGTGGACTTAGGAAGTTTGTACCAAGTTTGGTGCTGTTTTGGCGTGGACTTAGGAACTTTGCACCAAGTTTGTTACTGTTTTGGCGTGGACTTACGAAGTTTGTACCAAGTTTGGTGCTGTTTTGGCGTGGACTTAGGAAGTTTGTACCAAGTTTGTTACTGTTTTGGCGTGGACTTAGGAAGTTTGTAGCAAGTTTGTAACTGTTTTGGCGTGGACTTAGGAAGTTTGTAGCAAGTTTGGTGCTGTTTTGGCGTGGACTTAGGAAGTTTGTAGCAAGTTTGGTGCTGTTTTGGCGTGGACTTAGGAAGTTTGTACCTAGTTTGTTACTGTTTTGGCGTGGACTTAGGAAGTTTGTAGCAAGTTTGTAACTGTTTTGGCGTGGACTTAGGAAGTTTGTACCAAGTTTGGTGCTGTTTTGGCGTGGACTTAGGAAGTTTGTACCAAGTTTGTTACTGTTTTGGCGTGGACTTAGGAAGTTTGTAGCAAGTTTGTAACTGTTTTGGCGTGGACTTAGGAAGTTTGTAGCAAGTTTGTAACTGTTTTGGCGTGGACTTAGGAAGTTTGTACCAAGTTTGGTGCTGTTTTGGCGTGGACTTAGGAAGTTTGTACCAAGTTTGTTACTGTTTTGGCGTGGACTTAGGAAGTTTGTACCAAGTTTGTTACTGTTTTGGCGTGGACTTAGGAAGTTTGTTCCAAGTTTGGTGCTGTTTTGGCGTGGACTTAGGAAGTTTGTACCTAGTTTGGTGCTGTTTTGGCGTGGACTTAGAAAGTTTGTATCAAGTTTGGTGCTGTTTTGGCGTGGACTTAGGAAGTTTGTACCTAGTTTGTTTCTGTTTTGGCGTGGACTTAGGAAGTTTGTACCAAGTTTGTTACTGTTTTGGCGTGGACTTAGGAAGTTTGTACCAAGTTTGGTGCTGTTTTGGCGCGGACTTACGAAGTTTGTACCAAGTTTGGTGCTGTTTTGGCGTGGACTTAGGAAGTTTGTACCAAGTTTGTTACTGTTTTGGCGTGGACTTAGGAAGTTTGTACCAAGTTTGGTGCTGTTTTGGCGTGGACTTAGGAAGTTTGTATCAAGTTTGGTGCTGTTTTGGCGTGGACTTAGAAAGTTTGTACCAAGTTTGTTACTGTTTTGGCGTGGACTTAGGAAGTTTGTACCAAGTTTGCAAGTGTTTTTGGGTAGTTTTAAGAAGTTTCTACAAAGTTTGTATTTGACACTCTGTTGCAACTCTGTTGGAATTCGGGTAGTTGTAGGAAGTTTGTACCAAGTTTGTTACTGTTTTGGCGTGGACTTAGGAAGTTTGTATCAAGTTTGGTGCTGTTTTGGCGTGGACTTAGAAAGTTTGTACCAAGTTTGTTTCTGTTTTGGCGTGGACTTAGAAAGTTTGTACCAAGTTTGGTGCTGTTTTGGCGTGGACTTAGGAAGTTTGTACCAAGTTTGTTACTGTTTTGGCGTGGACTTAGGAAGTTTGTACCAAGTTTGGTGCTGTTTTGGCGTGGACTTAGAAAGTTTGTACCAAGTTTGTTACTGTTTTGGCGTGGACTTAGGAAGTTTGTACCAAGTTTGTTACTGTTTTGGCGTGGACTTAGGAAGTTTGTACCTAGTTTGTTTCTGTTTTGGCGTGGACTTAGGAAGTTTGTACCAAGTTTGTTACTGTTTTGGCGTGGACTTAGGAAGTTTGTACCAAGTTTGTTACTGTTTTGGCGTGAACTTAGGAAGTTTGTACCTAGTTTGTTTCTGTTTTGGCGTGGACTTAGGAAGTTTGTACCAAGTTTGTTACTGTTTTGGCGTGGACTTAGGAAGTTTGTACCAAGTTTGTTACTGTTTTGGCGTGGACTTAGGAAGTTTGTACCAAGTTTGTTACTGTTTTGGCGTGGACTTAGGAAGTTTGTACCAAGTTTGTTACTGTTTTGGCGTGGACTTAGGAAGTTTGTACCAAGTTTGTTACTGTTTTGGCGTGGACTTAGGAAGTTTGTACCAAGTTTGTTACTGTTTTGGCGTGGACTTAGGAAGTTTGTACCAAGTTTGTTACTGTTTTGGCGTGGACTTAGGAAGTTTGTACCAAGTTTGTTACTGTTTTGGCGTGGACTTAGGAAGTTTGTACCAAGTTTGGTGCTGTTTTGGCGTGGACTTAGAAAGTTTGTATCAAGTTTGGTGCTGTTTTGGCGTGGACTTAGGAAGTTTGTACCTAGTTTGTTTCTGTTTTGGCGTGGACTTAGGAAGTTTGTACCTAGTTTGTTTCTGTTTTGGCGTGGACTTAGGAAGTTTGTACCAAGTTTGGTGCTGTTTTGGCGTGGACTTAGGAAGTTTGTACCAAGTTTGTTACTGTTTTGGCGTGGACTTAGGAAGTTTGTACCAAGTTTGTTACTGTTTTGGCGTGGACTTGGGAAGTTTGTACCAAGTTTGGTGCTGTTTTGGCGTGGACTTAGGAAGTTTGTACCAAGTTTGTTACTGTTTTGGCGTGGACTTAGGAAGTTTGTACCAAGTTTGTTACTGTTTTGGCGTGGACTTAGGATGTTTGTACCAAGTTTGTTACTGTTTTGGCGTGGACTTAGGAAGTTTGTACCAAGTTTGTTTCTGTTTTGGCGTGGACTAAGGAAGTTTGTACCAAGTTTGGTGCTGTTTTGGCGTGGACTTAGGAAGTTTGTACCTAGTTTGTTACTGTTTTGGCGTGGACTTAGGAAGTTTGTACCAAGTTTGGTGCTGTTTTGGCGTGGACTTAGGAAGTTTGTACCAAGTTTGTTACTGTTTTGGCGTGGACTTAGGAAGTTTGTACCAAGTTTGTTACTGTTTTGGCGTGGACTTAGGAAGTTTGTACCTAGTTTGTTTCTGTTTTGGCGTGGACTTAGGAAGTTTGTACCAAGTTTGGTGCTGTTTTGGCGTGGACTTAGAAAGTTTGTATCAAGTTTGGTGCTGTTTTGGCGTGGACTTAGGAAGTTTGTACCTAGTTTGTTTCTGTTTTGGCGTGGACTTAGGAAGTTTGTACCTAGTTTGTTTCTGTTTTGGCGTGGACTTAGGAAGTTTGTACCAAGTTTGGTGCTGTTTTGGCGTGGACTTAGAAAGTTTGTATCAAGTTTGGTGCTGTTTTGGCGTGGACTTAGGAAGTTTGTACCTAGTTTGTTTCTGTTTTGGCGTGGACTTAGGAAGTTTGTACCTAGTTTGTTTCTGTTTTGGCGTGGACTTAGGAAGTTTGTACCAAGTTTGGTGCTGTTTTGGCGTGGACTTAGGAAGTTTGTACCAAGTTTGGTGCTGTTTTGGCGTGGACTTAGGAAGTTTGTACCTAGTTTGTTACTGTTTTGGCGTGGACTTAGGAAGTTTGTACCTAGTTTGTTTCTGTTTTGGCGTGGACTTAGGAAGTTTGTACCAAGTTTGGTGCTGTTTTGGCGTGGACTTAGAAAGTTTGTATCAAGTTTGGTGCTGTTTTGGCGTGGACTTAGGAAGTTTGTACCAAGTTTGTTACTGTTTTGGCGTGGACTTAGGAAGTTTGTACCAAGTTTGGTGCTGTTTTGGCGTGGACTTAGAAAGTTTGTATCAAGTTTGGTGCTGTTTTGGCGTGGACTTAGGAAGTTTGTACCTAGTTTGTTTCTGTTTTGGCGTGGACTTAGGAAGTTTGTACCTAGTTTGTTTCTGTTTTGGCGTGGACTTAGGAAGTTTGTACCAAGTTTGGTGCTGTTTTGGCGTGGACTTAGGAAGTTTGTACCAAGTTTGTTACTGTTTTGGCGTGGACTTAGGAAGTTTGTACCAAGTTTGTTACTGTTTTGGCGTGGACTTAGGAAGTTTGTACCAAGTTTGTTACTGTTTTGGCGTGGACTTAGGAAGTTTGTACCAAGTTTGTTACTGTTTTGGCGTGGACTTAGGAAGTTTGTACCAAGTTTGGTGCTGTTTTGGCGTGGACTTAGGAAGTTTGTACCAAGTTTGTTACTGTTTTGGCGTGGACTTAGGAAGTTTGTACCAAGTTTGTTACTGTTTTGGCGTGGACTTAGGAAGTTTGTACCAAGTTTGGTGCTGTTTTGGCGTGGACTTAGGAAGTTTGTACCAAGTTTGGTACTGTTTTGGCGCGGACTTACGAAGTTTGTACCAAGTTTGGTGCTGTTTTGGCGTGGACTTAGGAAGTTTGTACCAAGTTTGGTGCTGTTTTGGCGTGGACTTAGGAAGTTTGTACCAAGTTTGTTACTGTTTTGGCGTGGACTTAGGAAGTTTGTATCAAGTTTGGTGCTGTTTTGGCGTGGACTTAGGAAGTTTGTACCTAGTTTGTTTCTGTTTTGGCGTGGACTTAGGAAGTTTGTACCAAGTTAGTTTCTGTTTTGGCGCGGACTTACGAAGTTTGTACCAAGTTTGGTGCTGTTTTGGCGTGGACTTAGGAAGTTTGTACCAAGTTTGTTACTGTTTTGGCGTGGACTTAGGAAGTTTTTACCAAGTTTGTTACTGTTTTGGCGTGGACTTAGGAAGTTTGTACCAAGTTTGTTACTGTTTTGGCGTGGACTTAGGAAGTGTGTATCAAGTTTGGTGCTGTTTTGGCGTGGACTTAGAAAGTTTGTATCAAGTTTGGTGCTGTTTTGGCGTGGACTTAGGAAGTTTGTACCAAGTTTGTTACTGTTTTGGCGTGGACTTAGGAACTTTGCACCAAGTTTGTTACTGTTTTGGCGTGGACTTACGAAGTTTGTACCAAGTTTGGTGCTGTTTTGGCGTGGACTTAGGAAGTTTGTACCAAGTTTGTTATTGTTTTGGCGTGGACTTAGGAAGTTTGTACCAAGTTTGGTGCTGTTTTGGCGTGGACTTTGGAAGTTTGTATCAAGTTTGGTGCTGTTTTGGCGTGGACTTAGGAAGTTTGTACCAAGTTTGTTACTGTTTTGGCGTGGACTTAGGAACTTTGCACCAAGTTTGTTACTGTTTTGGCGTGGACTTAGGAAGTTTGTACCAAGTTTTTTACTGTTTTGGCGTGGACTTAGGAAGTTTGTACCAAGTTTGGTGCTGTTTTGGCGTGGACTAAGGAAGTTTGTACCAAGTTTGGTGATGTTTTGGCGTGGACTTACGAAGTTTGTACCAAGTTTGGTGCTGTTTTGGCGTGGACTTAGGAAGTTTGTACCAAGTTTGTTACTGTTTTGGCGTGGACTTAGGAAGTTTGTATCAAGTTTGGTGCTGTTTTGGCGAGGACTTAGGAAGTTTGTACCAAGTTTGTTACTGTTTTGGCGTGGACTTAGGAAGTTTGTACCAAGTTTGGTGCTGTTTTGGCGTGGACTTAGGAAGTTTGTACCAAGTTTGTTACTGTTTTGGCGTGGACTTAGGAAGTTTGTATCAAGTTTGGTGCTGTTTTGGCGTGGACTTAGGAAGTTTGTACCAAGTTTGTTACTGTTTTGGCGTGGACTTAGGAAGTTTGTACCAAGTTTGGTGCTGTTTTGGCGTGGACTTAGGAAGTTTGTACCAAGTTTGTTACTGTTTTGGCGTGGACTTAGGAAGTTTGTACCAAGTTTTTTACTGTTTTGGCGTGGACTTAGGAAGTTTGTACCAAGTTTGGTGCTGTTTTGGCGTGGACTTAGGAAGTTTGTACCAAGTTTGTTACTGTTTTGGCGTGGACTTAGGAACTTTGCACCAAGTTTGTTACTGTTTTGGCGTGGACTTAGGAAGTTTGTATCAAGTTTGATGCTGTTTTGGCGTGGACTTAGGAAGTTTGTACCTAGTTTGTTTCTGTTTTGGCGTGGACTTAGGAAGTTTGTACCAAGTTTGTTACTGTTTTGGCGTGGACTTAGAAAGTTTGTATCAAGTTTGGTGCTGTTTTGGCGTGGACTTAGGAAGTTTGTACCAAGTTTGGTGCTGTTTTGGCGTGGACTTAGGAAGTTTGTACCAAGTTTGTTACTGTTTTGGCGTGGACTTAGGAAGTTTGTATCAAGTTTGTTACTGTTTTGGCGTGGACTTAGGAAGTTTGTACCAAGTTTGTTACTGTTTTGGCGTGGACTTAGGAAGTTTGTACCAAGTTTGTTACTGTTTTGGCGTGGACTTAGGAAGTTTGTACCAAGTTTGTTACTGTTTTGGCGTGGACTTAGGAAGTTTGTACCAAGTTTGGTGCTGTTTTGGCGTGGACTTAGGAAGTTTGTACCAAGTTTGTTACTGTTTTGGCGTGGACTTAGGAAGTTTGTACCAAGTTTGTTACTGTTTTGGCGTGGACTTAGGAAGTTTGTACCAAGTTTGTTACTGTTTTGGCGTGGACTTAGGAAGTTTGTACCAAGTTTGTTACTGTTTTGGCGTGGACTTAGGAAGTTTGTACCAAGTTTGGTGCTGTTTTGGCGCGGACTTACGAAGTTTGTACCAAGTTTGGTGATGTTTTGGCGTGGACTTAGGAAGTTTGTATCAAGTTTGGTGCTGTTTTGGCGTGGTCTTAGGAAGTTTGTACCAAGTTTGTTACTGTTTTGGCATGGACTTAGGAAGTTTGTACCAAGTTTGTTACTGTTTTGGCGTGGACTTAGGAAGTTTGTACCAAGTTTGTTACTGTTTTGGCGTGGACTTAGGAAGTTTGTACCAAGTTTGTTACTGTTTTGGCGTGGACTTAGGAAGTTTGTACCAAGTTTGTTTCTGTTTTGGCGTGGACTTAGGAAGTTTGTATCAAGTTTGGTGCTGTTTTGGCGTGGACTTAGGAAGTTTGTACCTAGTTTGTTTCTGTTTTGGCGTGGACTTAGGAAGTTTGTACCAAGTTTGTTACTGTTTTGGCGCGGACTTACGAAGTTTGTACCAAGTTTGGTGCTGTTTTGGCGTGGACTTAGGAAGTTTGTACCAAGTTTGTTCCTGTTTTGGCGTGGACTTAGGAAGTTTGTACCAAGTTTGTTACTGTTTGGGCGTGGACTTAGGAAGTTTGTACCAAGTTTGTTACTGTTTTGGCGTGGACTTAGGAAGTTTGTAGCAAGTTTGGTGCTGTTTTGGCGCGGACTTACGAAGTTTGTACCAAGTTTGGTGCTGTTTTGGCGTGGACTTAGGAAGTTTGTACCAAGTTTATTACTGTTTTGGCGTGGACTTAGGATGTTTGTATCAAGTTTGGTGCTGTTTTGGCGTGGACTTAGGAAGTTTGTACCTAGTTTGTTTCTGTTTTGGCGTGGACTTAGGAAGTTTGTACCAAGTTAG
Organism: Anopheles atroparvus; assembly: GCA_914969975.1. Taxonomy (NCBI): domain Eukaryota; kingdom Metazoa; phylum Arthropoda; class Insecta; order Diptera; family Culicidae; genus Anopheles; species Anopheles atroparvus. The sequence continues at coordinate 581,795 of CAJZCY010000018.1, read as the reverse complement.
TTACTGTTTTGGCGTGGACTTAGGAAGTTTGTACCAAGTTTGTTACTGTTTTGGCGTGGACTTAGGAAGTTTGTACCAAGTTTGGTGCTGTTTTGGCGTGGACTTAGGAAGTTTATATCAAGTTTGGTGCTGTTTTGGCGTGGACTTAGGAAGTTTGTACCAAGTTTGTTACTGTTTTGGCGTGGACTTAGGAAGTTTGTACCAAGTTTGTTACTGTTTTGGCGTGGACTTAGGAAGTTTGTACCAAGTTTGTTACTGTTTTGGCGTGGACTTAGGAAGTTTGTACCAAGTTTGTTACTGTTTTGGCGTGGACTTCGGAAGTTTGTACCAAGTTTGGTGCTGTTTTGGCGCGGACTTACGAAGTTTGTACCAAGTTTGGTGCTGTTTTGGCGTGGACTTAGGAAGTTTGTACCAAGTTTGTTACTGTTTTGGCGTGGACTTAGGAAGTTTGTATCAAACTTGGTGCTGTTTTGGCGTGGACTTAGGAAGTTTGTACCAAGTTTGTTACTGTTTTGGCGTGGACTTAGGAAGTTTGTACCAAGTTTGTTACTGTTTTGGCGTGGACTTAGGAAGTTTGTATCAAGTTTGGTGCTGTTTTGGCGTGGACTTAGGAAGTTTGTATCAAGTTTGGTGCTGTTTTGGCGTGGACTTAGAAAGTTTGTATCAAGTTTGGTGCTGTTTTGGCGTGGACTTAGGAAGTTTGTACCTAGTTTGTTTCTGTTTTGGCGTGGACTTAGGAAGTTTGTACCAAGTTTGTTTCTGTTTTGGCGTGGACTTAGGAAGTTTGTTCCAAGTTTGGTGCTGTTTTGGCGTGGACTTAGGAAGTTTGTACCAAGTTTGTTACTGTTTTGGCGTGGACTTAGGAAGTTTGTACCAAGTTTGGTGCTGTTTTGGCGTGGACTTAGGAAGTTTGTACCAAGTTTGTTACTGTTTTGGCGTGGACTTAGGAAGTTTGTATCAAGTTTGGTGCTGTTTTGGCGTGGACTTAGGAAGTTTGTACCTAGTTTGTTTCTGTTTTGGCGTGGACTTAGGAAGTTTGTACCAAGTTTGTTTCTGTTTTGGCGCGGACTTACGAAGTTTGTACCAAGTTTGGTGCTGTTTTGGCGTGGACTTAGGAAGTTTGTACCAAGTTTGTTACTGTTTTGGCGTGGACTTAGGAAGTTTGTACCAAGTTTGTTACTGTTTTGGCGTGGACTTAGGAAGTTTGTACCAAGTTTGGTGCTGTTTTGGCGTGGACTAAGGAAGTTTGTACCAAGTTTGGTGATGTTTTGGCGTGGACTTACGAAGTTTGTACCAAGTTTGGTGCTGTTTTGGCGTGGACTTAGGAAGTTTGTACCAAGTTTGTTACTGTTTTGGCGTGGACTTAGGAAGTTTGTATCAAGTTTGGTGCTGTTTTGGCGTGGACTTAGGAAGTTTGTACCAAGTTTGTTACTGTTTTGGCGTGGACTTAGGAAGTTTGTACCAAGTTTGGTGCTGTTTTGGCGTGGACTTAGGAAGTTTGTACCAAGTTTGTTACTGTTTTGGCGTGGACTTAGGAAGTTTGTACCAAGTTTGTTACTGTTTTGGCGTGGACTTAGGAAGTTTGTATCAAGTTTGGTGCTGTTTTGGCGTGGACTTAGGAAGTTTGTACCTAGTTTGTTTCTGTTTTGGCGTGGACTTAGGAAGTTTGTACCAAGTTTGTTACTGTTTTGGCGTGGACTTAGGAAGTTTGTACCAAGTTTGTTACTGTTTTGGCGTGGACTTAGGAAGTTTGTACCAAGTTTGTTACTGTTTTGGCGTGGACTTAGGAAGTTTGTACCAAGTTTGGTGCTGTTTTGGCGTGGACTTAGAAAGTTTGTATCAAGTTTGGTGCTGTTTTGGCGTGGACTTAGGAAGTTTGTACCTAGTTTGTTTCTGTTTTGGCGTGGACTTAGGAAGTTTGTACCTAGTTTGTTTCTGTTTTGGCGTGGACTTAGGAAGTTTGTACCAAGTTTGGTGCTGTTTTGGCGTGGACTTAGGAAGTTTGTACCAAGTTTGTTACTGTTTTGGCGTGGACTTAGGAAGTTTGTACCAAGTTTGTTACTGTTTTGGCGTGGACTTAGGAAGTTTGTACCAAGTTTGGTGCTGTTTTGGCGTGGACTTAGGAAGTTTGTACCAAGTTTGTTACTGTTTTGGCGTGGACTTAGGAAGTTTGTACCAAGTTTGTTACTGTTTTGGCGTGGACTTAGGATGTTTGTACCAAGTTTGTTACTGTTTTGGCGTGGACTTAGGAAGTTTGTACCAAGTTTGTTTCTGTTTTGGCGTGGACTAAGGAAGTTTGTACCAAGTTTGGTGCTGTTTTGGCGTGGACTTAGGAAGTTTGTACCTAGTTTGTTACTGTTTTGGCGTGGACTTAGGAAGTTTGTACCAAGTTTGGTGCTGTTTTGGCGTGGACTTAGGAAGTTTGTACCAAGTTTGTTACTGTTTTGGCGTGGACTTAGGAAGTTTGTACCAAGTTTGTTACTGTTTTGGCGTGGACTTAGGAAGTTTGTACCAAGTTTGGTGCTGTTTTGGCGTGGACTTAGGAAGTTTGTACCAAGTTTGGTGCTGTTTTGGCGTGGACTTAGGAAGTTTGTACCAAGTTTGTTACTGTTTTGGCGTGGACTTAGGAAGTTTGTACCAAGTTTGTTACTGTTTTGGCGTGGACTTAGGAAGTTTGTACCAAGTTTGGTGCTGTTTTGGCGTGGACTTAGGAAGTTTGTACCAAGTTTGGTACTGTTTTGGCGCGGACTTACGAAGTTTGTACCAAGTTTGGTGCTGTTTTGGCGTGGACTTAGGAAGTTTGTACCAAGTTTGGTGCTGTTTTGGCGTGGACTTAGGAAGTTTGTACCAAGTTTGTTACTGTTTTGGCGTGGACTTAGGAAGTTTGTATCAAGTTTGGTGCTGTTTTGGCGTGGACTTAGGAAGTTTGTACCTAGTTTGTTTCTGTTTTGGCGTGGACTTAGGAAGTTTGTACCAAGTTAGTTTCTGTTTTGGCGCGGACTTACGAAGTTTGTACCAAGTTTGGTGCTGTTTTGGCGTGGACTTAGGAAGTTTGTACCAAGTTTGTTACTGTTTTGGCGTGGACTTAGGAAGTTTTTACCAAGTTTGTTACTGTTTTGGCGTGGACTTAGGAAGTTTGTACCAAGTTTGTTACTGTTTTGGCGTGGACTTAGGAAGTGTGTATCAAGTTTGGTGCTGTTTTGGCGTGGACTTAGAAAGTTTGTATCAAGTTTGGTGCTGTTTTGGCGTGGACTTAGGAAGTTTGTACCAAGTTTGTTACTGTTTTGGCGTGGACTTAGGAACTTTGCACCAAGTTTGTTACTGTTTTGGCGTGGACTTACGAAGTTTGTACCAAGTTTGGTGCTGTTTTGGCGTGGACTTAGGAAGTTTGTACCAAGTTTGTTATTGTTTTGGCGTGGACTTAGGAAGTTTGTACCAAGTTTGGTGCTGTTTTGGCGTGGACTTTGGAAGTTTGTATCAAGTTTGGTGCTGTTTTGGCGTGGACTTAGGAAGTTTGTACCAAGTTTGTTACTGTTTTGGCGTGGACTTAGGAACTTTGCACCAAGTTTGTTACTGTTTTGGCGTGGACTTAGGAAGTTTGTACCAAGTTTTTTACTGTTTTGGCGTGGACTTAGGAAGTTTGTACCAAGTTTTCTTGCTGTTTTGGCGTGGACTAAGGAAGTTTGTACCAAGTTTGGTGATGTTTTGGCGTGGACTTACGAAGTTTGTACCAAGTTTGGTGCTGTTTTGGCGTGGACTTAGGAAGTTTGTACCAAGTTTGTTACTGTTTTGGCGTGGACTTAGGAAGTTTGTATCAAGTTTGGTGCTGTTTTGGCGTGGACTTAGGAAGTTTGTACCAAGTTTGTTACTGTTTTGGCGTGGACTTAGGAAGTTTGTACCAAGTTTGGTGCTGTTTTGGCGTGGACTTAGGAAGTTTGTACCAAGTTTGTTACTGTTTTGGCGTGGACTTAGGAAGTTTGTATCAAGTTTGGTGCTGTTTTGGCGTGGACTTAGGAAGTTTGTACCAAGTTTGTTACTGTTTTGGCGTGGACTTAGGAAGTTTGTACCAAGTTTGGTGCTGTTTTGGCGTGGACTTAGGAAGTTTGTACCAAGTTTGTTACTGTTTTGGCGTGGACTTAGGAAGTTTGTACCAAGTTTTTTACTGTTTTGGCGTGGACTTAGGAAGTTTGTACCAAGTTTGGTGCTGTTTTGGCGTGGACTTAGGAAGTTTGTACCAAGTTTGTTACTGTTTTGGCGTGGACTTAGGAACTTTGCACCAAGTTTGTTACTGTTTTGGCGTGGACTTAGGAAGTTTGTATCAAGTTTGATGCTGTTTTGGCGTGGACTTAGGAAGTTTGTACCTAGTTTGTTTCTGTTTTGGCGTGGACTTAGGAAGTTTGTACCAAGTTTGTTACTGTTTTGGCGTGGACTTAGAAAGTTTGTATCAAGTTTGGTGCTGTTTTGGCGTGGACTTAGGAAGTTTGTACCAAGTTTGGTGCTGTTTTGGCGTGGACTTAGGAAGTTTGTACCAAGTTTGTTACTGTTTTGGCGTGGACTTAGGAAGTTTGTATCAAGTTTGTTACTGTTTTGGCGTGGACTTAGGAAGTTTGTACCAAGTTTGTTACTGTTTTGGCGTGGACTTAGGAAGTTTGTACCAAGTTTGTTACTGTTTTGGCGTGGACTTAGGAAGTTTGTACCAAGTTTGTTACTGTTTTGGCGTGGACTTAGGAAGTTTGTACCAAGTTTGGTGCTGTTTTGGCGTGGACTTAGGAAGTTTGTACCAAGTTTGTTACTGTTTTGGCGTGGACTTAGGAAGTTTGTACCAAGTTTGTTACTGTTTTGGCGTGGACTTAGGAAGTTTGTACCAAGTTTGTTACTGTTTTGGCGTGGACTTAGGAAGTTTGTACCAAGTTTGTTACTGTTTTGGCGTGGACTTAGGAAGTTTGTACCAAGTTTGGTGCTGTTTTGGCGCGGACTTACGAAGTTTGTACCAAGTTTGGTGATGTTTTGGCGTGGACTTAGGAAGTTTGTATCAAGTTTGGTGCTGTTTTGGCGTGGTCTTAGGAAGTTTGTACCAAGTTTGTTACTGTTTTGGCATGGACTTAGGAAGTTTGTACCAAGTTTGTTACTGTTTTGGCGTGGACTTAGGAAGTTTGTACCAAGTTTGTTACTGTTTTGGCGTGGACTTAGGAAGTTTGTACCAAGTTTGTTACTGTTTTGGCGTGGACTTAGGAAGTTTGTACCAAGTTTGTTTCTGTTTTGGCGTGGACTTAGGAAGTTTGTATCAAGTTTGGTGCTGTTTTGGCGTGGACTTAGGAAGTTTGTACCTAGTTTGTTTCTGTTTTGGCGTGGACTTAGGAAGTTTGTACCAAGTTTGTTACTGTTTTGGCGCGGACTTACGAAGTTTGTACCAAGTTTGGTGCTGTTTTGGCGTGGACTTAGGAAGTTTGTACCAAGTTTGTTCCTGTTTTGGCGTGGACTTAGGAAGTTTGTACCAAGTTTGTTACTGTTTGGGCGTGGACTTAGGAAGTTTGTACCAAGTTTGTTACTGTTTTGGCGTGGACTTAGGAAGTTTGTAGCAAGTTTGGTGCTGTTTTGGCGCGGACTTACGAAGTTTGTACCAAGTTTGGTGCTGTTTTGGCGTGGACTTAGGAAGTTTGTACCAAGTTTGTTACTGTTTTGGCGTGGACTTAGGATGTTTGTATCAAGTTTGGTGCTGTTTTGGCGTGGACTTAGGAAGTTTATATCAAGTTTGGTGCTGTTTTGGCGTGGACTTAGGAAGTTTGTACCAAGTTTGTTACTGTTTTGGCGTGGACTTAGGAAGTTTGTACCAAGTTTGTTACTGTTTTGGCGTGGACTTAGGAAGTTTGTACCAAGTTTGTTACTGTTTTGGCGTGGACTTAGGAAGTTTGTACCAAGTTTGTTACTGTTTTGGCGTGGACTTAGGAAGTTTGTACCAAGTTTGGTGCTGTTTTGGCGTGGACTTAGGAAGTTTATATCAAGTTTGGTGCTGTTTTGGCGTGGACTTAGGAAGTTTGTACCAAGTTTGTTACTGTTTTGGCGTGGACTTAGGAAGTTTGTACCAAGTTTGTTACTGTTTTGGCGTGGACTTAGGAAGTTTGTACCAAGTTTGTTACTGTTTTGGCGTGGACTTAGGAAGTTTGTACCAAGTTTGTTACTGTTTTGGCGTGGACTTCGGAAGTTTGTACCAAGTTTGGTGCTGTTTTGGCGCGGACTTACGAAGTTTGTACCAAGTTTGGTGCTGTTTTGGCGTGGACTTAGGAAGTTTGTACCAAGTTTGTTACTGTTTTGGCGTGGACTTAGGAAGTTTGTATCAAACTTGGTGCTGTTTTGGCGTGGACTTAGGAAGTTTGTACCAAGTTTGTTACTGTTTTGGCGTGGACTTAGGAAGTTTGTACCAAGTTTGTTACTGTTTTGGCGTGGACTTAGGAAGTTTGTATCAAGTTTGGTGCTGTTTTGGCGTGGACTTAGGAAGTTTGTATCAAGTTTGGTGCTGTTTTGGCGTGGACTTAGAAAGTTTGTATCAAGTTTGGTGCTGTTTTGGCGTGGACTTAGGAAGTTTGTACCTAGTTTGTTTCTGTTTTGGCGTGGACTTAGGAAGTTTGTACCAAGTTTGTTTCTGTTTTGGCGTGGACTTAGGAAGTTTGTTCCAAGTTTGGTGCTGTTTTGGCGTGGACTTAGGAAGTTTGTACCAAGTTTGTTACTGTTTTGGCGTGGACTTAGGAAGTTTGTACCAAGTTTGGTGCTGTTTTGGCGTGGACTTAGGAAGTTTGTACCAAGTTTGTTACTGTTTTGGCGTGGACTTAGGAAGTTTGTATCAAGTTTGGTGCTGTTTTGGCGTGGACTTAGGAAGTTTGTACCTAGTTTGTTTCTGTTTTGGCGTGGACTTAGGAAGTTTGTACCAAGTTTGCAAGTGTTTTTGGGTAGTTTTAAGAAGTTTCTACAAAGTTTGTATTTGACACTCTGTTGCAACTCTGTTGGAATTCGGGTAGTTGTAGGAAGTTTGTACCAAGTTTGTTACTGTTTTGGCGTGGACTTAGGAAGTTTGTATCAAACTTGGTGCTGTTTTGGCGTGGACTTAGGAAGTTTGTACCAAGTTTGTTACTGTTTTGGCGTGGACTTAGGAAGTTTGTACCAAGTTTGTTACTGTTTTGGCGTGGACTTAGGAAGTTTGTATCAAGTTTGGTGCTGTTTTGGCGTGGACTTAGGAAGTTTGTATCAAGTTTGGTGCTGTTTTGGCGTGGACTTAGAAAGTTTGTATCAAGTTTGGTGCTGTTTTGGCGTGGACTTAGGAAGTTTGTACCTAGTTTGTTTCTGTTTTGGCGTGGACTTAGGAAGTTTGTACCAAGTTTGTTTCTGTTTTGGCGTGGACTTAGGAAGTTTGTTCCAAGTTTGGTGCTGTTTTGGCGTGGACTTAGGAAGTTTGTACCAAGTTTGTTACTGTTTTGGCGTGGACTTAGGAAGTTTGTACCAAGTTTGGTGCTGTTTTGGCGTGGACTTAGGAAGTTTGTACCAAGTTTGTTACTGTTTTGGCGTGGACTTAGGAAGTTTGTATCAAGTTTGGTGCTGTTTTGGCGTGGACTTAGGAAGTTTGTACCAAGTTTGGTGCTGTTTTGGCGTGGACTTAGGAACTTTGTACCAAGTTTGTTACTGTTTTGGCGTGGACTTAGGAAGTTTGTACCAAGTTTGTTACTGTTTTGGCGTGGACTTAGGAAGTTTGTACCAAGTTTGTTACTGTTTTGGCGTGGACTTAGGAAGTGTGTATCAAGTTTGGTGCTGTTTTGGCGTGGACTTAGAAAGTTTGTATCAAGTTTGGTGCTGTTTTGGCGTGGACTTAGGAAGTTTGTACCAAGTTTGTTACTGTTTTGGCGTGGACTTAGGAACTTTGCACCAAGTTTGTTACTGTTTTGGCGTGGACTTACGAAGTTTGTACCAAGTTTGGTGCTGTTTTGGCGTGGACTTAGGAAGTTTGTACCAAGTTTGTTACTGTTTTGGCGTGGGCTTAGGAAGTTTGTACCAAGTTTGGTGCTGTTTTGGCGTGGACTTTGGAAGTTTGTATCAAGTTTGGTGCTGTTTTGGCGTGGACTTAGGAAGTTTGTACCAAGTTTGTTACTGTTTTGGCGTGGACTTAGGAACTTTGCACCAAGTTTGTTACTGTTTTGGCGTGGACTTAGGAAGTTTGTATCAAGTTTGGTGCTGTTTTGGCGTGGACTTAGGAAGTTTGTACCTAGTTTGTTTCTGTTTTGGCGTGGACTTAGGAAGTTTGTACCAAGTTTGTTTCTGTTTTGGCGCGGACTTACGAAGTTTGTACCAAGTTTGGTGCTGTTTTGGCGTGGACTTAGAAAGTTTGTATCAAGTTTGGTGCTGTTTTGGCGTGGACTTAGGAAGTTTGTACCTAGTTTGTTTCTGTTTTGGCGTGGACTTAGGAACTTTGCACCAAGTTTGTTACTGTTTTGGCGTGGACTTAGGAAGTTTGTATCAAGTTTGGTGCTGTTTTGGCGTGGACTTAGGAAGTTTGTACCTAGTTTGTTTCTGTTTTGGCGTGGACTTAGGAAGTTTGTACCAAGTTTGTTTCTGTTTTGGCGCGGACTTACGAAGTTTGTACCAAGTTTGGTGCTGTTTTGGCGTGGACTTAGAAAGTTTGTATCAAGTTTGGTGCTGTTTTGGCGTGGACTTAGGAAGTTTGTACCTAGTTTGTTTCTGTTTTGGCGTGGACTTAGGAAGTTTGTACCAAGTTTGTTACTGTTTTGGCGTGGACTTAGGAAGTTTGTATCAAGTTTGGTGCTGTTTTGGCGTGGACTTAGGAAGTTTGTACCTAGTTTGTTTCTGTTTTGGCGTGGACTTAGGAAGTTTGTACCAAGTTTGTTTCTGTTTTGGCGCGGACTTACGAAGTTTGTACCAAGTTTGGTGCTGTTTTGGCGTGGACTTAGGAAGTTTGTACCAAGTTTGTTACTGTTTTGGCGTGGACTTAGGAAGTTTGTACCAAGTTTGTTACTGTTTTGGCGTGGACTTAGGAAGTTTGTACCAAGTTTGTTACTGTTTTGGCGTGGACTTAGGAAGTGTGTATCAAGTTTGGTGCTGTTTTGGCGTGGACTTAGAAAGTTTGTATCAAGTTTGGTGCTGTTTTGGCGTGGACTTAGGAAGTTTGTACCAAGTTTGTTACTGTTTTGGCGTGGACTTAGGAACTTTGCACCAAGTTTGTTACTGTTTTGGCGTGGACTTACGAAGTTTGTACCAAGTTTGGTGCTGTTTTGGCGTGGACTTAGGAAGTTTGTACCAAGTTTGTTACTGTTTTGGCGTGGACTTAGGAAGTTTGTACCAAGTTTGGTGCTGTTTTGGCGTGGACTTAGGAAGTTTGTATCAAGTTTGGTGCTGTTTTGGCGTGGACTTAGGAAGTTTGTACCTAGTTTGTTTCTGTTTTGGCGTGGACTTAGGAACTTTGCACCAAGTTTGTTACTGTTTTGGCGTGGACTTAGGAAGTTTGTATCAAGTTTGGTGCTGTTTTGGCGTGGACTTAGGAAGTTTGTACCTAGTTTGTTTCTGTTTTGGCGTGGACTTAGGAAGTTTGTACCAAGTTTGTTTCTGTTTTGGCGCGGACTTACGAAGTTTGTACCAAGTTTGGTGCTGTTTTGGCGTGGACTTATAAAGTTTGTATCAAGTTTGGTGCTGTTTTGGCGTGGACTTAGGAAGTTTGTACCTAGTTTGTTTCTGTTTTGGCGTGGACTTAGGAACTTTGCACCAAGTTTGTTACTGTTTTGGCGTGGACTTAGGAAGTTTGTATCAAGTTTGGTGCTGTTTTGGCGTGGACTTAGGAAGTTTGTACCTAGTTTGTTTCTGTTTTGGCGTGGACTTAGGAAGTTTGTACCAAGTTTGTTACTGTTTTGGCGTGGACTTAGGAAGTTTGTACCAAGTTTGGTGCTGTTTTGGCGTGGACTTAGGAAGTTTGTATCAAGTTTGGTGCTGTTTTGGCGTGGACTTAGGAAGTTTGTACCAAGTTTGTTACTGTTTTGGCGTGGACTTAGGAAGTTTGCACCAAGTTTGTTTCTGTTTTCTGTACCAAGTTTGTTACTGTTTTGGCGTGGACTTAGGAAGTTTGCACCAAGTTTGTTTCTGTTTTGGCGTGGACTTAGGAAGTTTGTACCAAGTTTGGTGCTGTTTTGGCGTGGACTTAGGAAGTTTGTACCAAGTTTGTTACTGTTTTGGCGTGGACTTAGGAAGTTTGTACCAAGTTTGGTGCTGTTTTGGCGTGGACTTAGGAAGTTTGTACCAAGTTTGGTGCTGTTTTGGCGTGGACTTAGGAAGTTTGTACCAAGTTTGTTACTGTTTTGGCGTGGACTTAAGAAGTTTGTACCAAGTTTGTTACTGTTTTGGCGTGGACTTAGGAAGTTTGTACCTAGTTTGGTGCTGTTTTGGCGTGGACCTAGGAAGTTTGTACCAAGTTTGGAGCTGTTTTGGCGTGGACTTAGGAAGTTTGTACCAAGTTTGGTGCTGTTTTGGCGTGGACTTAGGAAGTTTGTACCAAGTTTGTTACTGTTTTGGCGTGGACTTAGGAAGTTTGTACCAAGTTTGTTACTGTTTTGGCGTGGACTTAGGAAGTTTGTACCTAGTTTGTTTCTGTTTTGGCGTGGACTTAGGAAGTTTGTACCAAGTTTGTTACTGTTTTGGCGTGGACTTAGGAAGTTTGTACCAAGTTTGTTACTGTTTTGGCGTGGACTTAGGAAGTTTGTACCAAGTTTGTTACTGTTTTGGCGTGGACTTAGGAAGTTTGTACCAAGTTTGTTACTGTTTTGGCGTGGACTTAGAAAGTTTGTAGCAAGTTTGGTGCTGTTTTGGCGTGGACTTAGGAAGTTTGTACCTAGTTTGGTGCTGTTTTGGCGTGGACTTAGGAAGTTTGTACCAAGTTTGGTGCTGTTTTGGCGTGGACTTAGGAAGTTTGTACCAAGTTTGGTGCTGTTTTGGCGTGGACTTAGGAAGTTTGTACCAAGTTTGTTACTGTTTTGGCGTGGACTTAGGAAGTTTGTACCAAGTTTGTTACTGTTTTGGCGTGGACTTAGGAAGTTTGTACCTAGTTTGTTTCTGTTTTGGCGTGGACTTAGGAAGTTTGTACCAAGTTTGGTGCTGTTTTGGCGTGGACTTAGGAAGTTTGTACCAAGTTTGGTGCTGTTTTGGCGTGGACTTAGGAAGTTTGTACCAAGTTTGTTACTGTTTTGGCGTGGACTTAGGAAGTTTGTACCAAGTTTGTTACTGTTTTGGCGTGGACTTAGGAAGTTTGTACCAAGTTTGTTACTGTTTTGGCGTGGACTTAGGAAGTTTGTACCAAGTTTGTTACTGTTTTGGCGTGGACTTAGGAAGTTTGTACCAAGTTTGTTACTGTTTTGGCGTGGACTTAGAAAGTTTGAATCAAGTTTGGTGCTGTTTTGGCGTGGACTTAGGAAGTTTGTACCAAGTTTGGTGCTGTTTTGGCGTGGACTTTGGAAGTTTGTACCAAGTTTGTTACTGTTTTGGCGTGGACTTAGGAAGTTTGTACCAAGTTTGGTGCTGTTTTGGCGTGGACTTAGGAAGTTTGTACCAAGTTTGTTACTGTTTTGGCGTGGACTTAGGAAGTTTGTACCAAGTTTGTTACTGTTTTGGCGTGGACTTAGGAAGTTTGTACCAAGTTTGTTACTGTTTTGGCGTGGACTTAGGAAGTTTGTATCAAGTTTGGTGCTGTTTTGGCGTGGACTTAGGAAGTTTGTACCAAGTTTGTTACTGTTTTGGCGTGGACTTAGGAAGTTTGTACCAAGTTTGTTTCTGTTTTGGCGCGGACTTACGAAGTTTGTACCAAGTTTGGTGCTGTTTTGGCGTGGACTTAGGAAGTTTGTACCAAGTTTGTTACTGTTTTGGCGTGGACTAAGGAAGTTTGTATCAAGTTTGGTGCTGTTTTGGCGTGGACTTAGGAAGTTTGTACCTAGTTTGGTGCTGTTTTGGCGTGGACTTAGGAAGTTTGTACCAAGTTTGTTACTGTTTTGGCGTGGACTTAGGAAGTTTGTACCAAGTTTGGTGCTGTTTTGGCGTGGACTTAGGAAGTTTGTACCAAGTTTGTTACTGTTTTGGCGTGGACTTAGGAAGTTTGTACCAAGTTTGTTTCTGTTTTGGCGCGGACTTACGAAGTTTGTACCAAGTTTGGTGCTGTTTTGGCGTGGACTTAGAAAGTTTGTATCAAGTTTGGTGCTGTTTTGGCGTGGACTTAGGAACTTTGCACCAAGTTTGTTTCTGTTTTGGCGTGGACTTAGGAACTTTGCACCAAGTTTGTTACTGTTTTGGCGTGGACTTAGGAAGTTTGTACCAAGTTTGGTGCTGTTTTGGCGTGGACTTAGGAAGTTTGTACCAAGTTTGTTACTGTTTTGGCGTGGACTTAGGAAGTTTGTACCAAGTTTGGTGCTGTTTTGGCGTGGACTTAGGAAGTTTGTACCAAGTTTGGTGCTGTTTTGGCGCGGACTTACGAAGTTTGTACCAAGTTTGGTGCTGTTTTGGCGCGGACTTACGAAGTTTGTACCAAGTTTGGTGCTGTTTTGGCGTGGACTTAGGAAGTTTGTACCTAGTTTGTTTCTGTTTTGGCGTGGACTTAGGAACTTTGCACCAAGTTTGTTACTGTTTTGGCGTGGACTTAGGAAGTTTGTATCAAGTTTGGTGCTGTTTTGGCGTGGACTTAGGAAGTTTGTACCTAGTTTGTTTCTGTTTTGGCGTGGACTTAGGAAGTTTGTACCAAGTTTGTTACTGTTTTGGCGTGGACTTAGGAAGTTTGTATCAAGTTTGGTGCTGTTTTGGCGTGGACTTAGGAAGTTTGTACCTAGTTTGTTTCTGTTTTGGCGTGGACTTAGGAAGTTTGTACCAAGTTTGTTTCTGTTTTGGCGCGGACTTACGAAGTTTGTACCAAGTTTGGTGCTGTTTTGGCGTGGACTTAGGAAGTTTGTACCTAGTTTGTTTCTGTTTTGGCGTGGCCTTAGGAAGTTTGTACCAAGTTTGTTTCTGTTTTGGCGCGGACTTACGAAGTTTGTACCAAGTTTGGTGCTGTTTTGGCGTGGACTTAGGAAGTTTGTACCAAGTTTGTTACTGTTTTGGCGTGGACTTAGGAAGTTTGTACCAAGTTTGTTACTGTTTTGGCGTGGACTTAGGAAGTTTGTACCAAGTTTGTTACTGTTTTGGCGTGGACTTAGGAAGTTTGTACCAAGTTTGTTACTGTTTTGGCGTGGACTTAGGAAGTGTGTATCAAGTTTGGTGCTGTTTTGGCGTGGACTTAGAAAGTTTGTATCAAGTTTGGTGCTGTTTTGGCGTGGACTTAGGAAGTTTGTACCAAGTTTGTTACTGTTTTGGCGTGGACTTAGGAACTTTGCACCAAGTTTGTTACTGTTTTGGCGTGGACTTACGAAGTTTGTACCAAGTTTGGTGCTGTTTTGGCGTGGACTTAGGAAGTTTGTACCAAGTTTGTTACTGTTTTGGCGTGGACTTAGGAAGTTTGTACCAAGTTTGGTGCTGTTTTGGCGTGGACTTTGGAAGTTTGTATCAAGTTTGGTGCTGTTTTGGCGTGGACTTAGGAAGTTTGTACCAAGTTTGTTACTGTTTTGGCGTGGACTTAGGAACTTTGCACCAAGTTTGTTACTGTTTTGGTGTGGACTTAGGAAGTTTGTATCAAGTTTGGTGCTGTTTTGGCGTGGACTTAGGAAGTTTGTACCTAGTTTGTTTCTGTTTTGGCGTGGACTTAGGAAGTTTGTACCAAGTTTGTTTCTGTTTTGGCGCGGACTTACGAAGTTTGTACCAAGTTTGGTGCTGTTTTGGCGTGGACTTAGAAAGTTTGTATCAAGTTTGGTGCTGTTTTGGCGTGGACTTAGGAAGTTTGTACCTAGTTTGTTTCTGTTTTGGCGTGGACTTAGGAACTTTGCACCAAGTTTGTTACTGTTTTGGCGTGGACTTAGGAAGTTTGTATCAAGTTTGGTGCTGTTTTGGCGTGGACTTAGGAAGTTTGTACCTAGTTTGTTTCTGTTTTGGCGTGGACTTAGGAAGTTTGTACCAAGTTTGTTACTGTTTTGGCGTGGACTTAGGAAGTTTGTATCAAGTTTGGTGCTGTTTTGGCGTGGACTTAGGAAGTTTGTACCTAGTTTGTTTCTGTTTTGGCGTGGACTTAGGAAGTTTGTACCAAGTTTGTTTCTGTTTTGGCGCGGACTTACGAAGTTTGTACCAAGTTTGGTGCTGTTTTGGCGTGGACTTAGGAAGTTTGTACCAAGTTTGTTACTGTTTTGGCGTGGACTTAGGAAGTTTGTACCAAGTTTGTTACTGTTTTGGCGTGGACTTAGGAAGTTTGTACCAAGTTTGTTACTGTTTTGGCGTGGACTTAGGAAGTGTGTATCAAGTTTGGTGCTGTTTTGGCGTGGACTTAGAAAGTTTGTATCAAGTTTGGTGCTGTTTTGGCGTGGACTTAGGAAGTTTGTACCAAGTTTGTTACTGTTTTGGCGTGGACTTAGGAACTTTGCACCAAGTTTGTTACTGTTTTGGCGTGGACTTAGGAACTTTGCACCAAGTTTGTTACTGTTTTGGCGTGGACTTACGAAGTTTGTACCAAGTTTGGTGCTGTTTTGGCGTGGACTTAGGAAGTTTGTACCAAGTTTGTTACTGTTTTGGCGTGGACTTAGGAAGTTTGTACCAAGTTTGGTGCTGTTTTGGCGTGGACTTAGGAAGTTTGTACCTAGTTTGTTTCTGTTTTGGCGTGGACTTAGGAACTTTGCACCAAGTTTGTTACTGTTTTGGCGTGGACTTAGGAAGTTTGTATCAAGTTTGGTGCTGTTTTGGCGTGGACTTAGGAAGTTTGTACCTAGTTTGTTTCTGTTTTGGCGTGGACTTAGGAAGTTTGTACCAAGTTTGTTTCTGTTTTGGCGCGGACTTACGAAGTTTGTACCAAGTTTGGTGCTGTTTTGGCGTGGACTTAGAAAGTTTGTATCAAGTTTGGTGCTGTTTTGGCGTGGACTTAGGAAGTTTGTACCTAGTTTGTTTCTGTTTTGGCGTGGACTTAGGAACTTTGCACCAAGTTTGTTACTGTTTTGGCGTGGACTTAGGAAGTTTGTATCAAGTTTGGTGCTGTTTTGGCGTGGACTTAGGAAGTTTGTACCTAGTTTGTTTCTGTTTTGGCGTGGACTTAGGAAGTTTGTACCAAGTTTGTTACTGTTTTGGCGTGGACTTAGGAAGTTTGTACCAAGTTTGGTGCTGTTTTGGCGTGGACTTAGGAAGTTTGTATCAAGTTTGGTGCTGTTTTGGCGTGGACTTAGGAAGTTTGTACCAAGTTTGTTAATGTTTTGGCGTGGACTTAGGAAGTTTGTACCAAGTTTGTTACTGTTTTGGCGTGGACTTAGGAAGTTTGCACCTAGTTTGTTTCTGTTTTGGCGTGGACCTAGGAAGTTTGTACCAAGTTTGGTGCTGTTTTGGCGTGGACTTAGGAAGTTTGTACCAAGTTTGGTGCTGTTTTGGCGTGGACTTAGGAAGTTTGTACCAAGTTTGGTGCTGTTTTGGCGTGGACTTAGGAAGTTTGTACCAAGTTTGGTGCTGTTTTGGCGTGGACTTAGGAAGTTTGTACCAAGTTTGTTACTGTTTTGGCGTGGACTTAGGAAGTTTGTACCAAGTTTGTTACTGTTTTGGCGTGGACTTAGGAAGTTTGTACCTAGTTTGGTGCTGTTTTGGCGTGGACTTAGGAAGTTTGTACCAAGTTTGGTGCTGTTTTGGCGTGGACTTAGGAAGTTTGTACCAAGTTTGGTGCTGTTTTGGCGTGGACTTAGGAAGTTTGTACCAAGTTTGTTACTGTTTTGGCGTGGACTTAGGAAGTTTGTACCAAGTTTGTTACTGTTTTGGCGTGGACTTAGGAAGTTTGTACCTAGTTTGTTTCTGTTTTGGCGTGGACTTAGGAAGTTTGTACCAAGTTTGTTACTGTTTTGGCGTGGACTTAGGAAGTTTGTACCAAGTTTGGTGCTGTTTTGGCGTGGACTTAGGAAGTTTGTACCAAGTTTGGTGCTGTTTTGGCGTGGACTTAGGAAGTTTGTACCAAGTTTGTTACTGTTTTGGCGTGGACTTAAGAAGTTTGTACCAAGTTTGTTACTGTTTTGGCGTGGACTTAGGAAGTTTGTACCTAGTTTGGTGCTGTTTTGGCGTGGACCTAGGAAGTTTGTACCAAGTTTTGGGCTGTTTTGGCGTGGACTTAGGAAGTTTGTACCAAGTTTGGTGCTGTTTTGGCGTGGACTTAGGAAGTTTGTACCAAGTTTGTTACTGTTTTGGCGTGGACTTAGGAAGTTTGTACCAAGTTTGTTACTGTTTTGGCGTGGACTTAGGAAGTTTGTACCTAGTTTGTTTCTGTTTTGGCGTGGACTTAGGAAGTTTGTACCAAGTTTGTTACTGTTTTGGCGTGGACTTAGGAAGTTTGTACCAAGTTTGTTACTGTTTTGGCGTGGACTTAGGAAGTTTGTACCAAGTTTGTTACTGTTTTGGCGTGGACTTAGGAAGTTTGTACCAAGTTTGTTACTGTTTTGGCGTGGACTTAGAAAGTTTGTAGCAAGTTTGGTGCTGTTTTGGCGTGGACTTAGGAAGTTTGTACCTAGTTTGGTGCTGTTTTGGCGTGGACTTAGGAAGTTTGTACCAAGTTTGGTGCTGTTTTGGCGTGGACTTAGGAAGTTTGTACCAAGTTTGGTGCTGTTTTGGCGTGGACTTAGGAAGTTTGTACCAAGTTTGTTACTGTTTTGGCGTGGACTTAGGAAGTTTGTACCAAGTTTGTTACTGTTTTGGCGTGGACTTAGGAAGTTTGTACCTAGTTTGTTTCTGTTTTGGCGTGGACTTAGGAAGTTTGTACCAAGTTTGGTGCTGTTTTGGCGTGGACTTAGGAAGTTTGTACCAAGTTTGTTACTGTTTTGGCGTGGACTTAGGAAGTTTGTACCAAGTTTGTTACTGTTTTGGCGTGGACTTAGGAAGTTTGTACCAAGTTTGTTACTGTTTTGGCGTGGACTTAGGAAGTTTGTACCTAGTTTGTTTCTGTTTTGGCGTGGACTTAGGAAGTTTGTACCAAGTTTGGTGCTGTTTTGGCGTGGACTTAGGAAGTTTGTACCAAGTTTGTTACTGTTTTGGCGTGGACTTAGGAAGTTTGTACCAAGTTTGGTGCTGTTTTGGCGTGGACTTAGGAAGTTTGTACCAAGTTTGGTGCTGTTTTGGCGTGGACTTAGGAAGTTTGTACCAAGTTTGTTACTGTTTTGGCGTGGACTTACGAAGTTTGTACCAAGTTTGTTACTGTTTTGGCGTGGACTTAGGAAGTTTGTACCAAGTTTGTTACTGTTTTGGCGTGGACTTAGGAAGTTTGTACCAAGTTTGGTGCTGTTTTGGCGTGGACTTAGGAAGTTTGTACCAAGTTTGTTACTGTTTTGGCGTGGACTTAGGAAGTTTGTACCAAGTTTGTTACTGTTTTGGCGTGGACTTAGGAAGTTTGTACCAAGTTTGTTACTGTTTTGGCGTGGACTTAGGAAGTTTGTACCAAGTTTGTTACTGTTTTGGCGTGGACTTAGAAAGTTTGAATCAAGTTTGGTGCTGTTTTGGCGTGGACTTAGGAAGTTTGTACCAAGTTTGGTGCTGTTTTGGCGTGGACTTTGGAAGTTTGTACCAAGTTTGTTACTGTTTTGGCGTGGACTTAGGAAGTTTGTACCAAGTTTGGTGCTGTTTTGGCGTGGACTTAGGAAGTTTGTACCTAGTTTGTTACTGTTTTGGCGTGGACTTAGGAAGTTTGTACCAAGTTTGGTGCTGTTTTGGCGTGGACTTAGGAAGTTTGTACCAAGTTTGTTACTGTTTTGGCGTGGACTTAGGAAGTTTGTACCAAGTTTGTTACTGTTTTGGCGTGGACTTAGGAAGTTTGTACCAAGTTTGTTACTGTTTTGGCGTGGACTTAGGAAGTTTGTATCAAGTTTGGTGCTGTTTTGGCGTGGACTTAGGAAGTTTGTACCAAGTTTGTTACTGTTTTGGCGTGGACTTAGGAAGTTTGTACCAAGTTTGTTTCTGTTTTGGCGCGGACTTACGAAGTTTGTACCAAGTTTGGTGCTGTTTTGGCGTGGACTTAGGAAGTTTGTACCAAGTTTGTTACTGTTTTGGCGTGGACTAAGGAAGTTTGTATCAAGTTTGGTGCTGTTTTGGCGTGGACTTAGGAAGTTTGTACCTAGTTTGGTGCTGTTTTGGCGTGGACTTAGGAAGTTTGTACCAAGTTTGTTACTGTTTTGGCGTGGACTTAGGAAGTTTGTACCAAGTTTGGTGCTGTTTTGGCGTGGACTTAGGAAGTTTGTACCAAGTTTGTTACTGTTTTGGCGTGGACTTAGGAAGTTTGTACCAAGTTTGTTTCTGTTTTGGCGCGGACTTACGAAGTTTGTACCAAGTTTGGTGCTGTTTTGGCGTGGACTTAGAAAGTTTGTATCAAGTTTGGTGCTGTTTTGGCGTGGACTTAGGAAGTTTGTACCTAGTTTGTTTCTGTTTTGGCGTGGACTTAGGAACTTTGCACCAAGTTTGTTACTGTTTTGGCGTGGACTTAGGAAGTTTGTACCAAGTTTGGTGCTGTTTTGGCGTGGACTTAGGAAGTTTGTACCAAGTTTGTTACTGTTTTGGCGTGGACTTAGGAAGTTTGTACCAAGTTTGGTGCTGTTTTGGCGTGGACTTAGGAAATTTGTACCAAGTTTGGTGCTGTTTTGGCGCGGACTTACGAAGTTTGTACCAAGTTTGGTGCTGTTTTGGCGCGGACTTACGAAGTTTGTACCAAGTTTGGTGCTGTTTTGGCGTGGACTTAGGAAGTTTGTACCTAGTTTGTTTCTGTTTTGGCGTGGACTTAGGAACTTTGCACCAAGTTTGTTACTGTTTTGGCGTGGACTTAGGAAGTTTGTATCAAGTTTGGTGCTGTTTTGGCGTGGACTTAGGAAGTTTGTACCTAGTTTGTTTCTGTTTTGGCGTGGACTTAGGAAGTTTGTACCAAGTTTGTTACTGTTTTGGCGTGGACTTAGGAAGTTTGTATCAAGTTTGGTGCTGTTTTGGCGTGGACTTAGGAAGTTTGTACCTAGTTTGTTTCTGTTTTGGCGTGGACTTAGGAAGTTTGTACCAAGTTTGTTTCTGTTTTGGCGCGGACTTACGAAGTTTGTACCAAGTTTGGTGCTGTTTTGGCGTGGACTTAGGAAGTTTGTACCTAGTTTGTTTCTGTTTTGGCGTGGCCTTAGGAAGTTTGTACCAAGTTTGTTTCTGTTTTGGCGCGGACTTACGAAGTTTGTACCAAGTTTGGTGCTGTTTTGGCGTGGACTTAGGAAGTTTGTACCAAGTTTGTTACTGTTTTGGCGTGGACTTAGGAAGTTTGTACCAAGTTTGTTACTGTTTTGGCGTGGACTTAGGAAGTTTGTACCAAGTTTGTTACTGTTTTGGCGTGGACTTAGGAAGTTTGTACCAAGTTTGTTACTGTTTTGGCGTGGACTTAGGAAGTGTGTATCAAGTTTGGTGCTGTTTTGGCGTGGACTTAGAAAGTTTGTATCAAGTTTGGTGCTGTTTTGGCGTGGACTTAGGAAGTTTGTACCAAGTTTGTTACTGTTTTGGCGTGGACTTAGGAACTTTGCACCAAGTTTGTTACTGTTTTGGCGTGGACTTACGAAGTTTGTACCAAGTTTGGTGCTGTTTTGGCGTGGACTTAGGAAGTTTGTACCAAGTTTGTTACTGTTTTGGCGTGGACTTAGGAAGTTTGTACCAAGTTTGGTGCTGTTTTGGCGTGGACTTTGGAAGTTTGTATCAAGTTTGGTGCTGTTTTGGCGTGGACTTAGGAAGTTTGTACCAAGTTTGTTACTGTTTTGGCGTGGACTTAGGAACTTTGCACCAAGTTTGTTACTGTTTTGGCGTGGACTTAGGAAGTTTGTATCAAGTTTGGTGCTGTTTTGGCGTGGACTTAGGAAGTTTGTACCTAGTTTGTTTCTGTTTTGGCGTGGACTTAGGAAGTTTGTACCAAGTTTGTTTCTGTTTTGGCGCGGACTTACGAAGTTTGTACCAAGTTTGGTGCTGTTTTGGCGTGGACTTAGAAAGTTTGTATCAAGTTTGGTGCTGTTTTGGCGTGGACTTAGGAAGTTTGTACCTAGTTTGTTTCTGTTTTGGCGTGGACTTAGGAACTTTGCACCAAGTTTGTTACTGTTTTGGCGTGGACTTAGGAAGTTTGTATCAAGTTTGGTGCTGTTTTGGCGTGGACTTAGGAAGTTTGTACCTAGTTTGTTTCTGTTTTGGCGTGGACTTAGGAAGTTTGTACCAAGTTTGTTACTGTTTTGGCGTGGACTTAGGAAGTTTGTATCAAGTTTGGTGCTGTTTTGGCGTGGACTTAGGAAGTTTGTACCTAGTTTGTTTCTGTTTTGGCGTGGACTTAGGAAGTTTGTACCAAGTTTGTTTCTGTTTTGGCGCGGACTTACGAAGTTTGTACCAAGTTTGGTGCTGTTTTGGCGTGGACTTAGGAAGTTTGTACCAAGTTTGTTACTGTTTTGGCGTGGACTTAGGAAGTTTGTACCAAGTTTGTTACTGTTTTGGCGTGGACTTAGGAAGTTTGTACCAAGTTTGTTACTGTTTTGGCGTGGACTTAGGAAGTGTGTATCAAGTTTGGTGCTGTTTTGGCGTGGACTTAGAAAGTTTGTATCAAGTTTGGTGCTGTTTTGGCGTGGACTTAGGAAGTTTGTACCAAGTTTGTTACTGTTTTGGCGTGGACTTAGGAACTTTGCACCAAGTTTGTTACAGTTTTGGCGTGGACTTACGAAGTTTGTACCAAGTTTGGTGCTGTTTTGGCGTGGACTTAGGAAGTTTGTACCAAGTTTGTTACTGTTTTGGCGTGGACTTAGGAAGTTTGTACCAAGTTTGGTGCTGTTTTGGCGTGGACTTAGGAAGTTTGTACCTAGTTTGTTTCTGTTTTGGCGTGGACTTAGGAACTTTGCACCAAGTTTGTTACTGTTTTGGCGTGGACTTAGGAAGTTTGTATCAAGTTTGGTGCTGTTTTGGCGTGGACTTAGGAAGTTTGTACCTAGTTTGTTTCTGTTTTGGCGTGGACTTAGGAAGTTTGTACCAAGTTTGTTTCTGTTTTGGCGCTGACTTACGAAGTTTGTACCAAGTTTGGTGCTGTTTTGGCGTGGACTTAGAAAGTTTGTATCAAGTTTGGTGCTGTTTTGGCGTGGACTTAGGAAGTTTGTACCTAGTTTGTTTCTGTTTTGGCGTGGACTTAGGAACTTTGCACCAAGTTTGTTACTGTTTTGGCGTGGACTTAGGAAGTTTGTATCAAGTTTGGTGCTGTTTTGGCGTGGACTTAGGAAGTTTGTACCTAGTTTGTTTCTGTTTTGGCGTGGACTTAGGAAGTTTGTACCAAGTTTGTTACTGTTTTGGCGTGGACTTAGGAAGTTTGTACCAAGTTTGGTGCTGTTTTGGCGTGGACTTAGGAAGTTTGTATCAAGTTTGGTGCTGTTTTGGCGTGGACTTAGGAAGTTTGTACCAAGTTTGTTAATGTTTTGGCGTGGACTTAGGAAGTTTGTACCAAGTTTGTTACTGTTTTGGCGTGGACTTAGGAAGTTTGCACCTAGTTTGTTTCTGTTTTGGCGTGGACCTAGGAAGTTTGTACCAAGTTTGGTGCTGTTTTGGCGTGGACTTAGGAAGTTTGTACCAAGTTTGGTGCTGTTTTGGCGTGGACTTAGGAAGTTTGTACCAAGTTTGGTGCTGTTTTGGCGTGGACTTAGGAAGTTTGTACCAAGTTTGGTGCTGTTTTGGCGTGGACTTAGGAAGTTTGTACCAAGTTTGTTACTGTTTTGGCGTGGACTTAAGAAGTTTGTACCAAGTTTGTTACTGTTTTGGCGTGGACTTAGGAAGTGTGTATCAAGTTTGGTGCTGTTTTGGCGTGGACTTAGAAAGTTTGTATCAAGTTTGGTGCTGTTTTGGCGTGGACTTAGGAAGTTTGTACCAAGTTTGTTACTGTTTTGGCGTGGACTTAGGAACTTTGCACCAAGTTTGTTACTGTTTTGGCGTGGACTTACGAAGTTTGTACCAAGTTTGGTGCTGTTTTGGCGTGGACTTAGGAAGTTTGTACCAAGTTTGTTACTGTTTTGGCGTGGACTTAGGAAGTTTGTACCAAGTTTGGTGCTGTTTTGGCGTGGACTTAGAAAGTTTGTATCAAGTTTGGTGCTGTTTTGGCGTGGACTTAGGAAGTTTGTACCTAGTTTGTTTCTGTTTTGGCGTGGACTTAGGAACTTTGCACCAAGTTTGTTACTGTTTTGGCGTGGACTTAGGAAGTTTGTATCAAGTTTGGTGCTGTTTTGGCGTGGACTTAGGAAGTTTGTACCTAGTTTGTTTCTGTTTTGGCGTGGACTTAGGAAGTTTGTACCAAGTTTGTTACTGTTTTGGCGTGGACTTAGGAAGTTTGTATCAAGTTTGGTGCTGTTTTGGCGTGGACTTAGGAAGTTTGTACCTAGTTTGTTTCTGTTTTGGCGTGGACTTAGGAAGTTTGTACCAAGTTTGTTTCTGTTTTGGCGCGGACTTACGAAGTTTGTACCAAGTTTGGTGCTGTTTTGGCGTGGACTTAGGAAGTTTGTACCTAGTTTGTTTCTGTTTTGGCGTGGCCTTAGGAAGTTTGTACCAAGTTTGTTTCTGTTTTGGCGCGGACTTACGAAGTTTGTACCAAGTTTGGTGCTGTTTTGGCGTGGACTTAGGAAGTTTGTACCAAGTTTGTTACTGTTTTGGCGTGGACTTAGGAAGTTTGTACCAAGTTTGTTACTGTTTTGGCGTGGACTTAGGAAGTTTGTACCAAGTTTGTTACTGTTTTGGCGTGGACTTAGGAAGTTTGTACCAAGTTTGTTACTGTTTTGGCGTGGACTTAGGAAGTGTGTATCAAGTTTGGTGCTGTTTTGGCGTGGACTTAGAAAGTTTGTATCAAGTTTGGTGCTGTTTTGGCGTGGACTTAGGAAGTTTGTACCAAGTTTGTTACTGTTTTGGCGTGGACTTAGGAACTTTGCACCAAGTTTGTTACTGTTTTGGCGTGGACTTACGAAGTTTGTACCAAGTTTGGTGCTGTTTTGGCGTGGACTTAGGAAGTTTGTACCAAGTTTGTTACTGTTTTGGCGTGGACTTAGGAAGTTTGTACCTAGTTTGTTTCTGTTTTGGCGTGGACTTAGGAAGTTTGTACCTAGTTTGTTTCTGTTTTGGCGTGGACTTAGGAAGTTTGTACCAAGTTTGTTACTGTTTTGGCGTGGACTTAGAAAGTTTGTACCAAGTTTGGTGATGTTTTGGCGTGGACTTAGGAAGTTTGTATCAAGTTTGGTGCTGTTTTGGCGTGGACTTAGGAAGTTTGTACCAAGTTTGGTGATGTTTTGGCGTGGACTTACGAAGTTTGTACCAAGTTTGGTGCTGTTTTGGCGTGGACTTAGGAAGTTTGTACCAAGTTTGTTACTGTTTTGGCGTGGACTAAGGAAGTTTGTACCAAGTTTGGTGCTGTTTTGGCGTGGACTTAGAAAGTTTGTACCAAGTTTGTTACTGTTTTGGCGTGGACTTAGGAAGTTTGTATCAAGTTTGGTGCTGTTTTGGCGTGGACTTAGGAAGTTTGTACCTAGTTTGTTTCTGTTTTGGCGTGGACTTAGGAAGTTTGTACCAAGTTTGTTTCTGTTTTGGCGCGGACTTACGAAGTTTGTACCAAGTTTGGTGCTGTTTTGGCGTGGACTTAGGAAGTTTGTACCAAGTTTGTTACTGTTTTGGCGTGGACTTAGGAAGTTTGTACCAAGTTTGTTACTGTTTTGGCGTGGACTTAGGAAGTTTGTACCAAGTTTGGTGCTGTTTTGGCGTGGACTGAGGAAGTTTGTATCAAGTTTGGTGCGTTTTTGGCGTGGACTTAGAAAGTTTGTACCAAGTTTGTTACTGTTTTGGCGTGGACTTAAGAAGTTTGTACCAAGTTTGTTACTGTTTTGGCGTGGACTTAGGAACTTTGCACCAAGTTTGTTACTGTTTTGGCGTGGACTTACGAAGTTTGTACCAAGTTTGGTGCTGTTTTGGCGTGGACTTAGGAAGTTTGTACCAAGTTTGTTACTGTTTTGGCGTGGACTTAGAAAGTTTGTATCAAGTTTGGTGCTGTTTTGGCGTGGACTTAGGAAGTTTGTACCAAGTTTGTTACTGTTTTGGCGTGGACTTAGGAACTTTGCACCAAGTTTGTTACTGTTTTGGCGTGGACTTACGAAGTTTGTACCAAGTTTGGTGCTGTTTTGGCGTGGACTTAGGAAGTTTGTACCAAGTTTGTTACTGTTTTGGCGTGGACTTAGGAAGTTTGTACCAAGTTTGGTGCTGTTTTGGCGTGGACTTAGGAAGTTTGTACCTAGTTTGTTTCTGTTTTGGCGTGGACTTAGGAACTTTGCACCAAGTTTGTTACTGTTTTGGCGTGGACTTAGGAAGTTTGTATCAAGTTTGGTGCTGTTTTGGCGTGGACTTAGGAAGTTTGTACCTAGTTTGTTTCTGTTTTGGCGTGGACTTAGGAAGTTTGTACCAAGTTTGTTTCTGTTTTGGCGCGGACTTACGAAGTTTGTACCAAGTTTGGTGCTGTTTTGGCGTGGACTTAGGAAGTTTGTACCTAGTTTGTTTCTGTTTTGGCGTGGACTTAGGAAGTGTGTATCAAGTTTGGTGCTGTTTTGGCGTGGACTTAGAAAGTTTGTATCAAGTTTGGTGCTGTTTTGGCGTGGACTTAGGAAGTTTGTACCAAGTTTGTTACTGTTTTGGCGTGGACTTAGGAACTTTGCACCAAGTTTGTTACTGTTTTGGCGTGGACTTACGAAGTTTGTACCAAGTTTGGTGCTGTTTTGGCGTGGACTTAGGAAGTTTGTAAAAAGTTTGTTACTGTTTTGGCGTGGACTTAGGAAGTTTGTACCAAGTTTGGTGCTGTTTTGGCGTGGACTTAGGAAGTTTGTACCTAGTTTGTTTCTGTTTTGGCGTGGACTTAGGAACTTTGCACCAAGTTTGTTACTGTTTTGGCGTGGACTTAGGAAGTTTGTATCAAGTTTGGTGCTGTTTTGGCGTGGACTTAGGAAGTTTGTACCTAGTTTGTTTCTGTTTTGGCGTGGACTTAGGAAGTTTGTACCAAGTTTGTTTCTGTTTTGGCGCGGACTTACGAAGTTTGTACCAAGTTTGGTGCTGTTTTGGCGTGGACTTAGAAAGTTTGTATCAAGTTTGGTGCTGTTTTGGCGTGGACTTAGGAAGTTTGTATCAAGTTTGTTACTGTTTTGGCGTGGACTTAGGAAGTTTGTACCTAGTTTGTTTCTGTTTTGGCGTGGACTTAGGAACTTTGCACCAAGTTTGTTACTGTTTTGGCGTGGACTTAGGAAGTTTGTATCAAGTTTGGTGCTGTTTTGGCGTGGACTTAGGAAGTTTGTACCTAGTTTGTTTCTGTTTTGGCGTGGACTTAGGAAGTTTGTACCAAGTTTGTTACTGTTTTGGCGTGGACTTAGGAAGTTTGTACCAAGTTTGGTGCTGTTTTGGCGTGGACTTAGGAAGTTTGTATCAAGTTTGGTGCTGTTTTGGCGTGGACTTAGGAAGTTTGTACCAAGTTTGTTAATGTTTTGGCGTGGACTTAGGAAGTTTGTACCAAGTTTGTTACTGTTTTGGCGTGGACTTAGGAAGTTTGCACCTAGTTTGTTTCTGTTTTGGCGTGGACCTAGGAAGTTTGTACCAAGTTTGGTGCTGTTTTGGCGTGGACTTAGGAAGTTTGTACCAAGTTTGGTGCTGTTTTGGCGTGGACTTAGGAAGTTTGTACCAAGTTTGGTGCTGTTTTGGCGTGGACTTAGGAAGTTTGTACCAAGTTTGGTGCTGTTTTGGCGTGGACTTAGGAAGTTTGTACCAAGTTTGTTACTGTTTTGGCGTGGACTTAGGAAGTTTGTACCAAGTTTGTTACTGTTTTGGCGTGGACTTAGGAAGTTTGTACCTAGTTTGGTGCTGTTTTGGCGTGGACTTAGGAAGTTTGTACCAAGTTTGTTACTGTTTTGGCGTGGACTTAGGAAGTTTGTACCAAGTTTGTTACTGTTTTGGCGTGGACTTAGGAAGTTTGTACCTAGTTTGTTTCTGTTTTGGCGTGGACTTAGGAAGTTTGTACCAAGTTTGTTACTGTTTTGGCGTGGACTTAGGAAGTTTGTACCAAGTTTGTTACTGTTTTGGCGTGGACTTAGGAAGTTTGTACCAAGTTTGTTACTGTTTTGGCGTGGACTTAGGAAGTTTGTACCAAGTTTGTTACTGTTTTGGCGTGGACTTAGAAAGTTTGTAGCAAGTTTGGTGCTGTTTTGGCGTGGACTTAGGAAGTTTGTACCAAGTTTGTTACTGTTTTGGCGTGGACTTAGGAAGTTTGTACCAAGTTTGGTGCTGTTTTGGCGTGGACTTAGGAAGTTTGTACCAAGTTTGGTGCTGTTTTGGCGTGGACTTAGGAAGTTTGTACCAAGTTTGTTACTGTTTTGGCGTGGACTTAGGAAGTTTGTACCAAGTTTGTTACTGTTTTGGCGTGGACTTAGGAAGTTTGTACCTAGTTTGGTGCTGTTTTGGCGTGGACTTAGGAAGTTTGTACCAAGTTTGGTGCTGTTTTGGCGTGGACTTAGGAAGTTTGTACCAAGTTTGGTGCTGTTTTGGCGTGGACTTAGGAAGTTTGTACCAAGTTTGTTACTGTTTTGGCGTGGACTTAGGAAGTTTGTACCAAGTTTGTTACTGTTTTGGCGTGGACTTAGGAAGTTTGTACCTAGTTTGTTTCTGTTTTTGGCGTGGACTTAGGAAGTTTGTACCAAGTTTGTTACTGTTTTGGCGTGGACTTAGGAAGTTTGTACCAAGTTTGTTACTGTTTTGGCGTGGACTTAGGAAGTTTGTACCAAGTTTGTTACTGTTTTGGCGTGGACTTAGGAAGTTTGTACCAAGTTTGTTACTGTTTTGGCGTGGACTTAGAAAGTTTGTAGCAAGTTTGGTGCTGTTTTGGCGTGGACTTAGGAAGTTTGTACCTAGTTTGGTGCTGTTTTGGCGTGGACTTAGGAAGTTTGTACCAAGTTTGGTGCTGTTTTGGCGTGGACTTAGGAAGTTTGTACCAAGTTTGGTGCTGTTTTGGCGTGGACTTAGGAAGTTTGTACCAAGTTTGTTACTGTTTTGGCGTGGACTTAGGAAGTTTGTACCAAGTTTGTTACTGTTTTGGCGTGGACTTAGGAAATTTGTACCAAGTTTGTTACTGTTTTGGCGTGGACTTAGGAAGTTTGTACCTAGTTTGTTTCTGTTTTGGCGTGGACTTAGGAAGTTTGTACCAAGTTTGGTGCTGTTTTGGCGTGGACTTAGGAAGTTTGTACCAAGTTTGTTACTGTTTTGGCGTGGACTTAGGAAGTTTGTACCAAGTTTGGTGCTGTTTTGGCGTGGACTTAGGAAGTTTGTACCAAGTTTGGTGCTGTTTTGGCGTGGACTTAGGAAGTTTGTACCAAGTTTGTTACTGTTTTGGCGTGGACTTAGGAAGTTTGTACCAAGTTTGTTACTGTTTTGGCGTGGACTTAGGAAGTTTGTATCAAGTTTGGTGCTGTTTTGGCGTGGACTTAGGAAGTTTGTACCAAGTTTGTTACTGTTTTGGCGTGGACTTAGGAAGTTTGTACCAAGTTTGTTACTGTTTTGGCGTGGACTTAGGAAGTTTGTACCAAGTTTGTTACTGTTTTGGCGTGGACTTAGGAAGTTTGTACCAAGTTTGTTACTGTTTTGGCGTGGACTTAGAAAGTTTGAATCAAGTTTGGTGCTGTTTTGGCGTGGACTTAGGAAGTTTGTACCAAGTTTGGTGCTGTTTTGGCGTGGACTTTGGAAGTTTGTACCAAGTTTGTTACTGTTTTGGCGTGGACTTAGGAAGTTTGTACCAAGTTTGGTGCTGTTTTGGCGTGGAGTTAGGAAGTTTGTACCAAGTTTGTTACTGTTTTGGCGTGGACTTAGGAAGTTTGTACCAAGTTTGTTACTGTTTTCGCGTGGACTTAGGAAGTTTGTATCAAGTTTGGTGCTGTTTTGGCGTGGACTTAGAAAGTTTGTATCAAGTTTGGTGCTGTTTTGGCGTGGACTTAGGAAGTTTGTACCAAGTTTGTTACTGTTTTGGCGTGGACTTAGGAAGTTTGTACCAAAGTTTGTTTCTGTTTTGGCGCGGACTTACGAAGTTTGTACCAAGTTTGGTGCTGTTTTGGCGTGGACTTAGGAAGTTTGTACCAAGTTTGTTACTGTTTTGGCGTGGACTAAGGAAGTTTGTATCAAGTTTGGTGCTGTTTTGGCGTGGACTTAGGAAGTTTGTACCTAGTTTGGTGCTGTTTTGGCGTGGACTTAGGAAGTTTGTACCAAGTTTGTTACTGTTTTGGCGTGGACTTAGGAAGTTTGTACCAAGTTTGGTGCTGTTTTGGCGTGGACTTAGGAAGTTTGTACCAAGTTTGTTACTGTTTTGGCGTGGACTTAGGAAGTTTGTACCAAGTTTGTTTCTGTTTTGGCGCGGACTTACGAAGTTTGTACCAAGTTTGGTGCTGTTTTGGCGTGGACTTAGAAAGTTTGTATCAAGTTTGGTGCTGTTTTGGCGTGGACTTAGGAAGTTTGTACCTAGTTTGTTTCTGTTTTGGCGTGGACTTAGGAACTTTGCACCAAGTTTGTTACTGTTTTGGCGTGGACTTAGGAAGTTTGTACCAAGTTTGGTGCTGTTTTGGCGTGGACTTAGGAAGTTTGTACCAAGTTTGTTACTGTTTTGGCGTGGACTTAGGAAGTTTGTATCAAGTTTGGTGCTGTTTTGGCGTGGACTTAGGAAGTTTGTACCTAGTTTGTTTCTGTTTTGGCTTGGACTTAGGAAGTTTGTACCAAGTTTGTTACTGTTTTGGCGTGGACTTAGGAAGTTTGTACCAAGTTTGGTGCTGTTTTGGCGTGGACTTAGGAAGTTTGTACCTAGTTTGTTTCTGTTTTGGCGTGGACTTAGGAACTTTGCACCAAGTTTGTTACTGTTTTGTCGTGGACTTAGGAAGTTTGTATCAAGTTTGTTACTGTTTTGGCGTGGACTTAGGAAGTTTGTACCAAGTTTGGTGCTGTTTTGGCGTGGACTTAGAAAGTTTGTATCAAGTTTGGTGCTGTTTTGGCGTGGACTTAGGAAGTTTGTACCAAGTTTGGTGCTGTTTTGGCGTGGACTTAGGAAGTTTGTACCAAGTTTGGTGCTGTTTTGGCGTGGACTTAGGAAGTTTGTACCAAGTTTGGTGCTGTTTTGGCGTGGACTTAGAAAGTTTGTATCAAGTTTGTTTCTGTTTTGGCGTGGACTTAGGAACTTTGCACCAAGTTTGTTACTGTTTTGGCGTGGACTTAGGAAGTTTGTACCAAGTTTGGTGCTGTTTTGGCGTGGACTTAGGAAGTTTGTACCAAGTTTGTTACTGTTTTGGCGTGGACTTAGGAAGTTTGTACCAAGTTTGGTGCTGTTTTGGCGTGGACTTAGGAAATTTGTACCAAGTTTGGTGCTGTTTTGGCGCGGACTTACGAAGTTTGTACCAAGTTTGGTGCTGTTTTGGCGCGGACTTACGAAGTTTGTACCAAGTTTGGTGCTGTTTTGGCGTGGACTTAGAAAGTTTGTATCAAGTTTGGTGCTGTTTTGGCGTGGACTTAGGAAGTTTGTACCTAGTTTGGTGCTGTTTTGGCGTGGACTTAGGAAGTTTGTACCAAGTTTGTTACTGTTTTGGCGTGGACTTAGGAAGTTTGTACCAAGTTTGTTACTGTTTTGGCGTGGACTTAGGAAGTTTGTACCAAGTTTGTTACTGTTTTGGCGTGGACTTAGGAAGTTTGTATCAAGTTTGGTGCTGTTTTGGCGTGGACTTAGGAAGTTTGTACCTAGTTTGTTTCTGTTTTGGCGTGGACTTAGGAAGTTTGTACCAAGTTTGTTACTGTGTTGGCGTGGACTTAGGAAGTTTGTACCAAGTTTGGTGCTGTTTTGGCGTGGACTTAGGAAGTTTGTACCTAGTTTGTTTCTGTTTTGGCGTGGACTTAGGAACTTTGCACCAAGTTTGTTACTGTTTTGGCGTGGACTTAGGAACTTTGCACCAAGTTTGTTACTGTTTTGGCGTGGACTTAGGAAGTTTGTATCAAGTTTGTTACTGTTTTGGCGTGGACTTAGGAAGTTTGTACCAAGTTTGGTGCTGTTTTGGCGTGGACTTAGGAAGTTTGTACCAAGTTTGTTACTGTTTTGGCGTGAACTTAGGAAGTTTGTACCAAGTTTGGTGCTGTTTTGGCGTGGATTTAGGAAGTTTGTACCAAGTTTGTAACTGTTTTGGCGTGGACTTAGGAAGTTTGTATCAAGTTTGGTGCTGTTTTGGCGTGGACTTAGAAAGTTTGTATCAAGTTTGGTGCTGTTTTGGCGTGGACTTAGAAAGTTTGTATCAAGTTTGGTGCTGTTTTGGCGTGGACTTAGGAAGTTTGTACCAAGTTTGTTACTGTTTTGGCGTGGACTTAGGAAGTTTGTACCAAGTTTGTTACTGTTTTGGCGTGGACTTAGGAAGTTTGTACCAAGTTTGTTTCTGTTTTGGCGTGGACTTAGGAAGTTTGTACCAAGTTTGGTGCTGTTTTGGCGTGGACTTAGGAAGTTTGTACCAAGTTTGTTACTGTTTTGGCGTGGACTTAGGAAGTTTGTACCAAGTTTGGTGCTGTTTTGGCGTGGACTTAGGAAGTTTGTACCAAGTTTGGTGCTGTTTTGGCGTGGACTTAGGAAGTTTGTACCAAGTTTGTTACTGTTTTGGCGTGGACTTAGGAAGTTTGTACCAAGTTTGGTGCTGTTTTGGCGTGGACTTAGGAAGTTTGTACCAAGTTTGTTACTGTTTTGGCGTGGACTTAGGAAGTTTGTACCAAGTTTGTTACTGTTTTGGCGTGGACTTAGGAAGTTTGTACCAAGTTTGTTACTGTTTTGGCGTGGACTTAGAAAGTTTGTATCAAGTTTGGTGCTGTTTTGGCGTGGACTTAGGAAGTTTGTACCAAGTTTGTTACTGTTTTGGCGTGGACTTAGGAAGTTTGTACCAAGTTTGTTACTGTTTTGGCGTGGACTTAGAAAGTTTGTATCAAGTTTGGTGCTGTTTTGGCGTGGACTTAGGAAGTTTGTACCAAGTTTGGTGCTGTTTTGGCGTGGACTTAGGAAGTTTGTACCAAGTTTGTTACTGTTTTGGCGTGGACTTAGGAAGTTTGTACCAAGTTTGGTGCTGTTTTGGCGTGGACTTAGGAAGTTTGTACCAAGTTTGTTACTGTTTTGGCGTGGACTTAGGAAGTTTGTACCAAGTTTGTAACTGTTTTGGCGTGGACTTAGGAAGTTTGTACCAAGTTTGTTACTGTTTTGGCGTGGACTTAGGAAGTTTGTTTCAAGTTTGGTGCTGTTTTGGCGTGGACTTAAAAAGTTTGTATCAAGTTTGGTGCTGTTTTGGCGTGGACTTAGGAAGTTTGTACCAAGTTTGTTACTGTTTTGGCGTGGACTTAGGAAGTTTGTACCAAGTTTGTTTCTGTTTTGGCGCGGACTTACGAAGTTTGTACCAAGTTTGGTGCTGTTTTGGCGTGGACTTAGGAAGTTTGTACCAAGTTTGTTACTGTTTTGGCGTGGACTTAGGAAGTTTGTATCAAGTTTGGTGCTGTTTTGGCGTGGACTTAGGAAGGTTGTACCTAGTTTGTTGCTGTTTTGGCGTGGACTTAGGAAGTTTGTACCAAGTTTGTTACTGTTTTGGCGTGGACTTAGGAAGTTTGTACCAAGTTTGGTGCTGTTTTGGCGTGGACTTAGGAAGTTTGTACCAAGTTTGTTACTGTTTTGGCGTGGACTTAGGAAGTTTGTATCAAGTTTGGTGCTGTTTTGGCGTGGACTTAGGAAGTTTGTACCAAGTTTGTTACTGTTTTGGCGTGGACTTAGGAAGTTTGTACCTAGTTTGTTTCTGTTTTGGCGTGGACTTAGGAAGTTTGTACCAAGTTTGTTACTGTTTTGGCGTGGACTTAGGAAGTTTGTACCAAGTTTGTTACTGTTTTGGCGTGGACTTAGGAAGTTTGTACCAAGTTTGGTGCTGTTTTGGCGTGGACTTAGGAAGTTTGTACCAAGTTTGTTACTGTTTTGGCGTGGACTTAGGAAGTTTGTACCAAGTTTGTTACTGTTTTGGCGTGGACTTAGGAAGTTTGTACCAAGTTTGTTACTGTTTTGGCGTGGACTTAGGAAGTTTGTATCAAGTTTGGTGCTGTTTTGGCGTGGACTTAGAAAGTTTGTATCAAGTTTGGTGCTGTTTTGGCGTGGACTTAGGAAGTTTGTACCTAGTTTGGTGCTGTTTTGGCGTGGACTTAGAAAGTTTGTACCAAGTTTGTTACTGTTTTGGCGTGGACTTAGGAAGTTTGTACCAAGTTTGGTGCTGTTTTGGCGTGGACTTAGGAAGTTTGTACCAAGTTTGTTACTGTTTTGGCGTCGACTTAGGAAGTTTGTACCAAGTTTGTTACTGTTTTGGCGTGGACTTAGGAAGTTTGTACCAAGTTTGGTGCTGTTTTGGCGTGGACTTAGGAAGTTTGTACCAAGTTTGTTACTGTTTTGGCGTGGACTTAGGAAGTTTGTACCAAGTTTGTTACTGTTTTGGCGTGGACTTAGGAAGTTTGTATCAAGTTTGGTGCTGTTTTGGCGTGGACTTAGGAAGTTTGTACCTAGTTTGTTACTGTTTTGGCGTGGTCTTAGGAAGTTTGTACCAAGTTTGTTACTTTTTTGGCGTGGACTTAGGAAGTTTGTACCAAGTTTGTTACTGTTTTGGCGTGGACTTAGGAAGTTTGTATCAAGTTTGGTGCTGTTTTGGCGTGGACTTAGGAAGTTTGTACCAAGTTTGTTTCTGTTTTGGCGTGGACTTAGGAACTTTGCACCAAGTTTGTTACTGTTTTGGCGTGGACTTAGGAAGTTTGTATCAAGTTTGGTGCTGTTTTGGCGTGGACTTAGGAAGTTTGTACCTAGTTTGTTTCTGTTTTGGCGTGGACTTAGGAACTTTGCACCAAGTTTGTTACTGTTTTGGCGTGGACTTAGGAAGTTTGTATCAAGTTTGGTGCTGTTTTGGCGTGGACTTAGGAAGTTTGTACCTAGTTTGTTACTGTTTTGGCGTGGTCTTAGGAAGTTTGTACCAAGTTTGTTACTTTTTTGGCGTGGACTTAGGAAGTTTGTACCAAGTTTGTTACTGTTTTGGCGTGGACTTAGGAAGTTTGTATCAAGTTTGGTGCTGTTTTGGCGTGGACTTAGGAAGTTTGTACCAAGTTTGTTACTGTTTTGGCGTGGACTTAGGAAGTTTGTACCTAGTTTGTTTCTGTTTTGGCGTGGACTTAGGAAGTTTGTACCAAGTTTGTTACTGTTTTGGCGTGGACTTAGGAAGTTTGTACCAAGTTTGTTACTGTTTTGGCGTGGACTTAGGAAGTTTGTACCAAGTTTGGTGCTGTTTTGGCGTGGACTTAGGAAGTTTGTACCAAGTTTGTTACTGTTTTGGCGTGGACTTAGGAAGTTTGTACCAAGTTTGTTACTGTTTTGGCGTGGACTTAGGAAGTTTGTACCAAGTTTGTTACTGTTTTGGCGTGGACTTAGGAAGTTTGTATCAAGTTTGGTGCTGTTTTGGCGTGGACTTAGAAAGTTTGTATCAAGTTTGGTGCTGTTTTGGCGTGGACTTAGGAAGTTTGTACCTAGTTTGGTGCTGTTTTGGCGTGGACTTAGAAAGTTTGTACCAAGTTTGTTACTGTTTTGGCGTGGACTTAGGAAGTTTGTACCAAGTTTGGTGCTGTTTTGGCGTGGACTTAGGAAGTTTGTACCAAGTTTGTTACTGTTTTGGCGTGGACTTAGGAAGTTTGTACCAAGTTTGTTACTGTTTTGGCGTGGACTTAGGAAGTTTGTACCAAGTTTGGTGCTGTTTTGGCGTGGACTTAGGAAGTTTGTACCAAGTTTGTTACTGTTTTGGCGTGGACTTAGGAAGTTTGTACCAAGTTTGTTACTGTTTTGGCGTGGACTTAGGAAGTTTGTACCAAGTTTGTTACTGTTTTGGCGTGGACTTAGGAAGTTTGTACCAAGTTTGTTTCTGTTTTGGCGCGGACTTACGAAGTTTGTACCAAGTTTGGTGCTGTTTTGGCGTGGACTTAGGAAGTTTGTATCAAGTTTGGTGCTGTTTTGGCGTGGACTTAGGAAGTTTGTACCTAGTTTGTTTCTGTTTTGGCGTGGACTTAGGAACTTTGCACCAAGTTTGTTACTGTTTTGGCGTGGACTTAGGAAGTTTGTATCAAGTTTGGTGCTGTTTTGGCGTGGACTTAGGAAGTTTGTACCTAGTTTGTTACTGTTTTGGCGTGGTCTTAGGAAGTTTGTACCAAGTTTGTTACTTTTTTGGCGTGGACTTAGGAAGTTTGTACCAAGTTTGTTACTGTTTTGGCGTGGACTTAGGAAGTTTGTATCAAGTTTGGTGCTGTTTTGGCGTGGACTTAGGAAGTTTGTACCAAGTTTGTTACTGTTTTGGCGTGGACTTAGGAAGTTTGTACCAAGTTTGTTACTGTTTTGGCGTGGACTTAGGAAGTTTGTACCAAGTTTGTTACTGTTTTGGCGTGGACTTAGGAAGTTTGTACCAAGTTTGGTGCTGTTTTGGCGTGGACTTAGGAAGTTTGTACCAAGTTTGTTTCTGTTTTGGCGCGGACTTACGAAGTTTGTACCAAGTTTGGTGCTGTTTTGGCGTGGACTTAGGAAGTTTGTACCAAGTTTGTTACTGTTTTGGCGTGGACTTAGGAAGTTTGTACCAAGTTTGTTACTGTTTTGGCGTGGACTTAGGAAGTTTGTACCAAGTTTGTTTCTGTTTTGGCGCGGACTTACAAAGTTTGTACCAAGTTTGTTACAGTTTTGGCGTGGACTTAGGAAGTTTGTACCAAGTTTGTTACTGTTTTGGCGTGGACTTAGGAAGTTTGTACCAAGTTTGTTACTGTTTTGGCGTGGACTTAGGAAGTTTGTACCAAGTTTGGTGCTGTTTTGGCGTGGACTTACGAAGTTTGTACCAAGTTTGTTACTGTTTTGGCGTGGACTTAGGAAGTTTGTACCAAGTTTGTTACTGTTTTGGCGTGGACTTAGGAAGTTTGTACCAAGTTTGGTGCTGTTTTGGCGTGGACTTAGGAAGTTTGTACCAAGTTTGTTACTGTTTTGGCGTGGACTTAGGAAGTTTGTACCAAGTTTGGTGCTGTTTTGGCGCGGACTTACGAAGTTTGTACCAAGTTTGTTACTGTTTTGGCGTGGACTTAGGAAATTTGTACCAAGTTTGTTTCTGTTTTGGCGCGGACTTAGGAAGTTTGTACCAAGTTTGTTACTGTTTTGGCGTGGACTTAGGAAGTTTGTACCAAGTTTGTTACTGTTTTGGCGTGGACTTAGGAAGTTTGTACCAAGTTTGTTACTGTTTTGGCGTGGACTTAGGAAGT
The DNA here is from genome assembly GCA_914969975.1 of Anopheles atroparvus. Classification (NCBI taxonomy): domain Eukaryota; kingdom Metazoa; phylum Arthropoda; class Insecta; order Diptera; family Culicidae; genus Anopheles; species Anopheles atroparvus. The sequence goes on along the minus strand of CAJZCY010000018.1, from coordinate 546,311 downwards.
TTGTACCAAGTTTGGTGCTGTTTTGGCGTGGACTTAGGAAGTTTGTACCAAGTTTGTTACTGTTTTGGCGTGGACTTAGGAAGTTTGTACCAAGTTTGTTACTGTTTTGGCGTGGACTTAGGAAGTTTGTACCAAGTTTGGTGCTGTTTTGGCGTGGAATTAGGAAGTTTGTACCAAGTTTGGTGCTGTTTTGGCGTGGACTTAGGAAGTTTGTATCAAGTTTGGTGCTGTTTTGGCGTGGACTTAGGAAGTTTGTATCAAGTTTGTTACTGTTTTGGCGTGGACTTAGGAAGTTTGTACCAAGTTTGTTACTGTTTTGGCGTGGACTTAGGAAGTTTGTACCAAGTTTGGTGCTGTTTTGGCGTGGACTTAGGAAGTTTGTACCAAGTTTGTTCCTGTTTTGGCGTGGACTTAGGAAGTTTGTATCAAGTTTGGTGCTGTTTTGCAAGGTCTTATGAAGTTTGTACCAAGTTTGTTACTGTTTTGGCGTGGACTTAGGAAGTTTGTACCAAGTTTGTTACTGTTTTGGCGTGGACTTACGAAGTTTGTACCAAGTTTGTTACTGTTTTGGCGTGGACTTAGGAAGTTTGTATCAAGTTTGGTGCTGTTTTGGCGTGGACTTAGGAAGTTTGTATCAATTTTGGTGCTGTTTTGGCGTGGACTTAGGAAGTTTGTACCTAGTTTGTTTCTGTTTTGGCGTGGACTTAGGAAGTTTGTACCAAGTTTGTTTCTGTTTTGGCGCGGACTTACGAAGTTTGTACCAAGTTTGGTGCTGTTTTGGCGTGGACTTAGGAAGTTTGTACCAAGTTTGTTACTGTTTTGGCGTGGACTTAGGAAGTTTGTACCAAGTTTGGTGATGTTTTGGCGTGGACTTACGAAGTTTGTACCAAGTTTGGTGCTGTTTTGGCGTGGACTTAGGAAGTTTTTACCAAGTTTGTTACTGTTTTGGCGTGGACTTAGGAAGTTTGTTCCATGTTTGTTACTGTTTTGGCGTCGTCTTAGGAAGTTTGTACCAAGTTTGCAAGTGTTTTTGGGTAGTTTTAAGAAGTTTCTACAAAGTTTGTATTTGACACTCTGTTGCAACTCTGTTGGAATTCGGGTAGTTTTAGGAAGTTTGTACCAAGTTTGTTACTGTTTTGGCGTGGACTTAGGAAGTTTGTACCAAGTTTGGTGCTGTTTCGGCGTGGACTTAGGAAGTTTGTACCAAGTTTAAAAGTGTTTTTGGGTAGTTTTAAGAAGTTTCTACAAAGTTTGTATTTGACACTCTGTTGCAACTCTGTTGGAATTCGGGTAGTTGTAGGAAGTTTGTACCAAGTTTGGTGCTGTTTTGGCGTGGACTTAGGAAGTTTGTTCCAAGTTTGTTACTGTTTTGGCGTGGACTTAGGAAGTTTTTACCAAGTTTGTTACTGTTTTGGCGTGGACTTAGGAAGTTTGTACCAAGTTTGTTACTGTTTTGGCGTGGACTTAGGAAGTTTGTACCAAGTTAGTTACTGTTTTGGCGTGGACTTAGGAAGTTTGTACCAAGTTTGTTACTGTTTTGGCGTGGACTTAGGAAGTTTGTACCAAGTTTGTTACTGTTTTGGCGTGGACTTAGGAAGTTTGTACCAAGTTTGTTACTGTTTTGGCGTGGACTTAGGAAGTTTGTACCAAGTTTGGTGCTGTTTTGGCGTGGACTTAGGAAGTTTGTTCCAAGTTTGGTGCTGTTGTGGCGTGGACTTAGGAAGTTTGTACCAAGTTTGTTACTGTTTTGGCGTAGACTTAGGAAGTTTGTACCAAGTTTGGTGCTGTTTTGGCGTGGACTTAGGAAGTTTGTACCAAGTTTGTTACTGTTTTGGCGTGGTCTTAGGAAGTTTGTACCAAGTTTGCAAGTGTTTTTGGGTAGTTTTAAGAAGTTTCTACAAAGTTTGTATTTGACACTCTGTTGCAACTCTGTTGGAATTCGGGTAGTTGTAGAAAGTTTGTACCAAGTTTGTTACTGTTTTGGCGTGGACTTAGGAAGTTTGTACCAAGTTTGTTACTGTTTTGGCGTGGTCTTAGGAAGTTTGTACCAAGTTTGGTGCTGTTTTGGCGTGGACTTAGGAAGTTTGTACCAAGTTTGTTACTGTTTTGGCGTAGACTTAGGAAGTTTGTACCAAGTTTGGTGCTGTTTTGGCGTGGATTTAGGAAGTTTGTTCCAAGTTTGGTGCTGTTGTGGCGTGGACTTAGGAAGTTTGTACCAAGTTTGGTGCTGGTTAGGGGTGGTCTTAGGACGTTTGTACCAAGTTTGTTACTGTTTTGGCGTGGACTTAGGAAGTTTGTACCAAGTTTGTTACTGTTTTGGCGTGGACTTAGGAAGTTTGTACCAAGTTTGGTGCTGTTTTGGCGTGGACTTAGGAAGTTTGTTCCAAGTTTGGTGCTGTTGTGGCGTGGACTTAGGAAGTTTGTACCAAGTTTGGTGCTGGTTAGGGGTGGTCTTAGGAAGTTTGTACCAAGTTTGTTACTGTTTTGGCGTCGTCTTAGGAAGTTTGTACCAAGTTTGTTACTGTTTTGGCGTGGACTTAGGAAGTTTGTTCCAAGTTTGGTGCTGTTTTGGCGTGGACTTAGGAAGTTTGTTCCAAGTTTGGTGCTGTTGTGGCGTGGACTTAGGAAGTTTGTACCAAGTTTGTTACTGTTTTGGCGTGGTCTTAGGAAGTTTGTACCAAGTTTGGTGCTGTTTTGGCGTGGACTTAGGAAGTTTGTACCAAGTTTGTTACTGTTTTGGCGTAGACTTAGGAAGTTTGTACCAAGTTTGGTGCTGTTTTGGCGTGGATTTAGGAAGTTTGTTCCTAGTTTGTTACTGTTTTGGCGTGGACTTACGAAGTTTGTAACAAGTTTGGTGCTGATTTGGCGTGGACTTAGGAAGTTTGTACCAAGTTTGTTACTGTTTTGGCGTGGAGTTAGGAAGCTTGTACCAAGTTTGTTACTGTTTTGGCGTGGACTTAGGAAGTTTGTACCAAGTTTGGTGCTGTTTTGGCGTGGACTTAGGAAGTTTGTACCAAGTTTGTTACTGTTTTGGCGTGGATTTAGGAAGTTGGTTCCAAGTTTGTTACTGTTTTGGCGTGGATTTAGGAAGTTTGTTCCATGTTTGTTACTGTTTTGGCGTCGTCTTAGGAAGTTTGTACCAAGTTTGCAAGTGTTTTTGGGTAGTTTTAAGAAGTTTCTACACAGTTTGTATTTGACACTCTGTTGCAACTCTGTTGGAATTCGGGTAGTTGTAGGAAGTTTGTACCAAGTTTGTTACTGTTTTGGCGTGGACTTAGGAAGTTTGTACCAAGTTTGTTACTGTTTTGGCGTGGACTTAGGAAGTTTGTACCAAGTTTGGTGCTGTTTTGGCGTGGACTTAGGAAGTTTGTACCAAGTTTGTTACTGTTTTGGCGTGGAGTTAGGAAGCTTGTACCAAGTTTGTTACTGTTTTGGCGTTGTCTTAGGAAGTTTGTACCAAGTTTGGTGCTGTTTTGGCGTGGACTTAGGAAGTTTGTACCAAGTTTGTTACTGTTTTGGCGTGGATTTAGGAAGTTGGTTCCAAGTTTGTTACTGTTTTGGCGTCGTCTTAGGAAGTTTGTTCCAAGTTTGGTGCTGTTTTGGCGTGGATTTAGGAAGTTTGTACCAAGTTTGCAAGTGTTTTTGGGTAGTTTTAAGAAGTTTCTACAAAGTTTGTATTTGACACTCTGTTGCAACTCTGTTGGAATTCGGGTAGTTGTAGGAAGTTTGTACCAAGTTTGGTGCTGTTTTGGCGTGGACTTAGGAAGTTTGTACCAAGTTTGGTGCTGTTTTGGCGTGGACTTAGGAAGTTTGTACCAAGTTTGTTACTGTTTTGGCGTGGACTTAGGAAGTTTGTACCAAGTTTGGTGCTGTTTTGGCGTGGACTTAGGAAGTTTGTACCAAGTTTGATGCTGTTTTGGCGTGGACTTAGGAAGTTTGTTCTAAGTTTGTTACTGTTTTGGCGTCGTCTTAGGAAGGTTGTACCAAGTTTGTTACTGTTTTGGCGGGGACTTAGGAAGTTTGTACCAAGTTTGTTACTGTTTTGGCGTGGACTTAGGAAGTTTGTACCAAGTTTGTTACTGTTTTGGCGTGGACTTAGGAAGTTTGTACCAAGTTTGGTGCTGTTTTGGCGTGGACTTAGGAAGTTTGTACCAAGTTTGCAAGTGTTTTTGGGTAGTTTTAAGAAGTTTCTACACAGTTTGTATTTGACACTCTGTTGCAACTCTGTTGGAATTCGGGTAGTTGTAGGAAGTTTGTACCAAGTTTGTTACTGTTTTGGCGTGGACTTAGGAAGTTTGTACCAAGTTTGTTACTGTTTTGGCGTGGACTTAGGAAGTTTGTACCAAGTTTGGTGCTGTTTTGGCGTGGACTTAGGAAGTTTGTACCAAGTTTGTTACTGTTTTGGCGTGGAGTTAGGAAGCTTGTACCAAGTTTGTTACTGTTTTGGCGTTGTCTTAGGAAGTTTGTACCAAGTTTGGTGCTGTTTTGGCGTGGACTTAGGAAGTTTGTACCAAGTTTGTTACTGTTTTGGCGTGGATTTAGGAAGTTGGTTCCAAGTTTGTTACTGTTTTGGCGTCGTCTTAGGAAGTTTGTTCCAAGTTTGGTGCTGTTTTGGCGTGGATTTAGGAAGTTTGTACCAAGTTTGCAAGTGTTTTTGGGTAGTTTTAAGAAGTTTCTACAAAGTTTGTATTTGACACTCTGTTGCAACTCTGTTGGAATTCGGGTAGTTGTAGGAAGTTTGTACCAAGTTTGGTGCTGTTTTGGCGTGGACTTAGGAAGTTTGTACCAAGTTTGTTTCTGTTTTGGCGTGGACTTAGGAAGTTTGTACCATGTTTGTTACTGTTTTGGCGTGGACTTAGGAAGTTTGTACCAAGTTTGGTGCTGTTTTGGCGTGGACTTAGGAAGTTTGTACCAAGTTTGTTACTGTTTTGGCGTGGCCTTAGGAAGTTTGTACCAAGTTTGGTGCTGTTTTGGCGTGGACTTAGGAAGTTTGTACCAAGTTTGTTACTGTTTTGGCGTGGACTTAGGAAGTTTGTATCAAGTTTGGTGCTGTTTTGGCGTGGACTTAGGAAGTTTGTACCAAGTTTGGTGATGTTTTGGCGTGGACTTACGAAGTTTGTACCAAGTTTGGTGCTGTTTTGGCGTGGACTTAGGAAGTTTTTACCAAGTTTGTTACTGTTTTGGCGTGGACTTAGGAAGTTTGTACCAAGTTTGGTGCTGTTTTGGCGTGGACTTAGGAAGTTTGTTCCAAGTTTTTTACTGTTTTGGCGTGGACTTACGAAGTTTGTAACAAGTTTGGTGCTGATTTGGCGTGGACTTAGGAAGTTTGTTCCATGTTTGTTACTGTTTTGGCGTCGTCTTAGGAAGTTTGTACCAAGTTTGCAAGTGTTTTTGGGTAGTTTTAAGAAGTTTCTACACAGTTTGTATTTGACACTCTGTTGCAACTCTGTTGGAATTCGGGTAGTTGTAGGAAGTTTGTACCAAGTTTGTTACTGTTTTGGCGTGGACTTAGGAAGTTTGTACCATGTTTGGTGCTGTTTTGGCGTGGACTTAGGAAGTGTGTACCAAGTTTGGTGCTGTTTTGGCGTGGACTTACGAAGTTTGTACCAAGTTTGTTACTGTTTTGGCGTGGACTTAGGAACTTTGCACCAAGTATGTTACTGTTTTGGCGTGGACTTAGGAAGTTTGTACCAAGTTTGTTACTGTTTTGGCGTGGACTTAGGAAGTTTGTACCAAGTTTGGTGCTGTTTTGGCGTGGACTTAGGAAGTTTGTACCAAGTTTGTTACTGTTTTGGCGTGGAGTTAGGAAGCTTGTACCAAGTTTGTTACTGTTTTGGCGTTGTCTTAGGAAGTTTGTACCAAGTTTGGTGCTGTCTTGGCGTGGACTTAGGAAGTTTGTACCAAGTTTGTTACTGTCTTGGCGTGGATTTAGGAAGTTGGTTCCAAGTTTGTTACTGTTTTGGCGTCGTCTTAGGAAGTTTGTTCCAAGTTTGGTGCTGTTTTGGCGTGGATTTAGGAAGTTGGTTCCAAGTTTGTTACTGTTTTGGCGTCGTCTTAGGAAGTTTGTTCCAAGTTTGGTGCTGTTTTGGCGTGGATTTAGGAAGTTTGTACCAAGTTTGCAAGTGTTTTTGGGTAGTTTTAAGAAGTTTCTACAAAGTTTGTATTTGACACTCTGTTGCAACTCTGTTGGAATTCGGGTAGTTGTAGGAAGTTTGTACCAAGTTTGTTACTGTTTTGGCGTGGACTTAGGAAGTTTGTACCAAGTTTGTTACTGTTTTGGCGTGGACTTAGGAAGTTTGTACCAAGTTTGTTACTGTTTTGGCGTGGACTTAGGAAGTTTGTATCAAGTTTGGTGCTGTTTTGGCGTTGTCTTAGGAAGTTTGTACCAAGTTTGCTGTTGTTTTGGCGTGGACTTAGGAAGTTTGTACCAAGTTTGGTGCTGTTGTGGCGTGGACTTAGGAAGTTTGTACCAAGTTTGGTGCTGTTTTGGCGTGGATTTAGGAAGTTGGTTCCAAGTTTGTTACTGTTTTGGCGTCGTCTTAGGAAGTTTGTTCCAAGTTTGGTGCTGTTTTGGCGTGGATTTAGGAAGTTTGTACCAAGTTTGCAAGTGTTTTTGGGTAGTTTTAAGAAGTTTCTACAAAGTTTGTATTTGACACTCTGTTGCAACTCTGTTGGAATTCGGGTAGTTGTAGGAAGTTTGTACCAAGTTTGGTGCTGTTTTGGCGTGGACTTAGGAAGTTTGTACCAAGTTTGTTACTGTTTTGGCGTTGTCTTAGGAAGTTTGTACCAAGTTTGGTGCTGTCTTGGCGTGGACTTAGGAAGTTTGTACCAAGTTTGTTACTGTTTTGGCGTGGATTTAGGAAGTTGGTTCCAAGTTTGTTACTGTTTTGGCGTGGACTTAGGAAGTTTGTTCCAAGTTTGGTGCTGTTTTGGCGTGGATTTAGGAAGTTTGTACCAAGTTTGCAAATGTTTTTGGGTAGTTTTAAGAAGTTTCTACAAAGTTTGTATTTGACACTCTGTTGCAACTCTGTTGGAATTCGGGTAGTTGTAGGAAGTTTGTACCAAGTTTGGTGCTGTTCTGGCGTGGACTTAGGAAGTTTGTACCAAGTTTGTTACTGTTTTGGCGTGGACTTAGGAAGTTTGTACCTAGTTTGTTTCTGTTTTGGCGTGGACTTAGGAAGTTTGTACCAAGTTTGGTGCTGTTTTGGCGTGGACTTAGGAAGTTTGTACCAAGTTTGTTTCTGTTTTGGCGTGGACTTAGGAAGTTTGTACCAAGTTTGCTGTTGTTTTGGCGTGGACATAGGAAGTTTGTACCAAGTTTGGTGCTGTTTTGGCGTGGACTTAGGAAGGTTGTACCAAGTTTGGTGCTGTTTTGGCGTGGTCTTAGGAAGTTTGTACCAAGTTTGTTACTGTTTTGGCGTGGACTTAGGAAGCTTGTACCAAGTTTGTTACTGTTTTGGCGTGGACTTAGGAAGTTTGTACCAAGTTTGGTTCTGTTTTGGCGTGCTGTTAGGTAGCTTGTACCAAGTTTGTTACTGTTTTGGCGTGGTTTTAGGAAGTTTGTACCAAGTTTGTTACTGTTTTGGCGTGGTCTTAGGAAGTTTGTACCAAGTTTGGTGCTGTTGTGGCGTGGACTTAGGAAGTTTGTACCAAGTTTGGTGCTGTTTTGGCGTGGACATAGGAAGTTTGTACCAAGTTTGGTGCTGTCTTGGCGTGGACTTAGGAAGTTTGTACCAAGTTTGTTACTGTTTTGGCGTGGATTTAGGAAGTTGGTTCCAAGTTTGTTACTGTTTTGGCGTGGACTTAGGAAGTTTGTTCCAAGTTTGGTGCTGTTTTGGCGTGGATTTAGGAAGTTTGTACCAAGTTTGCAAATGTTTTTGGGTAGTTTTAAGAAGTTTCTACAAAGTTTGTATTTGACACTCTGTTGCAACTCTGTTGGAATTCGGGTAGTTGTAGGAAGTTTGTACCAAGTTTGGTGCTGTTCTGGCGTGGACTTAGGAAGTTTGTACCAAGTTTGTTACTGTTTTGGCGTGGACTTAGGAAGTTTGTACCTAGTTTGTTTCTGTTTTGGCGTGGACTTAGGAAGTTTGTACCAAGTTTGGTGCTGTTTTGGCGTGGACTTAGGAAGTTTGTACCAAGTTTGTTTCTGTTTTGGCGTGGACTTAGGAAGTTTGTACCAAGTTTGCTGTTGTTTTGGCGTGGACATAGGAAGTTTGTACCAAGTTTGGTGCTGTTTTGGCGTGGACTTAGGAAGTTTGTACCAAGTTTGGTGCTGTTTTGGCGTGGTCTTAGGAAGTTTGTACCAAGTTTGTTACTGTTTTGGCGTGGACTTAGGAAGTTTGTACCAAGTTTGTTACTGTTTTGGCGTGGACTTAGGAAGTTTGTACCAAGTTTGTTACTGTTTTGGCGTGGTCTTAGGAAGTTTGTACCAAGTTTGGTGCTGTTGTGGCGTGGACTTAGGAAGTTTGTACCAAGTTTGGTGCTGTTTTGGCGTGGACATAGGAAGTTTGTACCAAGTTTGGTGCTGTTTTGGCGTGGACTTAGGAAGTTTGTACCAAGTTTGGTGCTGTTTTGGCGTGGTCTTAGGAAGTTTGTACCAAGTTTGTTACTGTTTTGGCGTGGACTTAGGAAGCTTGTACCAAGTTTGTTACTGTTTTGGCGTGGACTTAGGAAGTTTGTACCAAGTTTGGTTCTGTTTTGGCGTGCTGTTAGGTAGCTTGTACCAAGTTTGTTACTGTTTTGGCGTGGTTTTAGGAAGTTTGTACCAAGTTTGTTACTGTTTTGGCGTGGTCTTAGGAAGTTTGTACCAAGTTTGTTACTGTTTTGGCGTGGACTTAGGAAGTTTGTACCAAGTTTGTTACTGTTTTGGCGTGGTCTTAGGAAGTTTGTACCAAGTTTGTTACTGTTTTGGCGTGGACTTAGGAAGTTTGTACCAAGTTTGTTACTGTTTTGGCGTGGACTTAGGAAGTTTGTACCAAGTTTAATACTGTTTTGGCGTGGACTTAGGAAGTTTGTACCAAGTTTAATACTGTTTTTGCGTGGACTTAGGAAGTTTGTTCCAAGTTTGTAACTGTTTTGGCGTCGTCTTAGGAAGTTTGTTCCAAGTTTGGTGCTGTTTTGGCGTGGATTTAGGAAGTTTGTACCAAGTTTGCAAGTGTTTTTGGGTAGTTTTAAGAAGTTTCTACAAAGTTTGTATTTGACACTCTGTTGCAACTCTGTTGGAATTCGGGTAGTTGTAGGAAGTTTGTACCAAGTTTGGTGCTGTTTTGGCGTGGACTTAGGAAGTTTGTACCAAGTTTGTTTCTGTTTTGGCGTGGACTTAGGAAGTTTGTACCATGTTTGTTACTGTTTTGGCGTGGACTTAGGAAGTTTGTACCAAGTTTGGTGCTGTTTTGGCGTGGACTTAGGAAGTTTGTACCAAGTTTGTTACTGTTTTGGCGTGGCCTTAGGAAGTTTGTACCAAGTTTGGTGCTGTTTTGGCGTGGACTTAGGAAGTTTGTACCAAGTTTGTTACTGTTTTGGCGTGGACTTAGGAAGTTTGTACCAAGTTTGTTACTGTTTTGGCGTGGACTTAGGAAGTTTGTACCAAGTTTGTTACTGTTTTGGCGTGGACTTAGGAAGTTTGTTCCAAGTTTGTTACTGTTTTGGCGTGGACTTAGGAAGTTTGTTCTAAGTTTGTTACTGTTTTGGCGTCGTCTTAGGAAGTTTGTTCCAAGTTTGGTGCTGTTTTGGCGTGGATTTAGGAAGTTTGTACCAAGTTTGCAAGTGTTTTTGGGTAGTTTTAAGAAGTTTCTACACAGTTTGTATTTGACACTCTGTTGCAACTCTGTTGGAATTCGGGTAGTTGTAGGAAGTTTGTACCAAGTTTGTTACTGTTTTGGCGTGGACTTAGGAAGTTTGTACCAAGTTTGTTACTGTTTTGGCGTGGACTTAGGAAGTTTGTACCAAGTTTGGTGCTGTTTTGGCGTGGACTTAGGAAGCTTGTACCAAGTTTGTTACTGTTTTGGCGTTGTCTTAGGAAGTTTGTACCAAGTTTGGTGCTGTTTTGGCGTGGACTTAGGAAGTTTGTACCAAGTTTGTTACTGTTTTGGCGTGGATTTAGGAAGTTGGTTCCAAGTTTGTTACTGTTTTGGCGTCGTCTTAGGAAGTTTGTTCCAAGTTTGGTGCTGTTTTGGCGTGGATTTAGGAAGTTTGTACCAAGTTTGCAAGTGTTTTTGGGTAGTTTTAAGAAGTTTCTACAAAGTTTGTATTTGACACTCTGTTGCAACTCTGTTGGAATTCGGGTAGTTGTAGGAAGTTTGTACCAAGTTTGGTGCTGTTTTGGCGTGGACTTAGGAAGTTTGTACCAAGTTTGGTGCTGTTTTGGCGTGGACTTAGGAAGTTTGTACCAAGTTTGTTACTGTTTTGGCGTGGACTTAGGAAGTTTGTACCAAGTTTGTTACTGTTTTGGCGTGGACTTAGGAAGTTTGTACCAAGTTTGTTACTGTTTTGGCGTGGACTTAGGAAGTTTGTACCAAGTTTGGTGCTGTTTTGGCGTGGACTTAGGAAGTTTGTACCAAGTTTGTTACTGTTTTGGCGTGGACTTAGGAAGTTTGTACCAAGTTTGTTACTGTTTTGGCGTGGACTTAGGAAGTTTGTACCAAGTTTGATACTGTTTTGGCGTGGACTTAGGAAGTTTGTACCAAGTTTGGTGCTGTTTTGGCGTGGACTTAGGAAGTTTGTACCAAGTTTGTTACTGTTTTGGCGTGGACTTAGGAAGTTTGTATCAAGTTTGGTGCTGTTTTGGCGTGGACTTAGGAAGTTTGTACCAAGTTTGTTACTGTTTTGGCGTGGACTTAGGAAGTTGTACCAAGTTTGTTACTGTTTTGGCGTGGACTTAGGAAGTTTGTACCAAGTTTGGTGCTGTTTTGGCGTGGACTTAGGAAGTTTGTACCAAGTGGACTTAGGAAGTTTGTACCAAGTTTGTTTCTGTTTTGGCGTGGACTTAGGAAGTTTGTATCAAGTTTGGTGCTGTTTTGGCGTGGACTTAGGAAGTTTGTACCTAGTTTGTTTCTGTTTTGGCGTGGACTTAGGAAGTTTGTACCAAGTTTGTTTCTGTTTTGGCGCGGACTTACGAAGTTTGTTCCAAGTTGGGTGCTGTTTTGGCGTGGACTTAGGAAGTTTGTACCAAGTTTGTTACTGTTTTGGCGTGGACTTAGGAAGTTTGTACCAAGTTTGGTGCTGTTTTGGCGTGGACTTAGGAAGTTTGTACCAAGTTTGTTACTGTTTTGGCGTGGACTTAGGAAGTTTGTACCAAGTTTGTTACTGTTTTGGCGTGGACTTAGGAAGTTTGTACCAAGTTTGTTACTGTTTTGGCGTGGACTTAGGAAGTTTGTACCAAGTTTGTTACTGTTTTGGCGTGGACTTAGGAAGTTTGTACCAAGTTTGGTGCTGTTTTGGCGCGGACTTAGGAAGTTTGTACCAAGTTTGGTGCTGTTTTGGCGTGGACTTAGGAAGTTTGTACCAAGTTTGTTACTGTTTTGGCGTGGACTTAGGAAGTTTGTACCAAGTTTGGTGCTGTTTTGGCGTGGACTTAGGAAGTTTGTACCAAGTTTGTTACTGTTTTGGCGTGGACTTAGGAAGTTTGTACTAAGTTTGGTGCTGTTTTGGCGTGGACTTAGGAAGTTTGTACCAAGTTTGTTACTGTTTTGGCGTGGACTTAGGAAGTTTGTACCAAGTTTGGTGCTGTTTTGGCGTGGTCTTAGGAAGTTTGTACCAAGTTTGGTGCGGTTTTGGCGTGGACTTAGGAAGTTTGTACCAAGTTTGTTACTGTTTTGGCGTGGACTTACGAAGTTTGTTCCAAGTTTGGTGCTGTTTTGGCGTGGACTTAGGAAGTTTGTACCAAGTTTAGTACTGTTTTGGCGTGGACTTAGGAAGTTTGTACCAAGTTTGTTACTGTTTTGGCGTGGACTTAGGAAGTTTGTACCAAGTTTGGTGCTGTTTTGGCGTGGACTTAGGAAGTTTGTACCAAGTTTGTTACTGTTTTGGCGTGGACTTAGGAAGTTTGTACCAAGTTTGGTGCTGTTTTGGCGTGGACTTAGGAAGTTTGTACCAAGTTTGTTACTGTTTTGGCGTGGACTTAGGAAGTTTGTACCAAGTTTGTTACTGTTTTGGCGTGGACTTAGGAAGTTTGTACCTAGTTTGTTTCTGTTTTGGCGTGGACTTAGGAAGTTTGTACCAAGTTTGGTGCTGTTTTGGCGTGGACTTAGGAAGTTTGTACCAAGTTTGTTTCTGTTTTGGCGTGGTCTTATGAAGTTTGTACCAAGTTTGGTGCTGTTTTGGCGTGGACTTAGGAAGTTTGTACCAAGTTTGTTACTGTTTTGGCGTGGACTTAGGAAGTTTGTACCAAGTTTGTTACTGTTTTGGCGTGGACTTATGAAGTTTGTACCAAGTTTGGTGCAGTTTTGGCGTGGACTTACGAAGTTTGTACCAAGTTTGTTACTGTTTTGGCGTGGACTTAGGAAGTTTGTACCAAGTTTGGTGCTGTTTTGGCGCGGACTTACGAAGTTTGTACCAAGTTTGGTGCTGTTTTGGCGCGGACTTACGAAGTTTGTACCAAGTTTGCTACTGTTTTGGCGTGGACTTAGGAAGTTTGTACCAAGTTTGGTGCTATTTTGGCGTGGACTTAGGAAGTTTGTACCAAGTTTGGTGCTGTTTTGGCGTGGACTTAGGAAGTTTGTATCAAGTTTGGTGCTGTTTTGGCGTGGACTTAGGAAGTTTGTACCAAGTTTGTTACTGTTTTGGCGTGGACTTAGGAAGTTTGTACCAAGTTTGTTACTGTTTTGGCGTGGACTTAGGAAGTTTGTACCAAGTTTGTTACTGTTTTGGCGTGGACTTAGGAAGTTTGTTCCAAGTTTGGTGCTGTTTTGGCGTGGACTTAGGAAGTTTGTACCAAGTTTGTTACTGTTTTGGCGTGGACTTAGGAAGTTTGTACCAAGTTTGTTACTGTTTTGGCGTGGACTTAGGAAGTTTGTACCAAGTTTGTTTCTGTTTTGGCGTGGACTTACGAAGTTTGTACCAAGTTTGGTGCTGTTTTGGCGTGGACTTAGGAAGTTTGTATCAAGTTTGGTGCTGTTTTGGCGTGGACTTAGGAAGTTTGTACCTAGTTTGTTTCTGTTTTGGCGTGGACTTAGGAAGTTTGTACCAAGTTTGTTTCTGTTTTGGCGTGGACTTAGGAAGTTTGTACCAAGTTTGGTGCTGTTTTGGCGTGGACTTAGGAAGTTTGTACCAAGTTTGTTACTGTTTTGGCGTGGACTAAGGAAGTTTGTACCAAGTTTGTTACTGTTTTGGCGTGGACTTATGAAGTTTGTACCAAGTTTGGTGCTGTTTTGGCGTGGACTTAGGAAGTTTGTACCAAGTTTGTTACTGTTTTGGCGTGGACTTAGGAAGTTTGTACCAAGTTTGTTACTGTTTTGGCGTGGACTTAGGAAGTTTGTACCTAGTTTGTTTCTGTTTTGGCGTGGACTTAGGAAGTTTGTACCAAGTTTGGTGCTGTTTTGGCGTGGACTTAGGAAGTTTGTACCAAGTTTGTTACTGTTTTGGCGTGGACTTAGGAAGTTTGTACCAAGTTTGGTGCTGTTTTGGCGTGGACTTAGGAAGTTTGTACCTAGTTTGTTTCTGTTTTGGCGTGGACTTAGGAACTTTGCACCAAGTTTGTTACTGTTTTGGCGTGGACTTAGGAAGTTTGTACCAAGTTTGTTACTGTTTTGGCGTGGACTTAGGAAGTTTGTACCAAGTTTGGTGCTGTTTTGGCGTGGACTTATGAAGTTTGTACCAAGTTTGGTGCTGTTTTGGCGTGGACTTAGGAAGTTTGTATCAAGTTTGGTGCTGTTTTGGCGTGGACTTAGGAAGTTTGTACCAAGTTTGGTGCTGTTTTGGCGTGGACTTAGGAAGTTTGTACCTAGTTTGTTTCTGTTTTGGCGTGGACTTAGGAAGTTTGTACCAAGTTTGTTACTGTTTTGGCGTGGACTTAGGAAGTTTGTACCAAGTTTGTTACTGTTTTGGCGTGGACTTAGGAAGTTTGTACCAAGTTTGTTACTGTTTTGGCGTGGACTTATGAAGTTTGTACCAAGTTTGGTGCTGTTTTGGCGTGGACTTAGGAAGTTTGTACCAAGTTTGTTACTGTTTTGGCGTGGACTTAGGAAGTTTGTACCTAGTTTGTTACTGTTTTGGCGTGGACTTAGGAAGTTTGTACCAAGTTTGTTACTGTTTTGGCGTGGACTTAGGAAGTTTGTACCAAGTTTGGTGCTGTTTTGGCGTGGACTTAGGAAGTTTGTACCAAGTGTGTTACTGTTTTGGCGTGGACTTAGGAAGTTTGTATCAAGTTTGGTGCTGTTTTGGCGTGGACTTAGGAAGTTTGTACCTAGTTTGTTACTGTTTTGGCGTGGACTTAGGAAGTTTGTACCAAGTTTGTTACTGTTTTGGCGTGGACTTAGGAAGTTTGTACCTAGTTTGTTTCTGTTTTGGCGTGGACTTAGGAAGTTTGTACCAAGTTTGTTACTGTTTTGGCGTGGACTTAGGAAGTTTGTACCAAGTTTGTTACTGTTTTGGCGTGGACTTAGGAAGTTTGTACCAAGTTTATTACTGTTTTGGCGTGGACTTAGGAAGTTTGTACCAAGTTTGGTGCTGTTTTGGCGTGGACTTAGGAAGTTTGTACCAAGTTTGTTACTGTTTTGGCGTGGACTTAGGAAGTTTGTATCAAGTTTGGTGCTGTTTTGGCGTGGACTTAGGAAGTTTGTACCTAGTTTGTTTCTGTTTTGGCGTGGACTTAGGAAGTTTGTACCTAGTTTGTTTCTGTTTTGGCGTGGACTTAGGAAGTTTGTACCAAGTTTGTTACTGTTTTGGCGTGGACTTAGGAAGTTTGTACCAAGTTTGTTACTGTTTTGGCGTGGACTTAGGAAGTTTGTATCAAGTTTGTTGCTGTTTTGGCGTGGACTTAGAAAGTTTGTATCAAGTTTGGTGCTGTTTTGGCGTGGACTTAGAAAGTTTGTATCAAGTTTGTTACTGTTTTGGCGTGGACTTAGGAAGTTTGTACCATGTTTGTTACTGTTTTGGCGTGGACTTAGGAAGTTTGTATCAAGTTTGGTGCTGTTTTGGCGTGGACTTAGAAAGTTTGTATCAAGTTTGGTGCTGTTTTGGCGTGGACTTAGGAAGTTTGTACCAAGTTTGTTACTGTTTTGGCGTGGACTTAGGAAGTTTGTACCAAGTTTGTTACTGTTTTGGCGTGGACTTAGGAAGTTTGTACCAAGTTTGTTACTGTTTTGGCGTGGACTTAGGAAGTTTGTACCAAGTTTGGTGCTGTTTTGGCGTGGACTTAGGAAGTTTGTACCAAGTTTGTTACTGTTTTGGCGTGGACTTAGAAAGTTTTAATCAAGTTTGGTGCTGTTTTGGCGTGGACTTAGGAAGTTTGTACCAAGTTTGTTACTGTTTTGGCGTGGACTTAGGAAGTTTGTACCAAGTTTGTTACTGTTTTGGCGTGGACTTAGGAAGTTTGTACCAAGTTTGGTGCTGTTTTGGCGTGGACTTAGGAAGTTTGTACCAAGTTTGTTACTGTTTTGGCGTGGACTTAGGAAGTTTGTACCAAGTTTGTTACTGTTTTGGCGTGGACTTAGGAAGTTTGTACCAAGTTTGGTGCTGTTTTGGCGTGGACTTAGGAAGTTTGTATCAAGTTTGGTGCTGTTTTGGCGTGGACTTAGGAAGTTTGTACCAAGTTTGTTACTGTTTTGGCGTGGACTTAGGAAGTTTGTATCAAGTTTGGTGCTGTTTTGGCGTGGACTTAGGAAGTTTGTATCAAGTTTGGTGCTGTTTTGGCGTGGACTTAGGAAGTTTGTATCAAGTTTGTTACTGTTTTGGCGTGGACTTAGGAACTTTGCACCAAGTTTGTTACTGTTTTGGCGTGGACTTAGGAACCTTGCACCAAGTTTGTTACTGTTTTGGCGTGGACTTAGGAAGTTTGTACCAAGTTTGGTGCTGTTTTGGCGTGGACTTAGGAAGTTTGTACCAAGTTTGTTACTGTTTTGGCGTGGACTTAGGAAGTTTGTACCAACTTTGGTGCTGTTTTGGCGTGGACTTAGGAAGTTTGTACCAAGTTTGGTGCTGTTTTGGCGTGGACTTAGGAAGTTTGTACCAAGTTTGTTACTGTTTTGGCGTGGACTTAGGAAGTTTGTACCAAGTTTGGTGCTGTTTTGGCGTGGACTTAGGAAGTTTGTACCAAGTTTGTTACTGTTTTGGCGTGGACTTAGGAAGTTTGTACCAAGTTTGGTGCTGTTTTGGCGTGGACTTAGGAAGTTTGTACCAAGTTTGTTACTGTTTTGGCGTGGACTTAGGAAGTTTGTACCAAGTTTGTTACTGTTTTGGCGTGGACTTAGGAAGTTTGTACCATGTTTGTTACTGTTTTGGCGTGGACTTAGGAAGTTTGTATCAAGTTTGGTGCTGTTTTGGCGTGGACTTAGAAAGTTTGTATCAAGTTTGGTGCTGTTTTGGCGTGGACTTAGGAAGTTTGTACCAAGTTTGTTACTGTTTTGGCGTGGACTTAGGAAGTTTGTACCAAGTTTGTTACTGTTTTGGCGTGGACTTAGGAAGTTTGTACCAAGTTTGTTACTGTTTTGGCGTGGACTTAGGAAGTTTGTACCAAGTTTGGTGCTGTTTTGGCGTGGACTTAGGAAGTTTGTACCAAGTTTGTTACTGTTTTGGCGTGGACTTAGAAAGTTTTAATCAAGTTTGGTGCTGTTTTGGCGTGGACTTAGGAAGTTTGTACCAAGTTTGTTACTGTTTTGGCGTGGACTTAGGAAGTTTGTACCAAGTTTGGTGCTGTTTTGGCGTGGACTTAGGAAGTTTGTACCAAGTTTGTTACTGTTTTGGCGTGGACTTAGGAAGTTTGTACCAAGTTTGGTGCTGTTTTGGCGTGGACTTAGGAAGTTTGTACCAAGTTTGTTACTGTTTTGGCGTGGACTTAGGAAGTTTGTACCAAGTTTGGTGCTGTTTTGTCGTGGACTTAGGAAGTTTGTACCAAGTTTGTTACTGTTTTGGCGCGGACTTACGAAGTTTGTACCAAGTTTGGTGCTGTTTTGGCGTGGACTTAGGAAGTTTGTACCAAGTGTGTTACTGTTTTGGCGTGGACTTAGGAAGTTTGTACCAAGTTTGGTGCTGTTTTGGCGTGGACTTAGGAAGTTTGTACCAAGTTTGTTTCTGTTTTGGTGCGGACTTACGAAGTTTGTACCAAGTTTGGTGCTGTTTTGGCGTGGACTTAGGAAGTTTGTACCAAGTGTGTTACTGTTTTGGCGTGGACTTAGGAAGTTTGTACCAAGTTTGTTACTGTTTTGGCGTGGACTTAGGAAGTTTGTACCAAGTTTGTTACTGTTTTGGCGTGGACTTAGGAAGTTTGTATCAAGTTTGGTGCTGTTTTGGCGTGGACTTAGGAAGTTTGTATCAAGTTTGGTGCTGTTTTGGCGTGGACTTAGGAAGTTTGTACCAAGTTGGTTACTGTTTTGGCGTGGACTTAGGAAGTTTGTACCAAGTTTGTTACTGTTTTGGCGTGGACTTAGGAAGTTTGTACCAAGTTTGTTACTGTTTTGGCGTGGACTTAGGAAGTTTGTACCAAGTTTGGTGCTGTTTTGGCGTGGACTTAGGAAGTTTGTACCAAGTTTGTTTCTGTTTTGGTGCGGACTTACGAAGTTTGTACCAAGTTTGGTGCTGTTTTGGCGTGGACTTAGGAAGTTTGTACCAAGTGTGTTACTGTTTTGGCGTGGACTTAGGAAGTTTGTATCAAGTTTGGTGCTGTTTTGGCGTGGACTTAGGAAGTTTGTACCTAGTTTGTTACTGTTTTGGCGTGGACTTAGGAAGTTTGTATCAAGTTTGTTACTGTTTTGGCGTGGACTTAGGAAGTTTGTACCAAGTTTGTTACTGTTTTGGCGTGGACTTAGGAAGTTTGTACCAAGTTTGGTGCTGTTTTGGCGTGGACTTAGGAAGTTTGTACCAAGTTTGTTTCTGTTTTGGTGCGGACTTACGAAGTTTGTACCAAGTTTGGTGCTGTTTTGGCGTGGACTTAGGAAGTTTGTACCAAGTGTGTTACTGTTTTGGCGTGGACTTAGGAAGTTTGTATCAAGTTTGGTGCTGTTTTGGCGTGGACTTAGGAAGTTTGTACCAAGTTTGTTTCTGTTTTGGTGCGGACTTACGAAGTTTGTACCAAGTTTGGTGCTGTTTTGGCGTGGACTTAGGAAGTTTGTACCAAGTGTGTTACTGTTTTGGCGTGGACTTAGGAAGTTTGTATCAAGTTTGGTGCTGTTTTGGCGTGGACTTAGGAAGTTTGTACCTAGTTTGTTACTGTTTTGGCGTGGACTTAGGAAGTTTGTATCAAGTTTGTTACTGTTTTGGCGTGGACTTAGGAAGTTTGTACCAAGTTTGTTACTGTTTTGGCGTGGACTTAGGAAGTTTGTACCAAGTTTGGTGCTGTTTTGGCGTGGACTTAGGAAGTTTGTACCAAGTTTGTTTCTGTTTTGGTGCGGACTTACGAAGTTTGTACCAAGTTTGGTGCTGTTTTGGCGTGGACTTAGGAAGTTTGTACCAAGTGTGTTACTGTTTTGGCGTGGACTTAGGAAGTTTGTATCAAGTTTGGTGCTGTTTTGGCGTGGACTTAGGAAGTTTGTACCTAGTTTGTTACTGTTTTGGCGTGGACTTAGGAAGTTTGTACCAAGTTTGTTACTGTTTTGGCGTGGACTTAGGAAGTTTGTACCAAGTTTGTTACTGTTTTGGCGTGGACTTAGGAAGTTTGTACCAAGTTTGTTACTGTTTTGGCGTGGACTTAGGAAGTTTGTACCAAGTTTGTTACTGTTTTGGCGTGGACTTAGGAAGTGTGTACCAAGTTTGTTACTGTTTTGGCGTGGACTTAGGAAGTTTGTACCAAGTTTGGTGCTGTTTTGGCGTGGACTTAGGAAGTTTGTACCAAGTTTGTTACTGTTTTGGCGTGGACTTAGGAAGTTTGTACCAAGTTTGTTACTGTTTTGGCGTGGACTTAGGAAGTTTGTATCAAGTTTGTTGCTGTTTTGGCGTGGACTTAGAAAGTTTGTATCAAGTTTGGTGCTGTTTTGGCGTGGACTTAGAAAGTTTGTATCAAGTTTGTTACTGTTTTGGCGTGGACTTAGGAAGTTTGTATCAAGTTTGGTGCTGTTTTGGCGTGGACTTAGGAAGTTTGTACCAAGTTTGTTACTGTTTTGGCGTGGACTTAGGAAGTTTGTACCAAGTTTGTTACTGTTTTGGCGTGGACTTAGGAAGTTTGTACCAAGTTTGTTACTGTTTTGGCGTGGACTTAGGAAGTTTGTACCAAGTTTGTTTCTGTTTTGGCGTGGACTTAGGAAGTTTGTACCAAGTTTGTTACTGTTTTGGCGTGGACTTAGGAAGTTTGTACCAAGTTTGTTACTGTTTTGGCGTGGACTTAGGAAGTTTGTACCAAGTTTGTTACTGTTTTGGCGTGGACTTAGGAAGTTTGTACCAAGTTTGGTGCTGTTTTGGCGTGGACTTAGGAAGTTTGTACCAAGTTTGTTACTGTTTTGGCGTGGACTTAGGAAGTTTGTATCAAGTTTGGTGCTGTTTTGGCGTGGACTTAGGAAGTTTGTACCTAGTTTGTTTCTGTTTTGGCGTGGACTTAGGAAGTTTGTACCTAGTTTGTTTCTGTTTTGGCGTGGACTTAGGAAGTTTGTACCAAGTTTGTTATTGTTTTGGCGTGGACTTAGGAAGTTTGTACCAAGTTTGTTTCTGTTTTGGCGCGGACTTAGGAAGTTTGTACCAAGTTTGGTGCTGTTTTGGCGTGGACTTAGGAAGTTTGTACCAAGTTTGGTGCTGTTTTGGCGTGGACTTAGGAAGTTTGTATCAAGTTTGGTGCTGTTTTGGCGTGGTCTTATGAAGTTTGTACCAAGTTTGTTATTGTTTTGGCGTGGACTTAGGAAGTTTGTACCAAGTTTGTTACTGTTTTGGCGTGGACTTAGGAAGTTTGTACCAAGTTTGCAAGTGTTTTTGGGTAGTTTTAAGAAGTTTCTACAAAGTTTGTATTTGACACTCTGTTGCAACTCTGTTGGAATTCGGGTAGTTGTAGGACGTTTGTACCAAGTTTGTTACTGTTTTGGCGTGGACTTAGGAAGTTTGTACCAAGTTTGGTGCTGTTTTGGCGTGGACTTACGAAGTTTGTACCAAGTTTGTTACTGTTTTCGCGTGGACTTAGGAAGTTTGTACCAAGTTTGTTACTGTTTTGGCGTGGACTTAGGAAGTTTGTACCAAGTTTGTTACTGTTTTGGCGTGGACTTAGGAAGTTTGTACCAAGTTTGTTTCTGTTTTGGCGCGGACTTACGAAGTTTGTACCAAGTTTGGTGCTGTTTTGGCGTGGACTTAGGAAGTTTGTACCAAGTTTGTTACTGTTTTGGCGTGGACTTAGGAAGTTTGTACCAAGTTTGTTACTGTTTTGGCGTGGACTTAGGAAGTTTGTACCAAGTTTGTTACTGTTTTGGCGTGGACTTAGGAAGTTTGTACCAAGTTTGTTACTGTTTTGGCGTGGACTTAGGAAGTTTGTACCAAGTTTGTTACTGTTTTGGCGTGGACTTAGGAAGTTTGTACCAAGTTTGTTACTGTTTTGGCGTGGACTTAGGAAGTTTGTACCAAGTTTGTTACTGTTTTGGCGTGGACTTAGGAAGTTTGTACCAAGTTTGGTGCTGTTTTGGCGTGGACTTAGGAAGTTTGTACCAAGTTTGTTACTGTTTTGGCGTGGACTTAGGAACTTTGTACCAAGTTTGTTACTGTTTTGGCGTGGACTTAGGAAGTTTGTACCAAGTTTGTTACTGTTTTGGCGTGGACTTAGGAAGTTTGTACCAAGTTTGTTTCTGTTTTGGCGCGGACTTACGAAGTTTGTACCAAGTTTGGTGCTGTTTTGGCGTGGACTTAGGAAGTTTGTACCAAGTTTGTTACTGTTTTGGCGTGGACTTAGGAAGTTTGTACCAAGTTTGTTACTGTTTTGGCGTGGACTTAGGAAGTTTGTACCAAGTTTGTTACTGTTTTGGCGTGGACTTAGGAAGTTTGTACCAAGTTTGTTACTGTTTTGGCGTGGACTTAGGAAGTTTGTACCAAGTTTGTTACTGTTTTGGCGTGGACTTAGGAAGTTTGTACCAAGTTTGTTTCTGTTTTGGCGCGGACTTACGAAGTTTGTACCAAGTTTGGTGCTGTTTTGGCGTGGACTTAGGAAGTTTGTACCAAGTTTGTTACTGTTTTGGCGTGGACTTAGGAAGTTTGTACCAAGTTTGTTACTGTTTTGGCGTGGACTTAGGAAGTTTGTACCAAGTTTGTTACTGTTTTGGCGTGGACTTAGGAAGTTTGTACCAAGTTTGTTTCTGTTTTGGCGCGGACTTACGAAGTTTGTACCAAGTTTGGTGCTGTTTTGGCGTGGACTTAGGAAGTTTGTACCAAGTTTGTTACTGTTTTGGCGCGGACTTAGGAAGTTTGTACCAAGTTTGGTGCTGTTTTGGCGTGGACTTAGGAAGTTTGTACCAAGTTTGGTGCTGTTTTGGCGTGGACTTAG
The DNA here is from genome assembly GCA_914969975.1 of Anopheles atroparvus. NCBI lineage: Eukaryota > Metazoa > Arthropoda > Insecta > Diptera > Culicidae > Anopheles > Anopheles atroparvus. Next base: position 524,716 of record CAJZCY010000018.1, on the reverse strand, counting down.
GAAGTTTGTACCAAGTTTGTTACTGTTTTGGCGTGGACTTAGGAAGTTTGTACCAAGTTTGTTACTGTTTTGGCGTGGACTTAGGAAGTTTGTACCAAGTTTGTTTCTGTTTTGGCGCGGACTTACGAAGTTTGTACCAAGTTTGGTGCTGTTTTGGCGTGGACTTAGGAAGTTTGTACCAAGTTTGTTACTGTTTTGGCGTGGACTTAGAAAGTTTGTACCAAGTTTGTTACTGTTTTGGCGTGGACTTAGAAAGTTTGTACCAAGTTTGTTACTGTTTTGGCGTGGACTTAGGAAGTTTGTACCAAGTTTGTTACTGTTTTGGCGTGGACTTAGGAAGTTTGTACCAAGTTTGTTACTGTTTTGGCGTGGACTTAGGAAGTTTGTAACAAGTTTGTTACTGTTTTGGCGTGGACTTAGGAAGTTTGTACCAAGTTTGTTACTGTTTTGGCGTGGACTTAGGAAGTTTGTACCAAGTTTGTTTCTGTTTTGGCGCGGACTTACGAAGTTTGTACCAAGTTTGGTGCTGTTTTGGCGTGGACTTAGGAAGTTTGTACCAAGTTTTTTACTGTTTTGGCGTGGACTTAGAAAGTTTGTACCAAGTTTGTTACTGTTTTGGCGTGGACTTAGGAAGTTTGTATCAAGTTTGTTACTGTTTTGGCGTGGACTTAGAAAGTTTGTACCAAGTTTGTTACTGTTTTGGCGTGGACTTAGGAAGTTTGTACCAAGTTTGTTACTGTTTTGGCGTGGACTTAGAAAGTTTGTACCAAGTTTGTTACTGTTTTGGCGTGGACTTAGGAAGTTTGTATCAAGTTTGTTACTGTTTTGGCGTGGACTTAGGAAGTTTGTACCAAGTTTGGTGCTGTTTTGGCGTGGACTTAGAAAGTTTGTACCAAGTTTGGTGCTGTTTTGGCGTGGACTTAGGAAGTTTGTACCAAGTTTGGTGCTGTTTTGGCGTGGACTTAGGAAGTTTGTACCAAGTTTGTTACTGTTTTGGCGTGGACTTAGAAAGTTTGTACCAAGTTTGTTACTGTTTTGGCGTGGACTTAGGAAGTTTGTATCAAGTTTGTTACTGTTTTGGCGTGGACTTAGGAAGTTTGTACCAAGTTTGGTGCTGTTTTGGCGTGGACTTAGGAAGTTTGTATCAAGTTTGGTGCTGTTTTGGCGTGGACTTTGGAAGTTTGTACCAAGTTTGTTACTGTTTTGGCGTGGACTTAGGAAGTTTGTACCAAGTTTGTTACTGTTTTGGCGTGGACTTAGGAAGTTTGTACCAAGTTTGGTGCTGTTTTGGCGTGGACTTAGGAAGTTTGTACCAAGTTTGTTACTGTTTTGGCGTGGACTTAGGAAGTTTGTACCAAGTTTGTTTCTGTTTTGGCGTGGACTTAGGAACTTTGCACCAAGTTTGTTACTGTTTTGGCGTAGACTTAGGAAGTTTGTACCAAGTTTGTTACTGTTTTGGCGTGGACTTAGGAAGTTTGTACCAAGTTTGTTACTGTTTTGGCGTGGACTTAGAAAGTTTGTACCAAGTTTGTTACTGTTTTGGCGTGGACTTAGAAAGTTTGTACCAAGTTTGTTACTGTTTTTTGCGTGGACTTAGGAAGTTTGTACCAAGTTTGTTACTGTTTTGGCGTGGACTTAGGAAGTTTGTACCAAGTTTGTTACTGTTTTGGCGTGGACTTAGGAAGTTTGTACCAAGTTTGGTGCTGTTTTGGCGTGGACTTAGGAAGTTTGTATCAAGTTTGGTGTTGTTTTGGCGTGGACTTAGAAAGTTTGTATCAAGTTTGGTGCTGTTTTGGCGTGGACTTAGGAAGTTTGTACCAAGTTTGGTGCTGTTTTGGCGTGGACTTAGAAAGTTTGTATCAAGTTTGGTGCTGTTTTGGCGTGGACTTAGAAAGTTTGTATCAAGTTTGGTGCTGTTTTGGCGTGGACTTAGGAAGTTTGTACCAAGTTTGGTGCTGTTTTGGCGTGGACTTAGGAAGTTTGTACCAAGTTTGGTGCTGTTTTGGCGTGGACTTAGGAAGTTTGTACCAAGTTTGGTGCTGTTTTGGCGTGGACTTAGGAAGTTTGTACCAAGTTTGTTACTGTTTTGGCGTGGACTTAGGAAGTTTGTACCAAGTTTGTAACTGTTTTGGCGTGGACTTAGGAAGTTTGTACCAAGTTTGTTACTGTTTTGGCGTGGACTTAGGAAGTTTGTATCAAGTTTGGTGCTGTTTTGGCGTGGACTTAGGAAGTTTGTGCCAAGTTTGTTACTGTTTTGGCGTGGACTTAGGAAGTTTGTACCAAGTTTGGTGCTGTTTTGGCGTGGACTTAGGAAGTTTGTACCAAGTTTGGTGCTGTTTTGGCGTGTACTTAGGAAGTTTGTACCAAGTTTGGTGCTGTTTTGGCGTGGACTTAGGAAGTTTGTTCCAAGTTTGTTACTGTTTTGGCGTGGACTTAGGAAGTTTGTACCAAGTTTGCAAGTGGTTTTGGGTAGTTTTAAGAAGTTTCTACAAAGTTTGTATTTGACACTCTGTTGCAACTCTGTTGGAATTCGGGTAGTTGTAGTAAGTTTGTACCAAGTTTGTTACTGTTTTGGCGTGGACTTAGGAAGTTTGTACCAAGTTTGGTGCTGTTTTGGCGTGGACTTAGGAAGTTTGTTCCAAGTTTGGTGCTGTTTTGGCGTGGACTTAGAAAGTTTGTACCAAGTTTGGTGCTGTTTTGGCGTGGACTTAGGAAGTTTGTACCAAGTTTGTTACTGTTTTGGCGTGGACTTAGGAAGTTTGTACCAAGTTTGTTACTGTTTTGGCGTGGACTTAGGAAGTTTGTACCAAGTTTGTTACTGTTTTGGCGTGGACTTAGGAAGTTTGTACCAAGTTTGTTTCTGTTTTGGCGCGGACTTACGACGTTTGTACCAAGTTTGGTGCTGTTTTGGCGTGGACTTAGGAAGTTTGTACCAAGTTTGTTACTGTTTTGGCGTGGACTTAGGAAGTTTGTATCAAGTTTGGTGCTGTTTTGGCGTGGACTTAGAAAGTTTGTATCAAGTTGGGTGCTGTTTTGGCGTGGACTTAGGAAGTTTGTACCTAGTTTGTTTCTGTTTTGGCGTGGACTTAGGAACTTTGCACCAAGTTTGTTACTGTTTTGGCGTGGACTTAGGAAGTTTGTATCAAGTTTGGTGCTGTTTTGGCGTGGACTTAGGAAGTTTGTACCAAGTTTGTTACTGTTTTGGCGTGGACTTAGGAAGTTTGTATCAAGTTTGGTGCTGTTTTGGCGTGGACTTAGGAAGTTTGTACCAAGTTTGCAAGTGTTTTTGGGTAGTTTTAAGAAGTTTCTACAAAGTTTGTATTTGACACTCTGTTGCAACTCTGTTGGAATTCGGGTAGTTGTAGGAAGTTTGTACCAAGTTTGTTACTGTTTTGGCGTGGACTTAGGAAGTTTGTACCAAGTTTGTTACTGTTTTGGCGTGGACTTAGGAAGTTTGTACCAAGTTTGGTGCTGTTTTGGCGTGGACTTAGGAAGTTTGTACCAAGTTTGGTGATGTTTTGGCGTGGACTTACGAAGTTTGTACCAAGTTTGCAAGTGTTTTTGGGTAGTTTTAAGAAGTTTCTACAAAGTTTGTATTTGACACTCTGTTGCAACTCTGTTGGAATTCGGGTAGTTGTAGGAAGTTTGTACCAAGTTTGTTACTGTTTTGGCGTGGACTTAGGAAGTTTGTACCAAGTTTGGTGCTGTTTTGGCGTGGACTTAGGAAGTTTGTACCAAGTTTGCAAGTGTTTTTGGGTAGTTTTAAGAAGTTTCTACAAAGTTTGTATTTGACACTCTGTTGCAACTCTGTTGGAATTCGGGTAGTTGTAGGAAGTTTGTACCAAGTTTGTTACTGTTTTGGCGTGGTCTTAGGAAGTTTGTACCAAGGTTGGTGCTGTTTTGGCGTGGACTTAGGAAGTTTGTACCAAGTTTGCAAGTGTTTTTGGGTAGTTTTAAGAAGTTTCTACAAAGTTTGTATTTGACACTCTGTTGCAACTCTGTTGGAATTCGGGTAGTTGTAGGAAGTTTGTACCAAGTTTGTTACTGTTTTGGCGTGGACTTAGGAAGTTTGTACCAAGTTTGGTGCTGTTTTGGCGTGGACTTAGGAAGTTTGTACCAAGTTTGCAAGTGTTTTTGGGTAGTTTTAAGAAGTTTCTACAAAGTTTGTATTTGACACTCTGTTGCAACTCTGTTGGAATTCGGGTAGTTGTAGGAAGTTTGTACCAAGTTTGTTACTGTTTTGGCGTGGACTTAGGAAGTTTGTACCAAGTTTGTTACTGTTTTGGCGTGGACTTAGGAAGTTTGTACCAAGTTTGGTGCTGTTTTGGCGTGGACTTAGGAAGTTTGTACCAAGTTTGCAAGTGTTTTTGGGTAGTTTTAAGAAGTTTCTACAAAGTTTGTATTTGACACTCTGTTGCAACTCTGTTGGAATTCGGGTAGTTGTAGGAAGTTTGTACCAAGTTTGTTACTGTTTTGGCGTGGACTTAGGAAGTTTTTACCAAGTTTGGTGCTGTTTTGGCGTGGACTTAGGAAGTTTGTACCAAGTTTGCTTGTGTTTTTGGGTAGTTTTAAGAAGTTTCTACAAAGTTTGTATTTGACACTCTGTTGCAACTCTGTTGGAATTCGGGTAGTTGTAGGAAGTTTGTACCAAGTTTGTTACTGTTTTGGCGTGGACTTAGGAAGTTTGTACCAAGTTTGTTACTGTTTTGGCGTAGACTTAGGAAGTTTGTACCAAGTTTGGTGCTGTTTTGGCGTGGATTTAGGAAGTTTGTTCCAAGTTTGGTGCTGTTGTGGCGTGGACTTAGGAAGTTTGTACCAAGTTTGGTGCTGTTTTGGCGTGGACATAGGAAGTTTGTACCAAGTTTGGTGCTGTTTTGGCGTGGACTTAGGAAGTTTGTACCAAGTTTGCAAGTGTTTTTGGGTAGTTTTAAGAAGTTTCTACAAAGTTTGTATTTGACACTCTGTTGCAACTCTGTTGGAATTCGGGTAGTTGTAGGAAGTTTGTACCAAGTTTGTTACTGTTTTGGCGTGGACTTAGGAAGTTTGTACCAAGTTTGGTGCTGTTTTGGCGTGGACTTAGGAAGTTTGTACCAAGTTTGGTGCTGTTTTGGCGTGGACTTAGGAAGTTTGTACCAAGTTTGCAAGTGTTTTTGGGTAGTTTTAAGAAGTTTCTACAAAGTTTGTATTTGACACTCTGTTGCAACTCTGTTGGAATTCGGGTAGTTGTAGGAAGTTTGTACCAAGTTTGTTACTGTTTTGGCGTGGACTTAGGAAATTTGTACCAAGTTTGGTGCTGTTTTGGCGTGGACTTAGGAAGTTTGTACCAAGTTTGCAAGTGTTTTTGGGTAGTTTTAAGAAGTTTCTACAAAGTTTGTATTTGACACTCTGTTGCAACTCTGTTGGAATTCGGGTAGTTGTAGGAAGTTTGTACCAAGTTTGTTACTGTTTTGGCGTGGACTTAGGAAGTTTGTACCAAGTTTGTTACTGTTTTGGCGTGGACTTAGGAAGTTTGTACCAAGTTTGGTGCTGTTTTGGCGTGGACTTAGGAAGTTTGTACCAAGTTTGGTGCTGTTTTGGCGTGGACTTAGGAAGTTTGTACCAAGTTTGCAAGTGTTTTTGGGTAGTTTTAAGAAGTTTCTACAAAGTTTGTATTTGACACTCTGTTGCAACTCTGTTGGAATTCGGGTAGTTGTAGGAAGTTTGTACCAAGTTTGTTACTGTTTTGGCGTGGACTTAGGAAGTTTGTACCAAGTTTGGTGCTGTTTTGGCGTGGACTTAGGAAGTTTGTACCAAGTTTGCAAGTGTTTTTGGGTAGTTTTATGAAGTTTCTACAAAGTTTGTATTTGACACTCTGTTGCAACTCTGTTGGAATTCGGGTAGTTGTAGGAAGTTTGTACCAAGTTTGTTACTGTTTTGGCGTGGACTTAGGAAGTTTGTACCAAGTTTGGTGCTGTTTTGGCGTGGACTTAGGAAGTTTGTACCAAGTTTGCAAGTGTTTTTGGGTAGTTTTATGAAGTTTCTACAAAGTTTGTATTTGACACTCTGTTGCAACTCTGTTGGAATTCGGGTAGTTGTAGGAAGTTTGTACCAAGTTTGTTACTGTTTTGGCGTGGACTTAGGAAGTTTGTACCAAGTTTGGTGCTGTTTTGGCGTGGACTTAGGAAGTTTGTACCTAGTTTGGTGCTGTTTTGGCGTGGACTTAGGAAGTTTGTACCAAGTTTGGTGCTGTTTTGGCGTGGACTTAGGAAGTTTGTACCAAGTTTGTTACTGTTTTGGCGTGGACTTAGGAAGTTTGTACCAAGTTTGCAAGTGTTTTTGGGTAGTTTTAAGAAGTTTCTACAAAGTTTGTATTTGACACTCTGTTGCAACTCTGTTGGAATTCGGGTAGTTGTAGGAAGTTTGTACCAAGTTTGTTACTGTTTTGGCGTGGACTTAGGAAGTTTGTACCAAGTTTGTTACTGTTTTGGCGTGGACTTAGGAAGTTTGTACCAAGTTTGGTGCTGTTTTGGCGTGGACTTAGGAAGTTTGTACCAAGTTTGGTGCTGTTTTGGCGTGGACTTAGGAAGTTTGTACCAAGTTTGCAAGTGTTTTTGGGTAGTTTTAAGAAGTTTCTACAAAGTTTGTATTTGACACTCTGTTGCAACTCTGTTGGAATTCGGGTAGTTGTAGGAAGTTTGTACCAAGTTTGTTACTGTTTTGGCGTGGACTTAGGAAGTTTGTACCAAGTTTGGTGCTGTTTTGGCGTGGACTTAGGAAGTTTGTACCAAGTTTGCAAGTGTTTTTGGGTAGTTTTAAGAAGTTTCTACAAAGTTTGTATTTGACACTCTGTTGCAACTCTGTTGGAATTCGGGTAGTTGTAGGAAGTTTGTACCAAGTTTGTTACTGTTTTGGCGTGGACTTAGGAAGTTTGTACCAAGTTTGGTGCTGTTTTGGCGTGGACTTAGGAAGTTTGTACCAAGTTTGCAAGTGTTTTTGGGTAGTTTTATGAAGTTTCTACAAAGTTTGTATTTGACACTCTGTTGCAACTCTGTTGGAATTCGGGTAGTTGTAGGAAGTTTGTACCAAGTTTGTTACTGTTTTGGCGTGGACTTAGGAAGTTTGTACCAAGTTTGGTGCTGTTTTTGCGTGGACTTAGGAAGTTTGTACCAAGTTTGTTACTGTTTTGGCGTGGACTTAGGAAGTTTGTACCAAGTTTGGTGCTGTTTTGGCGTGGATTTAGGAAGTTTGTTCCAAGTTTGTTACTGTTTTGGCGTGGACTTAGGAAGTTTGTACCAAGTTTGTTACTGTTTTGGCGTGGACTTTGGAAGTTTGTACCAAGTTTGTAACTGTTTTGGCGTGGTCTAAGGAAGTGTCTTCCAAGTTTGTTACTGTTTTGGCGTGGACTTAGGAAGTTTGTACCAAGTTTGGTGCTGTTTTGGCGTGGTTTTAGGTAGTTTGTACCAAGTTTGTTACTGTTTTGGCGTGGACTTAGGAAGTTTGTACCAAGTTTGTTACTGTTTTGGCGTGGACTTAGGAAGTTTGTACCAAGGTTGGTGCCGTTCTGGCGTGGACTTAGGAAGTTTGTTCCAAGTTTGTTACTGTTTTGGCGTGGACTTAGGAAGTTTGTACCAAGTTTGTTACTGTTTTGGCGTGGTCTTAGGAAGTTTGTACCAAGTTTGTTACTGTTTTGGCGTGGACTTTGGAAGTTTGTACCAAGTTTGTAACTGTTTTGGCGTGGACTTTGGAAGTTTGTACCAAGTTTGTAACTGTTTTGGCGTGGTCTAAGGAAGTGTCTTCCAAGTTTGTTACTGTTTTGGCGTGGACTTAGGAAGTTTGTACCAAGTTTGGTGCTGTTTTGGCGTGGACTTAGGAAGTTTGTACCAAGTTTGTTACTGTTTTGTCGTGGACTTAGGAAGTTTGTACCAAGTTTGGTGCTGTTTTGGCGTGGACTTAGGAAGTTTGTACCAAGTTTGGTGCTGTTTTGGCGTGGATTTAGGAAGTTTGTTCCAAGTTTGTTACTGTTTTGGCGTGGACTTAGGAAGTTTGTACCAAGTTTGTTACTGTTTTGGCGTGGACTTTGGAAGTTTGTACCAAGTATGTAACTGTTTTGGCGTGGTCTAAGGAAGTGTCTTCCAAGTTTGTTACTGTTTTGGCGTGGACTTAGGAAGTTTGTACCAAGTTTGGTGCTGTTTTGGCGTGGTTTTAGGTAGTTTGTACCAAGTTTGTTACTGTTTAGGCGTGGACTTAGGAAGTTTGTACCAAGTTTGTTACTGTTTTGGCGTGGACTTTGGAAGTTTGTACCAAGTTTGGTGCTGTTTTGGCGTGGACTTAGGAAGTTTGTACCAAGTTTGGTGCTGTTTTGGCGTGGACTTAGGAAGTTTGTACCAAGTTTGTTACTGTTTTGGCGTGGACTTAGGAAGTTTGTACCAAGTTTGGTGCTGTTTTGGCGTGGACTTAGGAAGTTTGTACCAAGTTTGTTACTGTTTTGTCGTGGACTTAGGAAGTTTGTACCAAGTTTGGTGCTGTTTTGGCGTGGACTTAGGAAGTTTGTACCAAGTTTGTTACTGTTTTGGCGTGGACTTAGGAAGTTTGTACCAAGTTTGGTGCTGTTTTGGCGTGGATTTAGGAAGTTTGTTCCAAGTTTGTTACTGTTTTGGCGTGGACTTAGGAAGTTTGTACCAAGTTTGTTACTGTTTTGGCGTGGACTTTGGAAGTTTGTACCAAGTTTGTAACTGTTTTGGCGTGGTCTAAGGAAGTGTCTTCCAAGTTTGTTACTGTTTTGGCGTGGACTTAGGAAGTTTGTACCAAGTTTGGTGCTGTTTTGGCGTGGACTTAGGAAGTTTGTACCAAGGTTGGTGCCGTTTTGGCATTGACTTAGGAAGTTTGTTCCAAGTTTGTTACTGTTTTGGCGTGGACTTAAGAAGTTTGTACCAAGTTTGTTACTGTTTAGGCGTGGACTTAGGAAGTTTGTACCAAGTTTGTTACTGTTTTGGCGTGGACTTTGGAAGTTTGTACCAAGTTTGGTGCTGTTTTGGCGTGGACTTAGGAAGTTTGTACCAAGTTTGGTGCTGTTTTGGCGTGGACTTAGGAAGTTTGTACCAAGTTTGTTACTGTTTTGGCGTGGACTTAGGAAGTTTGTACCAAGTTTGGTGCTGTTTTGGCGTGGACTTAGGAAGTTTGTACCAAGTTTGTTACTGTTTTGTCGTGGACTTAGGAAGTTTGTACCAAGTTTGGTGCTGTTTTGGCGTGGACTTAGGAAGTTTGTACCAAGTTTGTTACTGTTTTGGCGTGGACTTAGGAAGTTTGTACCAAGTTTGGTGCTGTTTTGGCGTGGATTTAGGAAGTTTGTTCCAAGTTTGTTACTGTTTTGGCGTGGACTTAGGAAGTTTGTACCAAGTTTGTTACTGTTTTGGCGTGGTCTTAGGAAGTTTGTACCAAGTTTGTTACTGTTTTGGCGTGGATTTAGTAAGTTTGTACCAAGTTTGGTGCTGTTTTGGCGTGGTTTTAGGTAGTTTGTACCAAGTTTGTTACTGTTTTGGCGTGGACTTAGGAAGTTTGTACCAAGTTTGTTACTGTTTTGGCGTGGTCTTAGGAAGTTTGTACCAAGTTTGTTACTGTTTTGGCGTGGACTTAGGAAGTTTGTACCAAGGTTGGTGCCGTTTTGGCATTGACTTAGGAAGTTTGTTCCAAGTTTGTTACTGTTTTGGCGTGGACTTAAGAAGTTTGTACCAAGTTTGTTACTGTTTAGGCGTGGACTTAGGAAGTTTGTACCAAGTTTGTTACTGTTTTGGCGTGGACTTTGGAAGTTTGTACCAAGTTTGGTGCTGTTTTGGCGTGGACTTAGGAAGTTTGTACCAAGTTTGGTGCTGTTTTGGCGTGGACTTAGGAAGTTTGTACCAAGTTTGCAAGTGTTTTTGGGTAGTTTTAAGAAGTTTCTACAAAGTTTGTATTTGACACTCTGTTGCAACTCTGTTGGAATTCGGGTAGTTGTAGGAAGTTTGTACCAAGTTTGTTACTGTTTTGGCGTGGACTTAGGAAGTTTGTACCAAGTTTGGTGCTGTTTTGGCGTGGACTTAGGAAGTTTGTACCAAGTTTGCAAGTGTTTTTGGGTAGTTTTAAGAAGTTTCTACAAAGTTTGTATTTGACACTCTGTTGCAACTCTGTTGGAATTCGGGTAGTTGTAGGAAGTTTGTACCAAGTTTGTTACTGTTTTGGCGTGGACTTAGGAAGTTTGTACCAAGTTTGGTGCTGTTTTGGCGTGGACTTAGGAAGTTTGTACCAAGTTTGCAAGTGTTTTTGGGTAGTTTTATGAAGTTTCTACAAAGTTTGTATTTGACACTCTGTTGCAACTCTGTTGGAATTCGGGTAGTTGTAGGAAGTTTGTACCAAGTTTGTTACTGTTTTGGCGTGGACTTAGGAAGTTTGTACCAAGTTTGGTGCTGTTTTTGCGTGGACTTAGGAAGTTTGTTCCAAGTTTGGAAGTGTTTTGGCGTGGACTTAGGAAGTTTGTACCAAGTTTGTTACTGTTTTGGCGTGGACTTAGGAAGTTTGTACCAAGTTTGTTACTGTTTTGGCGTGGACTTAGGAAGTTTGTACCAAGTTTGTTACTGTTTTGGCGTGGACTTAGGAAGTTTGTACCAAGTTTGGTGCTGTTTTGGCGTGGACTTAGGAAGTTTGTACCACGTTTGTTACTGTTTTGTCGTGGACTTAGGAAGTTTGTACCAAGTTTGGTGCTGTTTTGGCGTGGACTTAGGAAGTTTGTACCAAGTTTGTTACTGTTTTGGCGTGGACTTAGGAAGTTTGTACCAAGTTTGTTACTGTTTTGGCGTGGACTTAGGAAGTTTGTACCAAGTTTGTTACTGTTTTGGCGTGGACTTAGGAAGTTTGTACCAAGTTTGGTGCTGTTTTGGCGTGGACTTAGGAAGTTTGTACCAAGTTTGTAACTGTTTTGGCGTGGACTTAGGAAGTTTGTATCAAGTTTGGTGCTGTTTTGGCGTGGACTTAGGAAGTTTGTACCAAGTTTGTTACTGTTTTGGCGTGGACTTAGGAAGTTTGTACTAAGTTTGTTACTGTTTTGGCGTGGAAGTTTGTACCAAGTTTGTAACTGTTTTGGCGTGGTCTTAGGAAGTTTCTTCCAAGTTTGTTACTGTTTTGGCGTGGACTTAGGAAGTTTGTACCAAGTTTGGTGCTGTTTTGGCGTGGTTTTAGGAAGTTTGTACCAAGTTTGTTACTGTTTTGGCGTGGATTTAGTAAGTTTGTACCAAGTTTGGTGCTGTTTTGGCGTGGACTTAGGAAGTTTGTACCAAGTTTGTTACTGTTTTGGCGTGGACTTAGGAAGTTTGTACCAAGGTTGGTGCCGTTTTGGCGTGGACTTAGGAAGTTTGTTCCAAGTTTGTTACTGTTTTGGCGTGGACTTAGGAAGTTTGTACCAAGTTTGTTACTGTTTTGGCGTGGTCTTAGGAAGTTTGTACCAAGTTTGTTACTGTTTTGGCGTGGATTTAGTAAGTTTGTACCTAGTTTGGTGCTGTTTTGGCGTGGTTTTAGGTAGTTTGTACCAAGTTTGTTACTGTTTTGGCGTGGACTTAGGAAGTTTGTACCAAGTTTGTTACTGTTTTGGCGTGGACTTAGGAAGTTTGTACCAAGGTTGGTGCCGTTTTGGCGTGGACTTAGGAAGTTTGTTCCAAGTTTGTTACTGTTTTGGCGTGGACTTAGGAAGTTTGTACCAAGTTTGTTACTGTTTTGGCGTGGTCTTAGGAAGTTTGTACCAAGTTTGTTACTGTTTTGGCGTGGATTTAGTAAGTTTGTACCAAGTTTGTTACTGTTTTGGCGTGGATTTAGTAAGTTTGTACCAAGTTTGGTGCTGTTTTGGCGTGGACTTAGGAAGTTTGTACCAAGTTTGTTACTGTTTTGGCGTGGACTTAGGAAGTTTGTACCAACTTTGTTACTGTTTTGGCGTGGACTTAGGAAGTTTGTACCAAGTTTGTTACTGTTTTGGCGTGGACTTAGGAAGTTTGTACCAAGTTTGTAACTGTGTTGGCGTGGACTTAGGAAGTTTGTACCAAGTTTGATGCTGTTTTGGCGTGGACTTAGGAACTTTGTTACAAGTTTGGTGCTTTTTTTGCATGGACTTAGGAAGTTTGTACCAAGTTTGTTACTGTTTTGGCGTGGACTTAGGAAGTTTGTACCAAGTTTGTCACTGTTTTGGCGTGGACTTAGGAAGTTTGTAACAAGTTTGGTGCTGTTTTGGCGTGGACTTAGGAAGTTTGTACCAAGTTTGTAACTGTTTTGGCGTGGACTTAGGAAGTTTGTACCAAGTTTGTTACTGTTTTGGCGTGGACTTAGGAAGTTTGTACCAAGTTTGTAACTGTTTTGGCGTGGACTTAGGAAGTTTGTACCAAGTTTGGTGCTGTTTTGGCGTGGACTTAGGAAGTTTGTACCAAGTTTGTAACTGTTTTGGCGTGGACTTAGGAAGTTTGTATCAAGTTTGGTGCTGTTTTGGCGTGGACTTAGAAAGTTTGTATCAAGTTTGGTGCTGTTTTGGCGTGGACTTAGGAAGTTTGTACCTAGTTTGTTTCTGTTTTGGCGTGGACTTAGGAAGTTTGTATCAAGTTTGGTGCTGTTTTGGCGTGGACTTAGGAAGTTTGTACCAAGTTTGGTGCTGTTTTGGCGTGGACTTAGGAAGTTTGTACCAAGTTTGTTACCGTTTTGGCGTGGACTTAGGAACTTTGCACCAAGTTTGTTACTGTTTTGGCGAGGACTTAGGAAGTTTGTACCAAGTTTGGTGCTGTTTTGGCGTGGACTTAGGAAGTTTGTACCAAGTTTGGTGCTGTTTTGGCGTTGACTTAGGAAGTTTGTATCAAGTTTGGTGCTGTTTTGGCGTGGACTTAGAAAGTTTGTATCAAGTTTGGTGCTGTTTTGGCGTGGACTTAGAAAGTTTGTATCAAGTTTGTTACTGTTTTGGCGTGGACTTAGGAACTTTGCACCAAGTTTGTTACTGTTTTGGCGTGGACTTAGGAAGTTTGTACCAAGTTTGTTACTGTTTTGGCGTGGACTTAGGAAGTTTGTACCAAGTTTGTTACTGTTTTGGCGTGGACTTAGGAACTTTGCACCAAGTTTGTTACTGTTTTGGCGTGGACTTAGGAAGTTTGTACCAAGTTTGGTGCTGTTTTGGCGTGGACTTAGGAATTTTGTACCAAGTTTGGTGCTGTTTTGGCGTGGACTTAGGAAGTTTGTATCAAGTTTGGTGCTGTTTTGGCGTGGACTTAGGAAGTTTGTACCAAGTTTGTTACTGTTTTGGCGTGGACTTAGGAAGTTTGTATCAAGTTAGGTGCTGTTTTGGCGTGGACTTAGAAAGTTTGTATCAAGTTTGGTGCTGTTTTGGCGTGGACTTAGAAAGTTTGTACCAAGTTTGGTGCTGTTTTGGCGTGGACTTAGGAAGTTTGTACCAAGTTTGGTGCTGTTTTGGCGTGGACTTAGGAAGTTTGTACCAAGTTTGTTACTGTTTTGGCGTGGACTTAGGAACTTTGCACCAAGTTTGTTACTGTTTTGGCGTGGACTTAGGAAGTTTGTACCAAGTTTGTTGCTGTTTTGGCGTGGACTTAGGAAGTTTGTACCAAGTTTGTCACTGTTTTGGCGTGGACTTAGGAAGTTTGGACCAAGTTTGGTGCTGTTTTGGCGTGGACTTAGGAAGTTTGTATCAAGTTTGGTGCTGTTTTGGCGTGGACTTAGGAAGTTTGTACCAAGTTTGTAACTGTTTTGGCGTGGACTTAGAAAGTTTGTATCAAGTTTGGTGCTGTTTTGGCGTGGACTTAGGAAGTTTGTACCAAGTTTGGTGCTGTTTTGGCGTGGACTGAGGAAGTTTGTACCAAGATTGTTACTGTTTTGGCGCGGACTTACGAAGTTTGTACCAAGTTTGGTGCTGTTTTGGCGTGGACTTAGGAAGTTTGTACCAAGTTTGTTACTGTTTTGGCGTGGACTTAGGAAGTTTGTACCAAGTTTGGTGCTGTTTTGGCGTGGACTTAGGAAGTTTGTACCAAGTTTGTTACTGTTTTGGCGCGGACTTACGAAGTTTGTACCAAGTTTGGTGCTGTTTTGGCGTGGACTTAGGAAGTTTGTACCAAGTGTGTTACTGTTTTGGCGTGGACTTTGGAAGTTTGTATCAAGTTTGGTGCTGTTTTGGCGTGGACTTAGGAAGTTTGTACCTAGTTTGTTACTGTTTTGGCGTGGACTTAGGAAGTTTGTACCAAGTTTGTTACTGTTTTGGCGTGGACTTAGGAAGTTTGTACCAAGTTTGGTGCTGTTTTGGCGTAGACTTAGGAAGTTTGTACCAAGTTTGTTACTGTTTTGGCGTGGACTTAGGAAGTTTGTACCAAGTTTGTTACTGTTTTGGCGTGGACTTAGGAAGTTTGTACCAAGTTTGTTACTGTTTTGGCGTGGACTTAGGAAGTTTGTACCAAGTTTGTTACTGTTTTGGCGTGGACTTAGGAAGTTTGTATCAAGTTTGGTGCTGTTTTGGCGTGGACTTAGGAAGTTTGTACCTAGTTTGTTTCTGTTTTGGCGTGGACTTAGGAAGTTTGTATCAAGTTTGGTGCTGTTTTGGCGTGGACTTAGAAAGTTTGTATCAAGTTTGGTGCTGTTTTGGCGTGGACTTAGGAAGTTTGTACCTAGTTTGTTTCTGTTTTGGCGTGGACTTAGGAAGTTTGTACCAAGTTTGTTACTGTTTTGGCGTGGACTTAGGAAGTTTGTATCAAGTTTGGTGCTGTTTTGGCGTGGACTTAGAAAGTTTGTATCAAGTTTGGTGCTGTTTTGGCGTGGACTTAGGAAGTTTGTACCTAGTTTGTTTCTGTTTTGGCGTGGACTTAGAAAGTTTGTATCAAGTTTGGTGCTGTTTTGGCGTGGACTTAGAAAGTTTGTATCAAGTTTGGTGCTGTTTTGGCGTGGACTTAGGAAGTTTGTACCTAGTTTGTTTCTGTTTTGGCGTGGACTTAGGAAGTTTGTATCAAGTTTGGTGCTGTTTTGGCGTGGACTTAGGAAGTTTGTACCAAGTTTGTTACTGTTTTGGCGTGGACTTAGGAAGTTTGTACCAAGTTTGTTACTGTTTTGGCGTGGACTAAGGAAGTTTGTACCAAGTTTGGTGCTGTTTTGGCGTTGTCCTAGGAAGTTTGTACCAAGTTTTGTGCTATTTTGGCGTTGTCTTAGGAAGTTTGTACCAAGTTTGTTACTGTTTTGGCGTCGTCTTAGGAAGTTTGTACCAAGTTTGCAAGTGTTTTTGGGTAGTTTTAAGAAGTTTCTACAAAGTTTGTATTTGACACTCTGTTGCAACTCTGTTGGAATTCGGGTAGTTGTAGGAAGTTTGTACCAAGTTTGTTACTGTTTTGGCGTGGACTTAGGAAGTTTGTACCAAGTTTGTTACTGTTTTGGCGTGGACTTAGGAAGTTTGTACCAAGTTTGTTACTGTTTTGGCGTGGACTTAGAAAGTTTGTACCAAGTTTGGTGCTGTTTTGACGTGGACTTAGAAAGTTTGTATCAAGCTTGGTGCTGTTTTGGCGTGGACTTAGAAAGTTTGTATCAAGTTTGTTACTGTTTTGGCGTGGACTTAGGAAGTTTGTACCTAGTTTGTTACTGTTTTGGCGTGGACTTAGGAAGTTTGTACCAAGTTTGTTACTGTTTTGGCGTGGACTAAGGAAGTTTGTACCAAGTTTGGTGCTGTTTTGGCGTTGTCCTAGGAAGTTTGTACCAAGTTTTGTGCTATTTTGGCGTTGTCTTAGGAAGTTTGTACCAAGTTTGTTACTGTTTTGGCGTCGTCTTAGGAAGTTTGTACCAAGTTTGCAAGTGTTTTTGGGTAGTTTTAAGAAGTTTCTACAAAGTTTGTATTTGACACTCTGTTGCAACTCTGTTGGAATTCGGGTAGTTGTAGGAAGTTTGTACCAAGTTTGTTACTGTTTTGGCGTGGACTTAGGAAGTTTGTACCAAGTTTGTTACTGTTTTGGCGTGGACTTAGGAAGTTTGTACCAAGTTTGTTACTGTTTTGGCGTGGACTTAGGAAGTTTGTATCAAGTTTGGTGCTGTTTTGGCGTGGACTTAGAAAGTTTGTATCAAGTTTGGTGCTGTTTTGGCGTGGACTTAGGAAGTTTGTACCTAGTTTGTTACTGTTTTGGCGTGGACTTAGGAAGTTTGTACCAAGTTTGTTACTGTTTTGGCGTGGACTAAGGAAGTTTGTACCAAGTTTGGTGCTGTTTTGGCGTTGTCCTAGGAAGTTTGTACCAAGTTTTGTGCTATTTTGGCGTTGTCTTAGGAAGTTTGTACCAAGTTTGTTACTGTTTTGGCGTCGTCTTAGGTAGTTTGTACCAAGTTTGCAAGTGTTTTTGGGTAGTTTTAAGAAGTTTCTACAAAGTTTGTATTTGACACTCTGTTGCAACTCTGTTGGAATTCGGGTAGTTGTAGGAAGTTTGTACCAAGTTTGTTACTGTTTTGGCGTGGACTTAGGAAGTTTGTACCAAGTTTGTTACTGTTTTGGCGTGGACTTAGGAAGTTTGTACCTAGTTTGTTTCTGTTTTGGCGTGGACTTAGAAAGTTTGTATCAAGTTTGGTGCTGTTTTGGCGTGGACTTAGAAAGTTTGTATCAAGTTTGGTGCTGTTTTGGCGTGGACTTAGGAAGTTTGTACCTAGTTTGTTTCTGTTTTGGCGTGGACTTAGGAAGTTTGTATCAAGTTTGGTGCTGTTTTGGCGTGGACTTAGGAAGTTTGTACCAAGTTTGTTACTGTTTTGGCGTGGACTTAGGAAGTTTGTACCAAGTTTGTTACTGTTTTGGCGTGGACTTAGGAAGTTTGTACCAAGTTTGTTACTGTTTTGGCGTGGACTTAGGAAGTTTGTATCAAGTTTGGTGCTGTTTTGGCGTGGACTTAGAAAGTTTGTATCAAGTTTGGTGCTGTTTTGGCGTGGACTTAGGAAGTTTGTACCTAGTTTGTTACTGTTTTGGCGTGGACTTAGGAAGTTTGTACCAAGTTTGGTGCTGTTTTGGCGTTGTCCTAGGAAGTTTGTACCAAGTTTTGTGCTATTTTGGCGTTGTCTTAGGAAGTTTGTACCAAGTTTGTTACTGTTTTGGCGTCGTCTTAGGAAGTTTGTACCAAGTTTGCAAGTGTTTTTGGGTAGTTTTAAGAAGTTTCTACAAAGTTTGTATTTGACACTCTGTTGCAACTCTGTTGGAATTCGGGTAGTTGTAGGAAGTTTGTACCAAGTTTGTTACTGTTTTGGCGTGGACTTAGGAAGTTTGTATCAAGTTTGGTGCTGTTTTGGCGTGGACTTAGAAAGTTTGTATCAAGTTTGGTGCTGTTTTGGCGTGGACTTAGGAAGTTTGTACCTAGTTTGTTACTGTTTTGGCGTGGACTAAGGAAGTTTGTACCAAGTTTGGTGCTGTTTTGGCGTTGTCCTAGGAAGTTTGTACCAAGTTTTGTGCTATTTTGGCGTTGTCTTAGGAAGTTTGTACCAAGTTTGTTACTGTTTTGGCGTCGTCTTAGGTAGTTTGTACCAAGTTTGCAAGTGTTTTTGGGTAGTTTTAAGAAGTTTCTACAAAGTTTGTATTTGACACTCTGTTGCAACTCTGTTGGAATTCGGGTAGTTGTAGGAAGTTTGTACCAAGTTTGTTACTGTTTTGGCGTGGTCTTAGGAAGTTTGTACCAAGTTTGGTGCTGTTTTGGCGTGGACTTAGGAAGTTTGTACCAAGTTTGCAAGTGTTTTTGGTTAGTTTTAAGAAGTTTCTACAAAGTTTGTATTTGACACTCTGTTGCAACTCTGTTGGAATTCGGGTAGTTGTAGGAAGTTTGTACCAAGTTTGTTACTGTTTTGGCGTGGACTTAGGAAGTTTGTTCCAAGTTTGGTGCTGTTTTGGCGTGGACTTAGGAAGTTTGTACCAAGTTTGCAAGTGTTTTTGGGTAGTTTTAAGAAGTTTCTACAAAGTTTGTATTTGACACTCTGTTGCAACTCTGTTGGAATTCGGGTAGTTGTAGGAAGTTTGTACCAAGTTTGTTACTGTTTTGGCGTGGTCTTAGGAAGTTTGTACCAAGTTTGGTGCTGTTTTGGCGTGGACTTAGGAAGTTTGTACCAAGTTTGCAAGTGTTTTTGGGTAGTTTTAAGAAGTTTCTACAAAGTTTGTATTTGACACTCTGTTGCAACTCTGTTGGAATTCGGGTAGTTGTAGGAAGTTTGTACCAAGTTTGTTACTGTTTTGGCGTGGTCTTAGGAAGTTTGTACCAAGTTTGGTGCTGTTTTGGCGTGGACTTAGGAAGTTTGTACCAAGTTTGCAAGTGTTTTTGGGTAGTTTTAAGAAGTTTCTACAAAGTTTGTATTTGACACTCTGTTGCAACTCTGTTGGAATTCGGGTAGTTGTAGGAAGTTTGTACCAAGTTTGTTACTGTTTTGGCGTGGACTTAGGAAGTTTGTACCAAGTTTGGTGCTGTTTTGGCGTGGACTTAGGAAGTTTGTACCAAGTTTGTTACTGTTTTGGCGTGGACTTAGGAAGTTTGTACCAAGTTTGGTGCTGTTTTGGCGTGGACTTAGGAAGTTTGTACCAAGTTTGCAAGTGTTTTTGGGTAGTTTTAAGAAGTTTCTACAAAGTTTGTATTTGACGCTCTGTTGCAACTCTGTTGGAATTCGGGTAGTTGTAGGAAGTTTGTACCAAGTTTGTTACTGTTTTGGCGTGGACTTAGGAAGTTTGTACCAAGTTTGCAAGTGTTTTTGGGTAGTTTTAAGAAGTTTCTACAAAGTTTGTATTTGACACTCTGTTGCAACTCTGTTGGAATTCGGGTAGTTGTAGGAAGTTTGTACCAAGTTTGTTACTGTTTTGGCGTGGACTTAGGAAGTTTGTACCAAGTTTGTTACTGTTTTGGCGTGGACTTAGAAAGTTTGTATCAAGTTTGGTGCTGTTTTGGCGTGGACTTAGGAAGTTTGTACCAAGTTTGGTGCTGTTTTGGCGTGGACTTAGGAAGTTTGTACCAAGTTTGGTGCTGTTTTGGCGTGGTCTTAGGAAGTTTGTACCAAGTTTGGTGCTGTTTTGGCGTGGACTTAGGAAGTTTGTACCAAGTTTGCAAGTGTTTTTGGGTAGTTTTAAGAAATTTCTACAAAGTTTGTATTTGACACTCTGTTGCAACTCTGTTGGAATTCGGGTAGTTGTAGGAAGTTTGTACCAAGTTTGTTACTGTTTTGGCGTGGACTTAGGAAGTTTGTACCAAGTTTGCAAGTGTTTTTGTGTAGTTTTAAGAAGTTTCTACAAAGTTTGTATTTGACACTCTGTTGCAACTCTGTTGGAATTCGGGTAGTTGTAGGAAGTTTGTACCAAGTTTGTTACTGTTTTGGCGTGGACTTAGGAAGTTTGTACCAAGTTTGTTACTGTTTTGGCGTGGACTTAGGAAGTTTGTACCAAGTTTGTTACTGTTTTGGCGTGGACTTAGGAAGTTTGTACCAAGTTTGGTGCTGTTTTGGCGTGGACTTAGGAAGTTTGTACCAAGTTTGTTACTGTTTTGGCGTGGACTTAGGAAGTTTGTACCAAGTTTGTTACTGTTTTGGCGTGGACTTAGGAAGTTTGTACCAAGTTTGCAAGTGTTTTTGGGTAGTTTTAAGAAGTTTCTACAAAGTTTGTATTTGACACTCTGTTGCAACTCTGTTGGAATTCGGGTAGTTGTAGGAAGTTTGTACCAAGTTTGTTACTGTTTTGGCGTGGACTTAGGAAGTTTGTACCAAGTTTGCAAGTGTTTTTGGGTAGTTTTAAGAAGTTTCTACAAAGTTTGTATTTGACACTCTGTTGCAACTCTGTTGGAATTCGGGTAGTTGTAGGAAGTTTGTACCAAGTTTGTTACTGTTTTGGCGTGGACTTAGGAAGTTTGTACCAAGTTTGCAAGTGTTTTTGGGTAGTTTTAAGAAGTTTCTACAAAGTTTGTATTTGACACTCTGTTGCAACTCTGTTGGAATTCGGGTAGTTGTAGGAAGTTTGTACCAAGTTTGTTACTGTTTTGGCGTGGACTTAGGAAGTTTGTACCAAGTTTGGTGCTGTTTTGGCGTGGACTTAGGAAGTTTGTACCAAGTTTGCAAGTGTTTTTGGGTAGTTTTAAGAAGTTTCTACAAAGTTTGTATTTGACACTCTGTTGCAACTCTGTTGGAATTCGGGTAGTTGTAGGAAGTTTGTACCAAGTTTGTTACTGTTTTGGCGTGGTCTTAGGAAGTTTGTACCAAGTTTGGTGCTGTTTTGGCGTGGACTTAGGAAGTTTGTACCAAGTTTGCAAGTGTTTTTGGGTAGTTTTAAGAAGTTTCTACAAAGTTTGTATTTGACACTCTGTTGCAACTCTGTTGGAATTCGGGTAGTTGTAGGAAGTTTGTACCAAGTTTGTTACTGTTTTGGCGTGGACTTAGGAAGTTTGTACCAAGTTTGGTGCTGTTTTGGCGTGGACTTAGGAAGTTTGTACCAAGTTTGCAAGTGTTTTTGGGTAGTTTTAAGAAGTTTCTACAAAGTTTGCATTTGACACTCTGTTGCAACTCTGTTGGAATTCGGGTAGTTGTAGGAAGTTTGTACCAAGTTTGTTACTGTTTTGGCGTGGACTTAGGAAGTTTGTACCAAGTTTGTTACTGTTTTGGCGTGGACTTAGGAAGTTTGTACCAAGTTTGCAAGTGTTTTTGGGTAGTTTTAAGAAGTTTCTACAAAGTTTGTATTTGACACTCTGTTGCAACTCTGTTGGAATTCGGGTAGTTGTAGGAAGTTTGTACCAAGTTTGTTACTGTTTTGGCGTGGACTTAGGAAGTTTGTACCAAGTTTGCAAGTGTTTTTGGGTAGTTTTAAGAAGTTTCTACAAAGTTTGTATTTGACACTCTGTTGCAACTCTGTTGGAATTCGGGTAGTTGTAGGAAGTTTGTACCAAGTTTGTTACTGTTTTGGCGTGGACTTAGGAAGTTTGTACCAAGTTTGGTGCTGTTTTGGCGTGGACTTAGGAAGTTTGTACCAAGTTTGCAAGTGTTTTTGGGTAGTTTTAAGAAGTTTCTACAAAGTTTGTATTTGACACTCTGTTGCAACTCTGTTGGAATTCGGGTAGTTGTAGGAAGTTTGTACCAAGTTTGTTACTGTTTTGGCGTGGACTTAGGAAGTTTGTACCAAGTTTGGTGCTGTTTTGGCGTGGACTTAGGAAGTTTGTACCAAGTTTGCAAGTGTTTTTGGGTAGTTTTAAGAAGTTTCTACAAAGTTTGCATTTGACACTCTGTTGCAACTCTGTTGGAATTGGGGTAGTTGTAGGAAGTTTGTACCAAGTTTGTTACTGTTTTGGCGTGGACTTAGGAAGTTTGTACCAAGTTTGGTGCTGTTTTGGCGTGGACTTAGGAAGTTTGTACCAAGTTTGGTGCTGTTTTGGCGTGAACTTAGGAAGCTTGTACCAAGTTTGTTACTGTTTTGGCGTGGACTTAGGAAGTTTGTACCAAGTTTGGTGCTGTTTTGGCGTGGATTTAGGAAGTTTGTACCAAGTTTGTTACTGTTTTGGCGTGGACTTAGGAAGTTTGTACCAAGTTTGTTACTGTTTTGGCGTGGACTTAGGAAGTTTGTACCAAGTTTGGTGCTGTTTTGGCGTGGACTTAGGAAGTTTGTACCAAGTTTGTTACTGTTTTGGCGTGGACTTAGGAAGTTTGTACCAAGTTTGGTGCGGTTTTGGCGTGGACTTAGGAAGTTTGTACCAAGTTTGTTACTGTTTTGGCGTGGACTTAGGAAGTTTGTACCAAGTTTGGTGCTGTTTTGGCGTGGACTTAGGAAGTTTGTACCAAGTTTGTTACTGTTTTGGCGTGGACTTAGGAAGTTTGTACCAAGTTTGTTACTGTTTTGGCGTGGACTTAGGAAGTTTGTACCAAGTTTGCAAGTGTTTTTGGGTAGTTTTAAGAAGTTTCTACAAAGTTTGTATTTGACACTCTGTTGCAACTCTGTTGGAATTCGGGTAGTTGTAGGAAGTTTGTACCAAGTTTGTTACTGTTTTGGCGTGGACTTAGGAAGTTTGTACCAAGTTTGTTACTGTTTTGGCGTGGACTTAGGAAGTTTGTACCAAGTTTGGTGCTGTTTTGGCGTGGACTTAGGAAGTTTGTACCAAGTTTGCAAGTGTTTTTGGGTAGTTTTAAGAAGTTTCTACAAAGTTTGTATTTGACACTCTGTTGCAACTCTGTTGGAATTCGGGTAGTTGTAGGAAGTTTGTACCAAGTTTGTTACTGTTTTGGCGTGGACTTAGGAAGTTTGTACCAAGTTTGCAAGTGTTTTTGGGTAGTTTTAAGAAGTTTCTACAAAGTTTGTATTTGACACTCTGTTGCAACTCTGTTGGAATTCGGGTAGTTGTAGGAAGTTTGTACCAAGTTTGTTACTGTTTTGGCGTGGACTTAGGAAGTTTGTACCAAGTTTGGTGCTGTTTTGGCGTGGACTTAGGAAGTTTGTACCAAGTTTGGTGCTGTTTTGGCGTGGACTTAGGAAGTTTGTACCAAGTTTGTTACTGTTTTGGCGTGGACTTAGGAAGTTTGTACCAAGTTTGCAAGTGTTTTTGGGTAGTTTTAAGAAGTTTCTACAAAGTTTGTATTTGACACTCTGTTGCAACTCTGTTGGAATTCGGGTAGTTGTAGGAAGTTTGTACAAGTTTGTTACTGTTTTGGCGTGGACTTAGGAAGTTTGTACCAAGTTTGTTACTGTTTTGGCGTGGACTTAGGAACGTTGCACCAAGTTTGTTACTGTTTTGGCGTGGACTTAGGAACTTTGCACCAAGTTTGTTACTGTTTTGGCGTGGACTTAGGAAGTTTGTATCAAGTTTGTTACTGTTTTGGCGTGGACTTAGGAAGTTTGTACCAAGTTTGGTGCTGTTTTGGCGTGGACTTAGGAAGTTTGTACCAAGTTTGGTGCTGTTTTGGCGTGGACTTAGGAAGTTTGTACCAAGTTTGTTACTGTTTTGGCGTGGACTTAGGAAGTTTGTACCAAGTTTGGTGCTGTTTTGGCGTGGACTTAGGAAGTTTGTACCAAGTTTGTTACTGTTTTGGCGTGGACTTAGGAAGTTTGTACCAAGTTTGGTGCTGTTTTGGCGTGGACTTAGGAAGTTTGTACCAAGTTTGTTACTGTTTTGGCGTGGACTTAGGAAGTTTGTACCAAGTTTGTTACTGTTTTGGCGTGGACTTAGGAAGTTTGTACCAAGTTTGTTACTGTTTTGGCGTGGACTTAGGAACTTTGCACCAAGTTTGTTACTGTTTTGGCGTGGACTTAGGAAGTTTGTATCAAGTTTGTTACTGTTTTGGCGTGGACTTAGGAAGTTTGTACCAAGTTTGGTGCTGTTTTGGCGTGGACTTAGGAAGTTTGTACCAAGTTTGGTGCTGTTTTGGCGTGGACTTAGGAAGTTTTTACCAAGTTTGTTACTGTTTTGGCGTGGACTTAGGAAGTTTGTACCAAGTTTGGTGCTGTTTTGGCGTGGACTTAGGAAGTTTGTACCAAGTTTGTTACTGTTTTGGCGTGGACTTAGGAAGTTTGTATCAAGTTTGTTACTGTTTTGGCGTGGACTTAGGAAGTTTGTACCAAGTTTGGTGCTGTTTTGGCGTGGACTTAGGAAGTTTGTACCAAGTTTGGTGCTGTTTTGGCGTGGACTTAGGAAGTTTGTACCAAGTTTGTTACTGTTTTGGCGTGGACTTAGGAAGTTTGTACCAAGTTTGGTGCTGTTTTGGCGTGGACTTAGGAAGTTTGTACCAAGTTTGGTGCTGTTTTGGCGTGGACTTAGGAAGTTTGTACCAAGTTTGTTACTGTTTTGGCGTGGACTTAGGAAGTTTGTACCAAGTTTGTTACTGTTTTGGCGTGGACTTAGGAAGTTTGTACCAAGTTTGTTACTGTTTTGGCGTGGACTTAGGAAGTTTGTACCAAGTTTGGTGCTGTTTTGGCGTGGACTTAGGAAGTTTGTACCAAGTTTGGTGCTGTTTTGGCGTGGACTTAGGAAGTTTGTACCAAGTTTGTTACTGTTTTGGCGTGGACTTAGGAAGTTTGTACCAAGTTTGCAAGTGTTTTTGGGTAGTTTTAAGAAGTTTCTACAAAGTTTGTATTTGACACTCTGTTGCAACTCTGTTGGAATTCGGGTAGTTGTAGGAAGTTTGTACAAGTTTGTTACTGTTTTGGCGTGGACTTAGGAAGTTTGTACCAAGTTTGTTACTGTTTTGGCGTGGACTTAGGAACGTTGCACCAAGTTTGTTACTGTTTTGGCGTGGACTTAGGAACTTTGCACCAAGTTTGTTACTGTTTTGGCGTGGACTTAGGAAGTTTGTATCAAGTTTGTTACTGTTTTGGCGTGGACTTAGGAAGTTTGTACCAAGTTTGGTGCTGTTTTGGCGTGGACTTAGGAAGTTTGTACCAAGTTTGTTACTGTTTTGGCGTGGACTTAGGAAGTTTGTATCAAGTTTGGTGCTGTTTTGGCGTGGACTTAGGAAGTTTGTACCAAGTTTGTTACTGTTTTGGCGTGGACTTAGGAAGTTTGTACCAAGTTTGTTACTGTTTTGGCGTGGACTTAGGAAGTTTGTACCAAGTTTGTTACTGTTTTGGCGTGGACTTAGGAAGTTTGTACCAAGTTTGTTACTGTTTTGGCGTGGACTTAGGAAGTTTGTACCAAGTTTGTTACTGTTTTGGCGTGGACTTAGGAAGTTTGTACCAAGTTTGTTACTGTTTTGGCGTGGACTTAGGAAGTTTGTACCAAGTTTGGTGCTGTTTTGGCGTGGACTTAGGAAGTTTGTACCAAGTTTGGTGCTGTTTTGGCGTGGACTTAGGAAGTTTGTACCAAGTTTGTTACTGTTTTGGCGTGGACTTAGGAAGTTTGTATCAAGTTTGTTACTGTTTTGGCGTGGACTTAGGAAGTTTGTACCAAGTTTGGTGCTGTTTTGGCGTGGACTTAGGAAGTTTGTACCAAGTTTGGTGCTGTTTTGGCGTGGACTTAGGAAGTTTGTACCAAGTTTGTTACTGTTTTGGCGTGGACTTAGGAAGTTTGTATCAAGTTTGGTGCTGTTTTGGCGTGGACTTAGGAAGTTTGTACCAAGTTTGTTACTGTTTTGGCGTGGACTTAGGAAGTTTGTACCAAGTTTGTTACTGTTTTGGCGTGGACTTAGGAAGTTTGTACCAAGTTTGTTACTGTTTTGGCGTGGACTTAGGAAGTTTGTACCAAGTTTGTTACTGTTTTGGCGTGGACTTAGGAAGTTTGTACCAAGTTTGGTGCTGTTTTGGCGTGGACTTAGGAAGTTTGTACCAAGTTTGGTGCTGTTTTGGCGTGGACTTAGGAAGTTTGTACCAAGTTTGTTACTGTTTTGGCGTGGACTTAGGAAGTTTGTACCAAGTTTGCAAGTGTTTTTGGGTAGTTTTAAGAAGTTTCTACAAAGTTTGTATTTGACACTCTGTTGCAACTCTGTTGGAATTCGGGTAGTTGTAGGAAGTTTGTACAAGTTTGTTACTGTTTTGGCGTGGACTTAGGAAGTTTGTACCAAGTTTGTTACTGTTTTGGCGTGGACTTAGGAACGTTGCACCAAGTTTGTTACTGTTTTGGCGTGGACTTAGGAACTTTGCACCAAGTTTGTTACTGTTTTGGCGTGGACTTAGGAAGTTTGTATCAAGTTTGTTACTGTTTTGGCGTGGACTTAGGAAGTTTGTACCAAGTTTGGTGCTGTTTTGGCGTGGACTTAGGAAGTTTGTACCAAGTTTGGTGCTGTTTTGGCGTGGACTTAGGAAGTTTGTACCAAGTTTGTTACTGTTTTGGCGTGGACTTAGGAAGTTTGTACCAAGTTTGGTGCTGTTTTGGCGTGGACTTAGGAAGTTTGTACCAAGTTTGTTACTGTTTTGGCGTGGACTTAGGAAGTTTGTACCAAGTTTGGTGCTGTTTTGGCGTGGACTTAGGAAGTTTGTACCAAGTTTGTTACTGTTTTGGCGTGGACTTAGGAAGTTTGTACCAAGTTTGTTACTGTTTTGGCGTGGACTTAGGAAGTTTGTACCAAGTTTGTTACTGTTTTGGCGTGGACTTAGGAACTTTGCACCAAGTTTGTTACTGTTTTGGCGTGGACTTAGGAAGTTTGTATCAAGTTTGTTACTGTTTTGGCGTGGACTTAGGAAGTTTGTACCAAGTTTGGTGCTGTTTTGGCGTGGACTTAGGAAGTTTGTACCAAGTTTGGTGCTGTTTTGGCGTGGACTTAGGAAGTTTTTACCAAGTTTGTTACTGTTTTGGCGTGGACTTAGGAAGTTTGTACCAAGTTTGGTGCTGTTTTGGCGTGGACTTAGGAAGTTTGTACCAAGTTTGTTACTGTTTTGGCGTGGACTTAGGAAGTTTGTATCAAGTTTGTTACTGTTTTGGCGTGGACTTAGGAAGTTTGTACCAAGTTTGGTGCTGTTTTGGCGTGGACTTAGGAAGTTTGTACCAAGTTTGGTGCTGTTTTGGCGTGGACTTAGGAAGTTTGTACCAAGTTTGTTACTGTTTTGGCGTGGACTTAGGAAGTTTGTACCAAGTTTGGTGCTGTTTTGGCGTGGACTTAGGAAGTTTGTACCAAGTTTGGTGCTGTTTTGGCGTGGACTTAGGAAGTTTGTACCAAGTTTGTTACTGTTTTGGCGTGGACTTAGGAAGTTTGTACCAAGTTTGTTACTGTTTTGGCGTGGACTTAGGAAGTTTGTACCAAGTTTGGTGCTGTTTTGGCGTGGACTTAGGAAGTTTGTACCAAGTTTGTTACTGTTTTGGCGTGGACTTAGGAAGTTTGTACCAAGTTTGGTGCTGTTTTGGCGTGGACTTAGGAAGTTTGTACCAAGTTTGTTACTGTTTTGGCGTGGACTTAGGAAGTTTGTACCAAGTTTGTTACTGTTTTGGCGTGGACTTAGGAAGTTTGTACCAAGTTTGTTACTGTTTTGGCGTGGACTTAGGAAGTTTGTACCTAGTTTGGTGCTGTTTTGGCGTGGACTTAGGAAGTTTGTACCAAGTTTGTTACTGTTTTGGCGTGGACTTAGGAAGTTTGTACCAAGTTTGTTACTGTTTTGGCGTGGACTTAGGAAGTTTGTACCAAGTTTGGTGCTGTTTTGGCGTGGACTTAGGAAGTTTGTACCAAGTTTGTTACTGTTTTGGCGTGGACTTAGGAAGTTTGTACCAAGTTTGGTGCTGTTTTGGCGTGGACTTAGGAAGTTTGTACCAAGTTTGTTACTGTTTTGGCGTGGACTTAGGAAGTTTGTACCAAGTTTGTTACTGTTTTGGCGTGGACTTAGGAAGTTTGTACCAAGTTTGTTACTGTTTTGGCGTGGACTTAGGAAGTTTGTACCAAGTTTGCAAGTGTTTTTGGGTAGTTTTAAGAAGTTTCTACAAAGTTTGTATTTGACACTCTGTTGCAACTCTGTTGGAATTCGGGTAGTTGTAGGAAGTTTGTACCAAGTTTGTTACTGTTTTGGCGTGGACTTAGGAAGTTTGTACCAAGTTTGGTGCTGTTTTGGCGTGGACTTAGGAAGTTTGTACCAAGTTTGTTACTGTTTTGGCGTGGACTTAGGAAGTTTGTACCAAGTTTGGTGCTGTTTTGGCGTGGACTTAGGAAGTTTGTACCAAGTTTGCAAGTGTTTTTGGGTAGTTTTAAGAAGTTTCTACAAAGTTTGTATTTGACACTCTGTTGCAACTCTGTTGGAATTCGGGTAGTTGTAGGAAGTTTGTACCAAGTTTGTTACTGTTTTGGCGTGGACTTAGGAAGTTTGTACCAAGTTTGCAAGTGTTTTTGGGTAGTTTTAAGAAGTTTCTACAAAGTTTGTATTTGACACTCTGTTGCAACTCTGTTGGAATTCGGGTAGTTGTAGGAAGTTTGTACCAAGTTTGTTACTGTTTTGGCGTGGACTTAGGAAGTTTGTACCAAGTTTGGTGCTGTTTTGGCGTGGACTTAGGAAGTTTGTACCAAGTTTGTTACTGTTTTGGCGTGGACTTAGGAAGTTTGTACCAAGTTTGGTGCTGTTTTGGCGTGGACTTAGGAAGTTTGTACCAAGTTTGGTGCTGTTTTGGCGTGGACTTAGGAAGTTTGTACCAAGTTTGTTACTGTTTTGGCGTGGACTTAGGAAGTTTGTACCAAGTTTGCAAGTGTTTTTGGGTAGTTTTAAGAAGTTTCTACAAAGTTTGTATTTGACACTCTGTTGCAACTCTGTTGGAATTCGGGTAGTTGTAGGAAGTTTGTACAAGTTTGTTACTGTTTTGGCGTGGACTTAGGAAGTTTGTACCAAGTTTGTTACTGTTTTGGCGTGGACTTAGGAACTTTGCACCAAGTTTGTTACTGTTTTGGCGTGGACTTAGGAAGTTTGTATCAAGTTTGTTACTGTTTTGGCGTGGACTTAGGAAGTTTGTACCAAGTTTGGTGCTGTTTTGGCGTGGACTTAGGAAGTTTGTACCAAGTTTGGTGCTGTTTTGGCGTGGACTTAGGAAGTTTTTACCAAGTTTGTTACTGTTTTGGCGTGGACTTAGGAAGTTTGTACCAAGTTTGGTGCTGTTTTGGCGTGGACTTAGGAAGTTTGTACCAAGTTTGTTACTGTTTTGGCGTGGACTTAGGAAGTTTGTATCAAGTTTGTTACTGTTTTGGCGTGGACTTAGGAAGTTTGTACCAAGTTTGGTGCTGTTTTGGCGTGGACTTAGGAAGTTTGTACCAAGTTTGGTGCTGTTTTGGCGTGGATTTAGGAAGTTTGTACCAAGTTTGTTACTGTTTTGGCGTGGACTTAGGAAGTTTGTACCAAGTTTGGTGCTGTTTTGGCGTGGACTTAGGAAGTTTGTACCAAGTTTGGTGCTGTTTTGGCGTGGACTTAGGAAGTTTGTACCAAGTTTGTTACTGTTTTGGCGTGGACTTAGGAAGTTTGTACCAAGTTTGTTACTGTTTTGGCGTGGACTTAGGAAGTTTGTACCAAGTTTGGTGCTGTTTTGGCGTGGACTTAGGAAGTTTGTACCAAGTTTGTTACTGTTTTGGCGTGGACTTAGGAAGTTTGTACCAAGTTTGGTGCTGTTTTGGCGTGGACTTAGGAAGTTTGTACCAAGTTTGTTACTGTTTTGGCGTGGACTTAGGAAGTTTGTACCAAGTTTGTTACTGTTTTGGCGTGGACTTAGGAAGTTTGTACCAAGTTTGTTACTGTTTTGGCGTGGACTTAGGAAGTTTGTACCTAGTTTGGTGCTGTTTTGGCGTGGACTTAGGAAGTTTGTACCAAGTTTGTTACTGTTTTGGCGTGGACTTAGGAAGTTTGTACCAAGTTTGTTACTGTTTTGGCGTGGACTTAGGAAGTTTGTACCAAGTTTGGTGCTGTTTTGGCGTGGACTTAGGAAGTTTGTACCAAGTTTGTTACTGTTTTGGCGTGGACTTAGGAAGTTTGTACCAAGTTTGGTGCTGTTTTGGCGTGGACTTAGGAAGTTTGTACCAAGTTTGTTACTGTTTTGGCGTGGACTTAGGAAGTTTGTACCAAGTTTGTTACTGTTTTGGCGTGGACTTAGGAAGTTTGTACCAAGTTTGTTACTGTTTTGGCGTGGACTTAGGAAGTTTGTACCAAGTTTGCAAGTGTTTTTGGGTAGTTTTAAGAAGTTTCTACAAAGTTTGTATTTGACACTCTGTTGCAACTCTGTTGGAATTCGGGTAGTTGTAGGAAGTTTGTACCAAGTTTGTTACTGTTTTGGCGTGGACTTAGGAAGTTTGTACCAAGTTTGGTGCTGTTTTGGCGTGGACTTAGGAAGTTTGTACCAAGTTTGTTACTGTTTTGGCGTGGACTTAGGAAGTTTGTACCAAGTTTGGTGCTGTTTTGGCGTGGACTTAGGAAGTTTGTACCAAGTTTGCAAGTGTTTTTGGGTAGTTTTAAGAAGTTTCTACAAAGTTTGTATTTGACACTCTGTTGCAACTCTGTTGGAATTCGGGTAGTTGTAGGAAGTTTGTACCAAGTTTGTTACTGTTTTGGCGTGGACTTAGGAAGTTTGTACCAAGTTTGCAAGTGTTTTTGGGTAGTTTTAAGAAGTTTCTACAAAGTTTGTATTTGACACTCTGTTGCAACTCTGTTGGAATTCGGGTAGTTGTAGGAAGTTTGTACCAAGTTTGTTACTGTTTTGGCGTGGACTTAGGAAGTTTGTACCAAGTTTGGTGCTGTTTTGGCGTGGACTTAGGAAGTTTGTACCAAGTTTGTTACTGTTTTGGCGTGGACTTAGGAAGTTTGTACCAAGTTTGGTGCTGTTTTGGCGTGGACTTAGGAAGTTTGTACCAAGTTTGGTGCTGTTTTGGCGTGGACTTAGGAAGTTTGTACCAAGTTTGTTACTGTTTTGGCGTGGACTTAGGAAGTTTGTACCAAGTTTGCAAGTGTTTTTGGGTAGTTTTAAGAAGTTTCTACAAAGTTTGTATTTGACACTCTGTTGCAACTCTGTTGGAATTCGGGTAGTTGTAGGAAGTTTGTACAAGTTTGTTACTGTTTTGGCGTGGACTTAGGAAGTTTGTACCAAGTTTGTTACTGTTTTGGCGTGGACTTAGGAACGTTGCACCAAGTTTGTTACTGTTTTGGCGTGGACTTAGGAACTTTGCACCAAGTTTGTTACTGTTTTGGCGTGGACTTAGGAAGTTTGTATCAAGTTTGTTACTGTTTTGGCGTGGACTTAGGAAGTTTGTACCAAGTTTGGTGCTGTTTTGGCGTGGACTTAGGAAGTTTGTACCAAGTTTGGTGCTGTTTTGGCGTGGACTTAGGAAGTTTGTACCAAGTTTGTTACTGTTTTGGCGTGGACTTAGGAAGTTTGTACCAAGTTTGGTGCTGTTTTGGCGTGGACTTAGGAAGTTTGTACCAAGTTTGTTACTGTTTTGGCGTGGACTTAGGAAGTTTGTACCAAGTTTGGTGCTGTTTTGGCGTGGACTTAGGAAGTTTGTACCAAGTTTGTTACTGTTTTGGCGTGGACTTAGGAAGTTTGTACCAAGTTTGTTACTGTTTTGGCGTGGACTTAGGAAGTTTGTACCAAGTTTGTTACTGTTTTGGCGTGGACTTAGGAACTTTGCACCAAGTTTGTTACTGTTTTGGCGTGGACTTAGGAAGTTTGTATCAAGTTTGTTACTGTTTTGGCGTGGACTTAGGAAGTTTGTACCAAGTTTGGTGCTGTTTTGGCGTGGACTTAGGAAGTTTGTACCAAGTTTGGTGCTGTTTTGGCGTGGACTTAGGAAGTTTTTACCAAGTTTGTTACTGTTTTGGCGTGGACTTAGGAAGTTTGTACCAAGTTTGGTGCTGTTTTGGCGTGGACTTAGGAAGTTTGTACCAAGTTTGTTACTGTTTTGGCGTGGACTTAGGAAGTTTGTATCAAGTTTGTTACTGTTTTGGCGTGGACTTAGGAAGTTTGTACCAAGTTTGGTGCTGTTTTGGCGTGGACTTAGGAAGTTTGTACCAAGTTTGGTGCTGTTTTGGCGTGGACTTAGGAAGTTTGTACCAAGTTTGTTACTGTTTTGGCGTGGACTTAGGAAGTTTGTACCAAGTTTGGTGCTGTTTTGGCGTGGACTTAGGAAGTTTGTACCAAGTTTGGTGCTGTTTTGGCGTGGACTTAGGAAGTTTGTACCAAGTTTGTTACTGTTTTGGCGTGGACTTAGGAAGTTTGTACCAAGTTTGTTACTGTTTTGGCGTGGACTTAGGAAGTTTGTACCAAGTTTGGTGCTGTTTTGGCGTGGACTTAGGAAGTTTGTACCAAGTTTGTTACTGTTTTGGCGTGGACTTAGGAAGTTTGTACCAAGTTTGGTGCTGTTTTGGCGTGGACTTAGGAAGTTTGTACCAAGTTTGTTACTGTTTTGGCGTGGACTTAGGAAGTTTGTACCAAGTTTGTTACTGTTTTGGCGTGGACTTAGGAAGTTTGTACCAAGTTTGTTACTGTTTTGGCGTGGACTTAGGAAGTTTGTACCTAGTTTGTTACTGTTTTGGCGTGGACTTAGGAAGTTTGTACCAAGTTTGTTACTGTTTTGGCGTGGACTTAGGAAGTTTGTACCAAGTTTGTTACTGTTTTGGCGTGGACTTAGAAAGTTTGTATCAAGTTTGGTGCTGTTTTGGCGTGGACTTAGAAAGTTTGTATCTAGTTTGGTGCTGTTTTGGCGTGGACTTAGGAAGTTTGTACCTAGTTTGGTGCTGTTTTGGCGTGGACTTAGGAAGTTTGTACCAAGTTTGTTACTGTTTTGGCGTGGACTTAGGAAGTTTGTACCAAGTTTGTTACTGTTTTGGCGTGGACTTAGGAAGTTTGTACCAAGTTTGGTGCTGTTTTGGCGTGGACTTAGGAAGTTTGTACCAAGTTTGTTACTGTTTTGGCGTGGACTTAGGAAGTTTGTACCAAGTTTGGTGCTGTTTTGGCGTGGACTTAGGAAGTTTGTACCAAGTTTGTTACTGTTTTGGCGTGGACTTAGGAAGTTTGTACCAAGTTTGTTACTGTTTTGGCGTGGACTTAGGAAGTTTGTACCAAGTTTGTTACTGTTTTGGCGTGGACTTAGGAAGTTTGTACCAAGTTTGTTACTGTTTTGGCGTGGACTTAGGAAGTTTGTACCTAGTTTGTTACTGTTTTGGCGTGGACTTAGGAAGTTTGTACCAAGTTTGTTACTGTTTTGGCGTGGACTTAGGAAGTTTGTACCAAGTTTGTTACTGTTTTGGCGTGGACTTAGAAAGTTTGTATCAAGTTTGGTGCTGTTTTGGCGTGGACTTAGAAAGTTTTTTATCTAGTTTGGTGCTGTTTTGGCGTGGACTTAGGAAGTTTGTACCTAGTTTGGTGCTGTTTTGGCGTGGACTTAGGAAGTTTGTACCTAGTTTGTTTCTGTTTTGGCGTGGACTTAGGAAGTTTGTACCAAGTTTGTTACTGTTTTGGCGTGGACTTAGGAAGTTTGTACCAAGTTTGGTGCTGTTTTGGCGTGGACTTAGGAAGTTTGTACCAAGTTTGTTACTGTTTTGGCGTGGACTTAGGAAGTTTGTACCAAGTTTGTTACTGTTTTGGCGTGGACTTAGGAAGTTTGTACCAAGTTTGGTGCTGTTTTGGCGTGGACTTAGGAAGTTTGTACCAAGTTTGTTACTGTTTTGGCGTGGACTTAGGAAGTTTGTACCAAGTTTGTTACTGTTTTGGCGTGGACTTAGGAAGTTTGTACCAAGTTTGTTACTGTTTTGGCGTGGACTTAGGAAGTTTGTACCTAGTTTGTTACTGTTTTGGCGTGGACTTAGGAAGTTTGTATCAAGTTTGTTACTGTTTTGGCGTGGACTTAGGAAGTTTGTACCAAGTTTGGTGCTGTTTTGGCGTGGACTTAGGAAGTTTGTACCAAGTTTGGTGCTGTTTTGGCGTGGACTTAGGAAGTTTGTACCAAGTTTGTTACTGTTTTGGCGTGGACTTAGGAAGTTTGTACCAAGTTTGGTGCTGTTTTGGCGTGGACTTAGGAAGTTTGTACCAAGTTTGGTGCTGTTTTGGCGTGGACTTAGGAAGTTTGTACCAAGTTTGTTACTGTTTTGGCGTGGACTTAGGAAGTTTGTACCAAGTTTGTTACTGTTTTGGCGTGGACTTAGGAAGTTTGTACCAAGTTTGGTGCTGTTTTGGCGTGGACTTAGGAAGTTTGTACCAAGTTTGTTACAGTTTTGGCGTGGACTTAGGAAGTTTGTACCAAGTTTGGTGCTGTTTTGGCGTGGACTTAGGAAGTTTGTACCAAGTTTGTTACTGTTTTGGCGTGGACTTAGGAAGTTTGTACCAAGTTTGTTACTGTTTTGGCGTGGACTTAGGAAGTTTGTACCAAGTTTGTTACTGTTTTGGCGTGGACTTAGGAAGTTTGTACCTAGTTTGTTACTGTTTTGGCGTGGACTTAGGAAGTTTGTACCAAGTTTGTTACTGTTTTGGCGTGGACTTAGGAAGTTTGTACCAAGTTTGTTACTGTTTTGGCGTGGACTTAGAAAGTTTGTATCAAGTTTGGTGCTGTTTTGGCGTGGACTTAGAAAGTTTGTATCTAGTTTGGTGCTGTTTTGGCGTGGACTTAGGAAGTTTGTACCTAGTTTGGTGCTGTTTTGGCGTGGACTTAGGAAGTTTGTACCAAGTTTGTTACTGTTTTGGCGTGGACTTAGGAAGTTTGTACCAAGTTTGTTACTGTTTTGGCGTGGACTTAGGAAGTTTGTACCAAGTTTGGTGCTGTTTTGGCGTGGACTTAGGAAGTTTGTACCAAGTTTGTTACTGTTTTGGCGTGGACTTAGGAAGTTTGTACCAAGTTTGGTGCTGTTTTGGCGTGGACTTAGGAAGTTTGTACCAAGTTTGTTACTGTTTTGGCGTGGACTTAGGAAGTTTGTACCAAGTTTGTTACTGTTTTGGCGTGGACTTAGGAAGTTTGTACCAAGTTTGTTACTGTTTTGGCGTGGACTTAGGAAGTTTGTACCAAGTTTGTTACTGTTTTGGCGTGGACTTAGGAAGTTTGTACCTAGTTTGTTACTGTTTTGGCGTGGACTTAGGAAGTTTGTACCAAGTTTGTTACTGTTTTGGCGTGGACTTAGGAAGTTTGTACCAAGTTTGTTACTGTTTTGGCGTGGACTTAGAAAGTTTGTATCAAGTTTGGTGCTGTTTTGGCGTGGACTTAGAAAGTTTGTATCTAGTTTGGTGCTGTTTTGGCGTGGACTTAGGAAGTTTGTACCTAGTTTGGTGCTGTTTTGGCGTGGACTTAGGAAGTTTGTACCAAGTTTGGTGCTGTTTTGGCGTGGACTTAGGAAGTTTGTACCAAGTTTGTTACTGTTTTGGCGTGGACTTAGGAAGTTTGTACCAAGTTTGTTACTGTTTTGGCGTGGACTTAGGAAGTTTGTACCAAGTTTGTTACTGTTTTGGCGTGGACTTAGGAAGTTTGTACCAAGTTTGTTACTGTTTTGGCGTGGACTTAGGAAGTTTGTACCAAGTTTGGTGCTGTTTTGGCGTGGACTTAGGAAGTTTGTACCAAGTTTGTTACTGTTTTGGCGTGGACTTAGGAAGTTTGTACCAAGTTTGTTACTGTTTTGGCGTGGACTTAGGAAGTTTGTACCAAGTTTGGTGCTGTTTTGGCGTGGACTTAGGAAGTTTGTACCAAGTTTGTTACTGTTTTGGCGTGGACTTAGGAAGTTTGTACCAAGTTTGTTACTGTTTTGGCGTGGACTTAGGAAGTTTGTACCAAGTTTGTTACTGTTTTGGCGTGGACTTAGGAAGTTTGTACCTAGTTTGTTACTGTTTTGGCGTGGACTTAGGAAGTTTGTACCAAGTTTGTTACTGTTTTGGCGTGGACTTAGGAAGTTTGTACCAAGTTTGTTACTGTTTTGGCGTGGACTTAGAAAGTTTGTATCAAGTTTGGTGCTGTTTTGGCGTGGACTTAGAAAGTTTGTATCTAGTTTGGTGCTGTTTTGGCGTGGACTTAGGAAGTTTGTACCTAGTTTGGTGCTGTTTTGGCGTGGACTTAGGAAGTTTGTACCAAGTTTGTTACTGTTTTGGCGTGGACTTAGGAAGTTTGTACCAAGTTTGTTACTGTTTTGGCGTGGACTTAGGAAGTTTGTACCAAGTTTGGTGCTGTTTTGGCGTGGACTTAGGAAGTTTGTACCAAGTTTGTTACTGTTTTGGCGTGGACTTAGGAAGTTTGTACCAAGTTTGGTGCTGTTTTGGCGTGGACTTAGGAAGTTTGTACCAAGTTTGTTACTGTTTTGGCGTGGACTTAGGAAGTTTGTACCAAGTTTGTTACTGTTTTGGCGTGGACTTAGGAAGTTTGTACCAAGTTTGTTACTGTTTTGGCGTGGACTTAGGAAGTTTGTACCAAGTTTGGTGCTGTTTTGGCGCGGACTTACGAAGTTTGTACCAAGTTTGGTGCTGTTTTGGCGTGGACTTAGGAAGTTTGTACCAAGTTTGTTACTGTTTTGGCGTGGACTTAGGAAGTTTGTATCAAGTTTGGTGGTGTTTTGGCGTTGACTTAGAAAGTTTGTATCAAGTTTGGTGCTGTTTTGGCGTGGACTTAGGAAGTTTGTACCAAGTTTGGTGCTGTTTTGGCGTGGACTTAGGAAGTTTGTACCAAGTTTGTTACTGTTTTGGCGTGGACTTAGGAAGTTTGTACCAAGTTTGTTACTGTTTTGGCGTGGACTTAGGAAGTTTGTACCAAGTTTGTTACTGTTTTGGCGTGGACTTAGGAAGTTTGTACCAAGTTTGTTACTGTTTTGGCGTGGACTTAGGAAGTTTGTACCAAGTTTGTTACTGTTTTGGCGTGGACTTAGGAAGTTTGTACCAAGTTTGTTACTGTTTTGGCGTGGACTTAGGAAGTTTGTACCAAGTTTGTTACTGTTTTGGCGTGGACTTAGGAAGTTTGTACCAAGTTTGTTACTGTTTTGGCGTGGACTTAGGAAGTTTGTACCAAGTTTGTTACTGTTTTGGCGTGGACTTAGAAAGTTTGTATCAAGTTTGGTGCTGTTTTGGCGTGGACTTAGGAAGTTTGTACCTAGTTTGGTGCTGTTTTGGCGTGGACTTAGGAAGTTTGTACCAAGTTTGTTACTGTTTTGGCGTGGACTTAGGAAGTTTGTACCAAGTTTGGTGCTGTTTTGGCGTGGACTTAGGAAGTTTGTACCAAGTTTGTTACTGTTTTGGCGTGGACTTAGGAAGTTTGTACCAAGTTTGGTGCTGTTTTGGCGTGGACTTAGGAAGTTTGTACCAAGTTTGTTACTGTTTTGGCGTGGACTTAGGAAGTTTGTATCAAGTTTGGTGCTGTTTTGGCGTTGACTTAGAAAGTTTGTATCAAGTTTGGTGCTGTTTTGGCGTGGACTTAGGAAGTTTGTACCAAGTTTGTTACTGTTTTGGCGTGGACTTAGGAAGTTTGTACCAAGTTTGGTGCTGTTTTGGCGTGGACTTAGGAAGTTTGTACCAAGTTTGGTGCTGTTTTGGCGTGGACTTAGGAAGTTTGTACCAAGTTTGTTACTGTTTTGGCGTGGACTTACGAAGTTTGTACCAAGTTTGGTGCTGTTTTGGCGTGGACTTAGGAAGTTTGTATCAAGTTTGGTGCTGTTTTGGCGTGGACTTAGGAAGTTTGTACCTAGTTTGTTTCTGTTTTGGCGTGGACTTAGGAACTTTGCACCAAGTTTGTTACTGTTTTGGCGTGGACTTAGGAAGTTTGTATCAAGTTTGTTACTGTTTTGGCGTGGACTTAGGAAGTTTGTACCAAGTTTGGTGCTGTTTTGGCGTGGACTTAGGAAGTTTGTACCAAGTTTGTTACTGTTTTGGCGTGGACTTAGGAAGTTTGTACCAAGTTTGTTACTGTTTTGGCGTGGACTTAGGAAGTTTGTACCAAGTTTGTTACTGTTTTGGCGTGGACTTAGGAAGTTTGTACCAAGTTTGTTACTGTTTTGGCGTGGACTTAGGAAGTTTGTACCAAGTTTGTTACTGTTTTGGCGTGGACTTAGAAAGTTTGTATCAAGTTTGGTGCTGTTTTGGCGTGGACTTAGGAAGTTTGTACCTAGTTTGGTGCTGTTTTGGCGTGGACTTAGGAAGTTTGTACCAAGTTTGTTACTGTTTTGGCGTGGACTTAGGAAGTTTGTACCAAGTTTGGTGCTGTTTTGGCGTGGACTTAGGAAGTTTGTACCAAGTTTGTTACTGTTTTGGCGTGGACTTAGGAAGTTTGTACCAAGTTTGGTGCTGTTTTGGCGTGGACTTAGGAAGTTTGTACCAAGTTTGTTACTGTTTTGGCGTGGACTTAGGAAGTTTGTACCAAGTTTGGTGCTGTTTTGGCGTGGACTTAGGAAATTTGTACCAAGTTTGTTACTGTTTTGGCGTGGACTTAGGAAGTTTGTACCAAGTTTGTTACTGTTTTGGCGTGGACTTAGGAAGTTTGTACCAAGTTTGTTACTGTTTTGGCGTGGACTTAGGAAGTTTGTACCAAGTTTGTTACTGTTTTGGCGTGGACTTAGGAAGTTTGTACCAAGTTTGTTACTGTTTTGGCGTGGACTTAGAAAGTTTGTATCAAGTTTGGTGCTGTTTTGGCGTGGACTTAGAAAGTTTGTATCAAGTTTGGTGCTGTTTTGGCGTGGACTTAGGAAGTTTGTACCAAGTTTGTTACTGTTTTGGCGTGGACTTAGGAAGTTTGTACCAAGTTTGTTACTGTTTTGGCGTGGACTTAGAAAGTTTGTACCAAGTTTGTTACTGTTTTGGCGTGGACTTAGAAAGTTTGTATCAAGTTTGGTGCTGTTTTGGCGTGGACTTAGAAAGTTTGTATCTAGTTTGGTGCTGTTTTGGCGTGGACTTAGGAAGTTTGTATCAAGTTTGTTACTGTTTTGGCGTGGACTTAGGAAGTTTGTACCAAGTTTGTTACTGTTTTGGCGTGGACTTAGGAAGTTTGTATCAAGTTTGGTGCTGTTTTGGCGTGGACTTAGGAAGTTTGTACCAAGTTTGTTACTGTTTTGGCGTGGACTTAGGAAGTTTGTACCAAGTTTGGTGCTGTTTTGGCGTGGACTTAGGAAGTTTGTATCAAGTTTGTTACTGTTTTGGCGTGGACTAAGGAAGTTTGTACCAAGTTTGGTGCTGTTTTGGCGTGGACTTAGGAAGTTTGTACCAAGTTTGTTACTGTTTTGGCGTGGACTTAGGAAGTTTGTACCAAGTTTGTTACTGTTTTGGCGTGGACTTAGGAAGTTTGTACCAAGTTTGGTGCTGTTTTGGCGTGGACTTAGGAAGTTTGTACCAAGTTTGGTGCTGTTTTGGCGTGGACTTAGGAAGTTTGTACCAAGTTTGTTACTGTTTTGGCGTGGACTTAGGAAGTTTGTATCAAGTTTGGTGCTGTTTTGGCGTGGACTTAGGAAGTTTGTACCAAGTTTGTTACTGTTTTGGCGTGGACTTAGGAAGTTTGTACCAAGTTTGGTGCTGTTTTGGCGTGGACTTAGGAAGTTTGTATCAAGTTTGTTACTGTTTTGGCGTGGACTTAGGAAGTTTGTACCAAGTTTGGTGCTGTTTTGGCGTGGACTTAGGAAGTTTGTACCAAGTTTGTTACTGTTTTGGCGTGGACTTAGGAAGTTTGTACCAAGTTTGTTACTGTTTTGGCGTGGACTTAGGAAGTTTGTACCAAGTTTGTTACTGTTTTGGCGTGGACTTAGGAAGTTTGTACCAAGTTTGTTACTGTTTTGGCGTGGACTTAGGAAGTTTGTACCAAGTTTGTTACTGTTTTGGCGTGGACTTAGAAAGTTTGTATCAAGTTTGGTGCTGTTTTGGCGTGGACTTAGAAAGTTTGTATCAAGTTTGGTGCTGTTTTGGCGTGGACTTAGGAAGTTTGTACCAAGTTTGTTACTGTTTTGGCGTGGACTTAGGAAGTTTGTACCAAGTTTGTTACTGTTTTGGCGTGGACTTAGGAAGTTTGTACCAAGTTTGTTACTGTTTTGGCGTGGACTTAGAAAGTTTGTATCAAGTTTGGTGCTGTTTTGGCGTGGACTTAGAAAGTTTGTATCTAGTTTGGTGCTGTTTTGGCGTGGACTTAGGAAGTTTGTACCAAGTTTGTTACTGTTTTGGCGTGGACTTAGGAAGTTTTTACCAAGTTTGGTGCTGTTTTGGCGCGGGCTTACGAAGTTTGTACCAAGTTTGGTGCTGTTTTGGCGCGGACTTAGGAAGTTTGTACCAAGTTTGTTACTGTTTTGGCGTGGACTTAGGAAGTTTGTATCAAGTTTGGTGCTGTTTTGGCGTTGACTTAGAAAGTTTGTATCAAGTTTGGTGCTGTTTTGGCGTGGACTTAGGAAGTTTGTACCAAGTTTGGTGCTGTTTTGGCGTGGACTTAGGAAGTTTGTACCAAGTTTGTTACTGTTTTGGCGTGGACTTAGGAAGTTTGTACCAAGTTTGTTACTGTTTTGGCGTGGACTTAGGAAGTTTGTACCAAGTTTGTTACTGTTTTGGCGTGGACTTAGGAAGTTTGTACCAAGTTTGTTACTGTTTTGGCGTGGACTTAGGAAGTTTGTACCAAGTTTGCTACTGTTTTGGCGTGGACTTAGGAAGTTTGTACCAAGTTTGTTACTGTTTTGGCGTGGACTTAGGAAGTTTGTACCAAGTTTGTTACTGTTTTGGCGTGGACTTAGGAAGTTTGTATCAAGTTTGGTGCTGTTTTGGCGTTGACTTAGAAAGTTTGTATCAAGTTTGTTACTGTTTTGGCGTGGACTTAGGAAGTTTGTATCAAGTTTGGTGCTGTTTTGGCGTGGACTTAGGAAGTTTGTACCAAGTTTGGTGCTGTTTTGGCGTGGACTTAGGAAGTTTGTACCAAGTTTGTTACTGTTTTGGCGTGGACTTAGGAAGTTTGTACCAAGTTTGGTGCTGTTTTGGCGTGGACTTAGGAAGTTTGTACCAAATTTGTTACTGTTTTGGCGTGGACTTAGGAAGTTTGTATCAAGTTTGGTGCTGTTTTGGCGTTGACTTAGGAAGTTTGTATCAAGTTTGTTACTGTTTTGGCGTGGACTTAGGAAGTTTGTACCAAGTTTGGTGCTGTTTTGGCGTGGACTTAGGAAGTTTGTACCAAGTTTGGTGCTGTTTTGGCGTGGACTTAGGAAGTTTGTACCAAGTTTGTTACTGTTTTGGCGTGGACTTAGGAAGTTTGTATCAAGTTTGGTGCTGTTTTGGCGTGGACTTAGGAAGTTTGTACCAAGTTTGTTACTGTTTTGGCGTGGACTTAGGAAGTTTGTACCAAGTTTGGTGCTGTTTTGGCGTGGACTTAGGAAGTTTGTACCAAGTTTGGTGCTGTTTTGGCGTGGACTTAGGAAGTTTGTACCAAGTTTGTTACTGTTTTGGCGTGGACTTAGGAAGTTTGTATCAAGTTTGGTGCTGTTTTGGCGTGGACTTAGGAAGTTTGTACCAAGTTTGTTACTGTTTTGGCGTGGACTTAGGAAGTTTGTACCAAGTTTGGTGCTGTTTTGGCGTGGACTTAGGAAGTTTGTATCAAGTTTGTTACTGTTTTGGCGTGGACTTAGGAAGTTTGTACCAAGTTTGGTGCTGTTTTGGCGTGGACTTAGGAAGTTTGTACCAAGTTTGTTACTGTTTTGGCGTGGACTTAGGAAGTTTGTACCAAGTTTGTTACTGTTTTGGCGTGGACTTAGGAAGTTTGTACCAAGTTTGTTACTGTTTTGGCGTGGACTTAGGAAGTTTGTACCAAGTTTGTTACTGTTTTGGCGTGGACTTAGGAAGTTTGTACCAAGTTTGGTGCTGTTTTGGCGTGGACTTAGGAAGTTTGTACCAAGTTTGTTACTGTTTTGGCGTGGACTTAGGAAGTTTGTATCAAGTTTGGTGCTGTTTTGGCGTTGACTTAGAAAGTTTGTATCAAGTTTGGTGCTGTTTTGGCGTGGACTTAGGAAGTTTGTACCAAGTTTGTTACTGTTTTGGCGTGGACTTAGGAAGTTTGTACCAAGTTTGGTGCTGTTTTGGCGTGGACTTAGGAAGTTTGTACCAAGTTTGGTGCTGTTTTGGCGTGGACTTAGGAAGTTTGTACCAAGTTTGTTACTGTTTTGGCGTGGACTTACGAAGTTTGTACCAAGTTTGGTGCTGTTTTGGCGTGGACTTAGGAAGTTTGTATCAAGTTTGGTGCTGTTTTGGCGTGGACTTAGGAAGTTTGTACCTAGTTTGTTTCTGTTTTGGCGTGGACTTAGGAACTTTGCACCAAGTTTGTTACTGTTTTGGCGTGGACTTAGGAAGTTTGTATCAAGTTTGTTACTGTTTTGGCGTGGACTTAGGAAGTTTGTACCAAGTTTGGTGCTGTTTTGGCGTGGACTTAGGAAGTTTGTACCAAGTTTGTTACTGTTTTGGCGTGGACTTAGGAAGTTTGTACCAAGTTTGTTACTGTTTTGGCGTGGACTTAGGAAGTTTGTACCAAGTTTGTAACTGTTTTGGCGTGGACTTAGGAAGTTTGTACCAAGTTTGTAACTGTTTTGGCGTGGACTTAGGAAGTTTGTATCAAGTTTGGTGCTGTTTTGGCGTGGACTTAGAAAGTTTGTATCAAGTTTGGTGCTGTTTTGGCGTGGACTTAGAAAGTTTGTATCAAGTTTGGTGCTGTTTTGGCGTGGACTTAGGAAGTTTGTACCTAGTTTGTTTCTGTTTTGGCGTGGACTTAGGAAGTTTGTATCAAGTTTGGTGCTGTTTTGGCGTGGACTTAGGAAGTTTGTACCAAGTTTGTTACTGTTTTGGCGTGGACTTAGGAAGTTTGTACCAAGTTTGTTACTGTTTTGGCGTGGACTTAGGAAGTTTGTACCAAGTTTGGTGCTGTTTTGGCGTGGACTTAGGAAGTTTGTACCAAGTTTGTTACTGTTTTGGCGTGGACTTAGGAAGTTTGTACCAAGTTTGTTACTGTTTTGGCGTGGACTTAGAAAGTTTGTATCAAGTTTGGTGCTGTTTTGGCGTGGACTTAGGAAGTTTGTACCTAGTTTGGTGCTGTTTTGGCGTGGACTTAGGAAGTTTGTACCAAGTTTGTTACTGTTTTGGCGTGGACTTAGGAAGTTTGTACCAAGTTTGGTGCTGTTTTGGCGTGGACTTAGGAAGTTTGTACCAAGTTTGTTACTGTTTTGGCGTGGACTTAGGAAGTTTGTACCAAGTTTGGTGCTGTTTTGGCGTGGACTTAGGAAGTTTGTACCAAGTTTGTTACTGTTTTGGCGTGGACTTAGGAAGTTTGTACCAAGTTTGGTGCTGTTTTGGCGTGGACTTAGGAAATTTGTACCAAGTTTGTTACTGTTTTGGCGTGGACTTAGGAAGTTTGTACCAAGTTTGTTACTGTTTTGGCGTGGACTTAGGAAGTTTGTACCAAGTTTGTTACTGTTTTGGCGTGGACTTAGGAAGTTTGTACCAAGTTTGTTACTGTTTTGGCGTGGACTTAGGAAGTTTGTACCAAGTTTGTTACTGTTTTGGCGTGGACTTAGAAAGTTTGTATCAAGTTTGGTGCTGTTTTGGCGTGGACTTAGAAAGTTTGTATCAAGTTTGGTGCTGTTTTGGCGTGGACTTAGGAAGTTTGTACCAAGTTTGTTACTGTTTTGGCGTGGACTTAGGAAGTTTGTACCAAGTTTGTTACTGTTTTGGCGTGGACTTAGAAAGTTTGTACCAAGTTTGTTACTGTTTTGGCGTGGACTTAGAAAGTTTGTATCAAGTTTGGTGCTGTTTTGGCGTGGACTTAGAAAGTTTGTATCTAGTTTGGTGCTGTTTTGGCGTGGACTTAGGAAGTTTGTATCAAGTTTGTTACTGTTTTGGCGTGGACTTAGGAAGTTTGTACCAAGTTTGTTACTGTTTTGGCGTGGACTTAGGAAGTTTGTATCAAGTTTGGTGCTGTTTTGGCGTGGACTTAGGAAGTTTGTACCAAGTTTGTTACTGTTTTGGCGTGGACTTAGGAAGTTTGTACCAAGTTTGGTGCTGTTTTGGCGTGGACTTAGGAAGTTTGTATCAAGTTTGTTACTGTTTTGGCGTGGACTTAGGAAGTTTGTACCAAGTTTGGTGCTGTTTTGGCGTGGACTTAGGAAGTTTGTACCAAGTTTGTTACTGTTTTGGCGTGGACTTAGGAAGTTTGTACCAAGTTTGTTACTGTTTTGGCGTGGACTTAGGAAGTTTGTACCAAGTTTGGTGCTGTTTTGGCGTGGACTTAGGAAGTTTGTACCAAGTTTGGTGCTGTTTTGGCGTGGACTTAGGAAGTTTGTACCAAGTTTGTTACTGTTTTGGCGTGGACTTAGGAAGTTTGTATCAAGTTTGGTGCTGTTTTGGCGTGGACTTAGGAAGTTTGTACCAAGTTTGTTACTGTTTTGGCGTGGACTTAGGAAGTTTGTACCAAGTTTGGTGCTGTTTTGGCGTGGACTTAGGAAGTTTGTATCAAGTTTGTTACTGTTTTGGCGTGGACTTAGGAAGTTTGTACCAAGTTTGGTGCTGTTTTGGCGTGGACTTAGGAAGTTTGTACCAAGTTTGTTACTGTTTTGGCGTGGACTTAGGAAGTTTGTACCAAGTTTGTTACTGTTTTGGCGTGGACTTAGGAAGTTTGTACCAAGTTTGTTACTGTTTTGGCGTGGACTTAGGAAGTTTGTACCAAGTTTGTTACTGTTTTGGCGTGGACTTAGGAAGTTTGTACCAAGTTTGTTACTGTTTTGGCGTGGACTTAGAAAGTTTGTATCAAGTTTGGTGCTGTTTTGGCGTGGACTTAGAAAGTTTGTATCAAGTTTGGTGCTGTTTTGGCGTGGACTTAGGAAGTTTGTACCAAGTTTGTTACTGTTTTGGCGTGGACTTAGGAAGTTTGTACCAAGTTTGTTACTGTTTTGGCGTGGACTTAGGAAGTTTGTACCAAGTTTGTTACTGTTTTGGCGTGGACTTAGAAAGTTTGTATCAAGTTTGGTGCTGTTTTGGCGTGGACTTAGAAAGTTTGTATCTAGTTTGGTGCTGTTTTGGCGTGGACTTAGGAAGTTTGTACCAAGTTTG
This sequence comes from Anopheles atroparvus, assembly GCA_914969975.1. Lineage (NCBI taxonomy): Eukaryota > Metazoa > Arthropoda > Insecta > Diptera > Culicidae > Anopheles > Anopheles atroparvus. The sequence goes on along the minus strand of CAJZCY010000018.1, from coordinate 480,365 downwards.
TTACTGTTTTGGCGTGGACTTAGGAAGTTTTTACCAAGTTTGGTGCTGTTTTGGCGCGGGCTTACGAAGTTTGTACCAAGTTTGGTGCTGTTTTGGCGCGGACTTAGGAAGTTTGTACCAAGTTTGTTACTGTTTTGGCGTGGACTTAGGAAGTTTGTATCAAGTTTGGTGCTGTTTTGGCGTTGACTTAGAAAGTTTGTATCAAGTTTGGTGCTGTTTTGGCGTGGACTTAGGAAGTTTGTACCAAGTTTGGTGCTGTTTTGGCGTGGACTTAGGAAGTTTGTACCAAGTTTGTTACTGTTTTGGCGTGGACTTAGGAAGTTTGTACCAAGTTTGTTACTGTTTTGGCGTGGACTTAGGAAGTTTGTACCAAGTTTGTTACTGTTTTGGCGTGGACTTAGGAAGTTTGTACCAAGTTTGTTACTGTTTTGGCGTGGACTTAGGAAGTTTGTACCAAGTTTGCTACTGTTTTGGCGTGGACTTAGGAAGTTTGTACCAAGTTTGTTACTGTTTTGGCGTGGACTTAGGAAGTTTGTACCAAGTTTGTTACTGTTTTGGCGTGGACTTAGGAAGTTTGTATCAAGTTTGGTGCTGTTTTGGCGTTGACTTAGAAAGTTTGTATCAAGTTTGTTACTGTTTTGGCGTGGACTTAGGAAGTTTGTATCAAGTTTGGTGCTGTTTTGGCGTGGACTTAGGAAGTTTGTACCAAGTTTGGTGCTGTTTTGGCGTGGACTTAGGAAGTTTGTACCAAGTTTGTTACTGTTTTGGCGTGGACTTAGGAAGTTTGTACCAAGTTTGGTGCTGTTTTGGCGTGGACTTAGGAAGTTTGTACCAAATTTGTTACTGTTTTGGCGTGGACTTAGGAAGTTTGTATCAAGTTTGGTGCTGTTTTGGCGTTGACTTAGAAAGTTTGTATCAAGTTTGGTGCTGTTTTGGCGTGGACTTAGGAAGTTTGTACCAAGTTTGGTGCTGTTTTGGCGTGGACTTAGGAAGTTTGTACCAAGTTTGTTACTGTTTTGGCGTGGACTTAGGAAGTTTGTACCAAGTTTGTTACTGTTTTGGCGTGGACTTAGGAAGTTTGTACCAAGTTTGTTACTGTTTTGGCGTGGACTTAGGAAGTTTGTACCAAGTTTGTTACTGTTTTGGCGTGGACTTAGGAAGTTTGTACCAAGTTTGTTACTGTTTTGGCGTGGACTTAGGAAGTTTGTACCAAGTTTGGTGCTGTTTTGGCGTGGACTTAGGAAGTTTGTACCAAGTTTGGTGCTGTTTTGGCGTGGACTTAGGAAGTTTGTACCAAGTTTGTTACTGTTTTGGCGTGGACTTAGGAAGTTTGTACCAAGTTTGGTGCTGTTTTGGCGTGGACTTAGGAAGTTTGTACCAAGTTTGTTACTGTTTTGGCGTGGACTTAGGAAGTTTGTACCAAGTTTGTTACTGTTTTGGCGTGGACTTAGGAAGTTTGTACCAAGTTTGTTACTGTTTTGGCGTGGACTTAGGAAGTTTGTACCAAGTTTGTTACTGTTTTGGCGTGGACTTAGGAAGTTTGTACCAAGTTTGTTACTGTTTTGGCGTGGACTTAGGAAGTTTGTATCAAGTTTGGTGCTGTTTTGGCGTGGACTTAGGAAGTTTGTACCAAGTTTGGTGCTGTTTTGGCGTGGACTTAGGAAGTTTGTACCAAGTTTGTTACTGTTTTGGCGTGGACTTAGGAAGTTTGTACCAAGTTTGGTGCTGTTTTGGCGTGGACTTAGGAAGTTTGTACCAAATTTGTTACTGTTTTGGCGTGGACTTAGGAAGTTTGTATCAAGTTTGGTGCTGTTTTGGCGTTGACTTAGAAAGTTTGTATCAAGTTTGGTGCTGTTTTGGCGTGGACTTAGGAAGTTTGTACCAAGTTTGGTGCTGTTTTGGCGTGGACTTAGGAAGTTTGTACCAAGTTTGTTACTGTTTTGGCGTGGACTTAGGAAGTTTGTACCAAGTTTGTTACTGTTTTGGCGTGGACTTAGGAAGTTTGTACCAAGTTTGTTACTGTTTTGGCGTGGACTTAGGAAGTTTGTACCAAGTTTGTTACTGTTTTGGCGTGGACTTAGGAAGTTTGTACCAAGTTTGTTACTGTTTTGGCGTGGACTTAGGAAGTTTGTACCAAGTTTGGTGCTGTTTTGGCGTGGACTTAGGAAGTTTGTACCAAGTTTGGTGCTGTTTTGGCGTGGACTTAGGAAGTTTGTACCAAGTTTGTTACTGTTTTGGCGTGGACTTAGGAAGTTTGTACCAAGTTTGTTACTGTTTTGGCGTGGACTTAGGAAGTTTGTACCAAGTTTGGTGCTGTTTTGGCGTGGACTTAGGAAGTTTGTACCAAGTTTGTTACTGTTTTGGCGTGGACTTAGGAAGTTTGTACCAAGTTTGGTGCTGTTTTGGCGTGGACTTAGGAAGTTTGTACCAAGTTTGTTACTGTTTTGGCGTGGACTTAGGAAGTTTGTACCAAGTTTGTTACTGTTTTGGCGTGGACTTAGGAAGTTTGTACCAAGTTTGTTACTGTTTTGGCGTGGACTTAGGAAGTTTGTACCTAGTTTGTTACTGTTTTGGCGTGGACTTAGGAAGTTTGTACCAAGTTTGTTACTGTTTTGGCGTGGACTTAGGAAGTTTGTACCAAGTTTGTTACTGTTTTGGCGTGGACTTAGAAAGTTTGTATCAAGTTTGGTGCTGTTTTGGCGTGGACTTAGAAAGTTTGTATCTAGTTTGGTGCTGTTTTGGCGTGGACTTAGGAAGTTTGTACCTAGTTTGGTGCTGTTTTGGCGTGGACTTAGGAAGTTTGTACCAAGTTTGTTACTGTTTTGGCGTGGACTTAGGAAGTTTGTACCAAGTTTGTTACTGTTTTGGCGTGGACTTAGGAAGTTTGTACCAAGTTTGGTGCTGTTTTGGCGTGGACTTAGGAAGTTTGTACCAAGTTTGTTACTGTTTTGGCGTGGACTTAGGAAGTTTGTACCAAGTTTGGTGCTGTTTTGGCGTGGACTTAGGAAGTTTGTACCAAGTTTGTTACTGTTTTGGCGTGGACTTAGGAAGTTTGTACCAAGTTTGTTACTGTTTTGGCGTGGACTTAGGAAGTTTGTACCAAGTTTGTTACTGTTTTGGCGTGGACTTAGGAAGTTTGTACCAAGTTTGGTGCTGTTTTGGCGTGGACTTAGGAAGTTTGTACCAAGTTTGTTACTGTTTTGGCGTGGACTTAGGAAGTTTGTACCAAGTTTGTTACTGTTTTGGCGTGGACTTAGGAAGTTTGTACCAAGTTTGGTGCTGTTTTGGCGTGGACTTAGGAAGTTTGTACCAAGTTTGTTACTGTTTTGGCGTGGACTTAGGAAGTTTGTACCAAGTTTGTTACTGTTTTGGCGTGGACTTAGGAAGTTTGTACCAAGTTTGTTACTGTTTTGGCGTGGACTTAGGAAGTTTGTACCAAGTTTGGTGCTGTTTTGGCGTGGACTTAGGAAGTTTGTACCAAGTTTGTTACTGTTTTGGCGTGGACTTAGAAAGTTTGTATCAAGTTTGGTGCTGTTTTGGCGTGGACTTAGAAAGTTTGTATCTAGTTTGGTGCTGTTTTGGCGTGGACTTAGGAAATTTGTACCTAGTTTGGTGCTGTTTTGGCGTGGACTTAGGAAGTTTGTACCAAGTTTGTTACTGTTTTGGCGTGGACTTAGGAAGTTTGTACCAAGTTTGTTACTGTTTTGGCGTGGACTTAGGAAGTTTGTACCAAGTTTGGTGCTGTTTTGGCGTGGACTTAGGAAGTTTGTACCAAGTTTGTTACTGTTTTGGCGTGGACTTAGGAAGTTTGTACCAAGTTTGTTACTGTTTTGGCGTGGACTTAGGAAGTTTGTACCAAGTTTGGTGCTGTTTTGGCGTGGACTTAGGAAGTTTGTACCAAGTTTGTTACTGTTTTGGCGTGGACTTAGGAAGTTTGTACCAAGTTTGTTACTGTTTTGGCGTGGACTTAGGAAGTTTGTACCAAGTTTGTTACTGTTTTGGCGTGGACTTAGGAAGTTTGTACCTAGTTTGTTACTGTTTTGGCGTGGACTTAGGAAGTTTGTACCAAGTTTGTTACTGTTTTGGCGTGGACTTAGGAAGTTTGTACCAAGTTTGTTACTGTTTTGGCGTGGACTTAGAAAGTTTGTATCAAGTTTGGTGCTGTTTTGGCGTGGACTTAGAAAGTTTGTATCTAGTTTGGTGCTGTTTTGGCGTGGACTTAGGAAGTTTGTACCTAGTTTGGTGCTGTTTTGGCGTGGACTTAGGAAGTTTGTACCAAGTTTGTTACTGTTTTGGCGTGGACTTAGGAAGTTTGTACCAAGTTTGTTACTGTTTTGGCGTGGACTTAGGAAGTTTGTACCAAGTTTGGTGCTGTTTTGGCGTGGACTTAGGAAGTTTGTACCAAGTTTGTTACTGTTTTGGCGTGGACTTAGGAAGTTTGTACCAAGTTTGGTGCTGTTTTGGCGTGGACTTAGGAAGTTTGTACCAAGTTTGTTACTGTTTTGGCGTGGACTTAGGAAGTTTGTACCAAGTTTGTTACTGTTTTGGCGTGGACTTAGGAAGTTTGTACCAAGTTTGTTACTGTTTTGGCGTGGACTTAGGAAGTTTGTACCAAGTTTGGTGCTGTTTTGGCGCGGACTTACGAAGTTTGTACCAAGTTTGGTGCTGTTTTGGCGTGGACTTAGGAAGTTTGTACCAAGTTTGTTACTGTTTTGGCGTGGACTTAGGAAGTTTGTATCAAGTTTGGTGCTGTTTTGGCGTTGACTTAGAAAGTTTGTATCAAGTTTGGTGCTGTTTTGGCGTGGACTTAGGAAGTTTGTACCAAGTTTGGTGCTGTTTTGGCGTGGACTTAGGAAGTTTGTACCAAGTTTGTTACTGTTTTGGCGTGGACTTAGGAAGTTTGTACCAAGTTTGTTACTGTTTTGGCGTGGACTTAGGAAGTTTGTACCAAGTTTGTTACTGTTTTGGCGTGGACTTAGGAAGTTTGTACCAAGTTTGTTACTGTTTTGGCGTGGACTTAGGAAGTTTGTACCAAGTTTGTTACTGTTTTGGCGTGGACTTAGGAAGTTTGTACCAAGTTTGTTACTGTTTTGGCGTGGACTTAGGAAGTTTGTACCAAGTTTGTTACTGTTTTGGCGTGGACTTAGGAAGTTTGTACCAAGTTTGTTACTGTTTTGGCGTGGACTTAGGAAGTTTGTACCAAGTTTGTTACTGTTTTGGCGTGGACTTAGAAAGTTTGTATCAAGTTTGGTGCTGTTTTGGCGTGGACTTAGGAAGTTTGTACCTAGTTTGGTGCTGTTTTGGCGTGGACTTAGGAAGTTTGTACCAAGTTTGTTACTGTTTTGGCGTGGACTTAGGAAGTTTGTACCAAGTTTGGTGCTGTTTTGGCGTGGACTTAGGAAGTTTGTACCAAGTTTGTTACTGTTTTGGCGTGGACTTAGGAAGTTTGTACCAAGTTTGGTGCTGTTTTGGCGTGGACTTAGGAAGTTTGTACCAAGTTTGTTACTGTTTTGGCGTGGACTTAGGAAGTTTGTATCAAGTTTGGTGCTGTTTTGGCGTTGACTTAGAAAGTTTGTATCAAGTTTGGTGCTGTTTTGGCGTGGACTTAGGAAGTTTGTACCAAGTTTGTTACTGTTTTGGCGTGGACTTAGGAAGTTTGTACCAAGTTTGGTGCTGTTTTGGCGTGGACTTAGGAAGTTTGTACCAAGTTTGGTGCTGTTTTGGCGTGGACTTAGGAAGTTTGTACCAAGTTTGTTACTGTTTTGGCGTGGACTTACGAAGTTTGTACCAAGTTTGGTGCTGTTTTGGCGTGGACTTAGGAAGTTTGTATCAAGTTTGGTGCTGTTTTGGCGTGGACTTAGGAAGTTTGTACCTAGTTTGTTTCTGTTTTGGCGTGGACTTAGGAACTTTGCACCAAGTTTGTTACTGTTTTGGCGTGGACTTAGGAAGTTTGTATCAAGTTTGTTACTGTTTTGGCGTGGACTTAGGAAGTTTGTACCAAGTTTGGTGCTGTTTTGGCGTGGACTTAGGAAGTTTGTACCAAGTTTGTTACTGTTTTGGCGTGGACTTAGGAAGTTTGTACCAAGTTTGTTACTGTTTTGGCGTGGACTTAGGAAGTTTGTACCAAGTTTGTTACTGTTTTGGCGTGGACTTAGGAAGTTTGTACCAAGTTTGTTACTGTTTTGGCGTGGACTTAGGAAGTTTGTACCAAGTTTGTTACTGTTTTGGCGTGGACTTAGAAAGTTTGTATCAAGTTTGGTGCTGTTTTGGCGTGGACTTAGGAAGTTTGTACCTAGTTTGGTGCTGTTTTGGCGTGGACTTAGGAAGTTTGTACCAAGTTTGTTACTGTTTTGGCGTGGACTTAGGAAGTTTGTACCAAGTTTGGTGCTGTTTTGGCGTGGACTTAGGAAGTTTGTACCAAGTTTGTTACTGTTTTGGCGTGGACTTAGGAAGTTTGTACCAAGTTTGGTGCTGTTTTGGCGTGGACTTAGGAAGTTTGTACCAAGTTTGTTACTGTTTTGGCGTGGACTTAGGAAGTTTGTACCAAGTTTGGTGCTGTTTTGGCGTGGACTTAGGAAATTTGTACCAAGTTTGTTACTGTTTTGGCGTGGACTTAGGAAGTTTGTACCAAGTTTGTTACTGTTTTGGCGTGGACTTAGGAAGTTTGTACCAAGTTTGTTACTGTTTTGGCGTGGACTTAGGAAGTTTGTACCAAGTTTGTTACTGTTTTGGCGTGGACTTAGGAAGTTTGTACCAAGTTTGTTACTGTTTTGGCGTGGACTTAGAAAGTTTGTATCAAGTTTGGTGCTGTTTTGGCGTGGACTTAGAAAGTTTGTATCAAGTTTGGTGCTGTTTTGGCGTGGACTTAGGAAGTTTGTACCAAGTTTGTTACTGTTTTGGCGTGGACTTAGGAAGTTTGTACCAAGTTTGTTACTGTTTTGGCGTGGACTTAGAAAGTTTGTACCAAGTTTGTTACTGTTTTGGCGTGGACTTAGAAAGTTTGTATCAAGTTTGGTGCTGTTTTGGCGTGGACTTAGAAAGTTTGTATCTAGTTTGGTGCTGTTTTGGCGTGGACTTAGGAAGTTTGTATCAAGTTTGTTACTGTTTTGGCGTGGACTTAGGAAGTTTGTACCAAGTTTGTTACTGTTTTGGCGTGGACTTAGGAAGTTTGTATCAAGTTTGGTGCTGTTTTGGCGTGGACTTAGGAAGTTTGTACCAAGTTTGTTACTGTTTTGGCGTGGACTTAGGAAGTTTGTACCAAGTTTGGTGCTGTTTTGGCGTGGACTTAGGAAGTTTGTATCAAGTTTGTTACTGTTTTGGCGTGGACTTAGGAAGTTTGTACCAAGTTTGGTGCTGTTTTGGCGTGGACTTAGGAAGTTTGTACCAAGTTTGTTACTGTTTTGGCGTGGACTTAGGAAGTTTGTACCAAGTTTGGTGCTGTTTTGGCGTGGACTTAGGAAGTTTGTACCAAGTTTGTTACTGTTTTGGCGTGGACTTAGGAAGTTTGTACCAAGTTTGTTACTGTTTTGGCGTGGACTTAGGAAGTTTGTACCAAGTTTGGTGCTGTTTTGGCGTGGACTTAGGAAGTTTGTATCAAGTTTGGTGCTGTTTTGGCGTGGACTAAGAAAGTTTGTATCAAGTTTGGTGCTGTTTTGGCGTGGACTTAGGAAGTTTGTACCAAGTTTGGTGCTGTTTTGGCGCGGACTTACGAAGTTTGTACCAAGTTTGGTGCTGTTTTGGCGCGGACTTACGAAGTTTGTACCAAGTTTGGTGCTGTTTTGGCGTGGACTTAGAAAGTTTGTATCAAGTTTGGTGCTGTTTTGGCGTGGACTTAGGAAGTTTGTACCAAGTTTGTTACTGTTTTGGCGTGAACTTAGGAAGTTTGTACCAAGTTTGTTACTGTTTTGGCGTGGACTTAGAAAGTTTGTATCAAGTTTGGTGCTGTTTTGGCGTGGACTTAGGAAGTTTGTACCAAGTTTAAAACTGTTTTGGCGTGGACTTAGGAAGTTTGTATCAAGTTTGGTGCTGTTTTGGCGTGGACTTAGGAAGTTTGTACCAAGTTTGTTACTGTTTTGGCGTGGACTTAGGAAGTTTGTACCAAGTTTGTTACTGTTTTGGCGTGGACTAAGGAAGTTTGTACCAAGTTTGGTGCTGTTTTGGCGTGGACTTAGGAAGTTTGTACCAAGTTTGTTACTGTTTTGGCGTGGACTTAGGAACTTTGCACCAAGTTTGTTTCTGTTTTGGCGTGGACTTAGGAAGTTTGTACCAAGTTTGTTACTGTTTTGGCGTGGACTTAGGAAGTTTGTACCAAGTGTGTTACTGTTTTGGCGTGGAGTTAGGAAGTTTGTACCAAGTTTGGTGCTGTTTTGGCGTGGACTTAGAAAGTTTGTATCAAGTTTGTTACTGTTTTGGCGTGGACTTAGGAAGTTTGTACCAAGTTTGGTGCTGTTTTGGCGTGGACTTAGGAAGTTTGTACCAAGTTTGTTACTGTTTTGGCGTGGACTTAGGAAGTTTGTATCAAGTTTGGTGCTGTTTTGGCGTGGACTTAGGAAGTTTGTACCAAGTTTGTTACTGTTTTGGCGTGGACTTAGGAACTTTGCACCAAGTTTGTTTCTGTTTTGGCGTGGACTTAGGAAGTTTGTACCAAGTTTGTTACTGTTTTGGCGTGGACTTAGGAAGTTTGTACCAAGTGTGTTACTGTTTTGGCGTGGAGTTAGGAAGTTTGTACCAAGTTTGGTGCTGTTTTGGCGTGGACTTAGGAAGTTTGTACCTAGTTTGTTACTGTTTTGGCGTGGACTTAGGAAGTTTGTACCAAGTTTGGTGCTGTTTTGGCGTGGACTTAGGAAGTTTGTACCAAGTTTGTTACTGTTTTGGCGTGGACTTAGGAAGTTTGTACCAAGTTTGTTACTGTTTTGGCGTGGACTAAGGAAGTTTGTACCAAGTTTGGTGCTGTTTTGGCGTGGACTTAGGAAGTTTGTACCAAGTTTGTTACTGTTTTGGCGTGGACTTAGGAAGTTTGTACCAAGTTTGTGACTGTTTTGGCGTGGACTTAGGAAGTTTGTACCAAGTTTGTTACTGTTTTGGCGTGGACTTAGGAAGTTTGTACCAAGTTTGGTGCTGTTTTGGCGTGGACTTACGAAGTTTGTACCAAGTTTGTTACTGTTTTGGCGTGGACTTAGGAAGTTTGTATCAAGTTTGGTGCTGTTTTGGCGTGGACTTAGGAAGTTTGTACCAAGTTTGTTACTGTTTTGGCGTGGACTTAGGAAGTTTGTACCAAGTTTGTTACTGTTTTGGCGTGGACTTAGGAAGTTTGTACCAAGTTTGGTGCTGTTTTGGCGTGGACTTAGGAAGTTTGTATCAAGTTTGGTGCTGTTTTGGCGTGGACTAAGAAAGTTTGTATCAAGTTTGGTGCTGTTTTGGCGTGGACTTAGGAAGTTTGTACCAAGTTTGGTGCTGTTTTGGCGCGGACTTACGAAGTTTGTACCAAGTTTGGTGCTGTTTTGGCGCGGACTTACGAAGTTTGTACCAAGTTTGGTGCTGTTTTGGCGTGGACTTAGAAAGTTTGTATCAAGTTTGGTGCTGTTTTGGCGTGGACTTAGGAAGTTTGTACCAAGTTTGTTACTGTTTTGGCGTGAACTTAGGAAGTTTGTACCAAGTTTGTTACTGTTTTGGCGTGGACTTAGAAAGTTTGTATCAAGTTTGGTGCTGTTTTGGCGTGGACTTAGGAAGTTTGTACCAAGTTTAAAACTGTTTTGGCGTGGACTTAGGAAGTTTGTATCAAGTTTGGTGCTGTTTTGGCGTGGACTTAGGAAGTTTTTACCTAGTTTGTTTCTGTTTTGGCGTGGACTTAGGAAGTTTGTACCAAGTTTGGTGCTGTTTTGGCGTGGACTTAGGAAGTTTGTACCAAGTTTGGTGCTGTTTTGGCGTGGACTTAGGAAGTTTGTACCAAGTTTGGTGCTGTTTTGGCGTGGACTTAGGAAGTTTGTACCAAGTTTGGTGCTGTTTTGGCGTGGACTTAGGAAGTTTGTACCAAGTTTGGTGCTGTTTTGGCGCGGACTTATGAAGTTTGTACCAAGTTTGGTGCTGTTTTGGCGCGGACTTACGAAGTTTGTACCAAGTTTGGTGCTGTTTTGGCGTGGACTTAGAAAGTTTGTATCAAGTTTGGTGCTGTTTTGGCGTGGACTTAGGAAGTTTGTACCAAGTTTGTTACTGTTTTGGCGTGGACTTAGGAAGTTTGTACCAAGTTTGTTACTGTTTTGGCGTGGACTTAGAAAGTTTGTATCAAGTTTGGTGCTGTTTTGGCGTGGACTTAGGAAGTTTGTATCAAGTTTGGTGCTGTTTTGGCGTGGACTTAGGAAGTTTGTACCTAGTTTGTTTCTGTTTTGGCGTGGACTTAGGAAGTTTGTACCAAGTTTGGTGCTGTTTTGGCGTGGACTTAGGAAGTTTGTACCAAGTTTGTTTCTGTTTTGGCGTGGACTTAGGAAGTTTGTACCAAGTTTGTTACTGTTTTGGCGTGGACTTAGGAAGTTTGTACCAAGTTTGTTACTGTTTTGGCGTGGACTTAGAAAGTTTGTATCAAGTTTGTTACTGTTTTGGCGTGGACTTAGGAAGTTTGTACCAAGTTTGTTACTGTTTTGGCGTGGACTTAGGAAGTTTGTACCAAGTTTGGTGCTGTTTTGGCGTGGACTTGGGAAGTTTGTACCAAGTTTGTTACTGTTTTGGCGCGGACTTACGAAGTTTGTACCAAGTTTGGTGCTGTTTTGGCGTGGACTTAGGAAGTTTGTACCAAGTGTGTTACTGTTTTGGCGTGGACTTAGGAAGTTTGTATCAAGTTTGGTGCTGTTTTGGCGTGGACTAAGAAAGTTTGTATCAAGTTTGGTGCTGTTTTGGCGTGGACTTAGGAAGTTTGTACCAAGTTTGGTGCTGTTTTGGCGCGGACTTACGAAGTTTGTACCAAGTTTGGTGCTGTTTTGGCGCGGACTTACGAAGTTTGTACCAAGTTTGGTGCTGTTTTGGCGTGGACTTAGAAAGTTTGTATCAAGTTTGGTGCTGTTTTGGCGTGGACTTAGGAAGTTTGTACCAAGTTTGTTACTGTTTTGGCGTGGACTTAGGAAGTTTGTACCAAGTTTGTTACTGTTTTGGCGTGGACTTAGAAAGTTTGTATCAAGTTTGGTGCTGTTTTGGCGTGGACTTAGGAAGTTTGTACCAAGTTTAAAACTGTTTTGGCGTGGACTTAGGAAGTTTGTATCAAGTTTGGTGCTGTTTTGGCGTGGACTTAGGAAGTTTGTACCTAGTTTGTTTCTGTTTTGGCGTGGACTTAGGAAGTTTGTACCAAGTTTGGTGCTGTTTTGGCGTGGACTTAGGAAGTTTGTACCAAGTTTGGTGCTGTTTTGGCGTGGCCTTAGGAAGTTTGTACCAAGTTTGGTGCTGTTTTGGCGTGGACTTAGGAAGTTTGTACCAAGTTTGGTGCTGTTTTGGCGCGGACTTACGAAGTTTGTACCAAGTTTGGTGCTGTTTTGGCGCGGACTTACGAAGTTTGTACCAAGTTTGGTGCTGTTTTGGCGTGGACTTAGAAAGTTTGTATCAAGTTTGGTGCTGTTTTGGCGTGGACTTAGGAAGTTTGTACCTAGTTTGGTGCTGTTTTGGCGTGGACTTAGGAAGTTTGTACCAAGCTTGGTGCTGTTTTGGCGTTGACTTAGGAAGTTTGTACCAAGTTTGTTACTGTTTTGGCGTGGACTTAGGAAGTTTGTACCAAGTTTGTTACTGTTTTGGCGTGGACTTAGGAAGTTTGTACCAAGTTTGTTACTGTTTTGGCGCGGACTTACGAAGTTTGTACCAAGTTTGGTGCTGTTTTGGCGCAGACTTACGAAGTTTGTACCAAGTTTGGTGCTGTTTTGGCGTGGACTTAGAAAGTTTGTATCAAGTTTGGTGCTGTTTTGGCGTGGACTTAGGAAGTTTGTACCTAGTTTGGTGCTGTTTTGGCGTGGACTTAGGAAGTTTGTACCAAGTTTGTTACTGTTTTGGCGTGGACTTAGGAAGTTTGTACCAAGTTTGTTACTGTTTTGGCGTGGACTTAGGAAGTTTGTACCAAGTTTGTTACTGTTTTGGCGTGGACTTAGGAAGTTTGTACCTAGTTTGTTTCTGTTTTGGCGTGAACTTAGGAAGTTTGTATCAAGTTTGGTGCTGTTTTGGCGTGGACTTAGGAAGTTTGTACCAAGTTTGTTACTGTTTTGGCGTGGACTTAGGAAGTTTGTACCAAGTTTGGTGCTGTTTTGGCGTGGACTTAGGAAGTTTGTACCAAGTTTGTTACTGTTTTGGCGTGGACTTAGGAAGTTTGTTCCAAGTTTGGTGCTGTTTTGGCGCGGACTTACGAAGTTTGTACCAAGTTTGGTGCTGTTTTGGCGCGGACTTACGAAGTTTGTACCAAGTTTGGTGCTGTTTTGGCGTGGACTTAGGAAGTTTGTACCAAGTTTGTTACTGTTTTGGCGTGGACTTAGGAAGTTTGTACCAAGTTTGTTACTGTTTTGGCGTGGACTTAGGAAGTTTGTACCAAGCTTGTTACTGTTTTGGCGTGGACTTAGGAAGTTTGTACCAAGTTTGTTTCTGTTTTGGCGTGGACTTAGGAAGTTTGTACCAAGTTTGGTGCTGTTTTGGCGTGGACTTAGGAAGTTTGTACCAAGTTTGTTACTGTTTTGGCGTGGACTTAGGAAGTTTGTACCAAGTTTGTTACTGTTTTGGCGTGGACTTAGGAAGTTTGTATCAAGTTTGGTGCTGTTTTGGCGTGGACTTAGGAAGTGTGTACCTAGTCTGTTTCTGTTTTGGCGTGGACTTAGGAACTTTGCACCAAGTTTGTTTCTGTTTTGGCGTGGACTTAGGAAGTTTGTACCAAGTTTGGTGCTGTTTTGGCGTGGACTTAGGAAGTTTGTACCAAGTTTGTTACTGTTTTGGCGTGGACTTAGGAAGTTTGTACCAAGTTCGGTGCTGTTTTGGCGTGGACTTATGAAGTTTGTACCAAGTTTGGTGCTGTTTTGGCGCGGACTTACGAAGTTTGTACCAAGTTTGGTGCTGTTTTGGCGCGGACTTACGAAGTTTGTACCAAGTTTGTTACTGTTTTGGCGTGGACTTAGGAAGTTTGTACCAAGTTTGTTACTGTTTTGGCGTGGACTTAGGAAGTTTGTACCAAGTTTGGTGCTGTTTTGGCGTGGACTTAGGAAGTTTGTATCAAGTTTGGTGCTGTTTTGGCGTGGACTTAGGAAGTTTGTACCAAGTTTGTTACTGTTTTGGCGTGGACTTAGGAAGTTTGTACCAAGTTTGTTACTGTTTTGGCTTGGACTTAGGAAGTTTGTACCAAGTTTGTTACTGTTTTGGCGTGGACTTAGGAAGTTTGTACCAAGTTTGTTACTGTTTTGGCGTGGACTTAGGAAGTTTGTACCAAGTTTGGTGCTGTTTTGGCGTGGACTTAGGAAGTTTGTACCAAGTTTGTTACTGTTTTGGCGTGGACTTAGGAAGTTTGTACCAAGTTTGGTGCTGTTTTGGCGTGGACTTAGGAAGTTTGTACCAAGTTTGTTACTGTTTTGGCGTGGACTTAGGAAGTTTGTACCAAGTTTGTTACTGTTTTGGCGTGGACTTAGGAAGTTTGTACCAAGTTTGTTACTGTTTTGGCGTGGACTTAGGAAGTTTGTACCAAGTTTGTTACTGTTTTGGCGTGGACTTAGGAAGTTTGTACCAAGTTTGGTGCTGTTTTGGCGTGGACTTAGGAAGTTTGTACCAAGTTTGTTACTGTTTTGGCGTGGACTTAGGAAGTTTGTACCAAGTTTGTTACTGTTTTGGCGTGGACTTAGGAAGTTTGTACCAAGTTTGTTACTGTTTTGGCGTGGACTTAGGAAGTTTGTACCAAGTGTGTTACTGTTTTGGCGTGGACTTAGGAAGTTTGTACCAAGTTTGTTACTGTTTTGGCGTGGACTTAGGAAGTTTGTACCAAGTTTGGTGCTGTTTTGGCGTGGACTTAGGAAGTTTGTACCAAGTTTGTTACTGTTTTGGCGTGGACTTAGGAAGTTTGTACCAAGTTTGTTACTGTTTTGGCGTGGACTTAGGAAGTTTGTACCAAGTTTGTTACCGTTTTGGCGTGGACTTAGGAAGTTTGTACCAAGTTTGGTGCTGTTTTGGCGCGGACTTACGAAGTTTGTACCAAGTTTGGTGCTGTTTTGGCGCGGACTTACGAAGTTTGTACCAAGTTTGGTGCTGTTTTGGCGCGGACTTACGAAGTTTGTACCAAGTTTGGTGATGTTTTGGCGTGGACTTAGGAAGTTTGTATCAAGTTTGGTGCTGTTTTGGCGTGGTCTTAGGAAGTTTGTCCCAAGTTTGTTACTGTTTTGGCGTGGACTTAGGAAGTTTGTACCAAGTTTGTTACTGTTTTGGCGTGGACTTAGGAAGTTTGTACCAAGTTTGTTACTGTTTTGGCGTGGACTTAGGAAGTTTGTACCAAGTTTGGTGCTGTTTTGGCGCGGACTTACGAAGTTTGTACCAAGTTTGGTGCTGTTTTGGCGTGGACTTAGGAAGTTTGTACCAAGTTTGTTACTGTTTTGGCGTGGACTTAGGAATTTTGCACCAAGTTTGTTTCTGTTTTGGCGTGGACTTAGGAAGTTTGTACCAAGTTTGTTACTGTTTTGGCGTGGACTTAGGAAGTTTGTACCAAGTGTGTTACTGTTTTGGCGTGGACTTAGGAAGTTTGTACCAAGTTTGTTACTGTTTTGGCGTGGACTTAGGAAGTTTGTACCAAGTTTGTTACTGTTTTGGCGTGGACTTAGGAAGTTTGTACCAAGTTTGGTGCTGTTTTGGCGTGGACTTAGGAAGTTTGTACCAAGTTTGTTACTGTTTTGGCGTGGACTTAGGAAGTTTGTACCAAGTTTGTTACTGTTTTGGCGTGGACTTAGGAAGTTTGTACCAAGTTTGTTACTGTTTTGGCGTGGACTTAGGAAGTTTGTACCAAGTTTGTTACTGTTTTGGCGTGGACTTAGGAAGTTTGTACCAAGTTTGGTGCTGTTTTGGCGTGGACTTAGGAAGTTTGTACCAAGTTTGTTACTGTTTTGGCGTGGACTTAGGAAGTTTGTACCAAGTTTGTTACTGTTTTGGCGTGGACTTAGGAAAATTGTACCAAGTTTGTTACTGTTTTGGCGTGGACTTAGGAAGTTTGTACCAAGTTTGTTACTGTTTTGGCGTGGACTTAGGAAGTTTGTACCAAGTTTGTTACTGTTTTGGCGTGGACTTAGGAAAATTGTACCAAGTTTGGTGCTGTTTTGGCGCGGACTTAGGAAGTTTGTACCAAGTTTGTTACTGTTTTGGCGTGGACTTAGGAAGTTTGTACCAAGTTTGTTACTGTTTTGGCGTGGACTTAGGAAGTTTGTACCAAGTTTGGTGCTGTTTTGGCGTGGACTTAGGAAGTTTGTACCAAGTTTGTTACTGTTTTGGCGTGGACTTAGGAAGTTTGTACCAAGTTTGTTACTGTTTTGGCGTGGACTTAGGAAAATTGTACCAAGTTTGTTACTGTTTTGGCGTGGACTTAGGAAGTTTGTACCAAGTTTGTTACTGTTTTGGCGTGGACTTAGGAAGTTTGTACCAAATTTGTTACTGTTTTGACGTGGACTTAGGAAGTTTGTACCAAGTTTGTTACTGTTTTGGCGTGGACTTAGGAAGTTTGTACCAAGTTTGTTACTGTTTTGGCGTGGACTTAGGAAAATTGTACCAAGTTTGGTGCTGTTTTGGCGCGGACTTAGGAAGTTTGTACCAAGTTTGTTACTGTTTTGGCGTGGACTTAGGAAGTTTGTACCAAGTTTGTTACTGTTTTGGCGTGGACTTAGGAAGTTTGTACCAAGTTTGTTACTGTTTTGGCGTGGACTTAGGAAGTTTGTACCAAGTTTGGTGCTGTTTTGGCGCGGACTTACGAAGTTTGTACCAAGTTTGGTGCTGTTTTGGCGCGGACTTACGAAGTTTGTACCAAGTTTGGTGCTGTTTTGGCGTGGACTTAGGAAGTTTGTACCAAGTTTGGTGCTGTTTTGGCGTGGACTTAGGAAGTTTGTACCAAGTTTGTTACTGTTTTGGCGTGGACTTAGGAAGTTTGTACCAAGTTTGTTACTGTTTTGGCGTGGACTTAGGAAGTTTGTACCAAGTTTGTTACTGTTTTGGCGTGGACTTAGGAAGTTTGTACCAAGTTTGGTGCTGTTTTGGCGCGGACTTACGAAGTTTGTACCAAGTTTGGTGCTGTTTTGGCGCGGACTTACGAAGTTTGTACCAAGTTTGGTGCTGTTTTGGCGTGGACTTAGGAAGTTTGTACCAAGTTTGGTGCTGTTTTGGCGTGGACTTAGGAAGTTTGTACCAAGTTTGTTACTGTTTTGGCGTGGACTTAGGAATTTTGCACCAAGTTTGTTTCTGTTTTGGCGTGGACTTAGGAAGTTTGTACCAAGTTTGTTACTGTTTTGGCGTGGACTTAGGAAGTTTGTACCAAGTGTGTTACTGTTTTGGCGTGGACTTAGGAAGTTTGTACCAAGTTTGTTACTGTTTTGGCGTGGACTTAGGAAGTTTGTACCAAGTTTGTTACTGTTTTGGCGTGGACTTAGGAAGTTTGTACCAAGTTTGGTGCTGTTTTGGCGTGGACTTAGGAAGTTTGTACCAAGTTTGTTACTGTTTTGGCGTGGACTTAGGAAGTTTGTACCAAGTTTGTTACTGTTTTGGCGTGGACTTAGGAAGTTTGTACCAAGTTTGTTACTGTTTTGGCGTGGACTTAGGAAGTTTGTACCAAGTTTGTCACTGTTTTGGCGTGGACTTAGGAAGTTTGTACCAAGTTTGTTACTGTTTTGGCGTGGACTTAGGAAGTTTGTACCAAGTTTGTTACTGTTTTGGCGTGGACTTAGGAAGTTTGTACCAAGTTTGGTGCTGTTTTGGCGCGGACTTACGAAGTTTGTACCAAGTTTGGTGCTGTTTTGGCGCGGACTTACGAAGTTTGTACCAAGTTTGGTGCTGTTTTGGCGTGGACTTAGGAAGTTTGTACCATGTTTGGTGCTGTTTTGGCGTGGACTTAGGAAGTTTGTACCAAGTTTGTTACTGTTTTGGCGTGGACTTAGGAAGTTTGTACCAAGTTTGTTACTGTTTTGGCGTGGACTTAGGAAGTTTGTACCAAGTTTGTTACTGTTTTGGCGTGGACTTAGGAAGTTTGTACCAAGTTTGGTGCTGTTTTGGCGTGGACTTAGGAAGTTTGTACCAAGTTTGTTACTGTTTTGGCGTGGACTTAGGAAAGTTTGTACCAAGTTTGTTACTGTTTTGGCGTGGACTTAGGAAGTTTGTACCAAGTTTGTTACTGTTTTGGCGTGGACTTAGGAAGTTTGTACCAAGTTTGTTACTGTTTTGGCGTGGACTTAGGAAGTTTGTACCAAGTTTGTTACTGTTTTGGCGTGGACTTAGGAAGTTTGTACCAAGTTTGGTGCTGTTTTGGCGTGGACTTATGAAGTTTGTACCAAGTTTGTTACTGTTTTGGCGTGGACTTAGGAAGTTTGTACCAAGTTTGGTGCTGTTTTGGCGTGGACTTAGGAAGTTTGTACCAAGTTTGTTACTGTTTTGGCGTGGACTTAGGAAGTTTGTACCAAGTTTGTTACTGTTTTGGCGTGGACTTAGGAAGTTTGTACCAAGTTTGTTACTGTTTTGGCGTGGACTTAGGAAGTTTGTACCAAGTTTGTTACTGTTTTGGCGTGGACTTAGGAAGTTTGTACCAAGTTTGGTGCTGTTTTGGCGTGGACTTAGGAAGTTTGTACCAAGTTTGTTACTGTTTTGGCGTGGACTTAGGAAGTTTGTACCAAGTTTGTTACTGTTTTGGCGTGGACTTAGGAAGTTTGTACCAAGTTTGTTACTGTTTTGGCGTGGACTTAGGAAGTTTGTACCAAGTTTGTTACTGTTTTGGCGTGGACTTAGGAAGTTTGTACCAAGTTTGTTACTGTTTTGGCGTGGACTTAGGAAGTTTGTACCAAGTTTGGTGCTGTTTTGGCGCGGACTTACGAAGTTTGTACCAAGTTTGGTGCTGTTTTGGCGCGGACTTACGAAGTTTGTACCAAGTTTGGTGCTGTTTTGGCGCGGACTTACGAAGTTTGTACCAAGTTTGGTGATGTTTTGGCGTGGACTTAGGAAGTTTGTTTCAAGTTTGGTGCTGTTTTGGCGTGGTCTTAGGAAGTTTGTCCCAAGTTTGTTACTGTTTTGGCGTGGACTTAGGAAGTTTGTACCAAGTTTGTTACTGTTTTGGCGTGGACTTAGGAAGTTTGTACCAAGTTTGTTACTGTTTTGGCGTGGACTTAGGAAGTTTGTACCAACTTTGGTGCTGTTTTGGCGTGGACTTAGGAAGTTTGTACCAAGTTTGGTGCTGTTTTGGCGTGGACTTAGGAAGTTTGTACCAAGTTTGGTGCTGTTTTGGCGTGGACTTAGGAAGTTTGTACCAAGTTTGTTACTGTTTTGGCGTGGACTTAGGAAGTTTGTACCAAGTTTGTTACTGTTTTGGCGTGGAGTTAGGAAGCTTGTACCAAGTTTGATACTGTTTTGGCGTGGTCTTAGGAAGTTTGTACCATGTTTGGTGCTGTTTTGGCGTGGATTTAGGAAGTTTGTTCCAAGTTTGTTACTGTTTTGGCGTCGTCTTAGGAAGTTTGTACCAAGTTTGCAAGTGTTTTTGGGTAGTTTTAAGAAGTTTCTACAAAGTTTGTATTTGACACTCTGTTGCAACTCTGTTGGAATTCGGGTAGTTGTAGGAAGTTTGTACCAAGTTTGTTACTGTTTTGGCGTGGACTTAGGAAGTTTGTACCAAGTTTGTTACTGTTTTGGCGTCGTCTTAGGAAGTTTGTACCAAGTTTGCAAGTGTTTTTGGGTAGTTTTAAGAAGTTTCTACAAAGTTTGTATTTGACACTCTGTTGCAACTCTGTTGGAATTCGGGTAGTTGTAGGAAGTTTGTACCAAGTTTGTTACTGTTTTGGCGTGGACTTAGGAAGTTTGTACCAAGTTTGTTACTGTTTTGGCGTGGACTTAGGAAGTTTGTACCAAGTTTGGTGCTGTTTTGGCGTGGACTTAGGAAGTTTGTACCAAGTTTGTTACTGTTTTGGCGTGGACTTAGGAAGTTTGTACCAAGTTTGGTGCTGTTTTGGCGTGGTCTTAGGAAGCTTGTACCAAGTTTGTTATTGTTTTGGCGTGGACTTAGGAAGTTTGTACCAAGTTTGTTACTGTTTTGGCGTGGTCTTAGGAAGTTTGTACCAAGTTTGTTGCTGTTTTGGCGTGGACTTAGGAAGTTTGTACCAAGTTTGTTACTGTTTTGGCGTGGACTTAGGAAGTTTGTACCAAGTTTGGTGCTGTTTTGGCGTGGACTTAGGAAGTTTGTACCAAGTTTGTTACTGTTTTGGCGTCGTCTTAGGAAGTTTGTACCAAGTTTGCAAGTGTTTTTGGGTAGTTTTAAGAAGTTTCTACAAAGTTTGTATTTGACACTCTGTTGCAACTCTGTTGGAATTCGGGTAGTTGTAGGAAGTTTGTACCAAGTTTGTTACTGTTTTGGCGTGGACTTAGGAAGTTTGTACCAAGTTTGTTACTGTTTTGGCGTGGACTTAGGAAGTTTGTACCAAGTTTGTTACTGTTTTGGCGTGGACTTAGGAAGTTTGTACCAAGTTTGGTGCTGTTTTGGCGTGGACTTAGGAAGTTTGTTCCAAGTTTGTTACTGTTTTGGCGTGGACTTAGGAAGTTTGTACCAAGTTTGGTGCTGTTTTGGCGTGGTCTTAGGAAGCTTGTACCAAGTTTGTTATTGTTTTGGCGTGGACTTAGGAAGTTTGTACCAAGTTTGTTACTGTTTTGGCGTGGTCTTAGGAAGTTTGTACCAAGTTTGTTACTGTTTTGGCGTGGTCTTAGGAAGTTTGTACCATGTTTGGTGCTGTTTTGGCGTGGATTTAGGAAGTTTGTTCCAAGTTTGTTACTGTTTTGGCGTCGTCTTAGGAAGTTTGTACCAAGTTTGCAAGTGTTTTTGGGTAGTTTTAAGAAGTTTCTACAAAGTTTGTATTTGACACTCTGTTGCAACTCTGTTGGAATTCGGGTAGTTGTAGGAAGTTTGTACCAAGTTTGTTACTGTTTTGGCGTGGACTTAGGAAGTTTGTACCAAGTTTGTTACTGTTTTGGCGTCGTCTTAGGAAGTTTGTACCAAGTTTGCAAGTGTTTTTGGGTAGTTTTAAGAAGTTTCTACAAAGTTTGTATTTGACACTCTGTTGCAACTCTGTTGGAATTCGGGTAGTTGTAGGAAGTTTGTACCAAGTTTGTTACTGTTTTGGCGTGGAGTTAGGAAGCTTGTACCAAGTTTGTTACTGTTTTGGCGTGGACTTAGGAAGTTTGTACCAAGTTTGGTGCTGTTTTGGCGTGGACTTAGGAAGTTTGTACCAAGTTTGTTAATGTTTTGGTGTGGACTTAGGAAGTTTGTACCAAGTTTGTTACTGTTTTTGCGTGGACTAAGGAAGTTTGTACCAAGTTTGTAACTGTTTTGGCGTGGACTTAGGAAGTTTGTACCAAGTTTGTTAATGTTTTGGTGAGGACTTAGGAAGTTTGTACCAAGTTTGCAAGTGTTTTTGGGTAGTTTTAAGAAGTTTCTACAAAGTTTGTATTTGACACTCTGTTGCAACTCTGTTGGAATTCGGGTAGTTGTAGGAAGTTTGTACCAAGTTTGGTGCTGTTTTGGCGTGGACTTAGGAAGTTTGTACCAAGTTTGCAAGTGTTTTTGGGTAGTTTTAAGAAGTTTCTACAAAGTTTGTATTTGACACTCTGTTGCAACTCTGTTGGAATTCGGGTAGTTGTAGGAAGTTTGTACCAAGTTTGTTACTGTTTTGGCGTGGTCTTAGGAAGTTTGTACCAAGTTTGGTGCTGTTTTGGCGTGGACTTAGGAAGTTTGTACCAAGTTTGTTACTGTTTTGGCGTGGACTTAGGAAGTTTGTACGAAGTTTGCAAGTGTTTTTGGGTAGTTTTAAGAAGTTTCTACAAAGTTTGTATTTGACACTCTGTTGCAACTCTGTTGGAATTCGGGTAGTTGTAGGAAGTTTGTACCAAGTTTGTTACTGTTTTGGCGTGGACTTAGGAAGTTTGTACCAAGTTTGTTACTGTTTTGGCGTGGACTTAGGAAGTTTGTACCAAGTTTGATGCTTTTTTGGCGTGGACTTAGGAAGTTTGCACCAAGTTTGTTACTGTTTTGGCGTGGACTTAGGAAGTTTGTACCAAGTTTGGTGCTGTTTTGGCGTGGACTTAGGAAATTTGTACCAAGTTTGTTACTGTTTTGGCGTGGACTTAGGTAGTTTGTACCAAGGATGTTACTGTTTTGGCGTGGACTTAGGTAGTTTGTACCAAGTTTGTTACTGTTTTGGCGTGGACTTAGGAAGTTTGTACCAAGTTTGTTACTGTTTTGGCGTGGACTTAGGAAGTTTGTACCAAGTTTGTTACTGTTTTGGCGTGGACTTAGGAAGTTTGTACCAAGTTTGTTACTGTTTTGGCGTGGACTTAGGAAGTTTGTACCAAGTTTGTTACTGTTTTGGCGTGGACTTAGAAAGTTTGTACCAAGTTTGTTACTGTTTTGGCGTGGACTTAGGAAGTTTGTACCACGTTTGGTGCTGTTTTGGCGTGGACTTAGGAAGTTTGTACCAAGTTTGGTACTGTTTTGGCGTGGACTTAGGAAGTTTGTACCAAGTTTGTTACTGTTTTGGCGTGGACTTAGGAAGTTTGTACCAAGTTTGGTGCTGTTTTGGCGTGGACTTAGGAAGTTTGTACCAAGTTTGGTGCTGTTTTGGCGTGGACTTAGGAAGTTTGTACCAAGTTTGTTACTGTTTTGGCGTGGACTTAGGAAGTTTGTACCAAGTTTGTTACTGTTTTGGCGTGGACTTAGGAAGTTTGTACCAAGTTTGTTACTGTTTTGGCGTGGACTTAGGAAGTTTGTACCAAGTTTGTTACTGTTTTGGCGTGGACTTAGGAAGTTTGTACCAAGTTTGTTACTGTTTTGGCGTGGACTTAGGAAGTTTGTACCAAGTTTGGTGCTGTTTTGGCGTGGACATAGGAAGTTTGTTCCAAGTTTGGTGCTGTTTTGGTGTGGACTTAGGAAGTTTGTACCAAGTTTGGTGCTGTTTTGGCGTGGACTTAGGAAGTTTGTACCAAGTTTGTTACTGTTTTGGCGTGGACTTAGGAAGTTTGTACCAAGTTTGGTGCTGTTTTGGCGTGGACTTAGGAAGTTTGTATCAAGTTTGGTGCTGTTTTGGCGTGGACTTAGAAAGTTTGTATCAAGTTTGGTGCTGTTTTGGCGTGCACTTAGAAAGTTTGTATCAAGTTTGGTGCTGTTTTGGCGTGGACTTAGAAAGTTTGTACCAAGTTTGTTACTGTTTTGGCGTGGACTTAGGAACTTTGCACCAAGTTTGTTACTGTTTTGGCGTGGACTTAGGAAGTTTGTACCAAGTTTGGTGCTGTTTTGGCGTGGACTTAGGAAGTTTGTACCAAGTTTGGTGCTGTTTTGGCGTGGACTTAGGAAGTTTGTATCAAGTTTGGTGCTGTTTTGGCGTGGACTTAGGAAGTTTGTATCAAGTTTGGTGCTGTTTTGGCGTGGACTTAGAAAGTTTGTATCAAGTTTGGTGCTGTTTTGGCGTGGACTTAGGAAGTTTGTACCAAGTTTGTTACTGTTTTGGCGTGGACTTAGGAAGTTTGTACCAAGTTTGTTACTGTTTTGGCGTGGACTAAGGAAGTTTGTACCAAGTTTGGTGCTGTTTTGGCGTGGACTTAGGAAGTTTGTACCAAGTTTGTTACTGTTTTGGCGTGGACTTAGGAAGTTTGTATCAAGTTTGGTGCTGTTTTGGCGTGGACTAAGGAAGTTTGTACCAAGTTTGTTACTGTTTTGGCGTGGACTTAGGAAGTTTGTACCAAGTTTGGTGCTGTTTTGGCGTGGACTTAGGAAGTTTGTACCAAGTTTGTTACTGTTTTGGCGTGGACTTAGGAAGTTTGTACCAAGTTTGTTACTGTTTTGGCGTGGACTTAGGAAGTTTGTACCAAGTTTGGTGCTGTTTTGGCGTGGACTTAGGAAGTTTGTACCAAGTTTGTCACTGTTTTGGCGTGGACTTAGGAAGTTTGTACCAAGTTTGGTGCTGTTTTGGCGTGGACTTAGGAAGTTTGTACCAAGTTTGTTACTGTTTTGGCGTGGACTTAGGAAGTTTGTACCAAGTTTGTTACTGTTTTGGCGTGGACTTAGGAAGTTTGTACCTAGTTTGTTTCTGTTTTGGCGTGGACTTAGGAACTTTGCACCAAGTTTGTTACTGTTTTGGCGTGGACTTAGGAAGTTTGTATCAAGTTTGATGCTGTTTTGGCGTGGACTTAGGAAGTTTGTACCTAGTTTGTTTCTGTTTTGGCGTGGACTAAGGAAGTTTGTACCAAGTTTGTTACTGTTTTGGCGTGGACTTAGGAAGTTTGTACCAAGTTTGTCACTGTTTTGGCGTGGACTTAGGAAGTTTGTACCAAGTTTGTTACTGTTTTGGCGTGGACTTAGGAAGTTTGTACCAAGTTTGGTGCTGTTTTGGCGCGGACTTACGACGTTTGTACCAAGTTTGGTGCTGTTTTGGCGTGGACTTAGGAAGTTTGTACCAAGTTTGGTGCTGTTTTGGCGTGGACTTAGGAAGTTTGTACCAAGTTTGTTACTGTTTTGGCGTGGACTTAGGAAGTTTGTATCAAGTTTGGTGCTGTTTTGGCGTGGACTTAGGAAGTTTGTACCAAGTTTGTTACTGTTTTGGCGTGGACTTAGGAAGTTTGTACCAAGTTTGTTACTGTTTTGGCGCGGACTTAGGAAGTTTGTACCAAGTTTGTTACTGTTTTGGCGTGGACTTAGGAAGTTTGTATCAAGTTTGATGCTGTTTTGGCGTGGACTTAGGAAGTTTGTACCTAGTTTGTTTCTGTTTTGGCGTGGACTTAGGAAGTTTGTACCAAGTTTGTTACTGTTTTGGCGTGGACTTAGGAAGTTTGTACCAAGTTTGTCACTGTTTTGGCGTGGACTTAGGAAGTTTGTACCAAGTTTGTTACTGTTTTGGCGTGGACTTAGGAAGTTTGTACCAAGTTTGGTGCTGTTTTGGCGTGGACTTAGGAAGTTTGTACCAAGTTTGGTGCTGTTTTGGCGTGGACTTAGGAAGTTTGTACCAAGTTTGTTACTGTTTTGGCGTGGACTTAGGAAGTTTGTACCAAGTTTGTTACTGTTTTGGCGTGGACTTAGGAAGTTTGTACCAAGTTTGGTGCTGTTTTGGCGTGGACTTAGGAAGTTTGTACCAAGTTTGTTACTGTTTTGGCGTGGACTTAGGAAGTTTGTACCAAGTTTGTTACTGTTTTGGCGCGGACTTAGGAAGTTTGTACCAAGTTTGTTACTGTTTTGGCGTGGACTTAGGAAGTTTGTATCAAGTTTGGTGCTGTTTTGGCGTGGACTTAGGAAGTTTGTACCAAGTTTGTTACTGTTTTGGCGTGGACTTAGGAAGTTTGTACCAAGTTTGTTACTGTTTTGGCGTGGACTTAGGAAGTTTGTACCAAGTTTGGTGCTGTTTTGGCGTGGACTTAGGAAGTTTGTACCAAGTTTGGTGCTGTTTTGGCGTGGACTTAGGAAGTTTGTACCAAGTTTGGTGCTGTTTTGGCGTGGACTTAGGAAGTTTGTACCAAGTTTGTTACTGTTTTGGCGTGGACTTAGGAAGTTTGTACCAAGTTTGTTACTGTTTTGGCGTGGACTTAGGAAGTTTGTACCAAGTTCGGTGCTGTTTTGGCGTGGACTTAGGAAGTTTGTACCAAGTTTGTTACTGTTTTGGCGTGGACTTAGGAAGTTTGTACCAAGTTTGTTACTGTTTTGGCGCGGACTTAGGAAGTTTGTACCAAGTTTGTTACTGTTTTGGCGTGGACTTAGGAAGTTTGTATCAAGTTTGGTGCTGTTTTGGCGTGGACTTAGGAAGTTTGTACCAAGTTTGTTACTGTTTTGGCGTGGACTTAGGAAGTTTGTACCAAGTTTGTTACTGTTTTGGCGTGGACTTAGGAAGTTTGTACCAAGTTTGGTGCTGTTTTGGCGTGGACTTAGGAAGTTTGTACCAAGTTTGTTACTGTTTTGGCGTGGACTTAGGAAGTTTGTACCAAGTTTGGTGCTGTTTTGGCGTGGACTTAGGAAGTTTGTACCAAGTTTGTTACTGTTTTGGCGTGCACTTAGGAAGTTTGTATCAAGTTTGTTACTGTTTTGGCGTGGACTTAGGAAGTTTGTACCAAGTTTGTTACTGTTTTGGCGTGGACTTAGGAAGTTTGTACCAAGTTTGTTACTGTTTTGGCGTGGACTTAGGAAGTTTGTACCAAGTTTGGTGCTGTTTTGGCGTGGACTTAGGAAGTTTGTACCAAGTTTGTTACTGTTTTGGCGTGGACTTAGGAAGTTTGTACCAAGTTTGGTGCTGTTTTGGCGTGGACTTAGGAAGTTTGTACCAAGTTTGTTACTGTTTTGGCGTGCACTTAGGAAGTTTGTATCAAGTTTGTTACTGTTTTGGCGTGGACTTAGGAAGTTTGTACCAAGTTTGTTACTGTTTTGGCGTGGACTTAGGAAGTTTGTACCAAGTTTGGTGCTGTTTTGGCGTGGACTTAGGAAGTTTGTACCAAGTTTGTTACTGTTTTGGCGTGGACTTAGGAAGTTTGTATCAAGTTTGGTGCTGTTTTGGCGTGGACTTAGGAAGTTTGTACCAAGTTTGTTACTGTTTTGGCGTGGACTTAGGAAGTTTGTACCAAGTTTGTTACTGTTTTGGCGTGGACTTAGGAAGTTTGTACCAAGTTTGGTGCTGTTTTGGCGTGGACTTAGGAAGTTTGTACCAAGTTTGGTGCTGTTTTGGCGTGGACTTAGGAAGTTTGTACCAAGTTTGGTGCTGTTTTGGCGTGGACTTAGGAAGTTTGTACCAAGTTTGTTACTGTTTTGGCGTGGACTTAGGAAGTTTGTACCAAGTTTGTTACTGTTTTGGCGTGGACTTAGGAAGTTTGTACCAAGTTTGGTGCTGTTTTGGCGTGGACTTAGGAAGTTTGTACCAAGTTTGGTGCTGTTTTGGCGTGGACTTAGGAAGTTTGTACCAAGTTTGGTGCTGTTTTGGCGTGGACTTAGGAAGTTTGTACCAAGTTTGGTGCTGTTTTGGCGTGGACTTAGGAAGTTTGTACCAAGTTTGTTACTGTTTTGGCGTGGACTTAGGAAGTTTGTATCAAGTTTGGTGCTGTTTTGGCGTGGACTTAGGAAGTTTGTACCAAGTTTGTTACTGTTTTGGCGTGGACTTAGGAAGTTTGTACCAAGTTTGTTACTGTTTTGGCGTGGACTTAGGAAGTTTGTACCAAGTTTGGTGCTGTTTTGGCGTGGACTTAGGAAGTTTGTACCAAGTTTGGTGCTGTTTTGGCGTGGACTTAGGAAGTTTGTACCAAGTTTGGTGCTGTTTTGGCGTGGACTTAGGAAGTTTGTACCAAGTTTGTTACTGTTTTGGCGTGGACTTAGGAAGTTTGTACCAAGTTTGTTACTGTTTTGGCGTGGACTTAGGAAGTTTGTACCAAGTTTGGTGCTGTTTTGGCGTGGACTTAGGAAGTTTGTACCAAGTTTGGTGCTGTTTTGGCGTGGACTTAGGAAGTTTGTACCAAGTTTGGTGCTGTTTTGGCGTGGACTTAGGAAGTTTGTACCAAGTTTGGTGCTGTTTTGGCGTGGACTTAGGAAGTTTGAACCAAGTTTGTTACTGTTTTGGCGTGGACTTAGGAAGTTTGTACCAAGTTTGTTACTGTTTTGGCGTGGACTTAGGAAGTTTGTACCTAGTTTGTTTCTGTTTTGGCGTGGACTTAGGAAGTTTGTACCAAGTTTGGTGCTGTTTTGGCGTGGACTTAGGAAGTTTGTACCAAGTTTGTTACTGTTTTGGCGTGGACTTAGGAAGTTTGTACCAAGTTTGTTACTGTTTTGGCGTGGACTTAGGAAGTTTGTACCTAGCTTGTTTCTGTTTTGGCGTGGACTTAGGAAGTTTGTACCAAGTTTGGTGCTGTTTTGGCGTGGACTTAGGAAGTTTGTACCAAGTTTGGTGCTGTTTTGGCGTGGACTTAGGAAGTTTGTACCAAGTTTGTTACTGTTTTGGCGTGGACTTAGGAAGTTTGTACCAAGTTTGTTACTGTTTTGGCGTGGACTTAGGAAGTTTGTACCAAGTTTGGTGCTGTTTTGGCGTGGACTTAGGAAGTTTGTACCAAGTTTGTTACTGTTTTGGCGTGGACTTAGGAAGTTTGTACCAAGTTTGGTGCTGTTTTGGCGTGGACTTAGGAAGTTTGTACCTAGCTTGTTTCTGTTTTGGCGTGGACTTAGGAAGTTTGTACCAAGTTTGGTGCTGTTTTGGCGTGGACTTAGGAAGTTTGAACCAAGTTTGTTACTGTTTTGGCGTGGACTTAGGAAGTTTGTACCAAGTTTGTTACTGTTTTGGCGTGGACTTAGGAAGTTTGTACCTAGTTTGTTTCTGTTTTGGCGTGGACTTAGGAAGTTTGTACCAAGTTTGGTGCTGTTTTGGCGTGGACTTAGGAAGTTTGTATCAAGTTTGTTACTGTTTTGGCGTGGACTTACGAAGTTTGCACCAAGTTTGTTACTGTTTTGGCGTGGACTTAGGAACTTTGCACCAAGTTTGTTACTGTTTTGGCGTGGACTTAGGAAGTTTGTACCAAGTTTGGTGCTGTTTTGGCGTGGACTTAGGAAGTTTGTACCAAGTTTGGTGCTGTTTTGGCGTGGACTTAGGAAGTTTGTACCAAGTTTGTTACTGTTTTGGCGTGGACTTAGGAAGTTTGTACCAAGTTTGTTACTGTTTTGGCGTGGACTTAGGAAGTTTGTACCAAGTTTGGTGCTGTTTTGGCGTGGACTTAGGAAGTTTGTACCAAGTTTGGTGCTGTTTTGGCGTGGACTTAGGAAGTTTGTACCAAGTTTGGTGCTGTTTTGGCGTGGACTTAGGAAGTTTGTACCAAGTTTGTTACTGTTTTGGCGTGGACTTAGGAAGTTTGTACCAAGTTTGTTACTGTTTTGGCGTGGACTTAGGAAGTTTGTACCAAGTTTGTTACTGTTTTGGCGTGGACTTAGGAAGTTTGTACCAAGTTTGTTACTGTTTTGGCGTGGACTTAGGAAGTTTGTACCAAGTTTGGTGCTGTTTTGGCGTGGACTTAGGAAGTTTGTACCAAGTTTGGTGCTGTTTTGGCGTGGACTTAGGAAGTTTGTACCAAGTTTGGTGCTGTTTTGGCGTGGACTTAGGAAGTTTGTACCAAGTTTGTTACTGTTTTGGCGTGGACTTAGGAAGTTTGTACCAAGTTTGTTACTGTTTTGGCGTGGACTTAGGAAGTTTGTACCTAGTTTGTTTCTGTTTTGGCGTGGACTTAGGAAGTTTGTACCAAGTTTGGTGCTGTTTTGGCGTGGACTTAGGAAGTTTGTACCAAGTTTGTTACTGTTTTGGCGTGGACTTAGGAAGTTTGTACCAAGTTTGTTACTGTTTTGGCGTGGACTTAGGAAGTTTGTACCTAGTTTGTTTCTGTTTTGGCGTGGACTTAGGAAGTTTGTACCAAGTTTGGTGCTGTTTTGGCGTGGACTTAGGAAGTTTGTACCAAGTTTGTTACTGTTTTGGCGTGGACTTAGGAAGTTTGTACCAAGTTTGGTGCTGTTTTGGCGTGGACTTAGGAAGTTTGTACCAAGTTTGGTGCTGTTTTGGCGTGGACTTAGGAAGTTTGTACCAAGTTTGGTGCTGTTTTGGCGTGGACTTAGGAAGTTTGTACCAAGTTTGTTACTGTTTTGGCGTGGACTTAGCAAGTTTGTACCAAGTTTGGTGCTGTTTTGGCGTGGACTTAGGAAGTTTGTACCAAGTTTGGTGCTGTTTTGGCGTGGACTTAGGAAGTTTGTACCAAGTTTGGTGCTGTTTTGGCGTGGACTTAGGAAGTTTGTACCAAGTTTGTTACTGTTTTGGCGTGGACTTAGGAAGTTTGTACCAAGTTTGGTGCTGTTTTGGCGTGGACTTAGGAAGTTTGTACCAAGTTTGTTACTGTTTTGGCGTGGACTAAGGAAGTTTGTACCAAGTTTGGTGCTGTTTTGGCGTGGACTTAGGAAGTTTGTACCTAGTTTGTTTCTGTTTTGGCGTGGACTTAGAAAGTTTGTATCAAGTTTGGTGCTGTTTTGGCGTGGACTTAGAAAGTTTGTATCAAGTTTGGTGCTGTTTTGGCGTGGACTTAGGAAGTTTGTACCTAGTTTGTTTCTGTTTTGGCGTGGACTTAGGAAGTTTGTACCAAGTTTGTTACTGTTTTGGCGTGGACTTAGGAAGTTTGTACCAAGTTTGGTGCTGTTTTGGCGTGGACTTAGGAAGTTTGTACCAAGTTTGTTACTGTTTTGGCGTGGACTTAGGAAGTTTGTACCAAGTTTGGTGCTGTTTTGGCGTGGACTTAGGAAGTTTGTACCAAGTTTGTTACTGTTTTGGCGTGGACTTAGGAAGTTTGTATCAAGTTTGGTGCTGTTTTGGCGTGGACTTAGGAAGTTTGTACCTAGTTTGTTTCTGTTTTGGCGTGGACTTAGGAAGTTTGTACCAAGTTTGTTTCTGTTTTGGCGCGGCCTTACGAAGTTTTTACCAAGTTTGGTGCTGTTTTGGCGTGGACTTAGGAAGTTTGTACCAAGTTTGTTACTGTTTTGGCGTGGACTTAGGAAGTTTGTACCAAGTTTGTTACTGTTTTGGCGTGGACTTAGGAAGTTTGTACCAAGTTTGTTACTGTTTTGGCGTGGACTTAGGAAGTTTGTATCAAGTTTGGTGCTGTTTTGGCGTGGACTTAGAAAGTTTGTATCAAGTTTGGTGCTGTTTTGGCGTGGACTTAGGAAGTTTGTACCAAGTTTGTTACTGTTTTGGCGTGGACTTAGGAACTTTGCACCAAGTTTGTTACTGTTTTGGCGTGGACTTACGAAGTTTGTACCAAGTTTGGTGCTTTTTTAGCGTGGACTTAGGAAGTTTGTACCAAGTTTGTTACTGTTTTGGCGTGGACTTAGGAAGTTTGTACCAAGTTTGTTACTGTTTTGGCGTGGACTTAGGAAGTTTGTACCAAGTTTGGTGCTGTTTTGGCGTGGACTTAGGAAGTTTGTACCAAGTTTGTTACTGTTTTGGCGTGGACTTAGGAACTTTGCACCAAGTTTGTTACTGTTTTGGCGTGGACTTAGGAAGTTTGTATCAAGTTTGGTGCTGTTTTGGCGTGGACTTAGGAAGTTTGTACCTAGTTTGTTTCTGTTTTGGCGTGGACTTAGGAAGTTTGTACCAAGTTTGTTTCTGTTTTGGCGCGGACTTACGAAGTTTGTACCAAGTTTGGTGCTGTTTTGGCGTGGACTTAGAAAGTTTGTATCAAGTTTGGTGCTGTTTTGGCGTGGACTTAGGAAGTTTGTACCTAGTTTGTTTCTGTTTTGGCATGGACTTAGGAAGTTTGTACCAAGTTTGTTACTGTTTTGGCGTGGACTTAGGAAGTTTGTATCAAGTTTGGTGCTGTTTTGGCGTGGACTTAGGAAGTTTGTATCAAGTTTGGTGCTGTTTTGGCGTGGACTTAGGAAGTTTGTACCAAGTTTGTTACTGTTTTGGCGTGGACTTAGGAAGTTTGTATCAAGTTTGGTGCTGTTTTGGCGTGGACTTAGGAAGTTTGTATCAAGTTTGGTGCTGTTTTGGCGTGGACTTAGGAAGTTTGTACCTAGTTTGTTTCTGTTTTGGCGTGGACTTAGGAAGTTTGTACCAAGTTTGTTTCTGTTTTGGCGTGGACTTAGGAAGTTTGTACCAAGTTTGGTGCTGTTTTGGCGTGGACTTAGGAAGTTTGTACCAAGTTTGTTACTGTTTTGGCGTGGACTTACGAAGTTTGTACCAAGTTTGGTGCTTTTTTAGCGTGGACTTAGGAAGTTTGTACCAAGTTTGTTACTGTTTTGGCGTGGACTTAGGAAGTTTGTACCAAGTTTGTTACTGTTTTGGCGTGGACTTAGGAAGTTTGTACCAAGTTTGGTGCTGTTTTGGCGTGGACTTAGAAAGTTTGTATCAAGTTTGGTGCTGTTTTGGCGTGGACTTAGGAAGTTTGTACCTAGTTTGTTTCTGTTTTGGCATGGACTTAGGAAGTTTGTACCAAGTTTGTTACTGTTTTGGCGTGGACTTAGGAACTTTGCACCAAGTTTGTTACTGTTTTGGCGTGGACTTACGAAGTTTGTACCAAGTTTGGTGCTTTTTTAGCGTGGACTTAGGAAGTTTGTACCAAGTTTGTTACTGTTTTGGCGTGGACTTAGGAAGTTTGTACCAAGTTTGTTACTGTTTTGGCGTGGACTTAGGAAGTTTGTACCAAGTTTGGTGCTGTTTTGGCGTGGACTTAGGAAGTTTGTACCAAGTTTGTTACTGTTTTGGCGTGGACTTAGGAAGTTTGTACCTAGTTTGTTTCTGTTTTGGCGTGGACTTAGGAAGTTTGTACCAAGTTTGTTTCTGTTTTGGCGTGGACTTAGGAAGTTTGTACCAAGTTTGGTGCTGTTTTGGCGTGGACTTAGGAAGTTTGTACCAAGTTTGTTACTGTTTTGGCGTGGACTTAGGAAGTTTGTACCAAGTTTGGTGCTGTTTTGGCGTGGACTTAGGAAGTTTGTACCAAGTTTGTTACTGTTTTGGCGTGGACTTAGGAAGTTTGTATCAAGTTTGGTGCTGTTTTGGCGTGGACTTAGGAAGTTTGTACCTAGTTTGTTTCTGTTTTGGCGTGGACTTAGGAAGTTTGTTCCAAGTTTGTTTCTGTTTTGGCGCGGCCTTACGAAGTTTTTACCAAGTTTGGTGCTGTTTTGGCGTGGACTTAGGAAGTTTGTACCAAGTTTGTTACTGTTTTGGCGTGGACTTAGGAAGTTTGTACCAAGTTTGTTACTGTTTTGGCGTGGACTTAGGAAGTTTGTATCAAGTTTGGTGCTGTTTTGGCGTGGACTTAGGAAGTTTGTATCAAGTTTGGTGCTGTTTTGGCGTGGACTTAGGAAGTTTGTACCAAGTTTGTTACTGTTTTGGCGTGGACTTAGGAAGTTTGTACCAAGTTTGTTACTGTTTTGGCGTGGACTTAGGAAGTTTGTACCTAGTTTGTTTCTGTTTTGGCGTGGACTTAGGAAGTTTGTACAAAGTTTAGTGCTGTTTTGGCGTGGACTTAGGAAGTTTGTACCAAGTTTGTTACTGTTTTGGCGTGGACTTAGGAAGTTTGTACCAAGTTTGGTGCTGTTTTGGCGTGGACTTAGGAAGTTTGTACCAAGTTTGGTGCTGTTTTGGCGTGGACTTAGGAAGTTTGTACCAAGTTTGTTACTGTTTTGGCGTGGACTTAGGAAGTTTGTATCAAGTTTGGTGCTGTTTTGGCGTGGACTTAGGAAGTTTGTACCAAGTTTGTTACTGTTTTGGCGTGGACTTAGGAAGTTTGTATCAAGTTTGGTGCTGTTTTGGCGTGGACTTAGGAAGTTTGTACCTAGTTTGTTACTGTTTTGGCGTCGTCTTAGGAAGTTTGTACCAAGTTTGCAAGTGTTTTTGGGTAGTTTTAAGAAGTTTCTACAAAGTTTGTATTTGACACTCTGTTGCAACTCTGTTGGAATTCGGGTAGTTGTAGGAAGTTTGTTCCAAGTTTGTTACTGTTTTGGCGTGGACTTAGGAAGTTTGTACCAAGTTTGGTGCTGTTTTGGCGTGGACTTAGGAAGTTTGTACCAAGTTTGGTGCTGTTTTGGCGTGGACTAAGGAAGTTTGTACCAAGTTTGTTACTGTTTTGGCGTTGACTTAGGAAGTTTGTACCAAGTTTGGTGCTGTTTTGGCGTCGTCTTAGGAAGTTTGTACCAAGTTTGGTGCTGTTTTGGCGTGGACTTAGGAAGTTTGTACCAAGTTTGTTACTGTTTTGGCGTGGACTTAGGAAGTTTGTACCAAGTTTGCAAGTGTTTTTGGGTAGTTTTAAGAAGTTTCTACAAAGTTTGTATTTGACACTCTGTTGCAACTCTGTTGGAATTCGGGTAGTTGTAGGAAGTTTGTACCAAGTTTGTTACTGTTTTGGCGTGGTCTTAGGAAGTTTGTACCAAGTTTGTTACTGTTTTGGCGTGGACTTAGGAAGTTTGTTCCAAGTTTGCAAGTGCTTTTGGGTAGTTTTAAGAAGTTTCTACAAAGTTTGTATTTGACACTCTGTTGCAACTCTGTTGGAATTCGGGTAGTTGTAGGAAGTTTGTTCCAAGTTTGGTGCTGTTTTGGCGTGGACTCAGGAAGTTTGTACCAAGTTTGGTGCTGTTTTGGCGTGGTCTTAGGAAGTTTGTACCAAGTTTGGTGTTGTTTTGGCGTGGACTTAGGAAGTTTGTACCAAGTTTGCAAGTGTTTTGGCGTGGACTTAGGAAGTTTGTACCAAGTTTGCAAGTGTTTTTGGGTAGTTTTAAGAAGTTTCTACAAAGTTTGTATTTGACACTCTGTTGCAACTCTGTTGGAATTCGGGTAGTTGTAGGAAGTTTGTTCCAAGTTTGGTGCTGTTTTGGCGTGGACTCAGGAAGTTTGTACCAAGTTTGGTGCTGTTTTGGCGTGGATTTAGGAAGTTTGTACCAAGTTTGCAAGTGTTTTTGGGTAGTTTTAAGAAGTTTCTACAAAGTTTGTATTTGACACTCTGTTGCAACTCTGTTGGAATTCGGGTAGTTGTAGGAAGTTTGTACCAAGTTTGTTACTGTTTTGGCGTGGACTTAGGAAGTTTGTACCAAGTTTGGTGCTGTTTTGGCGTGGACTTAGGAAGTTTGTACCAAGTTTGCAAGTGTTTTTGGGTAGTTTTAAGAAGTTTCTACAAAGTTTGTATTTGACACTCGGTTGCAACTCTGTTGGAATTCGGGTAGTTGTAGGAAGTTTGTACCAAGTTTGTTACTGTTTTGGCGTGGACTTAGGAAGTTTGTACCAAGTTTGGTGCTGTTTTGGCGTGGACTTAGGAAGTTTGTACCAAGTTTGCAAGTGTTTTTGGGTAGTTTTAAGAAGTTTCTACAAAGTTTGTATTTGACACTCTGTTGCAACTCTGTTGGAATTCGGGTAGTTGTAGGAAGTTTGTACCAAGTTTGTTACTGTT
This sequence comes from Anopheles atroparvus, assembly GCA_914969975.1. NCBI lineage: Eukaryota > Metazoa > Arthropoda > Insecta > Diptera > Culicidae > Anopheles > Anopheles atroparvus. Next base: position 446,243 of record CAJZCY010000018.1, on the reverse strand, counting down.
TGGGCGTGGACTTAGGAAGTTTGTACCAAGTTTGGTGCTGTTTTGGCGTGGACTTAGGAAGTTTGTTCCAAGTTTGTTACTGTTTTGGCGTCGTCTTAGGAAGTTTGTACCAAGTTTGCAAGTGTTTTTGGGTAGTTTTAAGAAGTTTCTACAAAGTTTGTATTTGACACTCTGTTGCAACTCTGTTGGAATTCGGGTAGTTGTAGGAAGTTTGTACCAAGTTTGTTACTGTTTGGGCGTGGACTTAGGAAGTTTGTACCAAGTTTGGTGCTGTTTTGGCGTGGACTTAGGAAGTTTGTACCAAGTTTGGTGCTGTTTTGGCGTGGACTTAGGAAGTTTGTACCAAGTTTGCAAGTGTTTTTGGGTAGTTTTAAGAAGTTTCTACAAAGTTTGTATTTGACACTCTGTTGCAACTCTGTTGGAATTCGGGTAGTTGTAGGAAGTTTGTACCAAGTTTGTTACTGTTTTGGCGTGGACTTAGGAAGTTTGTACCAAGTTTGTTACTGTTTTGGCGTGGACTTAGGAAGTTTGTACCAAGTTTGCAAGTGTTTTTGGGTAGTTTTAAGAAGTTTCTACAAAGTTTGTATTTGACACTCTGTTGCAACTCTGTTGGAATTCGGGTAGTTGTAGGAAGTTTGTACCAAGTTTGTTACTGTTTGGGCGTGGACTTAGGAAGTTTGTACCAAGTTTGGTGCTGTTTTGGCGTGGACTTAGGAAGTTTGTTCCAAGTTTGTTACTGTTTTGGCGTCGTCTTAGGAAGTTTGTACCAAGTTTGCAAGTGTTTTTGGGTAGTTTTAAGAAGTTTCTACAAAGTTTGTATTTGACACTCTGTTGCAACTCTGTTGGAATTCGGGTAGTTGTAGGAAGTTTGTACCAAGTTTGTTACTGTTTTGGCGTGGAATAAGGAAGTTTGTACCAAGTTTGGTGCTGTTTTGGCGTGGACTTAGGAAGTTTGTACCAAGTTTGCAAGTGTTTTTGGGTAGTTTTAAGAAGTTTCTACAAAGTTTGTATTTGACACTCTGTTGCAACTCTGCTGGAATTCGGGTAGTTGTAGGAAGTTTGTACCAAGTTTGTTACTGTTTTGGCGTGGACTTAGGAAGTTTGTACCAAGTTTGTTACTGTTTTGGCGTGGTCTTAGGAAGTTTGTACCAAGTTTGCAAGTGTTTTTGGGTAGTTTTAAGAAGTTTCTACAAAGTTTGTATTTGACACTCTGTTGCAACTCTGTTGGAATTCGGGTAGTTGTAGGAAGTTTGTACCAAGTTTGTTACTGTTTTGGCGTGGACTTAGGAAGTTTGTACCAAGTTTGTTACTGTTTTGGCGTGGTCTTAGGAAGTTTGTACCAAGTTTGCAAGTGTTTTTGGGTAGTTTTAAGAAGTTTCTACAAAGTTTGTATTTGACACTCTGTTGCAACTCTGTTGGAATTCGGGTAGTTGTAGGAAGTTTGTACCAAGTTTGTTACTGTTTTGGCGTGGACTTAGGAAGTTTGTACCAAGTTTGGTGCTGTTTTGGCGTGGACTTAGGAAGTTTGTACCAAGTTTGCAAGTGTTTTTGGGTAGTTTTAAGAAGTTTCTACAAAGTTTGTTTTTTGACACTCTGTTGCAACTCTGTTGGAATTCGGGTAGTTGTAGGAAGTTTGTACCAAGTTTGTTACTGTTTTGGCGTGGACTTAGGAAGTTTGTACCAAGTTTGGTGCTGTTTTGGCGTGGACTTAGGAAGTTTGTACCAAGTTTGCAAGTGTTTTTGGGTAGTTTTAAGAAGTTTCTACAAAGTTTGTATTTGACACTCTGTTGCAACTCTGTTGGAATTCGGGTAGTTGTAGGAAGTTTGTACCAAGTTTGTTACTGTTTTGGCGTGGACTTAGGAAGTTTGTACCAAGTTTGGTGCTGTTTTGGCGTGGACTTTGGAAGTTTGTACCAAGTTTGCAAGTGTTTTTGGGTAGTTTTAAGAAGTTTCTACAAAGTTTGTATTTGACACTCTGTTGCAACTCTGTTGGAATTCGGGTAGTTGTAGGAAGTTTGTACCAAGTTTGTTACTGTTTTGGCGTGGACTTAGGAAGTTTGTACCAAGTTTGGTGCTGTTTTGGCGTGGACTTAGGAAGTTTGTACCAAGTTTGCAAGTGTTTTTGGGTAGTTTTAAGAAGTTTCTACAAAGTTTGTATTTGACACTCTGTTGCAACTCTGTTGGAATTCGGGTAGTTGTAGGAAGTTTGTACCAAGTTTGTTACTGTTTTGGCGTGGACTTAGGAAGTTTGTACCAAGTTTGGTGCTGTTTTGGCGTGGACTTAGGAAGTTTGTACCAAGTTTGCAAGTGTTTTTGGGTAGTTTTAAGAAGTTTCTACAAAGTTTGTATTTGACACTCTGTTGCAACTCTGTTGGAATTCGGGTAGTTGTAGGAAGTTTGTACCTAGTTTGTTACTGTTTTGGCGTGGACTTAGGAAGTTTGTACCAAGTTTGTTACTGTTTTGGCGTGGACTTAGGAAGTTTGTACCAAGTTTGGTGCTGTTTTGGCGTGGACTCAGGAAGTTTGTACCAAGTTTGCAAGTGTTTTTGGGTAGTTTTAAGAAGTTTCTACAAAGTTTGTATTTGACACTCTGTTGCAACTCTGTTGGAATTCGGGTAGTTGTAGGAAGTTTGTACCAAGTTTGTTACTGTTTTGGCGTGGACTTAGGAAGTTTGTACCAAGTTTGTTACTGTTTTGGCGTGGACTTAGGAAGTTTGTACCTAGTTTGTTTCTGTTTTGGCGTGGACTTAGGAAGTTTGTACCAAGTTTGGTGCTGTTTTGGCGTGGACTTAGGAAGTTTGTACCAAGTTTGTTACTGTTTTGGCGTGGACTTAGGAAGTTTGTACCAAGTTTGGTGCTGTTTTGGCGTGGACTCAGGAAGTTTGTACCAAGTTTGCAAGTGTTTTTGGGTAGTTTTAAGAAGTTTCTACAAAGTTTGTATTTGACACTCTGTTGCAACTCTGTTGGAATTCGGGTAGTTGTAGGAAGTTTGTACCAAGTTTGTTACTGTTTTGGCGTGGACTTAGGAAGTTTGTACCAAGTTTGGTGCTGTTTTGGCGTGGACTTAGGAAGTTTGTACCAAGTTTGCAAGTGTTTTTGGGTAGTTTTAAGAAGTTTCTACAAAGTTTGTATTTGACACTCTGTTGCAACTCTGTTGGAATTCGGGTAGTTGTAGGAAGTTTGTACCAAGTTTGTTACTGTTTTGGCGTGGACTTAGGAAGTTTGTACCAAGTTTGGTGCTGTTTTGGCGTGGACTTAGGAAGTTTGTTCCAAGTTTGTTACTGTTTTGGCGTGGACTTAGGAAGTTTGTACCAAGTTTGTTACTGTTTTGGCGTGGTCTTAGGAAGTTTGTACCAAGTTTGGTGCTGTTTTGGCGTCGTCTTAGGAAGTTTGTACCAAGTTTGCAAGTGTTTTTGGGTAGTTTTAAGAAGTTTCTACAAAGTTTGTATTTGACACTCTGTTGCAACTCTGTTGGAATTCGGGTAGTTGTAGGAAGTTTGTACCAAGTTTGTTACTGTTTTGGCGTGGACTTAGGAAGTTTGTACCAAGTTTGCAAGTGTTTTTGGGTAGTTTTAAGAAGTTTCTACAAAGTTTGTATTTGACACTCTGTTGCAACTCTGTTGGAATTCGGGTAGTTGTAGGAAGTTTGTACCAAGTTTGTTACTGTTTTGGCGTGGACTTAGGAAGTTTGTACCAAGTTTGCAAGTGTTTTTGGGTAGTTTTAAGAAGTTTCTACAAAGTTTGTATTTGACACTCTGTTGCAACTCTGTTGGAATTCGGGTAGTTGTAGGAAGTTTGTACCAAGTTTGTTACTGTTTTGGCGTGGACTTAGGAAGTTTGTACCAAGTTTGCAAGTGTTTTTGGGTAGTTTTAAGAAGTTTCTACAAAGTTTGTATTTGACACTCTGTTGCAACTCTGTTGGAATTCGGGTAGTTGTAGGAAGTTTGTACCAAGTTTGTTACTGTTTTGGCGTGGACTTAGGAAGTTTGTACCAAGTTTGCAAGTGTTTTTGGGTAGTTTTAAGAAGTTTCTACAAAGTTTGTATTTGACACTCTGTTGCAACTCTGTTGGAATTCGGGTAGTTGTAGGAAGTTTGTACCAAGTTTGTTACTGTTTTGGCGTGGACTTAGGAAGTTTGTACCAAGTTTGTTACTGTTTTGGCGTGGACTTAGGAAGTTTGTATCAAGTTTGGTGCTGTTTTGGCGTGGACTTAGGAAGTTTGTACTAAGTTTGGTGCTGTTTTGGCGTGGACTTAGGAAGTTTGTACCAAGTTTGGTGCTGTTTTGGCGTGGATTTAGGAAGTTTGTTCCAAGTTTGTTACTGTTTTGGCGTCGTCTTAGGAAGTTTGTACCAAGTTTGCAAGTGTTTTTGGGTAGTTTTAAGAAGTTTCTACAAAGTTTGTATTTGACACTCTGTTGCAACTCTGTTGGAATTCGGGTAGTTGTAGGAAGTTTGTACCAAGTTTGTTACTGTTTTGGCGTGGACTTAGGAAGTTTGTACCAAGTTTGCAAGTGTTTTTGGGTAGTTTTAAGAAGTTTCTACAAAGTTTGAATTTGACACTCTGTTGCAACTCTGTTGGAATTCGGGTAGTTGTAGGAAGTTTGTACCAAGTTTGTTACTGTTTTGGCGTGGACTTAGGAAGTTTGTACCAAGTTTGGTGCTGTTTTGGCGTGGACTTAGGAAGTTTGTACCAAGTTTGCAAGTGTTTTTGGGTAGTTTTAAGAAGTTTCTACAAAGTTTGTATTTGACACTCTGTTGCAACTCTGTTGGAATTCGGGTAGTTGTAGGAAGTTTGTACCAAGTTTGTTACTGTTTTGGCGTGGACTTAGGAAGTTTGTACCAAGTTTGGTGCTGTTTTGGCGTGGACTTAGGAAGTTTGTACCAAGTTTGCAAGTGTTTTTGGGTAGTTTTAAGAAGTTTCTACAAAGTTTGTATTTGACACTCTGTTGCAACTCTGTTGGAATTCGGGTAGTTGTAGGAAGTTTGTACCAAGTTTGTTACTGTTTTGGCGTGGACTTAGGAAGTTTGTACCAAGTTTGGTGCTGTTTTGGCGTGGACTTAGGAAGTTTGTACCAAGTTTGCAAGTGTTTTTGGGTAGTTTTAAGAAGTTTCTACAAAGTTTGTATTTGACACTCTGTTGCAACTCTGTTGGAATTCGGGTAGTTGTAGGAAGTTTGTTCCAAGTTTGTTACTGTTTTGGCGTGGACTTAAGAAGTTTGTACCAAGTTTGGTGCTGTTTTGGCGTGGACTTAGGAAGTTTGTACCAAGTTTGTTACTGTTTTGGCGTGGACTTAGGAAGTTTGTACCAAGTTTGGTGCTGTTTTGGCGTGGACTTAGGAAGTTTGTACCAAGTTTGCAAGTGTTTTTGGGTAGTTTTAAGAAGTTTCTACAAAATTTGTATTTGACACTCTGTTGCAACTCTGTTGGAATTCGGGTAGTTGTAGGAAGTTTGTACCAAGTTTGTTACTGTTTTGGCGTGGACTTAGGAAGTTTGTTCCAAGTTTGGTGCTGTTTTGGCGTGGACTTAGGAAGTTTGTACCTAGTTTGTTACTGTTTTGGCGCGGACTTTAGAAGTTTGTACCAAGTTTGGTAGTGTTTTGGCGTGGACTTAGGAAGTTTGTACCAAGTTTGGTGCTGTTTTGGCGCGGACTTAGGAAGTTTGTACCAAGTTTGGTGCTGTTTTGGCGTGGACTTAGGAAGTTTGTACCAAGTTTGTTACTGTTTTGGCGTGGACTTAGGAAGTTTGTACCAAGTTTGGTAGTGTTTTGGCGTGGACTTAGGAAGTTTGTACCAAGTTTGGTGCTGTTTTGGCGTGGACTTAGGAAGTTTGTACCAAGTTTGGTGCTGTTTTGGCGTGGACTTAGGAAGTTTGTACCAAGTTTGGTGCTGTTTTGGCGTGGACTTAGAAAGTTTGTACCAAGTTTGCAAGTGTTTTTGGGTAGTTTTAAGAAGTTTCTAAAAAGTTTGTATTTGACACTCTGTTACAACTCTGTTGGAATTCGGGTAGTTGTAGGAAGTTTGTACCAAGTTTGGTAGTGTTTTGGCGTGGACTTAGGAAGTTTGTACCAAGTTTGGTGCTGTTTTGGCGTGGACTTAGGAAGTTTGTACCAAGTTTGGTGCTGTTTTGGCGTGGACTTAGGAAGTTTGTACCAAGTTTGGTGCTGTTTTGGCGTGGACTTAGGAAGTTTGTACCAAGTTTGGTGCTGTTTTGGCGTGGACTTAGGAAGTTTGTACCAAGTTTGGTGCTGTTTTGGCGTGGACTTAGGAAGTTTGTACTAAGTTTGCAAGTGTTTTTGGGTAGTTTTAAGAAGTTTCTAAAAAGTTTGTATTTGACACTCTGTTGCAACTCTGTTGGAATTCGGGTAGTTGTAGGAAGTTTGTTCCAAGTTTGTTACTGTTTTGGCGTGGACTTAAGAAGTTTGTACCAAGTTTGGTGCTGTTTTGGCGTGGACTTAGGAAGTTTGTACCAAGTTTGTTACTGTTTTGGCGTGGACTTAGGAAGTTTGTACCAAGTTTGGTGCTGTTTTGGCGTGGACTTAGGAAGTTTGTACCAAGTTTGCAAGTGTTTTTGGGTAGTTTTAAGAAGTTTCTACAAAGTTTGTATTTGACACTCTGTTGCAACTCTGTTGGAATTCGGGTAGTTGTAGGAAGTTTGTACCAAGTTTGTTACTGTTTTGGCGTGGACTTAGGAAGTTTGTACCAAGTTTGGTGCTGTTTTGGCGTGGACTTAGGAAGTTTGTACCTAGTTTGTTACTGTTTTGGCGCGGACTTTAGAAGTTTGTACCAAGTTTGGTAGTGTTTTGGCGTGGACTTAGGAAGTTTGTACCAAGTTTGGTGCTGTTTTGGCGCGGACTTAGGAAGTTTGTACCAAGTTTGGTGCTGTTTTGGCGTGGACTTAGGAAGTTTGTACCAAGTTTGTTACTGTTTTGGCGTGGACTTAGGAAGTTTGTACCAAGTTTGGTAGTGTTTTGGCGTGGACTTAGGAAGTTTGTACCAAGTTTGGTGCTGTTTTGGCGTGGACTTAGGAAGTTTGTACCAAGTTTGGTGCTGTTTTGGCGTGGACTTAGGAAGTTTGTACCAAGTTTGGTGCTGTTTTGGCGTGGACTTAGAAAGTTTGTACCAAGTTTGCAAGTGTTTTTGGGTAGTTTTAAGAAGTTTCTAAAAAGTTTGTATTTGACACTCTGTTACAACTCTGTTGGAATTCGGGTAGTTGTAGGAAGTTTGTACCAAGTTTGGTAGTGTTTTGGCGTGGACTTAGGAAGTTTGTACCAAGTTTGGTGCTGTTTTGGCGTGGACTTAGGAAGTTTGTACCAAGTTTGGTGCTGTTTTGGCGTGGACTTAGGAAGTTTGTACCAAGTTTGGTGCTGTTTTGGCGTGGACTTAGGAAGTTTGTACCAAGTTTGTAACTGTTTTGGCGTGGACTTAGGAAGTTTGTACCAAGTTTGTTACTGTTTTGGCGTGGACTTAGGAAGTTTGTACCAAGTTTGCAAGTGTTTTTGGGTAGTTTTAAGAAGTTTCTACAAAGTTTGTATTTGACACTCTGTTGCAACTCTGTTGGAATTCGGGTAGTTGTAGGAAGTTTGTACCAAGTTTGGTGCTGTTTTGGCGTGGACTTAGGAAGTTTGTACCAAGTTTGGTGCTGTTTTGGCGTGGACTTAGGAAGTTTGTACTAAGTTTGCAAGTGTTTTTGGGTAGTTTTAAGAAGTTTCTAAAAAGTTTGTTTTTGACACTCTGTTGCAACTCTGTTGGAATTCGGGTAGTTGTAGGAAGTTTGTACCAAGTTTGGTGCTGTTTTGGCGTGGCCTTAGGCAGTTTGTACCAAGTTTGTTACTGTTTCGGCGTGGACTTAGGAAGATCGTCCCAAGTTTGGTGCTGTTTTGGCGTGGACTTAGGAAGTTTGTACCAAGTTTGGTGCTGTTTTGGCGTGGACTTAGGAAGTTTGTACCAAGCTTGGTGCTGTTTTGGCGTGGACTTAGGAAGTTTGTACCAAGTTTGGTGCTATTTTGGCGTGGACTTAGGAAGTTTGTATCAAGTTTGGTGCTGTTTTGGCGTGGACTTAGGAAGTTTGTACCAAGTTTGTTACTGTTTTGGCGTGGACTTAGGAAGTTTGTTTCAAGTTTGGTGCTGTTTTGGCGAGGACTTAGAAAGTTTGTATCAAGTTTGGTGCTGTTTTGGCGTGGACTTAGGAAGTTTGTACCAAGTTTGTTACTGTTTTGGCGTGGACTTAGGAAGTTTGTACCAAGTTTGTTACTGTTTTGGCGTGGACTTAGAAAGTTTGTACCAAGTTTGGTGCTGTTTTGGCGTGGACTTAGGAAGTTTGTACCAAGTTTGTTACTGTTTTGGCGTGGACTTAGGAAGTTTGTATCAAGTTTGGTGCTGTTTTGGCGTGGACTTAGAAAGTTTGTATCAAGTTTGGTGCTGTTTTGGCGTGGACTTAGAAAGTTTGTATCAAGTTTGGTGCTGTTTTGGCGTGGACTTAGGAAGTTTGTACCTAGTTTGTTTCTGTTTTGGCGTGGACTTAGGAAGTTTGTACCAAGTTTGTTTCTGTTTTGGCGCGGACTTACGAAGTTTGTACCAAGTTTGGTGCTGTTTTGGCGTGGACTTAGGAAGTTTGTACCAAGTTTGTTACTGTTTTGGCGTGGACTTAGGAAGTTTGTACCAAGTTTGTTACTGTTTTGGCGTGGACTTAGGAAGTTTGTACCTAGTTTGTTACTGTTTTGGCGTGGACTTAGGAAGTTTGTACCAAGTTTGTTACTGTTTTGGCGTGGACTTAGGAAGTTTGTATCAAGTTTGGTGCTGTTTTGGCGTGGACTTAGGAAGTTTGTACCAAGTTTGGTGATGTTTTGGCGTGGACTTACGAAGTTTGTACCAAGTTTGGTGCTGTTTTGGCGTGGACTTAGGAAGTTTGTACCAAGTTTGTTACTGTTTTGGCGTGGACTTAGGAAGTTTGTATCAAGTTTGGTGCTGTTTTGGCGTGGACTTTGAAAGTTTGTATCAAGTTTGGTGCTGTTTTGGCGTGGACTTAGGAAGTTTGTACCTAGTTTGTTTCTGTTTTGGCGTGGACTTAGGAAGTTTGTATCAAGTTTGGTGCTGTTTTGGCGTGGACTTAGGAAGTTTGTACCAAGTTTGGTGCTGTTTTGGCGTGGACTTAGGAAGTTTGTACCAAGTTTGTTACTGTTTTGGCGTGGACTTAGGAACTTTGCACCAAGTTTGTTACTGTTTTGGCGTGGACTTAGGAAGTTTGTACCAAGTTTGGTGCTGTTTTGGCGTGGACTTAGGAAGTTTGTACCAAGTTTGGTGCTGTTTTGGCGTGGACTTAGGAAGTTTGTATCAAGTTTGGTGCTGTTTTGGCGTGGACTTAGGAAGTTTGTATCAAGTTTGGTGCTGTTTTGGCGTGGACTTAGAAAGTTTGTATCAAGTTTGGTGCTGTTTTGGCGTGGACTTAGAAAGTTTGTATCAAGTTTGTTACTGTTTTGGCGTGGACTTAGGAACTTTGCACCAAGTTTGTTACTGTTTTGGCGTGGACTTAGGAAGTTTGTACCAAGTTTGGTGCTGTTTTGGCGTGGACTTAGGAAGTTTGTATCAAGTTTGGTGCTGTTTTGGCGTGGACTTAGGAAGTTTGTACCAAGTTTGTTACTGTTTTGGCGTGGACTTAGGAAGTTTGTTTCAAGTTTGGTGCTGTTTTGGCGAGGACTTAGAAAGTTTGTACCTAGTTTGTTTCTGTTTTGGCGTGGACTTAGGAAGTTTGTACCAAGTTTGTTTCTGTTTTGGCGCGGACTTACGAAGTTTGTACCAAGTTTGGTGCTGTTTTGGCGTGGACTTAGGAAGTTTGTACCAAGTTTGTTACTGTTTTGGCGTGGACTTAGGAAGTTTGTACCAAGTTTGTTACTGTTTTGGCGTGGACTTAGGAAGTTTGTACCTAGTTTGTTACTGTTTTGGCGTGGACTAAGGAAGTTTGTACCAAGTTTGTTACTGTTTTGGCGTGGACTTAGGAAGTTTGTATCAAGTTTGGTGCTGTTTTGGCGTGGACTTAGGAAGTTTGTACCAAGTTTGGTGATGTTTTGGCGTGGACTTACGAAGTTTGTACCAAGTTTGGTGCTGTTTTGGCGTGGACTTAGGAAGTTTGTACCAAGTTTGTTACTGTTTTGGCGTGGACTTAGGAAGTTTGTATCAAGTTTGGTGCTGTTTTGGCGTGGACTTAGGAAGTTTGTACCAAGTTTGGTGCTGTTTTGGCGTGGACTTAGGAAGTTTGTACCAAGTTTGTTACTGTTTTGGCGTGGACTTAGGAACTTTGCACCAAGTTTGTTACTGTTTTGGCGTGGACTTAGGAAGTTTGTACCAAGTTTGGTGCTGTTTTGGCGTGGACTTAGGAAGTTTGTACCAAGTTTGGTGCTGTTTTGGCGTGGACTTAGGAAGTTTGTACCAAGTTTGCAAGTGTTTTGGGTAGTTTTAAGAAGTTTCTACCAAGTTTGTATTTGACACTCTGTTGCAACTCTGTTGGAATTCGGGTAGTTGTAGGAAGTTTGTACCAAGTTTGTTACTGTTTTGGCGTGGACTTAGGAAGTTTGTACCAAGTTTGTTACTGTTTTGGCGTGGACTTAGGAAGTTTGTACCAAGTTTGGTGCTGTTTTGGCGTGGACTTAGGAAGTTTGTACCAAGTTTGCAAGTGTTTTTGGGTAGTTTTAAGAAGTTTCTACAAAGTTTGTATTTGACACTCTGTTGCAACTCTGTTGGAATTCGGGTAGTTGTAGGAAGTTTGTACCAAGTTTGTTACTGTTTTGGCGTGGTCTTAGGAAGTTTGTACCAAGTTTGGTGCTGTTTTGGCGTGGACTTAGGAAGTTTGTACCAAGTTTGGTGCTGTTTTGGCGTGGACTTAGGAAGTTTGTACCAAGTTTGGTGCTGTTTTGGCGTGGACTTAGGAAGTTTGTACCTAGTTTGTTTCTGTTTTGGCGTGGACTTAGGAAGTTTGTACCAAGTTTGGTGCTGTTTTGGCGTGGACTTAGGAAGTTTGTACCAAGTTTGTTATTGTTTTGGCGTGGACTTAGGAAGTTTGTACCAAGTTTGTTACTGTTTTGGCGTGGACTTAGAAAGTTTGTATCAAGTTTGTTACTGTTTTGGCGTGGACTTAGGAAGTTTGTATCAAGTTTGGTGCTGTTTTGGCGTGGACTTAGAAAGTTTGTATCAAGTTTGGTGCTGTTTTGGCGTGGACTTAGGAAGTTTGAACCAAGTTTGGTGCTGTTTTGGCGCGGACTTACGAAGTTTGTACCAAGTTTGGTGCTGTTTTGGCGTGGACTTAGGAAGTTTGTACCAAGTGTGTTACTGTTTTGGCGTGGACTTAGGAAGTTTGTATCAAGTTTGGTGCTGTTTTGGCGTGGACTTAGGAAGTTTGTACCTTGTTTGTTACTGTTTTGGCGTGGACTTAGGAAGTTTGTACCAAGTTTGTTACTGTTTTGGCGTGGACTTAGGAAGTTTGTACCTAGTTTGTTTCTGTTTTGGCGTGGACTTAGGAAGTTTGTACCAAGTTTGTTACTGTTTTGGCGTGGACTTAGGAAGTTTGTACCAAGTTTGTTACTGTTTTGGCGTGGACTTAGGAAGTTTGTACCAAGTTTGGTGCTGTTTTGGCGTGGACTTAGGAAGTTTGTATCAAGTTTGGTGCTGTTTTGGCGTGGACTTAGGAAGTTTGTACCTAGTTTGTTTCTGTTTTGGCGTGGACTTAGGAAGTTTGTACCAAGTTTGTTACTGTTTTGGCGTGGACTTAGGAAGTTTGTACCAAGTTTGGTGCTGTTTTGGCGTGGACTTAGGAAGTTTGTACCTAGTTTGTTACTGTTTTGGCGTGGACTTAGGAAGTTTGTACCAAGTTTGGTGCTGTTTTTTCCTAAGTCCACGCCAAAACAACACCAAACTTGATACAAACTTCCTAAGTCCACGCCAAAACAGTAACAAACTTGGTACAAACTTCCTAAGTCCACGCCAAAACAGTAACAAACTTAGTACAAACTTCCTAAGTCCACGCCAAAACAGTAACAAACTTGGTACAAACTTCCTAAGTCCACGCCAAAACAGTAACAAACTTGGTACAAACTTCCTAAGTCCACGCCAAAACAACACCAAACTTGATACAAACTTCCTAAGTCCACGCCAAAACAGTAACAAACTTGGTACAAACTTCGTAAGTCCGCGCCAAAACAGAAACAAACTTGGTACAAACTTCCTAAGTCAACGCCAAAACAGAAACAAACTAGGTACAAACTTCCTAAGTCCACGCCAAAACAGTAACAAACTTGGTAAAAACTTCCTAAGTCCACGCCAAAACAGCACCAAACTTGATACAAACTTCCTAAGTCCACGCCAAAACAGTAACAAACTTGGTACAAACTTCCTAAGTCCACGCCAAAACAACACCAAACTTGATACAAACTTCCTAAGTCCACGCCAAAACAGTAACAAACTTGGTACAAACTTCCTAAGTCCACGCCAAAACAGTAACAAACTTGGTACAAACTTCCTAAGTCCACGCCAAAACAGTAACAAACTTGGTACAAACTTCCTAAGTCCACGCCAAAACAGCACCAAACTTGGTACAAACTTCGTAAGTCCGCGCCAAAACAGAAACAAACTTGGTACAAACTTCCTAAGTCCACGCCAAAACAGTAACAAACTTGGTACAAACTTCCTAAGTCCACGCCAAAACAGTAACAAACTTGATACAAACTTTCTAAGTCCACGCCAAAACAGCACCAAACTTGATACAAACTTCCTAAGTCCACGCCAAAACAGTAACAAACTTGGTACAAACTTCCTAAGTCCACGCCAAAACAACACCAAACTTGATACAAACTTCCTAAGTCCACGCCAAAACAGTAACAAACTTGGTACAAACTTCCTAAGTCCACGCCAAAACAGTAACAAACTTGGTACAAACTTCCTAAGTCCACGCCAAAACAGTAACAAACTTGGTACAAACTTCCTAAGTCCACGCCAAAACAGCACCAAACTTGGTACAAACTTCGTAAGTCCGCGCCAAAACAGAAACAAACTTGGTACAAACTTCCTAAGTCAACGCCAAAACAGAAACAAACTAGGTACAAACTTCCTAAGTCCACGCCAAAACAGTAACAAACTTGGTAAAAACTTCCTAAGTCCACGCCAAAACAGTAACAAACTTGATACAAACTTTCTAAGTCCACGCCAAAACAGCACCAAACTTGATACAAACTTCCTAAGTCCACGCCAAAACAGTAACAAACTTGGTACAAACTTCCTAAGTCCACGCCAAAACAGTAACAAACTTGGTACAAACTTCCTAAGTCCACGCCAAAACAGTAACAAACTTGGTACAAACTTCCTAAGTCCACGCCAAAACAACACCAAACTTGATACAAACTTCCTAAGTCCACGCCAAAACAGTAACAAACTTGGTACAAACTTCCTAAGTCCACGCCAAAACAGTAACAAACTTGGTACAAACTTCCTAAGTCCACGCCAAAACAGTAACAAACTTGGTACAAACTTCCTAAGTCCACGCCAAAACAGTAACAAACTTGGTACAAACTTCCTAAGTCCACGCCAAAACAGCACCAAACTTGATACAAACTTTCTAAGTCCACGCCAAAACAGCACCAAACTTGATACAAACTTTCTAAGTCCACGCCAAAACAGTAACAAACTTGGTACAAGCTTCCTAAGTCCACGCCAAAACAGCACCAAACTTGGTACAAACTTCGTAAGTCCGCGCCAAAACAGAAACAAACTTGGTACAAACTTCCTAAGTCCACGGCAAAACAGTATAAAACTTGGTACAAACTTCCTAAGTCCACGCCAAAACAGTAACAAACTTGGTACAAACTTCCTAAGTCCACGCCAAAACAGCACCAAACTTGGTACAAACTTCCTAAGTCCACAACAAAACAGTAACAAACTTGGTACAAACTTCCTAAGTCCACGCCAAAACAGCACCAAACTTGATACAAACTTTCTAAGTCCACGCCAAAACAGCACCAAACTTGATACAAACTTCCTAAGTCCACGCCAAAACAGTAACAAACTTGGTACAAACTTCCTAAGTCCACGCCAAAACAGTAACAAACTTGGTACAAACTTCCTAAGTCCACGCCAAAACAGCACCAAACTTGGTACAAACTTCCTAAGTCCACGCCAAAACAGTAACAAACTTGGTACAAACTTCCTAAGTCCACGCCAAAACAGTAACAAACTTGGTACAAACTTCCTAAGTCCACGCCAAAACAGTAACAAACTTGGTACAAACTTCCTAAGTCCACGCCAAAACAGTAACAAACTTGGTACAAACTTCCTAAGTCCACGCCAAAACAGTAACAAACTTGGTACAAACTTCCTAAGTCCACGCCAAAACAGTAACAAACTTGGTACAAACTTCCTAAGTCCACGCCAAAACAGTAACAAACTTGGTACAAACTTCCTAAGTCCACGCCAAAACAGCACCAAACTTGGTACAAACTTCCTAAGTCCACGCCAAAACAGTAACAAACTTGGTACAAACTTCCTAAGTCCACGCCAAAACAGAAACAAACTAGGTACAAACTTCCTAAGTCCACGCCAAAACAGCACCAAACTTGATACAAACTTCCTAAGTCCATGCCAAAACAGTAACAAACTTGGTACAAACTTCCTAAGTCCACGCCAAAACAGCACCAAACTTGGTACAAACTTCCTAAGTCCACGCCAAAACAGTAACAAACTTGGTACAAACTTCCTAAGTCCACGCCAAAACAGCACCAAACTTGGTACAAACTTCCTAAGTCCACGCCAAAACAGAAACAAACTAGGTACAAACTTCCTAAGTCCACGCCAAAACAGTAACAAACTTGGTACAAACTTCCTAAGTCCACGCCAAAACAGTAACAAACTTGGTACAAACTTCCTAAGTCCACGCCAAAACAGTAACAAACTTGGTACAAACTTCCTAAGTCCACGCCAAAACAGTAACAAACTTGGTACAAACTTCCTAAGTCCACGCCAAAACAGTAACAAACTTGGTACAAACTTCCTAAGTCCACGCCAAAACAGTAACAAACTTGGTACAAACTTCCTAAGTCCACGCCAAAACAGTAACAAACTTGGTACAAACTTCCTAAGTCCACGCCAAAACAGTAACAAACTTGGTACAAACTTCCTAAGTCCACGCCAAAACAGTAACAAACTTGGTACAAACTTCCTAAGTCCACGCCAAAACAGTAACAAACTTGGTACAAACTTCCTAAGTCCACGCCAAAACAGAAACAAACTAGGTACAAACTTCCTAAGTCCACGCCAAAACAGTAACAAACTTGGTACAAACTTCCTAAGTCCACGCCAAAACAGTAACAAACTTGGTACAAACTTCCTAAGTCCACGCCAAAACAGCACCAAACTTGATACAAACTTCCTAAGTCCACGCCAAAACAGTAACAAACTTGGTACAAACTTCCTAAGTCCACGCCAAAACAGCACCAAACTTGGTACAAACTTCCTAAGTCCACGCCAAAACAGTAACAAACTTGGTACAAACTTCCTAAGTCCACGCCAAAACAGCACCAAACTTGGTACAAACTTCCTAAGTCCACGCCAAAACAGAAACAAACTAGGTACAAACTTCCTAAGTCCACGCCAAAACAGTAACAAACTTGGTACAAACTTCCTAAGTCCACGCCAAAACAGTAACAAACTTGGTACAAACTTCCTAAGTCCACGCCAAAACAGTAACAAACTTGGTACAAACTTCCTAAGTCCACGCCAAAACAGTAACAAACTTGGTACAAACTTCCTAAGTCCACGCCAAAACAGCACCAAACTTGGTACAAACTTCCTAAGTCCACGCCAAAACAGTAACAAACTTGGTACAAACTTCCTAAGTCCACGCCAAAACAGTAACAAACTTGGTACAAACTTCCTAAGTCCACGCCAAAACAGTAACAAACTTGGTACAAACTTCCTAAGTCCACGCCAAAACAGTAACAAACTTGGTACAAACTTCCTAAGTCCACGCCAAAACAGTAACAAACTTGGTACAAACTTCCTAAGTCCACGCCAAAACAGTAACAAACTTGGTACAAACTTCCTAAGTCCACGCCAAAACAGTAACAAACTTGGTACAAACTTCCTAAGTCCACGCCAAAACAGTAACAAACTTGGTACAAACTTCCTAAGTCCACGCCAAAACAGTAACAAACTTGGTACAAACTTCCTAAGTCCACGCCAAAACAGTAACAAACTTGGTACAAACTTCCTAAGTCCACGCCAAAACAGTAACAAACTTGGTACAAACTTCCTAAGTCCACGCCAAAACAGAAACAAACTAGGTACAAACTTCCTAAGTCCACGCCAAAACAGTAACAAACTTGGTACAAACTTCCTAAGTCCACGCCAAAACAGTAACAAACTTGGTACAAACTTCCTAAGTCCACGCCAAAACAGTAACAAACTTGGTACAAACTTCCTAAGTCCACGCCAAAACAGCACCAAACTTGGTACAAACTTCCTAAGTCCACGCCAAAACAGTAACAAACTTGGTACAAACTTCCTAAGTCCACGCCAAAACAGCACCAAACTTGGTACAAACTTCCTAAGTCCACGCCAAAACAGAAACAAACTAGGTACAAACTTCCTAAGTCCACGCCAAAACAGTTACAAACTTGGTACAAACTTCCTAAGTCCACGCCAAAACAGTAACAAACTTGGTACAAACTTCCTAAGTCCACGCCAAAACAGCACCAAACTTGGTACAAACTTCCTAAGTCCACGCCAAAACAGTAACAAACTTGGTACAAACTTCCTAAGTCCACGCCAAAACAGCACCAAACTTGGTACAAACTTCCTAAGTCCACGCCAAAACAGTAACAAACTTGGTACAAACTTCCTAAGTCCACGCCAAAACAGCACCAGACTTGGTACAAACTTCCTAAGTCCACGCCAAAACAGCACCAAACTAGGTACAAACTTCCTAAGTCCACGCCAAAACAGCACCAAACTTGATACAAACAACTTGGTACAAACTTCCTAAGTCCACGCCAAAACAGTAACAAACTTGGTACAAACTTCCTAAGTCCACGCCAAAACAGTAACAAACTTGGTACAAACTTCCTAAGTCCACGCCAAAACAGTAACAAACTTGGTACAAACTTCCTAAGTCCACGCCAAAACAGTAACAAACTTGGTACAAACTTCCTAAGTCCACGCCAAAACAGTAACAAACTTGGTACAAACTTCCTAAGTCCACGCCAAAACAGTAACAAACTTGGTACAAACTTCCTAAGTCCACGCCAAAACAGTAACAAACTTGGTACAAACTTCCTAAGTCCACGCCAAAACAGTAACAAACTTGGTACAAACTTCCTAAGTCCACGCCAAAACAGCACCAAACTTGGTACAAACTTCCTAAGTCCACGCCAAAACAGCACCAAACTTGGTACAAACTTCCTAAGTCCACGCCAAAACAGTAACAAACTTGGTACAAACTTCCTAAGTCCACGCCAAAACAGCACCAAACTTGGTACAAACTTCCTAAGTCCACGCCAAAACAGAAACAAACTAGGTACAAACTTCCTAAGTCCACGCCAAAACAGTAACAAACTTGGTACAAACTTCCTAAGTCCACGCCAAAACAGTAACAAACTTGGTACAAACTTCCTAAGTCCACGCCAAAACAGTAACAAACTTGGTACAAACTTCCTAAGTCCACGCCAAAACAGCACCAAACTTGGTACAAACTTCCTAAGTCCACGCCAAAACAGTAACAAACTTGGTACAAACTTCCTAAGTCCACGCCAAAACAGTAACAAACTTGGTACAAACTTCCTAAGTCCACGCCAAAACAGTAACAAACTTGGTACAAACTTCCTAAGTCCACGCCAAAACAGTAACAAACTTGGTACAAACTTCCTAAGTCCACGCCAAAACAGTAACAAACTTGGTACAAACTTCCTAAGTCCACGCCAAAACAGCACCAAACTTGGTACAAACTTCCTAAGTCCACGCCAAAACAGCACCAAACTTGGTACAAACTTCCTAAGTCCACGCCAAAACAGTAACAAACTTGGTACAAACTTCCTAAGTCCACGCCAAAACAGCACCAAACTTGGTACAAACTTCCTAAGTCCACGCCAAAACAGAAACAAACTAGGTACAAACTTCCTAAGTCCACGCCAAAACAGTAACAAACTTGGTACAAACTTCCTAAGTCCACGCCAAAACAGTAACAAACTTGGTACAAACTTCCTAAGTCCACGCCAAAACAGTAACAAACTTGGTACAAACTTCCTAAGTCCACGCCAAAACAGTAACAAACTTGGTACAAACTTCCTAAGTCCACGCCAAAACAGTAACAAACTTGGTACAAACTTCCTAAGTCCACGCCAAAACAGCACCAAACTTGGTACAAACTTCCTAAGTCCACGCCAAAACAGTAACAAACTTGGTACAAACTTCCTAAGTCCACGCCAAAACAGTAACAAACTTGGTACAAACTTCCTAAGTCCACGCCAAAACAGTAACAAACTTGGTACAAACTTCCTAAGTCCACGCCAAAACAGCACCAAACTTGGTACAAACTTCCTAAGTCCACGCCAAAACAGTAACAAACTTGGTACAAACTTCCTAAGTCCACGCCAAAACAGTAACAAACTTGGTACAAACTTCCTAAGTCCACGCCAAAACAGTAACAAACTTGGTACAAACTTCCTAAGTCCACGCCAAAACAGTAACAAACTTGGTACAAACTTCCTAAGTCCACGCCAAAACAGTAACAAACTTGGTACAAACTTCCTAAGTCCACGCCAAAACAGTAACAAACTTGGTACAAACTTCCTAAGTCCACGCCAAAACAGTAACAAACTTGGTACAAACTTCCTAAGTCCACGCCAAAACAGCACCAAACTTGGTACAAACTTCCTAAGTCCACGCCAAAACAGCACCAAACTTGGTACAAACTTCCTAAGTCCACGCCAAAACAGTAACAAACTTGGTACAAACTTCCTAAGTCCACGCCAAAACAGCACCAAACTTGGTACAAACTTCCTAAGTCCACGCCAAAACAGAAACAAACTTGGTACAAACTTCCTAAGTCCACGCCAAAACAGTAACAAACTTGGTACAAACTTCCTAAGTCCACGCCAAAACAGTAACAAACTTGGTACAAACTTCCTAAGTCCACGCCAAAACAGTAACAAACTTGGTACAAACTTCCTAAGTCCACGCCAAAACAGTAACAAACTTGGTACAAACTTCCTAAGTCCACGCCAAAACATTAACAAACTTGGTACAAACTTCCTAAGTCCACGCCAAAACAGTAACAAACTTGGTACAAACTTCCTAAGTCCACGCCAAAACAGTAACAAACTTGGTACAAACTTCCTAAGTCCACGCCAAAACAGTAACAAACTTGGTACAAACTTCCTAAGTCCACGCCAAAACAGTAACAAACTTGGTACAAACTTCCTAAGTCCACGCCAAAACAGTAACAAACTTGGTACAAACTTCCTAAGTCCACGCCAAAACAGTAACAAACTTGGTACAAACTTCCTAAGTCCACGCCAAAACAGTAACAAACTTGGTACAAACTTCCTAAGTCCACGCCAAAACAGTAACAAACCTGGTACAAACTTCCTACAACTACCCGAATTCCAACAGAGTTGCAACAGAGTGTCAAATACAAACTTTGTAGAAACTTCTTAAAACTACCCAAAAACACTTGCAAACTTGGTACAAACTTCCTAAGTCCACGCCAAAACAGCACCAAACTTGGTACAAACTTCCTAAGTCCACGCCAAAACAGTAACAAACTTGGTACAAACTTCCTAAGTCCACGCCAAAACAGCACCAAACTTGGTACAAACTTCCTAAGTCCACGCCAAAACAGAAACAAACTAGGTACAAACTTCCTAAGTCCACGCCAAAACAGTAACAAACTTGGTACAAACTTCCTAAGTCCACGCCAAAACAGTAACAAACTTGGTACAAACTTCCTAAGTCCACGCCAAAACAGTAACAAACTTGGTACAAACTTCCTAAGTCCACGCCAAAACAGTAACAAACTTGGTACAAACTTCCTAAGTCCACGCCAAAACAGTAACAAACTTGGTACAAACTTCCTAAGTCCACGCCAAAACAGTAACAAACTTGGTACAAACTTCCTAAGTCCACGCCAAAACAGTAACAAACTTGGTACAAACTTCCTAAGTCCACGCCAAAACAGTAACAAACTTGGTACAAACTTCCTAAGTCCACGCCAAAACAGTAACAAACTTGGTACAAACTTCCTAAGTCCACGCCAAAACAGTAACAAACTTGGTACAAACTTCCTAAGTCCACGCCAAAACAGTAACAAACTTGGTACAAACTTCCTAAGTCCACGCCAAAACAGTAACAAACTTGGTACAAACTTCCTAAGTCCACGCCAAAACAGTAACAAACTTGGTACAAACTTCCTAAGTCCACGCCAAAACAGTAACAAACTTGGTACAAACTTCCTAAGTCCACGCCAAAACAGTAACAAACTTGGTACAAACTTCCTAAGTCCACGCCAAAACAGTAACAAACTTGGTACAAACTTCCTAAGTCCACGCCAAAACAGTAACAAACTTGGTACAAACTTCCTAAGTCCACGCCAAAACAGTAACAAACTTGGTACAAACTTCCTAAGTCCACGCCAAAACAGTAACAAACTTGGTACAAACTTCCTAAGTCCACGCCAAAACAGTAACAAACTTGGTACAAACTTCCTAAGTCCACGCCAAAACAGTAACAAACTTGGTACAAACTTCCGAAGTCCACGCCAAAACAGTAACAAACTTGGTACAAACTTCCTAAGTCCACGCCAAAACAGTAACAAACTTGGTACAAACTTCCTAAGTCCACGCCAAAACAGCACCAAACTTGGTACAAACTTCCTAAGTCCACGCCAAAACAGTAACAAACTTGGTACAAACTTCCTAAGTCCACGCCAAAACAGCACCAAACTTGGTACAAACTTCCTAAGTCCACGCCAAAACAGAAACAAACTAGGTACAAACTTCCTAAGTCCACGCCAAAACAGTAACAAACTTGGTACAAACTTCCTAAGTCCACGCCAAAACAGTAACAAACTTGGTACAAACTTCCTAAGTCCACGCCAAAACAGTAACAAACTTGGTACAAACTTCCTAAGTCCACGCCAAAACAGTAACAAACTTGGTACAAACTTCCTAAGTCCACGCCAAAACAGCACCAAACTTGGTACAAACTTCCTAAGTCCACGCCAAAACAGTAACAAACTTGGTACAAACTTCCTAAGTCCACGCCAAAACAGTAACAAACTTGGTACAAACTTCCTAAGTCCACGCCAAAACAGAAACAAACTTGGAACAAACTTCCTAAGTCCACGCCAAAACAGCACCAAACTTGATACAAACTTCCTAAGTCCACGCCAAAACAGTAACAAACTTGGTACAAACTTCCTAAGTCCACGCCAAAACAGTAACAAACTTGGTACAAACTTCCTAAGTCCACGCCAAAACAGTAACAAACTTGGTACAAACTTCCTAAGTCCACGCCAAAACAGTAACAAACTTGGAACAAACTTCCTAAGTCCACGCCAAAACAGTAACAAACTTGGTACAAACTTCCTAAGTCCACGCCAAAACAGTAACAAACTTGGTACAAACTTCCTAAGTCCACGCCAAAACAGTAACAAACTTGGTACAAACTTCCTAAGTCCACGCCAAAACAGTAACAAACTTGGTACAAACTTCCTAAGTCCACGCCAAAACAGTAACAAACTTGGTACAAACTTCCTAAGTCCACGCCAAAACAGTAACAAACTTGGTACAAACTTCCTAAGTCCACGCCAAAACAGTAACAAACTTGGAACAAACTTCCTAAGTCCACGCCAAAACAGTAACAAACTTGGTACAAACTTCCTAAGTCCACGCCAAAACAGTAACAAACTTGGTACAAACTTCCTAAGTCCACGCCAAAACAGTAACAAACTTGGTACAAACTTCCTAAGTCCACGCCAAAACAGTAACAAACTTGGTACAAACTTCCTAAGTCCACGCCAAAACAGTAACAAACTTGGTACAAACTTCCTAAGTCCACGCCAAAACAGTAACAAACTTGGTACAAACTTCCTAAGTCCACGCCAAAACAGTAACAAACTTGGTACAAACTTCCTAAGTCCACGCCAAAACAGTAACAAACTTGGTACAAACTTCCTAAGTCCACGCCAAAACAGTAACAAACTTGGTACAAACTTCCTAAGTCCACGCCAAAACAGTAACAAACTTGGTACAAACTTCCTAAGTCCACGCCAAAACAGTAACAAACTTGGTACAAACTTCCTAAGTCCACGCCAAAACAGTAACAAACTTGGTACAAACTTCCTAAGTCCACGCCAAAACAGTAACAAACTTGGTACAAACTTCCTAAGTCCACGCCAAAACAGTAACAAACTTGGTACAAACTTCCTAAGTCCACGCCAAAACAGTAACAAACTTGGTACAAACTTCCTAAGTCCACGCCAAAACAGTAACAAACTTGGTACAAACTTCCTAAGTCCACGCCAAAACAGTAACAAACTTGGTACAAACTTCCTAAGTCCACGCCAAAACAGTAACAAACTTGGTACAAACTTCCTAAGTCCACGCCAAAACAGTAACAAACTTGGTACAAACTTCCTAAGTCCACGCCAAAACAGTAACAAACTTGGTACAAACTTCCTAAGTCCACGCCAAAACAGTAACAAACTTGGTACAAACTTCCTAAGTCCACGCCAAAACAGAAACAAACTAGGTACAAACTTCCTAAGTCCACGCCAAAACAGTAACAAACTTGGTACAAACTTCCTAAGTCCACGCCAAAACAGTAACAAACTTGGTACAAACTTCCTAAGTCCACGCCAAAACAGTAACAAACTTGGTACAAACTTCCTAAGTCCACGCCAAAACAGTAACAAACTTGGTACAAACTTCCTAAGTCCACGCCAAAACAGCACCAAACTTGGTACAAACTTCCTAAGTCCACGCCAAAACAGTAACAAACTTGGTACAAACTTCCTAAGTCCACGCCAAAACAGCACCAAACTTGGTACAAACTTCCTAAGTCCACGCCAAAACAGAAACAAACTAGGTACAAACTTCCTAAGTCCACGCCAAAACAGTAACAAACTTGGTACAAACTTCCTAAGTCCACGCCAAAACAGTAACAAACTTGGTACAAACTTCCTAAGTCCACGCCAAAACAGTAACAAACTTGGTACAAACTTCCTAAGTCCACGCCAAAACAGTAACAAACTTGGTACAAACTTCCTAAGTCCACGCCAAAACAGTAACAAACTTGGTACAAACTTCCTAAGTCCACGCCAAAACAGTAACAAACTTGGTACAAACTTCCTAAGTCCACGCCAAAACAGTAACAAACTTGGTACAAACTTCCTAAGTCCACGCCAAAACAGTAACAAACTTGGTACAAACTTCCTAAGTCCACGCCAAAACAGCACCAAACTTGGTACAAACTTCGTAAGTCCACGCCAAAACATCACCAAACTTGGTACAAACTTCCTAAGTCCACGCCAAAACAGCACCAAACTTGGTACAAACTTCCTAAGTCCACGCCAAAACAGAAACAAACTAGGTACAAACTTCCTAAGTCCACGCCAAAACAGTAACAAACTTGGTACAAACTTCCTAAGTCCACGCCAAAACAGTAACAAACTTGGTACAAACTTCCTAAGTCCACGCCAAAACAGTAACAAACTTGGTACAAACTTCCTAAGTCCACGCCAAAACAGTAACAAACTTGGTACAAACTTCCTAAGTCCACGCCAAAACAGCACCAAACTTGGTACAAACTTCCTAAGT
The DNA here is from genome assembly GCA_914969975.1 of Anopheles atroparvus. Classification (NCBI taxonomy): domain Eukaryota; kingdom Metazoa; phylum Arthropoda; class Insecta; order Diptera; family Culicidae; genus Anopheles; species Anopheles atroparvus. The sequence goes on along the minus strand of CAJZCY010000018.1, from coordinate 422,397 downwards.
CCACGCCAAAACAGTAACAAACTTGGTACAAACTTCCTAAGTCCACGCCAAAACAGCACCAAACTTGGTACAAACTTCCTAAGTCCACGCCAAAACAGAAACAAACTAGGTACAAACTTCCTAAGTCCACGCCAAAACAGTAACAAACTTGGTACAAACTTCCTAAGTCCACGCCAAAACAGTAACAAACTTGGTACAAACTTCCTAAGTCCACGCCAAAACAGTAACAAACTTGGTACAAACTTCCTAAGTCCACGCCAAAACAGTAACAAACTTGGTACAAACTTCCTAAGTCCACGCCAAAACAGTAACAAACTTGGTACAAACTTCCTAAGTCCACGCCAAAACAGTAACAAACTTGGTACAAACTTCCTAAGTCCACGCCAAAACAGTAACAAACTTGGTACAAACTTCCTAAGTCCACGCCAAAACAGTAACAAACTTGGTACAAACTTCCTAAGTCCACGCCAAAACAGCACCAAACTTGGTACAAACTTCCTAAGTCCACGCCAAAACAGTAACAAACTTGGTACAAACTTCCTAAGTCCACGCCAAAACAGCACCAAACTTGGTACAAACTTCCTAAGTCCACGCCAAAACAGAAACAAACTAGGTACAAACTTCCTAAGTCCACGCCAAAACAGTAACAAACTTGGTACAAACTTCCTAAGTCCACGCCAAAACAGTAACAAACTTGGTACAAACTTCCTAAGTCCACGCCAAAACAGTAACAAACTTGGTACAAACTTCCTAAGTCCACGCCAAAACAGAAACAAACTAGGTACAAACTTCCTAAGTCCACGCCAAAACAGTAACAAACTTGGTACAAACTTCCTAAGTCCACGCCAAAACAGCACCAAAGTAGGTACAAACTTCCTAAGTCCACGCCAAAACATTAACAAACTTGGTACAAACTTCCTAAGTCCACGCCAAAACAGCACCAAACTAGGTACAAACTTCCTAAGTCCACGCCAAAACAGCACCAAACTTGATACAAACTTCCTAAGTCCACGCCAAAACAGTAACAAACTTGGTACAAACTTCCTACAACTACCCGAATTCCAACAGAGTTGCAACAGAGTGTCAAATACAAACTTTGTAGAAACTTCTTAAAACTACCCAAAAACACTTGCAAACTTGGTACAAACTTCCTAAGTCCACGCCAAAACAGCACCAAACTTGGTACAAACTTCCTAAGACCACGCCAAAACAGTAACAAACTTGGTACAAACTTCCTACAACTACCCGAATTCCAACAGAGTTGCAACAGAGTGTCAAATACAAACTTTGTAGAAACTTCTTAAAACTACCCAAAAACACTTGCAAACTTGGTACAAACTTCCTAAGTCCACGCCAAAACAGCACCAAACTTGGTACAAACTTCCTAAGTCCACGCCAAAACAGTAACAAACTTGGTACAAACTTCCTACAACTACCCGAATTCCAACAGAGTTGCAACAGAGTGTCAAATACAAACTTTGTAGAAACTTCTTAAAACTACCCAAAAACACTTGCAAACTTGGTACAAACTTCCTAAGTCCACGCCAAAACAGCACCAAACTTGGTACAAACTTCCTAAGTCCACGCCAAAACAGTAACAAACTTGGTACAAACTTCCTACAACTACCCGAATTCCAACAGAGTTGCAACAGAGTGTCAAATACAAACTTTGTAGAAACTTCTTAAAACTACCCAAAAACACTTGCAAACTTGGTACAAACTTCCTAAGACCACGCCAAAACAGTAACAAACTTGGTACAAACTTCCTACAACTACCCGAATTCCAACAGAGTTGCAACAGAGTGTCAAATACAAACTTTGTAGAAACTTCTTAAAACTACCCAAAAACACTTGCAAACTTGGTACAAACTTCCTAAGTCCACGCCAAAACAGTAACAAACTTGGTACAAACTTCCTAAGTCCACGCCAAAACAGTAACAAACTTGGTACAAGCTTCCTAACTCCACGCCAAAACAGTAACAAACTTGGTACAAACTTCCTAAGTCCACGCCAAAACAGTAACAAACTTGGTACAAACTTCCTAAGTCCACGCCAAAACAGCACCAAACTTGGTACAAACTTCCTAAGTCCACGCCAAAACAGTAACAAACTTGGTGCAAACTTCCTAAGTCCACGCCAAAACAGCACCAAACCTGGTACAAACTTCCTATGTCCACGCCAAAACAGTAACAAACTTGGTACAAACTTCCTAACTCCACGCCAAAACAGTAACAAACTTGGTACAAACTTCCTAAGTCCACGCCAAAACAGCACCAAACTTGGTACAAACTTCGTAAGTCCGCGCCAAAACAGCACCAAACTTGGTACAAACTTCCTAAGCCCACGCCAAAACAGTAACAAACTAGGTACAAACTTCCTAAGTCCACGCCAAAACAGCACCAAACTTGGTACAAACTTCCTAAGTCCACGCCAAAACAGTAACAAACTTGGTACAAACTTCCTACAACTACCCGAATTCCAACAGAGTTGCAACAGAGTGTCAAATACAAACTTTGTAGAAACTTCTTAAAACTACCCAAAAACACTTGCAAACTTGGTACAAACTTCCTAAGTCCACGCCAAAACAGCACCAAACTTGGTACAAACTTCCTAAGACCACGCCAAAACAGTAACAAACTTGGTACAAACTTCCTACAACTACCCGAATTCCAACAGAGTTGCAACAGAGTGTCAAATACAAACTTTGTAGAAACTTCTTAAAACTACCCAAAAACACTTGCAAACTTGGTACAAACTTCCTAAGTCCACGCCAAAACAGCACCAAACTTGGTACAAACTTCCTAAGTCCACGCCAAAACAGTAACAAACTTGGTACAAACTTCCTACAACTACCCGAATTCCAACAGAGTTGCAACAGAGTGTCAAATACAAACTTTGTAGAAACTTCTTAAAACTACCCAAAAACACTTGCAAACTTGGTACAAACTTCCTAAGTCCACGCCAAAACAGCACCAAACTTGGTACAAACTTCCTAAGACCACGCCAAAACAGTAACAAACTTGGTACAAACTTCCTACAACTACCCGAATTCCAACAGAGTTGCAACAGAGTGTCAAATACAAACTTTGTAGAAACTTCTTAAAACTACCCAAAAACACTTGCAAACTTGGTACAAACTTCCTAAGTCCACGCCAAAACAGCACCAAACTTGGTACAAACTTCCTAAGTCCACGCCAAAACAGCACCAAACTTGGTACAAACTTCCTAAGACGACGCCAAAACAGTAACAAACTTGGTACAAATTTACTAAATCCACGCCAAAACAGCACCAAACTTGGTACAAACTTCCTAAGTCCACGCCAAAACAGTAACAAACTTGGTACAAACTTCCTAAGTCCACGCCAAAACAGTAACAAACTTGGTGCAAACTTCCTAAGTCCACGCCAAAACAGCACCAAACTTGGTACAAACTTCCTACAACTACCCGAATTCCAACAGAGTTGCAACAGAGTGTCAAATACAAACTTTGTAGAAACTTCTTAAAACTACCCAAAAACACTTGCAAACTTGGTACAAACTTCCTAAGTCCACGCCAAAACAGCACCAAACTTGGTACAAACTTCCTAAGACCACGCCAAAACAGTAACAAACTTGGTACAAACTTCCTACAACTACCCGAATTCCAACAGAGTTGCAACAGAGTGTCAAATACAAACTTTGTAGAAACTTCTTAAAACTACCCAAAAACACTTGCAAACTTGGTACAAACTTCCTAAGTCCACGCCAAAACAGCACCAAACTTGGTACAAACTTCCTAAGACCACGCCAAAACAGTAACAAACTTGGTACAAACTTCCTACAACTACCCGAATTCCAACAGAGTTGCAACAGAGTGTCAAATACAAACTTTGTAGAAACTTCTTAAAACTACCCAAAAACACTTGCAAACTTGGTACAAACTTCCTAAGTCCACGCCAAAACAGTAACAAACTTGGTACAAACTTCCTACAACTACCCGAATTCCAACAGAGTTGCAACAGAGTGTCAAATACAAACTTTGTAGAAACTTCTTAAAACTACCCAAAAACACTTGCAAACTTGGTACAAACTTCCTAAGTCCACGCCAAAACAGCACCAAACTTGGTACAAACTTCCTAAGACCACGCCAAAACAGTAACAAACTTGGTACAAACTTCCTACAACTACCCGAATTCCAACAGAGTTGCAACAGAGTGTCAAATACAAACTTTGTAGAAACTTCTTAAAACTACCCAAAAACACTTGCAAACTTGGTACAAACTTCCTAAGTCCACGCCAAAACAGCACCAAACTTGGTACAAACTTCCTAAGTCCACGCCAAAACAGTAACAAACTTGGTACAAACTTCCTACAACTACCCGAATTCCAACAGAGTTGCAACAGAGTGTCAAATACAAACTTTGTAGAAACTTCTTAAAACTACCCAAAAACACTTGCAAACTTGGTACAAACTTCCTAAGTCCACGCCAAAACAGTAACAAACTTGGTACAAACTTCCTAAGTCCACGCCAAAACAGTAACAAACTTGGTACAAGCTTCCTAACTCCACGCCAAAACAGTAACAAACTTGGAACAAACTTCCTAAGTCCACGCCAAAACAGCACCAAACTTGGTACAAACTTCCTAAGTCCACGCCAAAACAGTAACAAACTTGGTACAAACTTCCTAAGTCCACGCCAAAACAGTAACAAACTTGGTACAAACTTCCTAAGTCCACGCCAAAACAGCACCAAACTTGATACAAACTTCCTAAGTCCACGCCAAAACAGCACCAAACTTGGTACAAACTTCCTAAGTCCACGCCAAAACAGTAACAAACTTGGTACAAACTTCCTAAGTCCACGCCAAAACAGTAACAAACTTGGTACAAACTTCCTAAGTCCACGCCAAAACAGCACCAAACTTGGTACAAACTTCCTAAGTCCACGCCAAAACAGTAACAAACTTGGTACAAACTTCCTAAGTCCACGCCAAAACAGCACCAAACTTGGTACAAACTTCCTAAGTCCACGCCAAAACAGTAACAAACTTGGTACAAACTTCCTAAGTCCACGCCAAAACAGCACAAAACTTGATACAAACTTCCTAAGTCCACGCCAAAACAGCACCAAACTTGGTACAAACTTCCTAAGTCCACGCCAAAACAGTAACAAACTTGGTACAAACTTCCTAAGTCCACGCCAAAACAGTAACAAACTTGGTACAAACTTCCTAAGTCCACGCCAAAACAGCACCAAACTTGGTACAAACTTCCTAAGTCCACGCCAAAACAGTAACAAACTTGGTACAAACTTCCTAAGTCCACGCCAAAACAGTAACAAACTTGGTACAAACTTCCTAAGTCCACGCCAAAACAGTAACAAACTTGGTACAAACTTCCTAAGTCCACGCCAAAACAGCACCAAACTTGATACAAACTTCCTAAGTCCACGCCAAAACAGCACCAAACTTGGTACAAACTTCCTAAGTCCACGCCAAAACAGTAACAAACTTGGTACAAACTTCCTAAGTCCACGCCAAAACAGTAACAAACTTGGTACAAACTTCCTAAGTCCACGCCAAAACAGCACCAAACTTGGTACAAACTTCCTAAGTCCACGCCAAAACAGTAACAAACTTGGTACAAACTTCCTAAGTCCACGCCAAAACAGCACCAAACTTGGTACAAACTTCCTAAGTCCACGCCAAAACAGTAACAAACTTGGTACAAACTTCCTAAGACCACGCCAAAACAGCACCAAACTTGATACAAACTTCCTAAGTCCACGCCAAAACAGTAACAAACTTGGTACAAACTTCCTAAGTCCACGCCAAAACAGCACCAAACTTGGTACAAACTTCCTAAGTCCACGCCAAAACAGTAACAAACTTGGTACAAACTTCCTAAGACCACGCCAAAACAGCACCAAACTTGGTACAAACTTCCTAAGTCCACGCCAAAACAGCACCAAACTTGGTACAAACTTCCTAAGTCCACGCCAAAACAGTAACAAACTTGGTAAAAACTTCCTAAGTCCACGCCAAAACAGCACCAAACTTGGTACAAACTTCGTAAGTCCGCGCCAAAACAGCACCAAACTTGGTACAAACTTCCTAAGTCCACGCCAAAACAGTAACAAACTTGGTACAAACTTCCTAAGTCCACGCCAAAACAGTAACAAACTTGGTACAAACTTCCTAAGTCCACGCCAAAACAGTAACAAACTTGGTACAAACTTCCTAAGTCCACGCCAAAACAGAAACAAACTAGGTACAAACTTCCTAAGTCCACGCCAAAACAGCACCAATCTTGATACAAACTTCCTAAGTCCACGCCAAAACAGCACCAAACTTGATACAAACTTTCTAAGTCCACGCCAAAACAGCACCAAACTTGGTACAAACTTCGTAAGTCCGCGCCAAAACAGAAACAAACTTGGTACAAACTTCCTAAGTCCACGCCAAAACAGTAACAAACTTGGTACAAACTTCCTAAGTCCACGCCAAAACAGCACCAAACTTGGTACAAACTTCCTAAGTCCACGCCAAAACAGTAACAAACTTGGTACAAACTTCCTAAGTCCACGCCAAAACAGTAACAAACTTGGTACAAACTTCCTAAGTCCACGCCAAAACAGCACCAAACTTGGTACAAACTTCCTAAGTCCACGCCAAAACAGTAACTAACTTGGTACAAACTTCCTAAGTCCACGCCAAAACAGAGACAAACTTGGTACAAACTTCCTAAGTCCACGCCAAAACAGTAACAAACTTGGTACAAACTTCCTAAGTCCACGCCAAAAAAGCACCAAACTTGGTACAAACTTCCTAAGTCCACGCCAAAACAGAAACAAACTTGGTACAAACTTCCTAAGTCCACGCCAAAACAGTAACAAACTTGGTACAAACTTCCTAAGTCCACGCCAAAACAGTAACAAACTTGGTACAAACTTCCTAAGACCACGCCAAAACAGCACCAAACTTGATACAAACTTCCTAAGTCCACGCCAAAACATACCAAACTTGGTACAAACTTCGTAAGTCCGCGCCAAAACAGCACCAAACTTGGTACAAACTTCCTAAGTCCACGCCAAAACAGTAACAAACTTGGTACAAACTTCCTAAGTCCACGCCAAAACAGTAACAAACTTGGTACAAACTTCCTAAGTCCACGCCAAAACAGTAACAAACTTGGTACAAACTTCCTAAGTCCACGCCAAAACAGTAACAAACTTGGTACAAACTTCCTAAGTCCACGCCAAAACAGCACCAAACTTGGTACAAACTTCCTAAATCCACGCCAAAACAGTAACAAACTTGGTACAAACTTCCTTAATCCACGCCAAAACAGTAACAAACTTGGTACAAACTTCCTAAGTCCACGCCAAAACAGTAACAAACTTGGTACAAACTTCCTAAGTCCACGCCAAAACAGTAACAAACTTGGAACAAACTTCCTAAGTCCACGCCAAAACAGCACCAAACTTGGTACAAACTTCCTAAGTCCACGCCAAAACAGTAACAAACTTGGTACAAACTTCCTAAGTCCACGCCAAAACAGTAACAAACTTGGTACAAACTTCCTAAGTCCACGCCAAAACAGAAACAAACTAGGTACAAACTTCCTAAGTCCACGCCAAAACAGCACCAAACTTGATACAAACTTCCTAAGTCCACGCCAAAACAGTAACAAACTTGGTACAAACTTCCTAAGTCCACGCCAAACCAGTAACAAACTTGGTACAAACTTCCTAAGTCCACGCCAAAACAGCACCAAACTTGGTACAAACTTCCTAAGTCCACGCCAAAACAGTAACAAACTTGGTACAAACTTCCTAAGTCCACGCCAAAACAGTAACAAACTTGGTACAAACTTCCTAAGTCCACGCCAAAACAGAAACAAACTTGGTACAAACTTCCTAAGTCCACGCCAAAACAGTAACAAACTTGGTACAAACTTCCTAAGTCCACGCCAAAACAGCACCAAACTTGGTACAAACTTCCTAAGTCCACGCCAAAACAGTAACAAACTTGGTACAAACTTCCTAAGTCCACGCCAAAACAGCACCAAACTTGATACAAACTTTCTAAGTCCACGCCAAAACAGCACCAAACTTGGTACAAACTTCCTAAGTCCACGCCAAAACAGAAACAAACTAGGTACAAACTTCCTAAGTCCACGCCAAAACAGCACCAAACTTGATTCAAACTTCCTAAGTCCACGCCAAAACAGTAACAAACTTGGTACAAACTTCCTAAGTCCACGCCAAAACAGCACCAAATTTGGTACAAACTTCGTAAGTCCGCGCCAAAACAGAAACAAACTTGGTACAAACTTCCTAAGTCCACGCCAAAACAGTAACAAACTTGGTACAAACTTCCTAAGTCCACGCCAAAACAGCACCAAACTTGATACAAACTTTCTAAGTCCACGCCAAAACAGCACCAAACTTGGAACAAACTTCCTAAGTCCACGCCAAAACAGTAACAAACTTGGTACAAACTTCCTAAGTCCACGCCAAAACAGTAACAAACTTGGTACAAACTTCCTAAGTCCACGCCAAAACAGCACCAAACTTGGTACAAACTTCCTAAGTCAGCGCCAAAACAGTAACAAACTTGGTACAAACTTCATAAGTCCACGCCAAAACAGCACCAAACTTGGTACAAACTTCCTAAGTCCACGCCAAAACAGTAACAAACTTGGTACAAACTTCCTAAGTCCACGCCAAAACAGTAACAAACTTGGTACAAACTTCCTAAGTCCACGCCAAAACAGTAACAAACTTGGTACAAACTTCCTAAGTCCACGCCAAAACAGCACCAAACTTGGTACAAACTTCCTAAGTCCACGCCAAAACAGTAACAAACTTGGTACAAACTTCCTAAGTCCACGCCAAAACAGCACCAAACTTGATACAAACTTCCTAAGTCCACGCCAAAACAGTAACACACTTGGTACAAACTTCCTAAGTCCACGCCAAAACAGCACCAAACTTGGTACAAACTTCCTAAGTCCACGCCAAAACAGTAACAAACTTGGTACAAACTTCCTAAGTCCACGCCAAAACAGAAACAAACTAGGTACAAACTTCCTAAGTCCACGCCAAAACAGCACCAAACTTGATACAAACTTCCTAAGTCCACGCCAAAACAGCACCAAACTTGATACAAACTTTCTAAGTCCACGCCAAAACAGCACCAAACTTGGTACAAACTTCGTAAGTCCGCGCCAAAACAGAAACAAACTTGGTACAAACTTCCTAAGTCCACGCCAAAACAGTAACAAACTTGGTACAAACTTCCTAAGTCCACGCCAAAACAGCACCAAACTTGGTACAAACTTCCTAAGTCCACGCCAAAACAGTAACAAACTTGGTACAAACTTCCTAAGTCCACGCCAAAACAGTAACAAACTTGGTACAAACTTCCTAAGTCCACGCCAAAACAGCACCAAACTTGGTACAAACTTCCTAAGTCCACGCCAAAACAGTAACAAACTTGGTACAAACTTCCTAAGTCCACGCCAAAACAGCACCAAACTTGATACAAACTTCCTAAGTCCACGCCAAAACAGCAACAAACTTGGTACAAACTTCCTAAGTCCACGCCAAAACAGTAACAAACTTGGTACAAACTTCCTAAGTCCACGCCAAAACAGCACCAAACTTGGTACAAACTTCCTAAGTCCACGCCAAAACAGTAACAAACTTGGTACAAACTTCCTAAGTCCACGCCAAAACAGTAACAAACTTGGTACAAACTTCCTAAGTCCACGCCAAAACAGAAACAAACTAGGTACAAACTTCCTAAGTCCACGCCAAAACAGCACCAAACTTGATACAAACTTCCTAAGTCCACGCCAAAACAGTAACAAACTTGGTACAAACTTCCTAAGTCCACGCCAAAACAGTAACAAACTTGGTACAAACTTCCTAAGTCCACGCCAAAACAGTAACAAACTTGGTACAAACTTCCTAAGTCCACGCCAAAACAGTAACAAACTTGGTACAAACTTCCTAAGTCCACGCCAAAACAGTAACAAACTTGGTACAAACTTCCTAAGTCCACGCCAAAACAGTAACAAACTTGGTACAAACTTCCTAAGTCCACGCCAAAACAGTAACAAACTTGGTACAAACTTCCTAAGTCCACGCCAAAACAGTAACAAACTTGGTACAAACTTCCTAAGTCCACGCCAAAACAGTAACAAACTTGGTACAAACTTCCTAAGTCCACGCCAAAACAGCACCAAACTTGATACAAACTTTCTAAGTCCACGCCAAAACAGTAACAAACTTGGTACAAACTTCCTAAGTCCACGCCAAAACAGTAATAAACTTGGCACAAACTTCCTAAGTCCACGCCAAAACAGCACCAAACTTGGTACAAACTTCCTAAGTCCACGCCAAAACAGTAACAAACTTGGTACAAACTTCCTAAGTCCACGCCAAAACAGTAACAAATTTGGTACAAACTTCCTAAGTCCACGCCAAAACAGCACCAAACTTGGAACAAACTTCCTAAGTCCACGCTTAAACAGCACCAAACTTGGTACAAACTTCGTAAGTCCGCGCCAAAACAGCACCAAACTTGGTACAAACTTCCTAAGTCCACGCCAAAACAGTAACAAACTTGGTACAAACTTCCTAAGTCCACGCCAAAACAGTAACAAACTTGGTACAAACTTCCTAAGTCCACGCCAAAACAGAAACAAACTTGGTACAAACTTCCTAAGTCCACGCCAAAACAGAAACAAACTAGGTACAAACTTCCTAAGTCCACGCCAAAACAGCACCAAACTTGATACAAACTTCCTAAGTCCACGCCAAAACAGTAACAAACTTGGTACAAACTTCCTAAGTCCACGCCAAAACAGTAACAAACTTGGTACAAACTTCCTAAGTCCACGCCAAAACAGAAACAAACTTGGTACAAACTTCCTAAGTCCACGCCAAAACAGAAACAAACTAGGTACAAACTTCCTAAGTCCACGCCAAAACAGCACCAAACTTGATACAAACTTCCTAAGTCCACGCCAAAACAGTAACAAACTTGGTACAAACTTCCTAAGTCCACGCCAAAACAGCACCAAACTTGGTACAAACTTCCTAAGTCCACGCCAAAACAGAAACAAACTAGGTACAAACTTCCTAAGTCCACGCCAAAACAGCACCAAACTTGATACAAACTTCCTAAGTCCACGCGAAAACAGCACCAAACTTGGTACAAACTTCCTAAGTCCGCGCCAAAACAGAAACAAACTTGGTACAAACTTCCTAAGTCCACGCCAAAACAGAAACAAACTTGGTACAAACTTCCTAAGTCCACGCCAAAACAGAAACAAACTAGGTACAAACTTCCTAAGTCCACGCCAAAACAGCACCAAACTTGATACAAACTTCCTAAGTCCACGCCAAAACAGTAACAAACTTGGTACAAACTTCCTAAGTCCACGCCAAAACAGCACCAAACTTGGTACAAACTTCCTAAGTCCACGCCAAAACAGTAACAAACTTGGTACAAACTTCCTAAGTCCACGCCAAAACAGCACCAAACTTGGTACCAACTTCCTAAGTCCACGCCAAAACAGTAACAAACTTGGTACAAACTTCCTAAGTCCACGCCAAAATAGAAACAAACTAGGTACAAACTTCCTAAGTCCACGCCAAAACAGCACCAAACTTGATACAAACTTCCTAAGTCCACGCCAAAACAGTAACAAACTTGGTACAAACTTCCTAAGTCCACGCCAAAACAGCACCAAACTTGGTACAAACTTCGTAAGTCCGCGCCAAAACAGCACCAAACTTGGTACAAACTTCCTAAGTCCACGCCAAAACAGTAACAAACTTGGTACAAACTTCCTTAGTCCACGCCAAACCAGTAACAAACTTGGTACAAACTTCCTAAGTCCACGCCAAAACAGCACCAAACTTGGTACAAACTTCCTAAGTCCACGCCAAAACAGTAACAAACTTGGTACAAACTTCCTAAGTCCACGCCAAAACAGCACCAAACTTGATACAAGCTTTCTAAGTCCACGCCAAAACAGCATCAAACTTGATACAAACTTTCTAAGTCCACGCCAAAACAGCACCAAACTTGGTACAAACTTCGTAAGTCCACGCCAAAACAGTAACAAACTTGGTACAAACTTCCTAAGTCCACGCCAAAACAGTAACAAACTTGGTACAAACTTCCTTAGTCCACGCCAAACCAGTAACAAACTTGGTACAAACTTCCTAAGTCCACGCCAAAACAGCACCAAACTTGGTACAAACTTCGTAAGTCCGCGCCAAAACAGAAACAAACTAGGTACAAACTTCCTAAGTCCACGCCAAAACAGCACCAAACTTGATACAAACTTCCTAAGTCCACGCCAAAACAGTAACAAACTTGGTACAAACTTCCTAAGTCCACGCCAAAACAGCACCAAACTTGGTACAAACTTCCTAAGTCCACGCCAAAACAGTAACAAACTTGGTACAAACTTCCTAAGTCCACGCCAAAACAGCACCAAACTTGGTACCAACTTCCTAAGTCCACGCCAAAACAGTAACAAACTTGGTACAAACTTCCTAAGTCCACGCCAAAATAGAAACAAACTAGGTACAAACTTCCTAAGTCCACGCCAAAACAGCACCAAACTTGATACAAACTTCCTAAGTCCACGCCAAAACAGTAACAAACTTGGTACAAACTTCCTAAGTCCACGCCAAAACAGCACCAAACTTGGTACAAACTTCGTAAGTCCGCGCCAAAACAGCACCAAACTTGGTACAAACTTCCTAAGTCCACGCCAAAACAGTAACAAACTTGGTACAAACTTCCTTAGTCCACGCCAAACCAGTAACAAACTTGGTACAAACTTCCTAAGTCCACGCCAAAACAGCACCAAACTTGGTACAAACTTCCTAAGTCCACGCCAAAACAGTAACAAACTTGGTACAAACTTCCTAAGTCCACGCCAAAACAGCACCAAACTTGATACAAGCTTTCTAAGTCCACGCCAAAACAGCATCAAACTTGATACAAACTTTCTAAGTCCACGCCAAAACAGCACCAAACTTGGTACAAACTTCGTAAGTCCGCGCCAAAACAGCACCAAACTTGGTACAAACTTCCTAAGTCCACGCCAAAACAGTAACAAACTTGGTACAAACTTCCTTAGTCCACGCCAAACCAGTAACAAACTTGGTACAAACTTCCTAAGTCCACGCCAAAACAGCACCAAACTTGGTACAAACTTCCTAAGTCCACGCCAAAACAGCACCAAACATGATACAAACTTCCTAAGTCCACGCCAAAACAGTAACAAACTTGGTACAAACTTCCTAAGTCCACGCCAAAACAGCACCAAACTTGGTACAAACTTCCTAAGTCCACGCCAAAACAGCACCAAACTAGGTACAAACTTCCTAAGTCCACGCCAAAACAGCACCAAACTTGATACAAACTTCCTAAGTCCACGCCAAAATAGAAACAAACTAGGTACAAACTTCCTAAGTCCACGCCAAAACAGCACCAAACTTGATACAAACTTCCTAAGTCCACGCCAAAACAGTAACAAACTTGGTACAAACTTCCTTAGTCCACGCCAAACCAGTAACAAACTTGGTACAAACTTCCTAAGTCCACGCCAAAACAGCACCAAACTTGGTACCAACTTCCTAAGTCCACGCCAAAACAGTAACAAACTTGGTACAAACTTCCTAAGTCCACGCCAAAATAGAAACAAACTAGGTACAAACTTCCTAAGTCCACGCCAAAACAGCACCAAACTTGGTACAAACTTCGTAAGTCCGCGCCAAAACAGCACCAAACTTGGTACAAACTTCCTAAGTCCACGCCAAAACAGTAACAAACTTGGTACAAACTTCCTTAGTCCACGCCAAACCAGTAACAAACTTGGTACAAACTTCCTAAGTCCACGCCAAAACAGCACCAAACTTGGTACAAACTTCCTAAGTCCACGCCAAAACAGCACCAAACATGATACAAACTTCCTAAGTCCACGCCAAAACAGTAACAAACTTGGTACAAACTTCCTAAGTCCACGCCAAAACAGTAACAAACTTGGTACAAACTTCCTAAGTCCACGCCAAAACAGCACCAAACTTGGTACCAACTTCCTAAGTCCACGCCAAAACAGTAACAAACTTGGTACAAACTTCCTAAGTCCACGCCAAAATAGAAACAAACTAGGTACAAACTTCCTAAGTCCACGCCAAAACAGCACCAAACTTGATACAAACTTCCTAAGTCCACGCCAAAACAGTAACAAACTTGGTACAAACTTCCTAAGTCCACGCCAAAACAGCACCAAACTTGGTACAAACTTCGTAAGTCCGCGCCAAAACAGCACCAAACTTGGTACAAACTTCCTAAGTCCACGCCAAAACAGTAACAAACTTGGTACAAACTTCCTTAGTCCACGCCAAACCAGTAACAAACTTGGTACAAACTTCCTAAGTCCACGCCAAAACAGCACCAAACTTGGTACAAACTTCCTAAGTCCACGCCAAAACAGTAACAAACTTGGTACAAACTTCCTAAGTCCACGCCAAAACAGCACCAAACTTGATACAAGCTTTCTAAGTCCACGCCAAAACAGCATCAAACTTGATACAAACTTTCTAAGTCCACGCCAAAACAGCACCAAACTTGGTACAAACTTCGTAAGTCCGCGCCAAAACAGCACCAAACTTGGTACAAACTTCGTAAGTCCGCGCCAAAACAGAAACAAACTTGGTACAAACTTCCTAAGTCCACGCCAAAACAGAAACAAACTAGGTACAAACTTCCTAAGTCCACGCCAAAACAGCACCAAACTTGATACAAACTTCCTAAGTCCACGCCAAAACAGTAACAAACTTGGTACAAACTTCCTAAGTCCACGCCAAAACAGCACCAAACTTGGTACAAACTTCCTAAGTACACGCCAAAACAGCACCAAACTAGGTACAAACTTCCTAAGTCCACGCCAAAACAGCACCAAACTTGATACAAACTTTCTAAGTCCACGCCAAAACAGTAACAAACTTGGTACAAACTTCCTAAGTCCACGCCAAAACAGCACCAAACTTGGTACAAACTTCCTAAGTCCACGCCAAAACAGCACCAAACTTGGTACAAACTTCCTAAGTCCACGCCAAAACAGCACCAAACTTGGTACAAACTTCCTAAGTCCACGCCAAAACAGTAACAAACTTGGTACAAACTTCCTAAGTCCACGCCAAAACAGCACCAAAGTAGGTACAAACTTCCTAAGTCCACGCCAAAACATTAACAAACTTGGTACAAACTTCCTAAGTCCACGCCAAAACAGCACCAAACTTGGTACAAACTTCCTAAGTCCACGCCAAAACAGTAACAAACTTGGTACAAACTTCCTAAGTCCACGCCAAAACAGCACCAAACTAGGTACAAACTTCCTAAGTCCACGCCAAAACAGTAACAAACTTGGTACAAACTTCCTAAGTCCACGCCAAAACAGCACCAAACTTGGTACAAACTTCCTAAGTCCACGCCAAAACAGCACCAAACTTGGTACAAACTTCGTAAGTCCGCGCCAAAACAGCACCAAACTTGGTACAAACTTCCTAAGTCCACGCCAAAACAGTAACAAACTTGGTACAAACTTCCTTAGTCCACGCCAAACCAGTAACAAACTTGGTACAAACTTCCTAAGTCCACGCCAAAACAGCACCAAACTTGGTACAAACTTCCTAAGTCCACGCCAAAACAGTAACAAACTTGGTACAAACTTCCTAAGTCCACGCCAAAACAGCACCAAACTTGGTACAAACTTCGTAAGTCCGCGCCAAAACAGCACCAAACTTGGTACAAACTTCCTAAGTCCACGCCAAAACAGTAACAAACTTGGTACAAACTTCCTAAGTCCACGCCAAAACAGCACCAAAGTAGGTACAAACTTCCTAAGTCCACGCCAAAACATTAACAAACTTGGTACAAACTTCCTAAGTCCACGCCAAAACAGCACCAAACTAGGTACAAACTTCCTAAGTCCACGCCAAAACAGCACCAAACTTGATACAAACTTCCTAAGTCCACGCCAAAACAGTAACAAACTTGGTACAAACTTCCTACAACTACCCGAATTCCAACAGAGTTGCAACAGAGTGTCAAATACAAACTTTGTAGAAACTTCTTAAAACTACCCAAAAACACTTGCAAACTTGGTACAAACTTCCTAAGTCCACGCCAAAACAGCACCAAACTTGGTACAAACTTCCTAAGACCACGCCAAAACAGTAACAAACTTGGTACAAACTTCCTACAACTACCCGAATTCCAACAGAGTTGCAACAGAGTGTCAAATACAAACTTTGTAGAAACTTCTTAAAACTACCCAAAAACACTTGCAAACTTGGTACAAACTTCCTAAGTCCACGCCAAAACAGCACCAAACTTGGTACAAACTTCCTAAGTCCACGCCAAAACAGTAACAAACTTGGTACAAACTTCCTACAACTACCCGAATTCCAACAGAGTTGCAACAGAGTGTCAAATACAAACTTTGTAGAAACTTCTTAAAACTACCCAAAAACACTTGCAAACTTGGTACAAACTTCCTAAGTCCACGCCAAAACAGCACCAAACTTGGTACAAACTTCCTAAGTCCACGCCAAAACAGTAACAAACTTGGTACAAACTTCCTACAACTACCCGAATTCCAACAGAGTTGCAACAGAGTGTCAAATACAAACTTTGTAGAAACTTCTTAAAACTACCCAAAAACACTTGCAAACTTGGTACAAACTTCCTAAGACCACGCCAAAACAGTAACAAACTTGGTACAAACTTCCTACAACTACCCGAATTCCAACAGAGTTGCAACAGAGTGTCAAATACAAACTTTGTAGAAACTTCTTAAAACTACCCAAAAACACTTGCAAACTTGGTACAAACTTCCTAAGTCCACGCCAAAACAGTAACAAACTTGGTACAAACTTCCTAAGTCCACGCCAAAACAGTAACAAACTTGGTACAAGCTTCCTAACTCCACGCCAAAACAGTAACAAACTTGATACAAACTTCCTAAGTCCACGCCAAAACAGCACCAAACCTGGTACAAACTTCCTATGTCCACGCCAAACCAGTAACAAACTTGGTACAAACTTCCTAAGTCCACGCCAAAACAGCACCAAACTTGGTACAAACTTCCTAAGTCCACGCCAAAACAGTAACAAACTTGGTACAAACTTCCTAAGTCCACGCCAAAACAGCACCAAACTTGGTACAAACTTCCTAAGTCCACGCCAAAACAGTAACAAACTTGGTACAAACTTCCTAAGTCCACGCCAAAACAGTAACAAACTTGGTACAAACTTCCTAAGTCCACGCCAAAACAGCACCAAACCTGGTACAAACTTCCTATGTCCACGCCAAAACAGTAACAAACTTGGTACAAACTTCCTAACTCCACGCCAAAACAGTAACAAACTTGGTACAAACTTCCTAAGTCCACGCCAAAACAGCACCAAACTTGGTACAAACTTCGTAAGTCCGCGCCAAAACAGCACCAAACTTGGTACAAACTTCCTAAGCCCACGCCAAAACAGTAACAAACTAGGTACAAACTTCCTAAGTCCACGCCAAAACAGCACCAAACTTGGTACAAACTTCCTAAGTCCACGCCAAAACAGCACCAAACTTGGTACAAACTTCCTAAGTCCACGCCAAAACAGTAACAAACTTGGTACAAACTTCCTACAACTACCCGAATTCCAACAGAGTTGCAACAGAGTGTCAAATACAAACTTTGTAGAAACTTCTTAAAACTACCCAAAAACACTTGCAAACTTGGTACAAACTTCCTAAGTCCACGCCAAAACAGCACCAAACTTGGTACAAACTTCCTAAGACCACGCCAAAACAGTAACAAACTTGGTACAAACTTCCTACAACTACCCGAATTCCAACAGAGTTGCAACAGAGTGTCAAATACAAACTTTGTAGAAACTTCTTAAAACTACCCAAAAACACTTGCAAACTTGGTACAAACTTCCTAAGTCCACGCCAAAACAGCACCAAACTTGGTACAAACTTCCTAAGTCCACGCCAAAACAGTAACAAACTTGGTACAAACTTCCTACAACTACCCGAATTCCAACAGAGTTGCAACAGAGTGTCAAATACAAACTTTGTAGAAACTTCTTAAAACTACCCAAAAACACTTGCAAACTTGGTACAAACTTCCTAAGTCCACGCCAAAACAGCACCAAACTTGGTACAAACTTCCTAAGACCACGCCAAAACAGTAACAAACTTGGTACAAACTTCCTACAACTACCCGAATTCCAACAGAGTTGCAACAGAGTGTCAAATACAAACTTTGTAGAAACTTCTTAAAACTACCCAAAAACACTTGCAAACTTGGTACAAACTTCCTAAGTCCACGCCAAAACAGCACCAAACTTGGTACAAACTTCCTAAGACCACGCCAAAACAGTAACAAACTTGGTACAAACTTCCTACAACTACCCGAATTCCAACAGAGTTGCAACAGAGTGTCAAATACAAACTTTGTAGAAACTTCTTAAAACTACCCAAAAACACTTGCAAACTTGGTACAAACTTCCTAAGTCCACGCCAAAACAGCACCAAACTTGGTACAAACTTCCTAAGTCCACGCCAAAACAGCACCAAACTTGGTACAAACTTCCTAAGACGACGCCAAAACAGTAACAAACTTGGTACAAATTTACTAAATCCACGCCAAAACAGCACCAAACTTGGTACAAACTTCCTAAGTCCACGCCAAAACAGTAACAAACTTGGTACAAACTTCCTAAGTCCATGCCAAAACAGCACCAAACTTGGTACAAACTTCCTACAACTACCCGAATTCCAACAGAGTTGCAACAGAGTGTCAAATACAAACTTTGTAGAAACTTCTTAAAACTACCCAAAAACACTTGCAAACTTGGTACAAACTTCCTAAGTCCACGCCAAAACAGCACCAAACTTGGTACAAACTTCCTACAACTACCCGAATTCCAACAGAGTTGCAACAGAGTGTCAAATACAAACTTTGTAGAAACTTCTTAAAACTACCCAAAAACACTTGCAAACTTGGTACAAACTTCCTAAGTCCACGCCAAAACAGCACCAAACTTGGTACAAACTTCCTAAGACCACGCCAAAACAGTAACAAACTTGGTACAAACTTCCTACAACTACCCGAATTCCAACAGAGTTGCAACAGAGTGTCAAATACAAACTTTGTAGAAACTTCTTAAAACTACCCAAAAACACTTGCAAACTTGGTACAAACTTCCTAAGTCCACGCCAAAACAGCACCAAACTTGGTACAAACTTCCTAAGACCACGCCAAAACAGTAACAAACTTGGTACAAACTTCCTACAACTACCCGAATTCCAACAGAGTTGCAACAGAGTGTCAAATACAAACTTTGTAGAAACTTCTTAAAACTACCCAAAAACACTTGCAAACTTGGTACAAACTTCCTAAGTCCACGCCAAAACAGTAACAAACTTGGTACAAACTTCCTACAACTACCCGAATTCCAACAGAGTTGCAACAGAGTGTCAAATACAAACTTTGTAGAAACTTCTTAAAACTACCCAAAAACACTTGCAAACTTGGTACAAACTTCCTAAGTCCACGCCAAAACAGCACCAAACTTGGTACAAACTTCTTAAGTCCACGCCAAAACAGTAACAAACTTGGTACAAACTTCCTGCAACAGAGTTGCAACAGAGTGTCAAATACAAACTTTGTAGAAACTTCTTAAAACTACCCAAAAACACTTGCAAACTTGGTAAAAACTTCCTAAGTCCACGCCAAAACAGCACCAAACTTGGTACAAACTTCCTAAGACCACGCCAAAACAGTAACAAACTTGGTACAAACTTCCTACAACTACCCGAATTCCAACAGAGTTGCAACAGAGTGTCAAATACAAACTTTGTAGAAACTTCTTAAAACTACCCAAAAACACTTGCAAACTTGGTACAAACTTCCTAAGTCCACGCC
This sequence comes from Anopheles atroparvus, assembly GCA_914969975.1. Lineage (NCBI taxonomy): Eukaryota > Metazoa > Arthropoda > Insecta > Diptera > Culicidae > Anopheles > Anopheles atroparvus. The sequence goes on along the minus strand of CAJZCY010000018.1, from coordinate 402,392 downwards.
AAAACAGCACCAAACTTGGTACAAACTTCCTAAGTCCACGCCAAAACAGTAACAAACTTGGTACAAACTTCCTACAACTACCCGAATTCCAACAGAGTTGCAACAGAGTGTCAAATACAAACTTTGTAGAAACTTCTTAAAACTACCCAAAAACACTTGCAAACTTGGTACAAACTTCCTAAGTCCACGCCAAAACAGTAACAAACTTGGTACAAACTTCCTAAGTCCACGCCAAAACAGTAACAAACTTGGTACAAGCTTCCTAACTCCACGCCAAAACAGTAACAAACTTGGAACAAACTTCCTAAGTCCACGCCAAAACAGCACCAAACTTGGTACAAACTTCCTAAGTCCACGCCAAAACAGTAACAAACTTGGTACAAACTTCCTAAGTCCACGCCAAAACAGTAACAAACTTGATACAAACTTCCTAAGTCCACGCCAAAACAGCACCAAACTTGATACAAACTTCCTAAGTCCACGCCAAAACAGCACCAAACTTGGTACAAACTTCCTAAGTCCACGCCAAAACAGTAACAAACTTGGTACAAACTTCCTAAGTCCACGCCAAAACAGTAACAAACTTGGTACAAACTTCCTAAGTCCACGCCAAAACAGCACCAAACTTGGTACAAACTTCCTAAGTCCACGCCAAAACAGTAACAAACTTGGTACAAACTTCCTAAGTCCACGCCAAAACAGCACCAAACTTGGTACAAACTTCCTAAGTCCACGCCAAAACAGTAACAAACTTGGTACAAACTTCCTAAGTCCACGCCAAAACAGCACAAAACTTGATACAAACTTCCTAAGTCCACGCCAAAACAGCACCAAACTTGGTACAAACTTCCTAAGTCCACGCCAAAACAGTAACAAACTTGGTACAAACTTCCTAAGTCCACGCCAAAACAGTAACAAACTTGGTACAAACTTCCTAAGTCCACGCCAAAACAGTAACAAACTTGATACAAACTTCCTAAGTCCACGCCAAAACAGCACCAAACTTGGTACAAACTTCGTAAGTCCGCGCCAAAACAGAAACAAACTTGGTACAAACTTCCTAAGTCCACGCCAAAATAGCACCAAACTTGGTACAAACTTTCTAAGTCCACGCCAAAACAGAAACAAACTTGCTACAAACTTCCTAAGTCCACGCCAAAACAGTAACATGCTTGGAGCAAACTTCCTAAGTCCACGCCAAAACAGCACCAAACTTGGTACAAACTTCGTAAGTCCGCGCCAAAACAGTAACAAACTTGGTACAAACTTCCTAAGTCCACGCCAAAACAGAAACAAACTTGGTACAAACTTCCTAAGTCCACGCAAAAACAGAAACAAACTAGGTACAAACTTCCTAAGTCCACGCCAAAACAGCACCAAACTTGGTACAAACTTCCTAAGTCCACGCCAAAACAGTAACAAACTTGGTACAAACTTCCTAAGTCCACGCCAAAACAGCACCAAACTTGGTACAAACTTCCTAAGTCCACGCCAAAACAGTAACAAACTTGGTACAAACTTCCTAAGTCCACGCCAAAACAGTAACAAACTTGGTACAAACTTCCTAAGTCCACGCCAAAACAGCACCAAACTTGATACAAACTTTCTAAGTCCACGCCAAAACAGCACCAAACTTGATACAAACTTTCTAAGTCCACGCCAAAACAGCACCAAACTAGGTACAAACTTCCTAAGTCCACGCCAAAACAGTAACAAACTTGGTACAAACTTCGTAAGTCCGCGCCAAAACAGCACCAAACTTGGTACAAACTTCCTAAGTCCACGCCAAAACAGTAACAAACTTGGTACAAACTTCCTAAGTCCACGCAAAAACAGAAACAAACTAGGTACAAACTTCCTAAGTCCACGCCAAAACAGCACCAAACTTGATACAAACTTCCTAAGTCCACGCCAAAACAGTAACAAACTTGGTACAAACTTCCTAAGTCCACGCCAAAACAGCACCAAACTTGGTACAATCTTCCTAAGTCCACGCCAAAACAGTAACAAACTTGGTACAAACTTCCTAAGTCCACGCCAAAACAGAAACAAACTTGGTACAAACTTCCTAAGTCCACGCCAAAACAGTAACAAACTTGGTACAAACTTCCTAAGTCCACGCCAAAACAGAAACAAACTTGGTACAAACTTCCTAAGTCCACGCCAAAACAGTAACAAACTTGGTACAAACTTCCTAAGTCCACGCCAAAACAGTAACAAACTTGGTACAAACTTCCTAAGTCCACGCCAAAACAGTAACAAACTTGGTACAAACTTCCTAAGTCCACGCCAAAACAGCACCAAACTTGATACAAACTTCCTAAGTCCACGCCAAAACAGCACCAAACTTGGTACAAACTTCCTAATTCCACGCAAAAACAGCACCAAACTTGGTACAAACTTCCTAAGTCCACGCCAAAACAGTAACAAACTTGGTACAAACTTCCTTAGTCCACGACAAAACAGTAACAAACTTGGTACAAACTTCCTAAGTCCACGCCAAAACAGTAACAAACTTGGTGCAAAGTTCCTAAGTTCACGCCAAAACAGTAACAAACTTGGTACAAACTTTTAAGTCCACGCCAAAACAGTAACAAACTTGGTACAAACTTCCTAAGTCCACGCCAAAACAGTAACAAACTTGGTACAAACTTCCTAAGTCCACGCCAAAACAGCACCAAACTTGGAACAAACTTCCTAAGTCCACGCCAAAACAGCACCAAACTTGATACAAACTTCCTAAGTCCACGCCAAAACAGAAACAAACTAGGTACAAACTTCCTAAGTCCACGCCAAAACAGCACCAAACTTGATACAAACTTCCTAAGTCCACGCCAAAACAGTAACAAACTTGGTACAAACTTCCTAAGTCCACGCCAAAACAGCACCAAACTTGATACAAACTTCCTAAGTCCACGCCAAAACAGTAACAAACTTGGTACAAACTTCCTAAGTCCACGCCAAAACAGTAACAAACTTGGTACAAACTTCCTAAGTCCACGCCAAAACAGAAACAAACTAGGTACAAACTTCCTAAGTCCACGCCAAAACAGTAACAAACTTGGTACAAACTTTCTAAGTCCACGTCAAAACAGCACCAAACTTGGTACAAACTTCCTAAGTCCACGCCAAAACAGTAACAAACTTGGTACAAACTTCCTAAGTCCACGCCAAAACAGTAACCAACATGGTACAAACTTCGTAAGTCCAAGCCAAAACAGTAACAAACTTGGTACAAACTTCCTAAGTCCACGCCAAAACAGAAACAAACTTGGTACAAACTTCCTAAGTCCACGCCAAAACAGTAACAAACTTGGTACAAACTTCCTAAGTCCACGCCAAAACAGAAACAAACTAGGTACAAACTTCCTAAGTCCACGCCAAAACAGCACCAAACTTGATACAAACTTCCTAAGTCCACGCCAAAACAGTAACAAACTTGGTACAAACTTCGTAAGTCCACGCCAAAACAGTAACAAACTTGGTACAAACTTCCTAAGTCCACGCCAAAACAGTAACAAACTTGGTACAAACTTCCTAAGTCCACGCCAAAACATCACCAAACTTGGTACAAACTTCGTAAGTCCACGCCAAAACAGTAACAAACTTGGTACAAACTTCCTAAGTCCACGCCAAAACAGCACCAAACTTGGTACAAACTTCCTAAGTCCACGCCAAAACAGTAACAAACTTGGTACAAACTTCGTAAGTCCACGCCAAAACAGTAACAAACTTGGTACAAACTTCCTAAGTCCACGCCAAAACAGTAACAAACTTGGTACAAACTTCGTAAGTCCACGCCAAAACAGTAACAAACTTGGTGCAAAGTTCCTAAGTCCACGCCAAAACAGTAACAAACTTGGTACAAACTTCCTAAGTCCACGCCAAAACAGCACCAAACTTGATACAAACTTCCTAAGTCCACGCCAAAACAGTAACAAACTTGGTACAAACTTCCTAAGTCCACGCCAAAACAGAAACAAACTTGGTACAAACTTCCTAAGTCCACGCCAAAACAGCACCAAACTTGGTACAAACTTCCTAAGTCCACGCCAAAACAGCACCAAACTTGGTACAAACTTCCTAAGTCCACGCCAAAACAGTAACAAACTTGGTACAAACTTCCAAAGTCCACGCCAAAACAGCACCAAACTTGGTACAAACTTCCTAAGTCCACGCCAAAACAGCACCAAACTTGATACAAACTTTCTAAGTCCACGCCAAAACAGTAACAAACTTGGTACAAACTTCCTAAGTCCACGCCAAAACAGTAACAAACTTGGTACAAACTTCCTAAGTCCACGCCAAAACAGCACCAAACTTGATACAAACTTCCTAAGTCCACGCCAAAACAGTAACAAACTTGGTACAAACTTCCTAAGTCCACGCCAAAACAGTAACAAACTTGGTACAAACTTCCTAAGTCCACGCCAAAACAGTAACAAACTTGGTACAAACTTCCTAAGTCCACGCCAAAACAGCACCAAACTTGGTACAAACTTCCTAAGTCCACGCCAAAACAGTAACAAACTTGGTACAAACTTCCTAAGTCCACGCCAAAACAGTAACAAACTTGGTACAAACTTCCTAAGTCCACGCCAAAACAGTAACAAACTTGGTACAAACTTCCTAAGTCCACGCCAAAACAGCACCAAACTTGGTACAAACTTCCTAAGTCCACGCCAAAACAGTAACAAACTTGGTACAAACTTCCTAAGTCCACGCCAAAACAGCACCAAACTTGGTACAAACTTCCTAAGTCCACGCCAAAACAGAAACAAACTAGGTACAAACTTCCTAAGTCCACGCCAAAACAGTAACAAACTTGGTACAAACTTCCTAAGTCCACGCCAAAACAGTAACAAACTTGGTACAAACTTCCTAAGTCCACGCCAAAACAGTAACAAACTTGGTACAAACTTCCTAAGTCCACACCAAAACAGCACCAAACTTGGTACAAACTTCCTAAGTCCACGCCAAAACAGAAACAAACTAGGTACAAACTTCCTAAGTCCACGCCAAAACAGTAACAAACTTGGTACAAACTTTCTAAGTCCACGCCAAAACAGTAACAAACTTGGTACAAACTTCCTAAGTCCACGCCAAAACAGTAACAAACTTGGTACAAACTTCCTAAGTCCACGCCAAAACAGCACCAAACTTGATACAAACTTCCTAAGTCCACGCCAAAACAGTAACAAACTTGGTACAAACTTCCTAAGTCCACGCCAAAACAGCACCAAACTTGGTACAAACTTCCTAAGTCCACGCCAAAACAGTAACAAACTTGGTACAAACTTCCTAAGTCCACGCCAAAACAGCACCAAACTTGGTACAAACTTCCTAAGTCCACGCCAAAACAGCACCAAACTTGGTACAAACTTCCTAAGTCCACGCCAAAACAGTAACAAACTTGGTACAAACTTCCTAAGTCCACGCCAAAACAGTAACAAACTTGGTACAAACTTCCTAAGTCCACGCTAAAACAGTAACAAACTTGGTACAAACTTCCTAAGTCCACGCCAAAACAGTAACAAACTTGGTACAAACTTCCTAAGTCCACGCCAAAACAGTAACAAACTTGGTACAAACTTCCTAAGTCCACGCCAAAACAGCACCAAACTTGGTACAAACTTCCTAAGTCCACGCCAAAACAGTAACAAACTTGGTACAAACTTCCTAAGTCCACGCCAAAACAGTAACAAACTTGGTACAAACTTCCTAAGTCCACGCCAAAACAGTAACAAACTTGGTACAAACTTCCTAAGTCCACGCCAAAACAGCACCAAACTTGGTACAAACTTCCTAAGTCCACGCCAAAACAGCACCAAACTTGGTACAAACTTCCTAAGTCCACGCCAAAACAGTAACAAACTTGGTACAAACTTCCTAAGTCCACGCCAAAACAGCACCAAACTTGGTACAAACTTCCTAAGTCCACGCCAAAACAGAAACAAACTAGGTACAAACTTCCTAAGTCCACGCCAAAACAGTAACAAACTTGGTACAAACTTCCTAAGTCCACGCCAAAACAGTAACAAACTTGGTACAAACTTCCTAAGTCCACGCCAAAACAGTAACAAACTTGGTACAAACTTCCTAAGTCCACACCAAAACAGCACCAAACTTGGTACAAACTTCCTAAGTCCACGCCAAAACAGAAACAAACCAGGTACAAACTTCCTAAGTCCACGCCAAAACAGCACCAAACTTGGTACAAACTTCCTAAGTCCACGCCAAAACAGTAACAAACTTGGTACAAACTTCCTAAGTCCACGCCAAAACAGAAACAAACTTGGTACAAACTTCCTAAGTCCACGCCAAAACAGAAACAAACTAGGTACAAACTTCCTAAGTCCACGCCAAAACAGTAACAAACTTGGTACAAACTTCCTAAGTCCACGCCAAAACAGTAACAAACTTGGTACAAACTTCCTAAGTCCACGCCAAAACAGCACCAAACTTGGTACAAACTTCCTAAGTCCACGCCAAAACAGCACCAAACTTGGTACAAACTTCCTAAGTCCACGCCAAAACAGCACCAAACTAGGTACAAACTTCCTAAGTCCACGCCAAAACAGCACCAAACTTGATACAAACTTTCTAAGTCCACGCCAAAACAGTAACAAACTTGGTACAAACTTCCTAAGTCCACGCCAAAACAGTAACAAACTTGGTACAAACTTCCTAAGTCCACGCCAAAACAGCACCAAACTTGATACAAACTTCCTAAGTCCACGCCAAAACAGTAACAAACTTGGTACAAACTTCCTAAGTCCACGCCAAAACAGCACCAAACTTGATACAAACTTTCTAAGTCCACGCCAAAACAGCACCAAACTTGGTACAAACTTCGTAAGTCCACGCCAAAACAGCACCAAACTTGGTACAAACTTCGTAAGTCCGCGCCAAAACAGCACCAAACTTGGTACAAACTTCCTAAGTCCACGCCAAAACAGCACCAAACTTGATACAAACTTCCTAAGTCCACGCCAAAACAGTAACAAACTTGGTACAAACTTCCTAAGTCCACGCCAAAACAGCACCAAACTTGGTACAAACTTCGTAAGTCCGCGCCAAAACAGAAACAAACTTGGTACAAACTTCCTAAGTCCACGCCAAAACAGCACCAAACTTGATACAAACTTCCTAAGTCCACGCCAAAACAGTAACAAACTTGGTACAAACTTCCTAAGTCCACGCCAAAACAGCACCAAACTAGGTACAAACTTCCTAAGTCCACGCCAAAACAGCACCAAACTTGATACAAACTTTCTAAGTCCACGCCAAAACAGTAACAAACTTGGTACAAACTTCCTAAGTCCACGCCAAAACAGTAACAAACTTGGTACAAACTTCCTAAGTCCACGCCAAAACAGCACCAAACTTGATACAAACTTCCTAAGTCCACGCCAAAACAGTAACAAACTTGGTACAAACTTCCTAAGTCCACGCCAAAACAGCACCAAACTTGATACAAACTTTCTAAGTCCACGCCAAAACAGCACCAAACTTGGTACAAACTTCGTAAGTCCACGCCAAAACAGCACCAAACTTGGTACAAACTTCGTAAGTCCGCGCCAAAACAGCACCAAACTTGGTACAAACTTCCTAAGTCCACGCCAAAACAGCACCAAACTTGATACAAACTTCCTAAGTCCACGCCAAAACAGTAACAAACTTGGTACAAACTTCCTAAGTCCACGCCAAAACAGTAACAAACTTGGTACAAACTTCCTAAGTCCACGCCAAAACAGCACCAAACTTGATACAAACTTCCTAAGTCCACGCCAAAACAGTAACAAACTTGGTACAAACTTCCTAAGTCCACGCCAAAACAGCACCAAACTTGATACAAACTTCCTAAGTCCACGCCAAAACAGCACCAAACTTGGTACAAACTTCCTAAGTCCGCGCCAAAACAGAAACAAACTTGGTACAAACTTCCTAAGTCCACGCCAAAACAGCACCAAACTTGATACAAACTTTCTAAGTCCACGCCAAAACAGCACCAAACTTGGTACAAACTTCCTAAGTCCACGCCAAAACAGTAACAAACTTGGTACAAACTTCCTAAGTCCACGCCAAAACAGTAACAAACTAGGTACAAACTTCCTAAGTCCACGCCAAAACAGCACCAAACTTGATACAAACTTCCTAAGTCCACGCCAAAACAGTAACACACTTGGTACAAACTTCCTAAGTCCACGCCAAAACAGCACCAAACTTGGTACAAACTTCGTAAGTCCGCGCCAAAACAGTAACAAACTTGGTACAAACTTCCTAAGTCCACGCCAAAACAGCACCAAACTTGATACAAACTTTCTAAGTCCACGCCAAAACAGCACCAAACTTGGTACAAACTTCGTAAGTCCGCGCCAAAACAGAAACAAACTAGGTACAAACTTCCTAAGTCCACGCCAAAACAGCACCAAACTTGATACAAACTTCCTAAGTCCACGCCAAAACAGAAACAAACTTGGTACAAACTTCCTAAGTCCACGCCAAAACAGTAACAAACTTGATACAAACTTCCTAAGTCCACGCCAAAACAGTAACAAACTTGGTGCAAAGTTCCTAAGTCCACGCCAAAACAGAAACAAACTAGGTACAAACTTCCTAAGTCCACGCCAAAACAGCACCAAACTTGGTACAAACTTCCTAAGTCCACGCCAAAACAGTAACAAACTTGATACAAACTTTCTAAGTCCACGCCAAAACAGTAACAAACTTGGTACAAACTTCCTAAGTCCAAGCCAAAACAGAAACAAACTAGGTACAAACTTCCTAAGTCCACGCCAAAACAGCACCAAACTTGATACAAACTTCCTAAGTCCACGCCAAAACAGTAACAAACTTGGTACAAACTTCCTAAGTCCACGCCAAAACAGTAACAAACTTGGTACAAACTTCCTAAGTCCACGCCAAAACAGTAACAAACTTGGTACAAACTTCCTAAGTCCACGCCAAAACAGCACCAAACTAGGTACAAACTTCCTAAGTCCACGCCAAAACAGCACCAAACTTGATACAAACTTTCTAAGTCCACGCCAAAACAGCACCAAACTTGGTACAAACTTCGTAAGTCCGCGCCAAAACAGCACCAAACTTGGTACAAACTTCCTAAGTCCACGCCAAAACAGCACCAAACTTGGTACAAACTTCCTAAGTCCACGCCAAAACAGTAACAAACTTGGTACAAACTTCCTAAGTCCACGCCAAAACAGCACCAAACTTGGTACAAACTTCCTAAGTCCACGCCAAAACAGTAACAAACTTGGTGCAAAGTTCCTAAGTCCACGCCAAAACAGAAACAAACTAGGTACAAACTTCCTAAGTCCACGCCAAAACAGCACCAAACTTGATACAAACTTTCTAAGTCCACGCCAAAACAGCACCAAACTTGGTACAAACTTCGTAAGTCCGCGCCAAAACAGAAACAAACTTGGTACAAACTTCCTAAGTCCACGCCAAAACAGTAACAAACTTGGTACAAACTTCCTAAGTCCACGCCAAAACAGCACCAAACTTGGTACAAACTTCCTAAGTCCACGCCAAAACAGTAACAAACTTGGTACAAACTTCCTAAGTCCACGCCAAAACAGTAACAAACTTGGTACAAACTTCCTAAGTCCACGCCAAAACAGTAACAAACTTGGTACAAACTTCCTAAGTCCACGCCAAAACAGCACCAAACTAGGTACAAACTTCCTAAGTCCACGCCAAAACAGCACCAAACTTGATACAAACTTTCTAAGTCCACGCCAAAACAGCACCAAACTTGGTACAAACTTCGTAAGTCCGCGCCAAAACAGCACCAAACTTGGTACAAACTTCCTAAGTCCACGCCAAAACAGCACCAAACTTGGTACAAACTTCCTAAGTCCACGCCAAAACAGTAACAAACTTGGTACAAACTTCCTAAGTCCACGCCAAAACAGCACCAAACTTGGTACAAACTTCCTAAGTCCACGCCAAAACAGTAACAAACTTGGTGCAAAGTTCCTAAGTCCACGCCAAAACAGAAACAAACTAGGTACAAACTTCCTAAGTCCACGCCAAAACAGCACCAAACTTGATACAAACTTTCTAAGTCCACGCCAAAACAGCACCAAACTTGGTACAAACTTCGTAAGTCCGCGCCAAAACAGAAACAAACTTGGTACAAACTTCCTAAGTCCACGCCAAAACAGTAACAAACTTGGTACAAACTTCCTAAGTCCACGCCAAAACAGCACCAAACTTGGTACAAACTTCCTAAGTCCACGCCAAAACAGTAACAAACTTGGTACAAACTTCCTAAGTCCACGCCAAAACAGCACCAAACTTGGTACAAACTTCGTAAGTCCGCGCCAAAACAGAAACAAACTTGGTACAAACTTCCTAAGTCCACGCCAAAACAGTAACAAACTTGGTACAAACTTCCTAAGTCCACGCCAAAACAGCACCAAACTTGATACAAACTTCCTAAGTCCACGCCAAAACAGTAACAAACTTGGTACAAACTTCCTAAGTCCACGCCAAAACAGTAACAAACTTGGTACAAACTTCCTAAGTCCACGCCAAAACAGTAACAAACTTGGTACAAACTTCCTAAGTCCACGCCAAAACAGCACCAAACTTGGTACAAACTTCCTAAGTCCACGCCAAAACAGTATCAAACTTGGTACAAACTTCCAAAGTCCACGCCAAAACAGCACCAAACTTGATACAAACTTTCTAAGTCCACGCCAAAACAGTAACAAACTTGGTACAAACTTCCTAAGTCCACGCCAAAACAGTAACAAACTTGGTACAAACTTCCTAAGTCCACGCCAAAACAGCACCAAACTTGATACAAACTTCCTAAGTCCACGCCAAAACAGTAACAAACTTGGTACAAACTTCCTAAGTCCACGCCAAAACAGTAACAAACTTGGTACAAACTTCCTAAGTCCACGCCAAAACAGCACCAAACTTGATACAAACTTCCTAAGTCCACGCCAAAACAGTAACAAACTTGGTACAAATTTCCTAAGTCCACGCCAAAACAGCACCAAACTTGATACAAACTTTCTAAGTCCACGCCAAAACAGCACCAAACTTGGTACAAACTTCGTAAGTCCGCGCCAAAACAGCACCAAACTTGGTACAAACTTCGTAAGTCCGCGCCAAAACAGCACCAAACTTGGTACAAACTTCCTAAGTCCACGCCAAAACAGTAACAAACTTGATACAAACTTCCTAAGTCCACGCCAAAACAGTAACAAACTTGGTGCAAACTTCCTAAGTCCACGCCAAAACAGTAACAAACTTGGTACAAACTTCCTAAGTCCACGCCAAAACAGTAACAAACTTGGTACAAACTTCCTAAGTCCACGCCAAAACAGTAACAAACTTGGTACAAACTTCCTAAGTCCACGCTAAAACAGCACCAAACTAGGTACAAACTTCCTAAGTCCACGCCAAAACAGCACCAAACTTGATACAAACTTTCTAAGTCCACGCCAAAACAGCACCAAACTTGGTACAAACTTCGTAAGTCCGCGCCAAAACAGCACCAAACTTGGTACAAACTTCCTAAGTCCACGCCAAAACAGCACCAAACTTGGTACAAACTTCCTAAGTCCACGCCAAAACAGTAACAAACTTGGTACAAACTTCCTAAGTCCACGCCAAAACAGCACCAAACTTGGTACAAACTTCCTTAGTCCACGCCAAAACAGTAACAAACTTGGTGCAAAGTTCCTAAGTCCACGCCAAAACAGAAACAAACTAGGTACAAACTTCCTAAGTCCACGCCAAAACAGCACCAAACTTGATACAAACTTTCTAAGTCCACGCCAAAACAGCACCAAACTTGGTACAAACTTCGTAAGTCCGCGCCAAAACAGAAACAAACTTGGTACAAACTTCCTAAGTCCACGCCAAAACAGTAACAAACTTGGTACAAACTTCCTAAGTCCACGCCAAAACAGCACCAAACTTGGTACAAACTTCCTAAGTCCACGCCAAAACAGTAACAAACTTGGTACAAACTTCCTAAGTCCACGCCAAAACAGCACCAAACTAGGTACAAACTTCCTAAGTCCACGCCAAAACAGCACCAAACTTGATACAAACTTCCTAAGTCCACGCCAAAACAGTAACAAACTTGGTACAAACTTCCTAAGTCCACGCCAAAACAGCACCAAACTTGGTACAAACTTCGTAAGTCCGCGCCAAAACAGAAACAAACTTGGTACAAACTTCCTAAGTCCACGCCAAAACAGTAACAAACTTGGTACAAACTTCCTAAGTCCACGCCAAAACAGCACCAAACTTGATACAAACTTTCTAAGTCCACGCCAAAACAGCACCAAACTTGATACAAACTTCCTAAGTCCACGCCAAAACAGTAACAAACTTGGTACAAACTTCCTAAGTCCACGCCAAAACAGTAACAAACTTGGTACAAACTTCCTAAGTCCACGCCAAAACAGTAACAAACTTGGTACAAACTTCCTAAGTCCACGCCAAAACAGCACCAAACTTGGTACAAACTTCCTAAGTCCACGCCAAAACAGTATCAAACTTGGTACAAACTTCCAAAGTCCACGCCAAAACAGCACCAAACTTGGTACAAACTTCCTAAGTCCACGCCAAAACAGCACCAAACTTGATACAAACTTTCTAAGTCCACGCCAAAACAGTAACAAACTTGGTACAAACTTCCTAAGTCCACGCCAAAACAGTAACAAACTTGGTGCAAAGTTCCTAAGTCCACGCCAAAACAGAAACAAACTTGGTACAAACTTCCTAAGTCCACGCCAAAACAGCACCAAACTTGGTACAAACTTCCTAAGTCCACGCCAAAACAGTATCAAACTTGGTACAAACTTCCAAAGTCCACGCCAAAACAGCACCAAACTTGGTACAAACTTCCTAAGTCCACGCCAAAACAGCACCAAACTTGATACAAACTTTCTAAGTCCACGCCAAAACAGTAACAAACTTGGTACAAACTTCCTAAGTCCACGCCAAAACAGTAACAAACTTGGTACAAACTTCCTAAGTCCACGCCAAAACAGCACCAAACTTGATACAAAGTTCCTAAGTCCACGCCAAAACAGTAACAAACTTGGTACAAACTTCCTAAGTCCACGCCAAAACAGTAACAAACTTGGTACAAACTTCCTAAGTCCACGCCAAAACAGTAACAAACTTGGTACAAACTTCCTAAGTCCACGCCAAAACAGCACCAAACTTGGTACAAACTTCCTAAGTCCACGCCAAAACAGTAACAAACTTGGTACAAACTTCCTAAGTCCACGCCAAAACAGTAACAAACTTGGTACAAACTTCCTAAGTCCACGCCAAAACAGCACCAAACTAGGTACAAACTTCCTAAGTCCACGCCAAAACAGTAACAAACTTGGTGCAAAGTTCCTAAGTCCACGCCAAAACAGAAACAAACTAGGTACAAACTTCCTAAGTCCACGCCAAAACAGTAACAAACTTGGTACAAACTTCCTAAGTCCACGCCAAAACAGTAACAAACTTGGTACAAACTTCCTAAGTCCACGCCAAAACAGCACCAAACTTGGTACAAACTTCCTAAGTCCACGCCAAAACAGCACCAAACTTGGTACAAACTTCCTAAGTCCACGCCAAAACAGTAACAAACTTGGTACAAACTTCCTAAGTCCACGCCAAAACAGCACCAAACTTGGTACAAACTTCCTAAGTCCACGCCAAAACAGAAACAAACTAGGTACAAACTTCCTAAGTCCACGCCAAAACAGTAACAAACTTGGTACAAACTTCCTAAGTCCACGCCAAAACAGTAACAAACTTGGTACAAACTTCCTAAGTCCACACCAAAACAGCACCAAACTTGTTACAAACTTCCTAAGTCCACGCCAAAACAGTAACAAACTTGGTACAAACTTCCTAAGTCCACGCCAAAACAGCACCAAACTTGGTACAAACTTCGTAAGTCCGCGCCAAAACAGAAACAAACTTGGTACAAACTTCCTAAGTCCACGCCAAAACAGTAACAAACTTGGTACAAACTTCCTAAGTCCACGCCAAAACAGCACCAAACTTGATACAAACTTTCTAAGTCCACGCCAAAACAGCACCAAACTTGGTACAAATTTCGTAAGTCCGCGCCAAAACAGCACCAAACTTGGTACAAACTTCGTAAGTCCGCGCCAAAACAGCACCAAACTTGGTACAAACTTCCTAAGTCCACGCCAAAACAGTAACAAACTTGGTACAAACTTCCTAAGTCCACGCCAAAACAGTAACAAACTTGGTGCAAAGTTCCTAAGTCCACGCCAAAACAGAAACAAACTAGGTACAAACTTCCTAAGTCCACGCCAAAACAGTAACAAACTTGGTACAAACTTCCTAAGTCCACGCCAAAACAGTAACAAACTTGGTACAAACTTCCTAAGTCCACGCCAAAACAGCACCAAACTTGGTACAAACTTCCTAAGTCCACGCCAAAACAGCACCAAACTTGGTACAAACTTCCTAAGTCCACGCCAAAACAGTAACAAACTTGGTACAAACTTCCTAAGTCCACGCCAAAACAGCACCAAACTTGGTACAAACTTCCTAAGTCCACGCCAAAACAGAAACAAACTAGGTACAAACTTCCTAAGTCCACGCCAAAACAGTAACAAACTTGGTACAAACTTCCTAAGTCCACGCCAAAACAGTAACAAACTTGGTACAAACTTCCTAAGTCCACGCCAAAACAGTAACAAACTTGGTACAAACTTCCCAAGTCCACACCAAAACAGCACCAAACTTGGTACAAACTTCCTAAGTCCACGCCAAAACAGAAACAAACTAGGTACAAACTTCCTAAGTCCACGCCAAAACAGTAACAAACTTGGTACAAACTTTCTAAGTCCACGCCAAAACAGTAACAAACTTGGTACAAACTTCCTAAGTCCACGCCAAAACAGTAACAAACTTGGTACAAACTTCCTAAGTCCACGCCAAAACAGCACCAAACTTGATACAAACTTCCTAAGTCCACGCCAAAACAGTAACAAACTTGGTACAAACTTCCTAAGTCCACGCCAAAACAGTAACAAACTTGGTACAAACTTCCTAAGTCCACGCCAAAACAGCACCAAACTTGGTACAAACTTCCTAAGTCCACGCCAAAACAGTAACAAACTTGGTACAAACTTCCTAAGTCCACGCCAAAACAGCACCAAACTTGGTACAAACTTCGTAAGTCCGCGCCAAAACAGAAACAAACTTGGTACAAACTTCCTAAGTCCACGCCAAAACAGCACCAAACTTGGTACAAACTTCGTAAGTCCGCGCCAAAACAGCACCAAACTTGGTACAAACTTCCTAAGTCCACGCCAAAACAGTAACAAACTTGGTACAAACTTCCTAAGTCCACGCCAAAACAGTAACAAACTTGGTACAAACTTCCTAAGTCCACGCCAAAACAGTAACAAACTTGGTACAAACTTCCTAAGTCCACGCCAAAACAGTAACAAACTTGGTACAAACTTCCTAAGTCCACGCCAAAACAGAAACAAACTTGGTACAAACTTCCTAAGTCCACGCCAAAACAGTAACAAACTTGGTACAAACTTCCTAAGTCCACGCCAAAACAGTAACAAACTTGGTACAAACTTCCCAAGTCCACACCAAAACAGCACCAAACTTGGTACAAACTTCCTAAGTCCACGCCAAAACAGAAACAAACTAGGTACAAACTTCCTAAGTCCACGCCAAAACAGAAACAAACTAGGTACAAACTTCGTAAGTCCACGCCAAAACAGCACCAAACTTGATACAAACTTCCTAAGTCCACGCCAAAACAGTAACAAACTTGGTACAAACTTCCTAAGTCCACGCCAAAACAGCACCAAACTTGGTACAAACTTCCTAAGTCCACGCCAAAACAGTTACAAACTTGGTACAAACTTCCTAAGTCCACGCCAAAACAGTAACAAACTTGGTACAAACTTCCTAAGTCCACGCCAAAACAGTAACAAACTTGGTACAAACTTCCTAAGTCCACGCCAAAACAGTAACAAACTTGGTACAAACTTCCTAAGTCCACGCCAAAACAGCACCAAACTTGATACAAACTTTCTAAGTCCACGCCAAAACAGCACCAAACTTGATACAAACTTTCTAGGTCCACGCCAAAACAGCACCAAACTTGATACAAACTTCCTAAGTCCACGCCAAAACAGTAACAAACTTGGTACAAACTTCCTAAGTCCACGCCAAAACAGTAACAAACTTGGTACAAACTTCCTAAGTCCACGCCAAAACAGTAACAAACTTGGTACAAACTTCCTAAGTCCACGCCAAAACAGTAACAAACTTGGTACAAACTTCCTAAGTCCACGCCAAAACAGAAACAAACTTGGTACAAACTTCCTAAGTCCACGCCAAAACAGTAACAAACTTGGTACAAACTTCCTAAGTCCACGCCAAAACAGTAACAAACTTGGTACAAACTTCCTAAGTCCACGCCAAAACAGCACCAAACTTGGTACAAACTTCGTAAGTCCGCGCCAAAACAGAAACAAACTTGGTACAAACTTCCTAAGTCCACGCCAAAACAGTAACAAACTTGGTACAAACTTCCTAAGTCCACGCCAAAACAGTAACAAACTTGGTACAAACTTCCTAAGTCCACGCCAAAACAGTAACAAACTTGGTACAAACTTCCTAAGTCCACGCCAAAACAGTAACAAACTTGGTACAAACTTCCTAAGTCCACGCCAAAACAGAAACAAACTTGGTACAAACTTCCTAAGTCCACGCCAAAACAGTAACAAACTTGGTACAAACTTCCTAAGTCCACGCCAAAACAGTAACAAACTTGGTACAAACTTCCCAAGTCCACACCAAAACAGCACCAAACTTGGTACAAACTTCCTAAGTCCACGCCAAAACAGAAACAAACTAGGTACAAACTTCCTAAGTCCACGCCAAAACAGTAACAAACTTGGTACAAACTTTCTAAGTCCACGCCAAAACAGTAACAAACTTGGTACAAACTTCCTAAGTCCACGCCAAAACAGTAACAAACTTGGTACAAACTTCCTAAGTCCACGCCAAAACAGCACCAAACTTGATACAAACTTCCTAAGTCCACGCCAAAACAGTAACAAACTTGGTACAAACTTCCTAAGTCCACGCCAAAACAGTAACAAACTTGGTACAAACTTCCTAAGTCCACGCCAAAACAGCACCAAACTTGGTACAAACTTCCTAAGTCCACGCCAAAACAGCACCAAACTTGGTACAAACTTCCTAAGTCCACGCCAAAACAGCACCAAACTTGGTACAAACTTCCTAAGTCCACGCCAAAACAGTTACAAACTTGGTACAAACTTCCTAAGTCCACGCCAAAACAGTAACAAACTTGGTACAAACTTCCTAAGTCCACGCCAAAACAGTAACAAACTTGGTACAAACTTCCTAAGTCCACGCCAAAACAGTAACAAACTTGGTACAAACTTCCTAAGTCCACGCCAAAACAGCACCAAACTTGATACAAACTTTCTAAGTCCACGCCAAAACAGCACCAAACTTGATACAAACTTTCTAAGTCCACGCCAAAACAGCACCAAACTTGATACAAACTTCCTAAGTCCACGCCAAAACAGTAACAAACTTGGTACAAACTTCCTAAGTCCACGCCAAAACAGTAACAAACTTGGTACAAACTTCCTAAGTCCACGCCAAAACAGTAACAAACTTGGTACAAACTTCCTAAGTCCACGCCAAAACAGTAACAAACTTGGTACAAACTTCCTAAGTCCACGCCAAAACAGAAACAAACTTGGTACAAACTTCCTAAGTCCACGCCAAAACAGTAACAAACTTGGTACAAACTTCCTAAGTCCACGCCAAAACAGTAACAAACTTGGTACAAACTTCCTAAGTCCACGCCAAAACAGCACCAAACTTGGTACAAACTTCGTAAGTCCGCGCCAAAACAGAAACAAACTTGGTACAAACTTCCTAAGTCCACGCCAAAACAGTAACAAACTTGGTACAAACTTCCTAAGTCCACGCCAAAACAGTAACAAACTTGGTACAAACTTCCTAAGTCCACGCCAAAACAGTAACAAACTTGGTACAAACTTCCTAAGTCCACGCCAAAACAGTAACAAACTTGGTACAAACTTCCTAAGTCCACGCCAAAACAGAAACAAACTTGGTACAAACTTCCTAAGTCCACGCCAAAACAGTAACAAACTTGGTACAAACTTCCTAAGTCCACGCCAAAACAGTAACAAACTTGGTACAAACTTCCCAAGTCCACACCAAAACAGCACCAAACTTGGTACAAACTTCCTAAGTCCACGCCAAAACAGAAACAAACTAGGTACAAACTTCCTAAGTCCACGCCAAAACAGTAACAAACTTGGTACAAACTTTCTAAGTCCACGCCAAAACAGTAACAAACTTGGTACAAACTTCCTAAGTCCACGCCAAAACAGTAACAAACTTGGTACAAACTTCCTAAGTCCACGCCAAAACAGCACCAAACTTGATACAAACTTCCTAAGTCCACGCCAAAACAGTAACAAACTTGGTACAAACTTCCTAAGTCCACGCCAAAACAGTAACAAACTTGGTACAAACTTCCTAAGTCCACGCCAAAACAGCACCAAACTTGGTACAAACTTCCTAAGTCCACGCCAAAACAGTAACAAACTTGGTACAAACTTCCTAAGTCCACGCCAAAACAGCACCAAACTTGGTACAAACTTCATAAGTCCGCGCCAAAACAGAAACAAACTTGGTACAAACTTCCTAAGTCCACGCCAAAACAGTAACAAACTTGGTACAAACTTCCTAAGTCCACGCCAAAACAGTAACAAACTTGGTACAAACTTCCTAAGTCCACGCCAAAACAGCACCAAACTTGGTACAAACTTCGTAAGTCCACGCCAAAACAGTAACAAACTTGGTACAAAATTCCTAAGTCCACGCCAAAACAGTAACAAACTTGGTACAAACTTCCTAAGTCCACGCCAAAACAGCACCAAACTTGGTACAAACTTCCTAAGTCTACGCCAAAACAGAAACAAACTTGGTACAAACTTCCTAAGTCCACGCCAAAACAGTAACAAACATGGTACAAACTTCCTAAGTCCACGCCAAAACAGCACCAAACTTGGTACAAACTTCCTAAGTCCACGCCAAAACAGCACCAAACTTGGTACAAACTTCCTAAGTCCACGCCAAAACAGTAACAAACTTGGTACAAACTTCCTAAGTCCACGCCAAAACAGCACCAAACTTGGTACAAACTTCCTAAGTCCACGCCAAAACAGCACCAAACTTGATACAAACTTTCTAAGTCCACGCCAAAACAGTAACAAACTTGGTACAAACTTCCTAAGTCCACGCCAAAACAGTAACAAACTTGGTACAAACTTCCTAAGTCCACGCCAAAACAGCACCAAACTTGATACAAACTTTCTAAGTCCACGCCAAAACAGTAACAAACTTGGTACAAACTTCCTAAGTCCACGCCAAAACAGTAACAAACTTGGTACAAACTTCCTAAGTCCTCGCCAAAACAGCACCAAACTTGGTACAAACTTCCTAAGTCCACGCCAAAACAGTAACAAACTTGGTACAAACTTCCTAAGTCCACGCCAAAACAGCACCAAACTTGATACAAACTTTCTAAGTCCACGCCAAAACAGTAACAAACTAGGTACAAACTTCCTAAGTCCACGCCAAAACAGCACCAAACTTGGTACAAACTTCCAAAGTCCACGCCAAAACAGTAACAAACTTGGTACAAACTTCCTAAGTCCACGCCAAAACAGCACCAAACTTGGTACAAACTTCCTAAGTCCACGCCAAAACAGTAACAAACTTGGTACAAACTTCCTAAGTCCACGCCAAAACAGCACCAAACTTGATACAAACTTTCTAAGTCCACGCCAAAACAGTAACAAACTAGGTACAAACTTCCTAAGTCCACGCCAAAACAGCACCAAACTTGGTACAAACTTCCTAAGTCCACGCCAAAACAGTAACAAACTTGGTACAAACTTCCTAAGTCCACGCCAAAACAGTAACAAACTTGGTACAAACTTCCTAAGTCCACGCCAAAACAGTAACAAACTTGGTACAAACTTCCTAAGTCCACGCCAAAACAGTAACAAACTTGGTACAAACTTCCTAAGTCCACGCCAAAACAGTAACAAACTTGGTACAAACTTCCTAAGTCCACGCCAAAACAGCACCAAACTTGGTACAAACTTCCTAAGTCCACGCCAAAACAGTAACAAACTTGGTACAAACTTCCTAAGTCCACGCCAAAACAGCACCAAACTTGGTACAAACTTCCTAAGTCCACGCCAAAACAGCACCAAACTTGATACAAACTTTCTAAGTCCACGCCAAAACAGTAACAAACTTGGTACAAACTTCCTAAGTCCACGCCAAAACAGTAACAAACTTGGTACAAACTTCCTAAGTCCACGCCAAAACAGCACCAAACTTGATACAAACTTTCTAAGTCCACGCCAAAACAGTAACAAACTTGGTACAAACTTCCTAAGTCCACGCCAAAACAGTAACAAACTTGGTACAAACTTCCTAAGTCCTCGCCAAAACAGCACCAAACTTGGTACAAACTTCCTAAGTCCACGCCAAAACAGTAACAAACTTGGTACAAACTTCCTAAGTCCACGCCAAAACAGCACCAAACTTGGTACAAACTTCCTAAGTCCACGCCAAAACAGAAACAAACTAGGTACAAACTTCCTAAGTCCACGCCAAAACAGCACCAAACTTGATACAAACTTCCTAAGTCCACGCCAAAACAGTAACAAACTTGGTACAAACTTCCTAAGTCCACGCCAAAACAGCACCAAACTTGATACAAACTTTCTAAGTCCACGCCAAAACAGTAACAAACTTGGTACAAACTTCCTAAGTCCACGCCAAAACAGTAACAAACTTGGTACAAACTTCCTAAGTCCTCGCCAAAACAGCACCAAACTTGGTACAAACTTCCTAAGTCCACGCCAAAACAGTAACAAACTTGGTACAAACTTCCTAAGTCCACGCCAAAACAGAAACAAACTAGGTACAAACTTCCTAAGTCCACGCCAAAACAGCACCAAACTTGATACAAACTTCCTAAGTCCACGCCAAAACAGTAACAAACTTGGTACAAACTTCCTAAGTCCACGCCAAAACAGCACCAAACTTGGTACAAACTTCCTAAGTCCACGCCAAAACAGTAACAAACTTGGTACAAACTTCCTAAGTCCACGCCAAAACAGCACCAAACTTGGTACAAACTTCCTAAGTCCACGCCAAAACAGAAACAAACTTGGTACAAACTTCCTAAGTCCACGCCAAAACAGTAACAAACTTGGTACAAACTTCCTAAGTCCACGCCAAAACAGCACCAAACTTGGTACAAACTTCCTAAGTCCACGCCAAAACAGTAACAAACTTGGTACAAACTTCCTAAGTCCACGCCAAAACAGCACCAAACTTGGTACAAACTTCCTAAGTCCACGCCAAAACAGAAACAAACTTGGTACAAACTTCCTAAGTCCACGCCAAAACAGTAACAAACTTGGTACAAACTTCCTAAGTCCACGCCAAAACAGCACCAAACTTGGTACAAACTTCCTAAGTCCACGCCAAAACAGTAACAAACTTGGTACACACTTCCTAAGTCCACGCCAAAACAGCACCAAACTTGGTACAAACTTCCTAAGTCCACGCCAAAACAGAAACAAACTTGGTACAAACTTCCTAAGTCCACGCCAAAACAGCACCAAACTTGGTACAAACTTCCTAAGTCCACGCCAAAACAGAAACAAACTAGGTACAAACTTCCTAAGTCCACGCCAAAACAGCACCAAACTTGATACAAACTTCCTAAGTCCACGCCAAAACAGTAACAAACTTGGAACAAACTTCCTAAGTCCACGCCAAAACAGCACCAAACTTGGTACAAACTTCCTAAGTCCACGCCAAAACAGAAACAAACTTGGTACAAACTTCCTAAGTCCACGCCAAAACAGTAACAAACTTGGTACAAACTTCCTAAGTCCACGCCAACACAGCACCAAACTTGGTACAAACTTCCTAAGTCCACGCCAAAACAGTAACAAACTTGGTACAAACTTCCTAAGTCCACGCCAAAACAGCACCAAACTTGGTACAAACTTCCTAAGTCCACGCCAAAACAGAAACAAACTTGGTACAAACTTCCTAAGTCCACGCCAAAACAGTAACAAACTTGGTACAAACTTCCTAAGTCCACGCCAAAACAGCACCAAACTTGGTACAAACTTCCTAAGTCCACGCCAAAACAGCACCAAACTTGGTACAAACTTCCTAAGTCCACGCCAAAACAGTAACAAACTTGGTACAAACTTCCTAAGTCCACGCCAAAACAGCACCAAACTTGGTACAAACTTCCTAAGTCCACGCCAAAACAGCACCAAACTTGATACAAACTTTCTAAGTCCACGCCAAAACAGTAACAAACTTGGTACAAACTTCCTAAGTCCACGCCAAAACAGTAACAAACTTGGTACAAACTTCCTAAGTCCACGCCAAAACAGCACCAAACTTGATACAAACTTTCTAAGTCCAAGCCAAAACAGTAACAAACTTGGTACAAACTTCCTAAGTCCACGCCAAAACAGTAACAAACTTGGTACAAACTTCCTAAGTCCTCGCCAAAACAGCACCAAACTTGGTACAAACTTCCTAAGTCCACGCCAAAACAGTAACAAACTTGGTACAAACTTCCTAAGTCCACGCCAAAACAGCACCAAACTTGGTACAAACTTCCTAAGTCCACGCCAAAACAGAAACAAACTAGGTACAAACTTCCTAAGTCCACGCCAAAACAGCACCAAACTTGATACAAACTTCCTAAGTCCACGCCAAAACAGTAACAAACTTGGTACAAACTTCCTAAGTCCACGCCAAAACAGCACCAAACTTGATACAAACTTTCTAAGTCCACGCCAAAACAGTAACAAACTTGGTACAAACTTCCTAAGTCCACGCCAAAACAGTAACAAACTTGGTACAAACTTCCTAAGTCCTCGCCAAAACAGCACCAAACTTGGTACAAACTTCCTAAGTCCACGCCAAAACAGTAACAAACTTGGTACAAACTTCCTAAGTCCACGCCAAAACAGAAACAAACTAGGTACAAACTTCCTAAGTCCACGCCAAAACAGCACCAAACTTGATACAAACTTCCTAAGTCCACGCCAAAACAGTAACAAACTTGGTACAAACTTCCTAAGTCCACGCCAAAACAGCACCAAACTTGGTACAAACTTCCTAAGTCCACGCCAAAACAGTAACAAACTTGGTACAAACTTCCTAAGTCCACGCCAAAACAGCACCAAACTTGATACAAACTTCCTAAGTCCACGCCAAAACAGTAACAAACTTGGTACAAACTTCCTAAGTCCACGCCAAAACAGCACCAAACTTGGTACAAACTTCCTAAGTCCACGCCAAAACAGTAACAAACTTGGTACAAACTTCCTAAGTCCACGCCAAAACAGCACCAAACTTGGTACAAACTTCCTAAGTCCACGCCAAAACAGCACCAAACTTGATACAAACTTTCTAAGTCCACGCCAAAACAGTAACAAACTTGGTACAAACTTCCTAAGTCCACGCCAAAACAGTAACAAACTTGCTACAAACTTCCTAAGTCCACGCCAAAACAGCACCAAACTTGATACAAACTTTCTAAGTCCACGCCAAAACAGTAACAAACTTGGTACAAACTTCCTAAGTCCACGCCAAAACAGTAACAAACTTGGTACAAACTTCCTAAGTCCTCGCCAAAACAGCACCAAACTTGGTACAAACTTCCTAAGTCCACGCCAAAACAGTAACAAACTTGGTACAAACTTCCTAAGTCCACGCCAAAACAGCACCAAACTTGGTACAAACTTTCTAAGTCCACGCCAAAACAGTAACAAACTTGGTACAAACTTCCTAAGTCCACGCCAAAACAGTAACAAACTTGGTACAAACTTCCTAAGTCCTCGCCAAAACAGCACCAAACTTGGTACAAACTTCCTAAGTCCACGCCAAAACAGTAACAAACTTGGTACAAACTTCCTAAGTCCACGCCAAAACAGTAACAAACTTGGTACAAACTTCCTAAGTCCACGCCAAAACAGCACCAAACTTGGTACAAACTTCCTAAGTCCACGCCAAAACAGTAACAAACTTGGTACAAACTTCCTAAGTCCACGCCAAAACAGAAACAAACTAGGTACAAACTTCCTAAGTCCACGCCAAAACAGCACCAAACTTGATACAAACTTCCTAAGTCCACGCCAAAACAGTAACAAACTTGGTACAAACTTCCTAAGTCCACGCCAAAACAGCACCAAACATGATACAAACTTTCTAAGTCCACGCCAAAACAGTAACAAACTTGGTACAAACTTCCTAAGTCCACGCCAAAACAGTAACAAACTTGGTACAAACTTCCTAAGTCCTCGCCAAAACAGCACCAAACTTGGTACAAACTTCCTAAGTCCACGCCAAAACAGAAACAAACTAGGTACAAACTTCCTAAGTCCACGCCAAAACAGCACCAAACTTGATACAAACTTCCTAAGTCCACGCCAAAACAGTAACAAACTTGGTACAAACTTCCTAAGTCCACGCCAAAACAGCACCAAACTTGGTACAAACTTCCTAAGTCCACGCCAAAACAGTATCAAACTTGGTACAAACTTCCTAAGTCCACGCCAAAACAGCACCAAACTTGGTACAAACTTCCTAAGTCCACGCCAAAACAGAAACAAACTTGGTACAAACTTCCTAAGTCCACGCCAAAACAGTAACAAACTTGGTACAAACTTCCTAAGTCCACGCCAAAACAGCACCAAACTTGGTACAAACTTCCTAAGTCCACGCCAAAACAGAAACAAACTTGGTACAAACTTCCTAAGTCCACGCCAAAACAGCACCAAACTTGGTACAAACTTCCTAAGTCCACGCCAAAACAGCACCAAACTTGGTACAAACTTCCTAAGTCCACGCCAAAACAGTAACAAACTTGGTACAAACTTCCTAAGTCCACGCCAAAACAGCACCAAACTTGGTACAAACTTCCTAAGTCCACGCCAAAACAGTAACAAACTTGGTACAAACTTCCTAAGTCCACGCCAAAACAGCACCAAACTTGGTACAAACTTCCTAAGTCCACGCCAAAACAGCACCAAACTTGATACAAACTTTCTAAGTCCACGCCAAAACAGTAACAAACTTGGTACAAACTTCCTAAGTCCACGCCAAAACAATAACAAACTTGGTACAAACTTCCTAAGTCCACGCCAAAACAGCACCAAACTTGATACAAACTTTCTAAGTCCACGCCAAAACAGTAACAAACTTGGTACAAACTTCCTAAGTCCACGCCAAAACAGTAACAAACTTGGTACAAACTTCCTAAGTCATCGCCAAAACAGCACCAAACTTGGTACAAACTTCCTAAGTCCACGCCAAAACAGTAACAAACTTGGTACAAACTTCCTAAGTCCACGCCAAAACAGCACCAAACTTGGTACAAACTTCCTAAATCCACGCCGAAACAGTAACAAACTTGGTACAAACTTCCTAAGTCCACGCCAAAACAGCACCAAACTTGGTACAAACTTCCTAAGTCCACGCCAAAACAGAAACAAACTTGGTACAAACTTCCTAAGTCCACGCCAAAACAGTAACAAACTTGGTACAAACTTCCTAAGTCCACGCCAAAACAGCACCAAACTTGGTACAAACTTCCTAAGTCCACGCCAAAACAGCACCAAACTTGGTACAAACTTCCTAAGTCCACGCCAAAACAGTAACAAACTTGGTACAAACTTCCTAAGTCCACGCCAAAACAGCACCAAACTTGGTACAAACTTCCTAAGTCCACGCCAAAACAGTAACAAACTTGGTACAAACTTCCTAAGTCCACGCCAAAACAGCACCAAACTTGGTACAAACTTCCTAAGTCCACGCCAAAACAGCACCAAACTTGATACAAACTTTCTAAGTCCACGCCAAAACAGTAACAAACTTGGTACAAACTTCCTAAGTCCACGCCAAAACAGTAACAAACTTGGTACAAACTTCCTAAGTCCACGCCAAAACAGCACCAAACTTGATACAAACTTTCTAAGTCCACGCCAAAACAGCACCAAACTTGGTACAAACTTCCTAAGTCCACGCCAGAACAGTAACAAACTTGGTACAAACTTCCTAAGTCCACGCCAAAACAGCACCAAACTTGGTACAAACTTCCTAAGTCCACGCCAAAACAGTAACAAACTTGGTACAAACTTCCTAAGTCCACGCCAAAACAGTAACAAACTTGGTACAAACTTCCTAAGTCCACGCCAAAACAGTAACAAACTTGGTACAAACTTCCTAAGTCCACGCCAAAACAGCACCAAACTTGGTACAAACTTCCTAAGTCCACGCCAAAACAGTAACAAACTTGATACAAACTTCCTAAGTCCACGCCAAAACAGTAACAAACTTGGTGCAAAGTTCCTAAGTCCACGCCAAAACAGAAACAAACTAGGTACAAACTTCCTAAGTCCACGCCAAAACAGCACCAAACTTGATACAAACTTCCTAAGTCCACGCCAAAACAGCACCAAACTTGGTACAAACTTCGTAAGTCCGCGCCAAAACAGAAACAAACTTGGTACAAACTTCCTAAGTCCACGCCAAAACAGTAACAAACTTGGTACAAACTTCCTAAGTCCACGCCAAAACAGTAACAAACTTGGTACAAACTTCCTAAGTCCACGCCAAAACAGCACCAAACTTGATACAAACTTTCTAAGTCCACGCCAAAACAGTAACAAACTTGGTACAAACTTCCTAAGTCCACGCCAAAACAGCACCAAACTTGGTACAAACTTCGTAAGTCCGCGCCAAAACAGAAACAAACTTGGTACAAACTTCCTAAGTCCACGCCAAAACAGCACCAAACTTGGTACAAACTTCCTAAGTCCACGCCAAAACAGAAACAAACTTGGTACAAACTTCCTAAGTCCACGCCAAAACAGTAACAAACTTGGTACAAACTTCCTAAGTCCACGCCAAAACAGTAACAAACTTGGTACAAACTTCCTAAGTCCACGCCAAAACAGTAACAAACTTGGTACAAACTTCCTAAGTCCACGCCAAAACAGTAACAAACTTGGTACAAACTTCCTAAGTCCACGCCAAAACAGTAACAAACTTGGTACAAACTTCCTAAGTCCACGCCAAAACAGTAACAAACTTGGTACAAACTTCCTAAGTCCACGCCAAAACAGCACCAAACTTGATACAAACTTCCTAAGTCCACGCCAAAACAGCACCAAACTTGGTACAAACTTCGTAAGTCCGCGCCAAAACAGAAACAAACTTGGTACAAACTTCCTAAGTCCACGCCAAAACAGTAACAAACTTGGTACAAACTTCCTAAGTCCACGCCAAAACAGCACCAAACTTGGTACAAACTTCGTAAGTCCACGCCAAAACAGAAACAAACTTGGTACAAACTTCCTAAGTCCACGCCAAAACAGCACCAAACTTGGTACAAACTTCCTAAGTTCACGCCAAAACAGTAACAAACTTGGTACAAACTTCCTAATTCCACGCCAAAACAGCACCAAACTTGGTACAAACTTCCTAAGTCCACGCCAAAACAGTAACAAACTTGGTACAAACTTCCTAAGTCCACGCCAAAACAGTAACAAACTTGGTACAAACTTCCTAAGTCCACGCCAAAACAGTAACAAACTTGGTACAAACTTCCTAAGTCCACGCCAAAACAGTAACAAACTTGGTACAAACTTCCTAAGTCCACGCCAAAACAGTAACAAACTTGGTACAAACTTCCTAAGTCCACGCCAAAAACAGTAACAAACTTGGTACAAACTTCCTAAGTCCACGCCAAAACAGCACCAAACTTGGTACAAACTTCCTAAGTCCACGCCAAAACAGTAACAAACTTGATACAAACTTCCTAAGTCCACGCCAAAACAGTAACAAACTTGGTGCAAAGTTCCTAAGTCCACGCCAAAACAGAAACAAACTAGGTACAAACTTCCTAAGTCCACGCCAAAACAGCACCAAACTTGATACAAACTTCCTAAGTCCACGCCAAAACAGCACCAAACTTGGTACAAACTTCGTAAGTCCGCGCCAAAACAGTAACAAACTTGGTACAAACTTCCTAAGTCCACGCCAAAACAGTAACAAACTTGGTACAAACTTCCTAAGTCCACGCCAAAACAGTAACAAACTTGGTACAAACTTTCTAAGTCCACGCCAAAACAGCACCAAACTTGATACAAACTTTCTAAGTCCACGCCAAAACAGCACCAAACTTGGTACAAACTTCGTAAGTCCACGCCAAAACAGTAACAAACTTGGTACAAACTTCCTAAGTCCACGCCAAAACAGAAACAAACTTGGTACAAACTTCCTAAGTCCACGCCAAAACAGCACCAAACTAGGTACAAACTTCCTAAGTCCACGCCAAAACAGCACCAAACTTGATACAAACTTCCTAAGTCCACGCCAAAACAGCACCAAACTTGGTACAAACTTCGTAAGTCCGCGCCAAAACAGAAACAAACTTGGTACAAACTTCCTAAGTCCACGCCAAAACAGAAACAAACTAGGTACAAACTTCCTAAGTCCACGCCAAAACAGCACCAAACTTGATACAAACTTCCTAAGTCCACGCCAAAACAGCACCAAACTTGGTACAAACTTCGTAAGTCCGCGCCAAAACAGAAACAAACTTGGTACAAACTTCCTAAGTCCACGCCAAAACAGTAACAAACTTGGTACAAACTTCCTAAGTCCACGCCAAAACAGCACCAAACTTGGTACAAACTTCGTAAGTCCACGCCAAAACAGAAACAAACTTGGTACAAACTTCCTAAGTCCACGCCAAAACAGCACCAAACTTGGTATAAACTTCCTAAGTTCACGCCAAAACAGTAACAAACTTGGTACAAACTTCCTAATTCCACGCCAAAACAGCACCAAACTTGGTACAAACTTCCTAAGTCCACGCCAAAACAGTAACAAACTTGGTACAAACTTCCTAAGTCCACGCCAAAACAGTAACAAACTTGGTACAAACTTCCTAAGTCCACGCCAAAACAGTAACAAACTTGGTACAAACTTCCTAAGTCCACGCCAAAACAGTAACAAACTTGGTACAAACTTCCTAAGTCCACGCCAAAACAGTAACAAACTTGGTACAAACTTCCTAAGTCCACGCCAAAAACAGGAACAAACTTGGTACAAACTTCCTAAGTCCACGCCAAAACAGCA
This sequence comes from Anopheles atroparvus, assembly GCA_914969975.1. Lineage (NCBI taxonomy): Eukaryota > Metazoa > Arthropoda > Insecta > Diptera > Culicidae > Anopheles > Anopheles atroparvus. The sequence goes on along the minus strand of CAJZCY010000018.1, from coordinate 373,043 downwards.
CCAAACTTGGTACAAACTTCCTAAGTCCACGCCAAAACAGTAACAAACTTGATACAAACTTCCTAAGTCCACGCCAAAACAGTAACAAACTTGGTGCAAAGTTCCTAAGTCCACGCCAAAACAGAAACAAACTAGGTACAAACTTCCTAAGTCCACGCCAAAACAGCACCAAACTTGATACAAACTTCCTAAGTCCACGCCAAAACAGCACCAAACTTGGTACAAACTTCGTAAGTCCGCGCCAAAACAGTAACAAACTTGGTACAAACTTCCTAAGTCCTCGCCAAAACAGTAACAAACTTGGTACAAACTTCCTAAGTCCACGCCAAAACAGCACCAAACTTGGTACAAACTTCGTAAGTCCACGCCAAAACATCACCAAACTTGGTACAAACTTTCTAAGTCCACGCCAAAACAGCACCAAACTTGATACAAACTTCCTAAGTCCACGCCAAAACAGTAACAAACTTGGTACAAACTTCCTAAGTCCACGCCAAAACAGAAACAAACTTGGTACAAACTTCCTAAGTCCACGCCAAAACAGCACCAAACTTGGTACAAACTTCCTAAGTTCACGCCAAAACAGTAACAAACTTGGTACAAACTTCCTAAGTCCACGCCAAAACAGCACCAAACTTGGTACAAACTTCCTAAGTCCACGCCAAAACAGTAACAAACTTGGTACAAACTTCCTAAGTCCACGCCAAAACAGTAACAAACTTGGTACAAACTTCCTAAGTCCACGCCAAAACAGCACCAAACTTGATACAAACTTCCTAAGTCCACGCCAAAACAGTAACAAACTTGGTACAAACTTCCTAAGTCCACGCCAAAAACAGGAACAAACTTGGTACAAACTTCCTAAGTCCACGCCAAAACAGTAACAAACTTGATACAAACTTCCTAAGTCCACGCCAAAACAGTAACAAACTTGGTGCAAAGTTCCTAAGTCCACGCCAAAACAGAAACAAACTAGGTACAAACTTCCTAAGTCCACGCCAAAACAGCACCAAACTTGATACAAACTTCCTAAGTCCACGCCAAAACAGCACCAAACTTGGTACAAACTTCGTAAGTCCGCGCCAAAACAGTAACAAACTTGATACAAACTTCCTAAGTCCACGCCAAAACAGTAACAAACTTGGTACAAACTTCCTAAGTCCACGCCAAAACAGTAACAAACTTGGTACAAACTTCCTAAGTCCACGCCAAAACAGTATCAAACTTGATACAAACTTCCTAAGTCCACGCCAAAACAGTAACAAACTTGGTGCAAACTTCCTAAGTCCACGCCAAAACAGTAACAAACTTGGTACAAACTTCCTAAGTCCACGCCAAAACAGTAACAAACTTGGTACAAACTTCCTAAGTCCACGCCAAAACAGTAACAAACTTGGTGCAAACTTCCTAAGTCCACGCCAAAACAGTAACAAACTTGGTACAAACTTCCTAAGTCCACGCCAAAACAGTAACAAACTTGGTACAAACTTCCTAAGTCCACGCCAAAACAGTAACAAACTTGGTACAAACTTCCTAAGTCCACGCCAAAACAGCACCAAACTTGATACAAACTTCCTAAGTCCACGCCAAAACAGTAACAAACTTGGTACAAACTTCCTAAGTCCACGCCAAAAACAGGAACAAACTTGGTACAAACTTCCTAAGTCCACGCCAAAACAGTAACAAACTTGATACAAACTTCCTAAGTCCACGCCAAAACAGTAACAAACTTGGTGCAAAGTTCCTAAGTCCACGCCAAAACAGAAACAAACTAGGTACAAACTTCCTAAGTCCACGCCAAAACAGTAACAAACTTGGTACAAACTTCCTAAGTCCACGCCAAAACAGTAACAAACTTGGTGCAAACTTCCTAAGTCCACGCCAAAACAGTAACAAACTTGGTACAAACTTCCTAAGTCCACGCCAAAACAGTAACAAACTTGGTACAAACTTCCTAAGTCCACGCCAAAACAGTAACAAACTTGGTACAAACTTCCTAAGTCCACGCCAAAACAGCACCAAACTTGATACAAACTTCCTAAGTCCACGCCAAAACAGTAACAAACTTGGTACAAACTTCCTAAGTCCACGCCAAAAACAGGAACAAACTTGGTACAAACTTCCTAAGTCCACGCCAAAACAGTAACAAACTTGATACAAACTTCCTAAGTCCACGCCAAAACAGTAACAAACTTGGTGCAAAGTTCCTAAGTCCACGCCAAAACAGAAACAAACTAGGTACAAACTTCCTAAGTCCACGCCAAAACAGCACCAAACTTGATACAAACTTCCTAAGTCCACGCCAAAACAGCACCAAACTTGGTACAAACTTCGTAAGTCCGCGCCAAAACAGTAACAAACTTGGTACAAACTTCCTAAGTCCACGCCAAAACAGTAACAAACTTGGTACAAACTTCCTAAGTCCACGCCAAAACAGTAACAAACTTGGTACAAACTTTCTAAGTCCACGCCAAAACAGTAACAAACTTGGTACAAACTTCCTAAGTCCACGCCAAAACAGTAACAAACTTGGTACAAACTTCCTAAGTCCACGCCAAAACAGTAACAAACTTGGTACAAACTTCCTAAGTCCACGCCAAAACAGTAACAAACTTGGTACAAACTTCCTAAGTCCACGCCAAAACAGCACCAAACTTGGTACAAACTTCCTAAGTCCACGCCAAAACAGTAACAAACTAGGTACAAACTTCCTAAGTCCACGCCAAAACAGCACCAAACTTGATACAAACTTCCTAAGTCCACGCCAAAACAGCACCAAACTTGGTACAAACTTCGTAAGTCCGCGCCAAAACAGAAACAAACTTGGTACAAACTTCCTAAGTCCACGCCAAAACAGTAACAAACTTGGTACAAACTTCCTAAGTCCACGCCAAAACAGCACCAAACTTGGTACAAACTTCGTAAGTCCGCGCCAAAACAGAAACAAACTTGGTACAAACTTCCTAAGTCCACGCCAAAACAGTAACAAACTTGGTACAAACTTCCTAAGTCCACGCCAAAACAGTAACAAACTTGGTACAAACTTCCTAAGTCCACGCCAAAACAGTAACAAACTTGGTACAAACTTCCTAAGTCCACGCCAAAACAGTAACAAACTTGGTACAAACTTCCTAAGTCCACGCCAAAACAGTAACAAACTTGGTACAAACTTCCTAAGTCCACGCCAAAACAGTAACAAACTTGGTACAAACTTCCTAAGTCCACGCCAAAACAGTAACAAACTTGGTACAAACTTCCTAAGTCCACGCCAAAACAGTAACAAACTTGGTACAAACTTCCTAAGTCCACGCCAAAACAGTAACAAACTTGGTACAAACTTCCTAAGTCCACGCCAAAACAGCACCAAACTTGATACAAACTTTCTAAGTCCACGCCAAAACAGTACCAAACTTGATACAAACTTTCTAAGTCCACGCCAAAACAGCACCAAACTTGATACAAACTTCCTAAGTCCACGCCAAAACAGTAACAAACTTGGTACAAACTTCCTAAGTCCACGCCAAAACAGTAACAAACTTGGTACAAACTTCCTAAGTCCACGCCAAAACAGTAACAAACTTGGTACAAACTTCCTAAGTCCACGCCAAAACAGTAACAAACTTGGTACAAACTTCCTAAGTCCACGCCAAAACAGCACCAAACTTGATACAAACTTTCTAAGTCCACGCCAAAACAGCACCAAACTTGATACAAACTTTCTAAGTCCACGCCAAAACAGCACCAAACTTGGTACAAACTTCCTAAGTCCACGCCAAAACAGTAACAAACTTGATACAAACTTCCTAAGTCCACGCCAAAACAGTAACAAACTTGGTGCAAAGTTCCTAAGTCCACGCCAAAACAGAAACAAACTAGGTACAAACTTCCTAAGTCCACGCCAAAACAGCACCAAACTTGATACAAACTTCCTAAGTCCACGCCAAAACAGCACCAAACTTGGTACAAACTTCGTAAGTCCACGCCAAAACAGTAACAAACTTGGTACAAACTTCCTAAGTCCACGCCAAAACAGCACCAAACTTGGTACAAACTTCCTAAGTCCACGCCAAAACAGTAACAAACTTGATACAAACTTCCTAAGTCCACGCCAAAACAGTAACAAACTTGGTGCAAAGTTCCTAAGTCCACGCCAAAACAGAAACAAACTAGGTACAAACTTCCTAAGTCCATGCCAAAACAGCACCAAACTTGATACAAACTTCCTAAGTCCACGCCAAAACAGCACCAAACTTGGTACAAACTTCGTAAGTCCGCGCCAAAACAGAAACAAACTTGGTACAAACTTCCTAAGTCCACGCCAAAACAGTAACAAACTTGGTACAAACTTCCTAAGTCCACGCCAAAACAGTAACAAACTTGGTACAAACTTCCTAAGTCCACGCCAAAACAGCACCAAACTTGATACAAACTTTCTAAGTCCACGCCAAAACAGTAACAAACTTGGTACAAACTTCCTAAGTCCACGCCAAAACAGCACCAAACTTGGTACAAACTTCATAAGTCCGCGCCAAAACAGAAACAAACTTGGTACAAACTTCCTAAGTCCACGCCAAAACAGCACCAAACTTGGTACAAACTTCCTAAGTCCACGCCAAAACAGTAACAAACTTGGTACAAACTTCCTAAGTCCACGCCAAAACAGCACCAAACTTGGTACAAACTTCCTAAGTCCACGCCAAAACAGTAACAAACTTTATTGAAAAGTACGTCTGATATATTCAGTAGTTGAACACAGAATAATCATGTATAACAAATCAAAGGCTACTACAATTCATAGATTACTCTTCTAACATCCCCCCTTAATCATGAATTGTTTTAATTCCAAGGGCCTTCCGTCCATCTTCAAATTTGCTGGTAGGAAGTACCTTAGTTAGCAAATCAGCTTCTTGTTTTTCAGAGCAAACATGTTTCAGCTGAACAAGATTTCTTGCAATGCTCTGTCTCACAAAATGATGTCTAATATCAATATGTTTGCTTCTAGGTGAGTAGCCAATTTGTTTCTCCGCCAAATAGATAGCACTTCGATTATCACAAAAAATCGTCAATGGCTCTTCGATTCCCAACAGTTCTTTTCGAAAACCTCTCCACCAAGCCATCTGCATTGGTTTTCACCGTATACACCCACTTTGATCGTAAGGGTTTTCGACCAGCAGGCAAACTCGTCAAGTCCCATGTTCGATTTTCCAATAAGGCATCATACTCTGATTTCATAGCATCTTTCCAGCGACTGCTATCTTCACAGGAATTAGCCTCTTGGTACGTTATCGGTTCATTTAACATCGCTGGAACCACGGTACAGGATTCATCAGGACTTTTAACTGCAGCATTGCAACTCATTACAAAATCCCGGTACTTGCCAGGGATAATGCGCTCCCTCTCACTACGCCTTACCAACTTCTGTGGGTCCTCTATTTGTGGTTCATGGTGTTCAATAGCTTCTGCTTGATCTCCTATAGCATCGTCGTATTCTGAATCGTTATCATCATTCCGAGCTCCATTTGTCTCCAAACTTTCTACTTCTTGATCCTGTACGACAGGTTGAAAATGGAATTCACCAAGACTGACTTCAGTAGATGATTCTTCAAACTCAGAAACTCGATTCTTTGCACATTCATCCACAAATATTACATCCCGACTAACGATAACCTTCTTAGTCTTTGAGTTATAAACTCGATACGCCTTGGAACTGCTACTGTATCCCATGAAAATGCCAGAATCTGATTTGGCATCCCATTTCTGCCTTCTTTCCTTCGGCACATGACACATCACCTTTGCTCCAAATATTCTAAGATGGGCAAGATTCGGTCTTCTACCAGTAAACGCTTCGTGAGGTGTCATTCGCAATCCCATAGTAGGTGATCGGTTGATCACATACGATGCTGTCGCAACTGCTTCAGCCCAAAAACGCTTTGGCAGATTGGCATCACACAGCATACTCCTCGCCTTTTCTACAATCGTCCGGTTCATACGTTCCGCTAATCCATTCTGCTCCGGAGTGTACGGAGCGGATGTTTCATGATGAATACCGGCTTGACAAAGGAATAGCTTCATTTCACGATTCATATATTCCCGTCCGTTATCCGATCTGATACGCTTAATTTTCTCACCAGTCTGGTTCTCGGCATAACTCTTGAAATGTTTAAACGTTTCAAACACTTCGGTTTTCGATTTCAGGAAATATACGAACGCCTTTCTGCTCGAGTCATCGATGAATGTTATAAAATAACGATTTCCTCCTATCGATGCTGTCTCCATGGGTCCACACAAATCGGAATGAATTAACTCAAGCACACGATCCGCACGTTGTCCCTTGATGTTAAACGGATGTCGATGATGCTTCCCTTGTATGCATGGTACACACTGCATTCCATCCGTCACTCTAAATTCAAATCCGCTTGCCATGGTTTCAAGTCGTTTCATGCAGCCAACAGACATATGACATAGTCTGCGATGCCAAAGCTTAAAGTTGTCTTCCATCCGGCTGACCATGTTCACCAACGACCCAGGTGATCTTTTCAATCTGTATAAACCACCAGATTCTTGACCAATCGCAACCAATTTATTACTAGGACTGATCACCTTACACGTCCGTTTTCGAAACGTCACTGTGTAGCCCTTCTGACACATCTTGCTAACAGATAGTAAGTTCACAGCCAATTCCGGTACATACAGGACGTCGTTCATGGAGATCGCACATGTCGATGCTCCAACATCTGCTGACACGTTCACCGAACCTTTAGCAACCACTGGAACAGCAGTATTATTGGCTACGTTGATGCTCGACGAAACATTCTCTGCATCAACCAATAAATTTCTGTTTCGGCACAAATGAGAAGTTGCTCCGGAATCAAAAATCCATTCTTCTTCTGCCGCTGTTGATGTCTGACATGCATTGAAAGCCGCGAAAAATGTAGCGTGACCACTGTTCTTGCTTTTCTCCTGCTTCTTGTCAGAAAACTGATTCGAACATTGAGAAGCAAAATGACCCATTTTCTTGCACCGGTAGCATTGAACGTTAGATTTCACACTACTTCTTTTCGTCGTCGATTTCGAGTTGCCAAGGAACGCTTCCACAGTTTGCTTCTCGCTCGACACTTTTACGTCTTGCAAAATTTTCGCTTTCACTATATCCGCAGTCAACTGGATTCCGGATGATTCCAAACCAAGGATCATTGGGTCATACTGCTTCGGTAGGCCTTTCATGAGCAAACTGGCCAACCAAGCGTCATCGACTTTGAACCCAACTTCTGCCAACTGATGACTCGTTGTGAATAATTCGTTCACATACTGCTGAGTCGTCTGGCAAATGATGTCTTAATCTTGTTCAGCTCCAACCAAACGAATTCCTGTCAGCCGTCGCAGCAGACCAATCTTCCTGGTTGATCCACTATGCTCGTACGTATTTTTGAGGTTATCCCACGCCTGTTTCGCATTTTTAGCATCTCTCACGAGTCCGTATATACTGGAATCAATACTCAGACATATCGTCGCCAATGCTTGCATGGATGTTTCTTCGCTCACTGCCGGTTCACCTTCAGCTGGTTCCTTCACTGCACACCAGGTTTTCTCCTTAATCAAAACCATCTTGGTGGCGAAAGACCAAGAACTGTAGTTTTCCGATCCTCGAAGTATTTCTCGCAAAGGCAGGGAAAAAGATCCCGCTAGTTTCGGATTCGCCATTCTTCACAAAACTGCTTTCAATCTTTTAATTTCAAACTAACAGAGTCGTATCCTGGGCCCATAACCTATTGAAAAGTACGTCTGATATATTCAGTAGTTGAACACAGAATAATCATGTATAACAAATCCAAGGCTACTACAATTCATAGATTACTCTTCTAACAAACTTGATACAAACTTTCTAAGTCCACGCCAAAACAGTAACAAACTTGGTGCAAAGTTCCTAAGTCCACGCCAAAACAGAAACAAACTAGGTACAAACTTCCTAAGTCCACGCCAAAACAGCACCAAACTTGATACAAACTTCCTAAGTCCACGCCAAAACAGCACCAAACTTGGTACAAACTTCGTAAGTCCGCGCCAAAACAGTAACAAACTTGGTACAAACTTCCTAAGTCCACGCCAAAACAGTAACAAACTTGGTACAAACTTCCTAAGTCCACGCCAAAACAGTAACAAACTTGGTACAAACTTTCTAAGTCCACGCCAAAACAGTAACAAACTTGGTACAAACTTCCTAAGTCCACGCCAAAACAGTAACAAACTTGGTACAAACTTCCTAAGTCCACGCCAAAACAGTAACAAACTTGGTACAAACTTCCTAAGTCCACGCCAAAACAGCACCAAACTTGGTACAAACTTCCTAAGTCCACGCCAAAACAGTAACAAACTTGGTGCAAAGTTCCTAAGTCCACGCCAAAACAGAAACAAACTAGGTACAAACTTCCTAAGTCCACGCCAAAACAGCACCAAACTTGGTACAAACTTCCTAAGTCCACGCCAAAACAGTAACAAACTTGATACAAACTTTCTAAGTCCACGCCAAAACAGTAACAAACTTGGTGCAAAGTTCCTAAGTCCACGCCAAAACAGAAACAAACTAGGTACAAACTTCCTAAGTCCACGCCAAAACAGCACCAAACTTGATACAAACTTCCTAAGTCCACGCCAAAACAGCACCAAACTTGGTACAAACTTCGTAAGTCCGCGCCAAAACAGTAACAAACTTGGTACAAACTTCCTAAGTCCACGCCAAAACAGTAACAAACTTGGTACAAACTTCCTAAGTCCACGCCAAAACAGTAACAAACTTGGTACAAACTTCCTAAGTCCACGCCAAAACAGTAACAAACTTGGTACAAACTTCCTAAGTCCACGCCAAAACAGTAACAAACTTGGTACAAACTTCCTAAGTCCACGCCAAAACAGCACCAAACTTGATACAAACTTTCTAAGTCCACGCCAAAACAGTAACAAACTTGGTACAAACTTCCTAAGTCCACGCCAAAACAGCACCAAACTTGGTACAAACTTCGTAAGTCCGCGCCAAAACAGAAACAAACTTGGTACAAACTTCCTAAGTCCACGCCAAAACAGCACCAAACTTGGTACAAACTTCCTAAGCCCACGCCAAAACAGTAACAAACTTGGTACAAACTTCCTAAGTCCACGCCAAAACAGTAACAAACTTGGTACAAACTTCCTAAGTCCACACCAAAACAGCACCAAACTTGTTACAAACTTCCTAAGTCCACGCCAAAACAGTAACAAACTTGGTACAAACTTCCTAAGTCCACGCCAAAACAGCACCAAACTTGGTACAAACTTCGTAAGTCCGCGCCAAAACAGAAACAAACTTGGTACAAACTTCCTAAGTCCACGCCAAAACAGTAACAAACTTGGTACAAACTTCCTAAGTCCACGCCAAAACAGCACCAAACTTGATACAAACTTTCTAAGTCCACGCCAAAACAGCACCAAACTTGGTACAAATTTCGTAAGTCCGCGCCAAAACAGCACCAAACTTGGTACAAACTTCGTAAGTCCGCGCCAAAACAGCACCAAACTTGGTACAAACTTCCTAAGTCCACGCCAAAACAGTAACAAACTTGGTACAAACTTCCTAAGTCCACGCCAAAACAGTAACAAACTTGGTGCAAAGTTCCTAAGTCCACGCCAAAACAGAAACAAACTAGGTACAAACTTCCTAAGTCCACGCCAAAACAGTAACAAACTTGGTACAAACTTCCTAAGTCCACGCCAAAACAGTAACAAACTTGGTACAAACTTCCTAAGTCCACGCCAAAACAGCACCAAACTTGGTACAAACTTCCTAAGTCCACGCCAAAACAGCACCAAACTTGGTACAAACTTCCTAAGTCCACGCCAAAACAGTAACAAACTTGGTACAAACTTCCTAAGTCCACGCCAAAACAGCACCAAACTTGGTACAAACTTCCTAAGTCCACGCCAAAACAGAAACAAACTAGGTACAAACTTCCTAAGTCCACGCCAAAACAGTAACAAACTTGGTACAAACTTCCTAAGTCCACGCCAAAACAGTAACAAACTTGGTACAAACTTCCTAAGTCCACGCCAAAACAGTAACAAACTTGGTACAAACTTCCCAAGTCCACACCAAAACAGCACCAAACTTGGTACAAACTTCCTAAGTCCACGCCAAAACAGAAACAAACTAGGTACAAACTTCCTAAGTCCACGCCAAAACAGTAACAAACTTGGTACAAACTTCCTAAGTCCACGCCAAAACAGTAACAAACTTGGTACAAACTTCCTAAGTCCACGCCAAAACAGCACCAAACTTGATACAAACTTCCTAAGTCCACGCCAAAACAGTAACAAACTTGGTACAAACTTCCTAAGTCCACGCCAAAACAGTAACAAACTTGGTACAAACTTCCTAAGTCCACGCCAAAACAGCACCAAACTTGGTACAAACTTCCTAAGTCCACGCCAAAACAGTAACAAACTTGGTACAAACTTCCTAAGTCCACGCCAAAACAGCACCAAACTTGGTACAAACTTCGTAAGTCCGCGCCAAAACAGCACCAAACTTGGTACAAACTTCCTAAGTCCACGCCAAAACAGCACCAAACTTGATACAAACTTCCTAAGTCCACGCCAAAACAGTAACAAACTTGGTACAAACTTCCTAAGTCCACGCCAAAACAGCACCAAACTTGGTACAAACTTCGTAAGTCCGCGCCAAAACAGAAACAAACTTGGTACAAACTTCCTAAGTCCACGCCAAAACAGTAACAAACTTGGTACAAACTTCCTAAGTCCACGCCAAAACAGCACCAAACTTGATACAAACTTTCTAAGTCCACGCCAAAACAGCACCAAACTTGATACAAACTTCCTAAGTCCACGCCAAAACAGTAACAAACTTGGTACAAACTTCCTAAGTCCACGCCAAAACAGTAACAAACTTGGTACAAACTTCCTAAGTCCACGCCAAAACAGTAACAAACTTGGTACAAACTTCCTAAGTCCACGCCAAAACAGCACCAAACTTGGTACAAACTTCCTAAGTCCACGCCAAAACAGTATCAAACTTGGTACAAACTTCCAAAGTCCACGCCAAAACAGCACCAAACTTGGTACAAACTTCCTAAGTCCACGCCAAAACAGCACCAAACTTGATACAAACTTTCTAAGTCCACGCCAAAACAGTAACAAACTTGGTACAAACTTCCTAAGTCCACGCCAAAACAGCACCAAACTTGGTACAAACTTTCTAAGTCCACGCCAAAACAGTAACAAACTTGGTACAAACTTCCTAAGTCCACGCCAAAACAGTAACAAACTTGGTACAAACTTCCTAAGTCCACGCCAAAACAGTAACAAACTTGGTACAAACTTCCTAAGTCCACGCCAAAACAGTAACAAACTTGGTGCAAAGTTCCTAAGTCCACGCCAAAACAGCACCAAACTTGGTACAAACTTCCTAAGTCCACGCCAAAACAGCACCAAACTTGATACAAACTTTCTAAGTCCACGCCAAAACAGTAACAAACTTGGTACAAACTTCCTAAGTCCACGCCAAAACAGCACCAAACTTGATACAAACTTTCTAAGTCCACGCCAAAACAGTAACAAACTTGGTACAAACTTCCTAAGTCCACGCCAAAACAGTAACAAACTTGGTACAAACTTCCTAAGTCCACGCCAAAACAGCACCAAACTTGATACAAACTTCCTAAGTCCACGCCAAAACAGTAACAAACTTGGTACAAACTTCCTAAGTCCACGCCAAAACAGCACCAAACTTGATACAAACTTTCTAAGTCCACGCCAAAACAGCACCAAACTTGGTACAAACTTCGTAAGTCCACGCCAAAACAGCACCAAACTTGGTACAAACTTCGTAAGTCCGCGCCAAAACAGCACCAAACTTGGTACAAACTTCCTAAGTCCACGCCAAAACAGTAACAAACTTGATACAAACTTCCTAAGTCCACGCCAAAACAGTAACAAACTTGGTGCAAAGTTCCTAAGTCCACGCCAAAACAGAAACAAACTAGGTACAAACTTCCTAAGTCCACGCCAAAACAGCACCAAACTTGGTACAAACTTCCTAAGTCCACGCCAAAACAGTAACAAACTTGGTACAAACTTCCTAAGTCCAAGCCAAAACAGAAACAAACTAGGTACAAACTTCCTAAGTCCACGCCAAAACAGCACCAAACTTGATACAAACTTCCTAAGTCCACGCCAAAACAGTAACAAACTTGGTACAAACTTCCTAAGTCCACGCCAAAACAGTAACAAACTTGGTACAAACTTCCTAAGTCCACGCCAAAACAGTAACAAACTTGGTACAAACTTCCTAAGTCCACGCCAAAACAGCACCAAACTAGGTACAAACTTCCTAAGTCCACGCCAAAACAGCACCAAACTTGATACAAACTTTCTAAGTCCACGCCAAAACAGCACCAAACTTGGTACAAACTTCGTAAGTCCGCGCCAAAACAGCACCAAACTTGGTACAAACTTCCTAAGTCCACGCCAAAACAGCACCAAACTTGGTACAAACTTCCTAAGTCCACGCCAAAACAGTAACAAACTTGGTACAAACTTCCTAAGTCCACGCCAAAACAGCACCAAACTTGGTACAAACTTCCTAAGTCCACGCCAAAACAGTAACAAACTTGGTGCAAAGTTCCTAAGTCCACGCCAAAACAGAAACAAACTTGGTACAAACTTCCTAAGTCCACGCCAAAACAGCACCAAACTTGATACAAACTTTCTAAGTCCACGCCAAAACAGCACCAAACTTGGTACAAACTTCGTAAGTCCGCGCCAAAACAGAAACAAACTTGGTACAAACTTCCTAAGTCCACGCCAAAACAGTAACAAACTTGGTACAAACTTCCTAAGTCCACGCCAAAACAGCACCAAACTTGGTACAAACTTCCTAAGTCCACGCCAAAACAGTAACAAACTTGGTACAAACTTCCTAAGTCCACGCCAAAACAGCACCAAACTTGGTACAAACTTCGTAAGTCCGCGCCAAAACAGAAACAAACTTGGTACAAACTTCCTAAGTCCACGCCAAAACAGTAACAAACTTGGTACAAACTTCCTAAGTCCACGCCAAAACAGCACCAAACTTGATACAAACTTTCTAAGTCCACGCCAAAACAGCACCAAACTTGATACAAACTTCCTAAGTCCACGCCAAAACAGTAACAAACTTGGTACAAACTTCCTAAGTCCACGCCAAAACAGTAACAAACTTGGTACAAACTTCCTAAGTCCACGCCAAAACAGTAACAAACTTGGTACAAACTTCCTAAGTCCACGCCAAAACAGCACCAAACTTGGTACAAACTTCCTAAGTCCACGCCAAAACAGTATCAAACTTGGTACAAACTTCCAAAGTCCACGCCAAAACAGCACCAAACTTGATACAAACTTTCTAAGTCCACGCCAAAACAGTAACAAACTTGGTACAAACTTCCTAAGTCCACGCCAAAACAGTAACAAACTTGGTACAAACTTCCTAAGTCCACGCCAAAACAGCACCAAACTTGATACAAACTTCCTAAGTCCACGCCAAAACAGTAACAAACTTGGTACAAACTTCCTAAGTCCACGCCAAAACAGTAACAAACTTGGTACAAACTTCCTAAGTCCACGCCAAAACAGCACCAAACTTGATACAAACTTCCTAAGTCCACGCCAAAACAGTAACAAACTTGGTACAAATTTCCTAAGTCCACGCCAAAACAGCACCAAACTTGATACAAACTTTCTAAGTCCACGCCAAAACAGCACCAAACTTGGTACAAACTTCGTAAGTCCGCGCCAAAACAGCACCAAACTTGGTACAAACTTCGTAAGTCCGCGCCAAAACAGCACCAAACTTGGTACAAACTTCCTAAGTCCACGCCAAAACAGTAACAAACTTGATACAAACTTCCTAAGTCCACGCCAAAACAGTAACAAACTTGGTGCAAACTTCCTAAGTCCACGCCAAAACAGTAACAAACTTGGTACAAACTTCCTAAGTCCACGCCAAAACAGTAACAAACTTGGTACAAACTTCCTAAGTCCACGCCAAAACAGTAACAAACTTGGTACAAACTTCCTAAGTCCACGCTAAAACAGCACCAAACTAGGTACAAACTTCCTAAGTCCACGCCAAAACAGCACCAAACTTGATACAAACTTTCTAAGTCCACGCCAAAACAGCACCAAACTTGGTACAAACTTCGTAAGTCCGCGCCAAAACAGCACCAAACTTGGTACAAACTTCCTAAGTCCACGCCAAAACAGCACCAAACTTGGTACAAACTTCCTAAGTCCACGCCAAAACAGTAACAAACTTGGTACAAACTTCCTAAGTCCACGCCAAAACAGCACCAAACTTGGTACAAACTTCCTTAGTCCACGCCAAAACAGTAACAAACTTGGTGCAAAGTTCCTAAGTCCACGCCAAAACAGAAACAAACTAGGTACAAACTTCCTAAGTCCACGCCAAAACAGCACCAAACTTGATACAAACTTTCTAAGTCCACGCCAAAACAGCACCAAACTTGGTACAAACTTCGTAAGTCCGCGCCAAAACAGAAACAAACTTGGTACAAACTTCCTAAGTCCACGCCAAAACAGTAACAAACTTGGTACAAACTTCCTAAGTCCACGCCAAAACAGCACCAAACTTGGTACAAACTTCCTAAGTCCACGCCAAAACAGTAACAAACTTGGTACAAACTTCCTAAGTCCACGCCAAAACAGCACCAAACTAGGTACAAACTTCCTAAGTCCACGCCAAAACAGCACCAAACTTGATACAAACTTCCTAAGTCCACGCCAAAACAGTAACAAACTTGGTACAAACTTCCTAAGTCCACGCCAAAACAGCACCAAACTTGGTACAAACTTCGTAAGTCCGCGCCAAAACAGAAACAAACTTGGTACAAACTTCCTAAGTCCACGCCAAAACAGTAACAAACTTGGTACAAACTTCCTAAGTCCACGCCAAAACAGCACCAAACTTGATACAAACTTTCTAAGTCCACGCCAAAACAGCACCAAACTTGATACAAACTTCCTAAGTCCACGCCAAAACAGTAACAAACTTGGTACAAACTTCCTAAGTCCACGCCAAAACAGTAACAAACTTGGTACAAACTTCCTAAGTCCACGCCAAAACAGTAACAAACTTGGTACAAACTTCCTAAGTCCACGCCAAAACAGCACCAAACTTGGTACAAACTTCCTAAGTCCACGCCAAAACAGTATCAAACTTGGTACAAACTTCCAAAGTCCACGCCAAAACAGCACCAAACTTGGTACAAACTTCCTAAGTCCACGCCAAAACAGCACCAAACTTGATACAAACTTTCTAAGTCCACGCCAAAACAGTAACAAACTTGGTACAAACTTCCTAAGTCCACGCCAAAACAGTAACAAACTTGGTGCAAAGTTCCTAAGTCCACGCCAAAACAGAAACAAACTTGGTACAAACTTCCTAAGTCCACGCCAAAACAGCACCAAACTTGGTACAAACTTCCTAAGTCCACGCCAAAACAGTATCAAACTTGGTACAAACTTCCAAAGTCCACGCCAAAACAGCACCAAACTTGGTACAAACTTCCTAAGTCCACGCCAAAACAGCACCAAACTTGATACAAACTTTCTAAGTCCACGCCAAAACAGTAACAAACTTGGTACAAACTTCCTAAGTCCACGCCAAAACAGTAACAAACTTGGTACAAACTTCCTAAGTCCACGCCAAAACAGCACCAAACTTGATACAAAGTTCCTAAGTCCACGCCAAAACAGTAACAAACTTGGTACAAACTTCCTAAGTCCACGCCAAAACAGTAACAAACTTGGTACAAACTTCCTAAGTCCACGCCAAAACAGTAACAAACTTGGTACAAACTTCCTAAGTCCACGCCAAAACAGCACCAAACTTGGTACAAACTTCCTAAGTCCACGCCAAAACAGTAACAAACTTGGTACAAACTTCCTAAGTCCACGCCAAAACAGTAACAAACTTGGTACAAACTTCCTAAGTCCACGCCAAAACAGCACCAAACTAGGTACAAACTTCCTAAGTCCACGCCAAAACAGTAACAAACTTGGTGCAAAGTTCCTAAGTCCACGCCAAAACAGAAACAAACTAGGTACAAACTTCCTAAGTCCACGCCAAAACAGTAACAAACTTGGTACAAACTTCCTAAGTCCACGCCAAAACAGTAACAAACTTGGTACAAACTTCCTAAGTCCACGCCAAAACAGCACCAAACTTGGTACAAACTTCCTAAGTCCACGCCAAAACAGCACCAAACTTGGTACAAACTTCCTAAGTCCACGCCAAAACAGTAACAAACTTGGTACAAACTTCCTAAGTCCACGCCAAAACAGCACCAAACTTGGTACAAACTTCCTAAGTCCACGCCAAAACAGAAACAAACTAGGTACAAACTTCCTAAGTCCACGCCAAAACAGTAACAAACTTGGTACAAACTTCCTAAGTCCACGCCAAAACAGTAACAAACTTGGTACAAACTTCCTAAGTCCACACCAAAACAGCACCAAACTTGTTACAAACTTCCTAAGTCCACGCCAAAACAGTAACAAACTTGGTACAAACTTCCTAAGTCCACGCCAAAACAGCACCAAACTTGGTACAAACTTCGTAAGTCCGCGCCAAAACAGAAACAAACTTGGTACAAACTTCCTAAGTCCACGCCAAAACAGTAACAAACTTGGTACAAACTTCCTAAGTCCACGCCAAAACAGCACCAAACTTGATACAAACTTTCTAAGTCCACGCCAAAACAGCACCAAACTTGGTACAAATTTCGTAAGTCCGCGCCAAAACAGCACCAAACTTGGTACAAACTTCGTAAGTCCGCGCCAAAACAGCACCAAACTTGGTACAAACTTCCTAAGTCCACGCCAAAACAGTAACAAACTTGGTACAAACTTCCTAAGTCCACGCCAAAACAGTAACAAACTTGGTGCAAAGTTCCTAAGTCCACGCCAAAACAGAAACAAACTAGGTACAAACTTCCTAAGTCCACGCCAAAACAGTAACAAACTTGGTACAAACTTCCTAAGTCCACGCCAAAACAGTAACAAACTTGGTACAAACTTCCTAAGTCCACGCCAAAACAGCACCAAACTTGGTACAAACTTCCTAAGTCCACGCCAAAACAGCACCAAACTTGGTACAAACTTCCTAAGTCCACGCCAAAACAGTAACAAACTTGGTACAAACTTCCTAAGTCCACGCCAAAACAGCACCAAACTTGGTACAAACTTCCTAAGTCCACGCCAAAACAGAAACAAACTAGGTACAAACTTCCTAAGTCCACGCCAAAACAGTAACAAACTTGGTACAAACTTCCTAAGTCCACGCCAAAACAGTAACAAACTTGGTACAAACTTCCTAAGTCCACGCCAAAACAGTAACAAACTTGGTACAAACTTCCCAAGTCCACACCAAAACAGCACCAAACTTGGTACAAACTTCCTAAGTCCACGCCAAAACAGAAACAAACTAGGTACAAACTTCCTAAGTCCACGCCAAAACAGTAACAAACTTGGTACAAACTTTCTAAGTCCACGCCAAAACAGTAACAAACTTGGTACAAACTTCCTAAGTCCACGCCAAAACAGTAACAAACTTGGTACAAACTTCCTAAGTCCACGCCAAAACAGCACCAAACTTGATACAAACTTCCTAAGTCCACGCCAAAACAGTAACAAACTTGGTACAAACTTCCTAAGTCCACGCCAAAACAGTAACAAACTTGGTACAAACTTCCTAAGTCCACGCCAAAACAGCACCAAACTTGGTACAAACTTCCTAAGTCCACGCCAAAACAGTAACAAACTTGGTACAAACTTCCTAAGTCCACGCCAAAACAGCACCAAACTTGGTACAAACTTCGTAAGTCCGCGCCAAAACAGAAACAAACTTGGTACAAACTTCCTAAGTCCACGCCAAAACAGCACCAAACTTGGTACAAACTTCGTAAGTCCGCGCCAAAACAGCACCAAACTTGGTACAAACTTCCTAAGTCCACGCCAAAACAGTAACAAACTTGGTACAAACTTCCTAAGTCCACGCCAAAACAGTAACAAACTTGGTACAAACTTCCTAAGTCCACGCCAAAACAGTAACAAACTTGGTACAAACTTCCTAAGTCCACGCCAAAACAGTAACAAACTTGGTACAAACTTCCTAAGTCCACGCCAAAACAGAAACAAACTTGGTACAAACTTCCTAAGTCCACGCCAAAACAGTAACAAACTTGGTACAAACTTCCTAAGTCCACGCCAAAACAGTAACAAACTTGGTACAAACTTCCCAAGTCCACACCAAAACAGCACCAAACTTGGTACAAACTTCCTAAGTCCACGCCAAAACAGAAACAAACTAGGTACAAACTTCCTAAGTCCACGCCAAAACAGAAACAAACTAGGTACAAACTTCGTAAGTCCACGCCAAAACAGCACCAAACTTGATACAAACTTCCTAAGTCCACGCCAAAACAGTAACAAACTTGGTACAAACTTCCTAAGTCCACGCCAAAACAGCACCAAACTTGGTACAAACTTCCTAAGTCCACGCCAAAACAGTTACAAACTTGGTACAAACTTCCTAAGTCCACGCCAAAACAGTAACAAACTTGGTACAAACTTCCTAAGTCCACGCCAAAACAGTAACAAACTTGGTACAAACTTCCTAAGTCCACGCCAAAACAGTAACAAACTTGGTACAAACTTCCTAAGTCCACGCCAAAACAGCACCAAACTTGATACAAACTTTCTAAGTCCACGCCAAAACAGCACCAAACTTGATACAAACTTTCTAGGTCCACGCCAAAACAGCACCAAACTTGATACAAACTTCCTAAGTCCACGCCAAAACAGTAACAAACTTGGTACAAACTTCCTAAGTCCACGCCAAAACAGTAACAAACTTGGTACAAACTTCCTAAGTCCACGCCAAAACAGTAACAAACTTGGTACAAACTTCCTAAGTCCACGCCAAAACAGTAACAAACTTGGTACAAACTTCCTAAGTCCACGCCAAAACAGAAACAAACTTGGTACAAACTTCCTAAGTCCACGCCAAAACAGTAACAAACTTGGTACAAACTTCCTAAGTCCACGCCAAAACAGTAACAAACTTGGTACAAACTTCCTAAGTCCACGCCAAAACAGCACCAAACTTGGTACAAACTTCGTAAGTCCGCGCCAAAACAGAAACAAACTTGGTACAAACTTCCTAAGTCCACGCCAAAACAGTAACAAACTTGGTACAAACTTCCTAAGTCCACGCCAAAACAGTAACAAACTTGGTACAAACTTCCTAAGTCCACGCCAAAACAGTAACAAACTTGGTACAAACTTCCTAAGTCCACGCCAAAACAGTAACAAACTTGGTACAAACTTCCTAAGTCCACGCCAAAACAGAAACAAACTTGGTACAAACTTCCTAAGTCCACGCCAAAACAGTAACAAACTTGGTACAAACTTCCTAAGTCCACGCCAAAACAGTAACAAACTTGGTACAAACTTCCCAAGTCCACACCAAAACAGCACCAAACTTGGTACAAACTTCCTAAGTCCACGCCAAAACAGAAACAAACTAGGTACAAACTTCCTAAGTCCACGCCAAAACAGTAACAAACTTGGTACAAACTTTCTAAGTCCACGCCAAAACAGTAACAAACTTGGTACAAACTTCCTAAGTCCACGCCAAAACAGTAACAAACTTGGTACAAACTTCCTAAGTCCACGCCAAAACAGCACCAAACTTGATACAAACTTCCTAAGTCCACGCCAAAACAGTAACAAACTTGGTACAAACTTCCTAAGTCCACGCCAAAACAGTAACAAACTTGGTACAAACTTCCTAAGTCCACGCCAAAACAGCACCAAACTTGGTACAAACTTCCTAAGTCCACGCCAAAACAGCACCAAACTTGGTACAAACTTCCTAAGTCCACGCCAAAACAGCACCAAACTTGGTACAAACTTCCTAAGTCCACGCCAAAACAGTTACAAACTTGGTACAAACTTCCTAAGTCCACGCCAAAACAGTAACAAACTTGGTACAAACTTCCTAAGTCCACGCCAAAACAGTAACAAACTTGGTACAAACTTCCTAAGTCCACGCCAAAACAGTAACAAACTTGGTACAAACTTCCTAAGTCCACGCCAAAACAGCACCAAACTTGATACAAACTTTCTAAGTCCACGCCAAAACAGCACCAAACTTGATACAAACTTTCTAAGTCCACGCCAAAACAGCACCAAACTTGATACAAACTTCCTAAGTCCACGCCAAAACAGTAACAAACTTGGTACAAACTTCCTAAGTCCACGCCAAAACAGTAACAAACTTGGTACAAACTTCCTAAGTCCACGCCAAAACAGTAACAAACTTGGTACAAACTTCCTAAGTCCACGCCAAAACAGTAACAAACTTGGTACAAACTTCCTAAGTCCACGCCAAAACA
Source organism: Anopheles atroparvus (assembly GCA_914969975.1). Taxonomy (NCBI): domain Eukaryota; kingdom Metazoa; phylum Arthropoda; class Insecta; order Diptera; family Culicidae; genus Anopheles; species Anopheles atroparvus. The sequence goes on along the minus strand of CAJZCY010000018.1, from coordinate 352,542 downwards.
GAAACAAACTTGGTACAAACTTCCTAAGTCCACGCCAAAACAGTAACAAACTTGGTACAAACTTCCTAAGTCCACGCCAAAACAGTAACAAACTTGGTACAAACTTCCTAAGTCCACGCCAAAACAGCACCAAACTTGGTACAAACTTCGTAAGTCCGCGCCAAAACAGAAACAAACTTGGTACAAACTTCCTAAGTCCACGCCAAAACAGTAACAAACTTGGTACAAACTTCCTAAGTCCACGCCAAAACAGTAACAAACTTGGTACAAACTTCCTAAGTCCACGCCAAAACAGTAACAAACTTGGTACAAACTTCCTAAGTCCACGCCAAAACAGTAACAAACTTGGTACAAACTTCCTAAGTCCACGCCAAAACAGAAACAAACTTGGTACAAACTTCCTAAGTCCACGCCAAAACAGTAACAAACTTGGTACAAACTTCCTAAGTCCACGCCAAAACAGTAACAAACTTGGTACAAACTTCCCAAGTCCACACCAAAACAGCACCAAACTTGGTACAAACTTCCTAAGTCCACGCCAAAACAGAAACAAACTAGGTACAAACTTCCTAAGTCCACGCCAAAACAGTAACAAACTTGGTACAAACTTTCTAAGTCCACGCCAAAACAGTAACAAACTTGGTACAAACTTCCTAAGTCCACGCCAAAACAGTAACAAACTTGGTACAAACTTCCTAAGTCCACGCCAAAACAGCACCAAACTTGATACAAACTTCCTAAGTCCACGCCAAAACAGTAACAAACTTGGTACAAACTTCCTAAGTCCACGCCAAAACAGTAACAAACTTGGTACAAACTTCCTAAGTCCACGCCAAAACAGCACCAAACTTGGTACAAACTTCCTAAGTCCACGCCAAAACAGTAACAAACTTGGTACAAACTTCCTAAGTCCACGCCAAAACAGCACCAAACTTGGTACAAACTTCATAAGTCCGCGCCAAAACAGAAACAAACTTGGTACAAACTTCCTAAGTCCACGCCAAAACAGTAACAAACTTGGTACAAACTTCCTAAGTCCACGCCAAAACAGTAACAAACTTGGTACAAACTTCCTAAGTCCACGCCAAAACAGCACCAAACTTGGTACAAACTTCGTAAGTCCACGCCAAAACAGTAACAAACTTGGTACAAAATTCCTAAGTCCACGCCAAAACAGTAACAAACTTGGTACAAACTTCCTAAGTCCACGCCAAAACAGCACCAAACTTGGTACAAACTTCCTAAGTCTACGCCAAAACAGAAACAAACTTGGTACAAACTTCCTAAGTCCACGCCAAAACAGTAACAAACATGGTACAAACTTCCTAAGTCCACGCCAAAACAGCACCAAACTTGGTACAAACTTCCTAAGTCCACGCCAAAACAGCACCAAACTTGGTACAAACTTCCTAAGTCCACGCCAAAACAGTAACAAACTTGGTACAAACTTCCTAAGTCCACGCCAAAACAGCACCAAACTTGGTACAAACTTCCTAAGTCCACGCCAAAACAGCACCAAACTTGATACAAACTTTCTAAGTCCACGCCAAAACAGTAACAAACTTGGTACAAACTTCCTAAGTCCACGCCAAAACAGTAACAAACTTGGTACAAACTTCCTAAGTCCACGCCAAAACAGCACCAAACTTGATACAAACTTTCTAAGTCCACGCCAAAACAGTAACAAACTTGGTACAAACTTCCTAAGTCCACGCCAAAACAGTAACAAACTTGGTACAAACTTCCTAAGTCCTCGCCAAAACAGCACCAAACTTGGTACAAACTTCCTAAGTCCACGCCAAAACAGTAACAAACTTGGTACAAACTTCCTAAGTCCACGCCAAAACAGCACCAAACTTGATACAAACTTTCTAAGTCCACGCCAAAACAGTAACAAACTAGGTACAAACTTCCTAAGTCCACGCCAAAACAGCACCAAACTTGGTACAAACTTCCAAAGTCCACGCCAAAACAGTAACAAACTTGGTACAAACTTCCTAAGTCCACGCCAAAACAGCACCAAACTTGGTACAAACTTCCTAAGTCCACGCCAAAACAGTAACAAACTTGGTACAAACTTCCTAAGTCCACGCCAAAACAGCACCAAACTTGATACAAACTTTCTAAGTCCACGCCAAAACAGTAACAAACTAGGTACAAACTTCCTAAGTCCACGCCAAAACAGCACCAAACTTGGTACAAACTTCCTAAGTCCACGCCAAAACAGTAACAAACTTGGTACAAACTTCCTAAGTCCACGCCAAAACAGTAACAAACTTGGTACAAACTTCCTAAGTCCACGCCAAAACAGTAACAAACTTGGTACAAACTTCCTAAGTCCACGCCAAAACAGTAACAAACTTGGTACAAACTTCCTAAGTCCACGCCAAAACAGTAACAAACTTGGTACAAACTTCCTAAGTCCACGCCAAAACAGCACCAAACTTGGTACAAACTTCCTAAGTCCACGCCAAAACAGTAACAAACTTGGTACAAACTTCCTAAGTCCACGCCAAAACAGCACCAAACTTGGTACAAACTTCCTAAGTCCACGCCAAAACAGCACCAAACTTGATACAAACTTTCTAAGTCCACGCCAAAACAGTAACAAACTTGGTACAAACTTCCTAAGTCCACGCCAAAACAGTAACAAACTTGGTACAAACTTCCTAAGTCCACGCCAAAACAGCACCAAACTTGATACAAACTTTCTAAGTCCACGCCAAAACAGTAACAAACTTGGTACAAACTTCCTAAGTCCACGCCAAAACAGTAACAAACTTGGTACAAACTTCCTAAGTCCTCGCCAAAACAGCACCAAACTTGGTACAAACTTCCTAAGTCCACGCTAAAACAGTAACAAACTTGGTACAAACTTCCTAAGTCCACGCCAAAACAGCACCAAACTTGGTACAAACTTCCTAAGTCCACGCCAAAACAGAAACAAACTAGGTACAAACTTCCTAAGTCCACGCCAAAACAGCACCAAACTTGATACAAACTTCCTAAGTCCACGCCAAAACAGTAACAAACTTGGTACAAACTTCCTAAGTCCACGCCAAAACAGCACCAAACTTGATACAAACTTTCTAAGTCCACGCCAAAACAGTAACAAACTTGGTACAAACTTCCTAAGTCCACGCCAAAACAGTAACAAACTTGGTACAAACTTCCTAAGTCCTCGCCAAAACAGCACCAAACTTGGTACAAACTTCCTAAGTCCACGCCAAAACAGTAACAAACTTGGTACAAACTTCCTAAGTCCACGCCAAAACAGAAACAAACTAGGTACAAACTTCCTAAGTCCACGCCAAAACAGCACCAAACTTGATACAAACTTCCTAAGTCCACGCCAAAACAGTAACAAACTTGGTACAAACTTCCTAAGTCCACGCCAAAACAGCACCAAACTTGGTACAAACTTCCTAAGTCCACGCCAAAACAGTAACAAACTTGGTACAAACTTCCTAAGTCCACGCCAAAACAGCACCAAACTTGGTACAAACTTCCTAAGTCCACGCCAAAACAGAAACAAACTTGGTACAAACTTCCTAAGTCCACGCCAAAACAGTAACAAACTTGGTACAAACTTCCTAAGTCCACGCCAAAACAGCACCAAACTTGGTACAAACTTCCTAAGTCCACGCCAAAACAGTAACAAACTTGGTACAAACTTCCTAAGTCCACGCCAAAACAGCACCAAACTTGGTACAAACTTCCTAAGTCCACGCCAAAACAGAAACAAACTTGGTACAAACTTCCTAAGTCCACGCCAAAACAGTAACAAACTTGGTACAAACTTCCTAAGTCCACGCCAAAACAGCACCAAACTTGGTACAAACTTCCTAAGTCCACGCCAAAACAGTAACAAACTTGGTACACACTTCCTAAGTCCACGCCAAAACAGCACCAAACTTGGTACAAACTTCCTAAGTCCACGCCAAAACAGAAACAAACTTGGTACAAACTTCCTAAGTCCACGCCAAAACAGCACCAAACTTGGTACAAACTTCCTAAGTCCACGCCAAAACAGAAACAAACTAGGTACAAACTTCCTAAGTCCACGCCAAAACAGCACCAAACTTGATACAAACTTCCTAAGTCCACGCCAAAACAGTAACAAACTTGGAACAAACTTCCTAAGTCCACGCCAAAACAGCACCAAACTTGGTACAAACTTCCTAAGTCCACGCCAAAACAGAAACAAACTTGGTACAAACTTCCTAAGTCCACGCCAAAACAGTAACAAACTTGGTACAAACTTCCTAAGTCCACGCCAACACAGCACCAAACTTGGTACAAACTTCCTAAGTCCACGCCAAAACAGTAACAAACTTGGTACAAACTTCCTAAGTCCACGCCAAAACAGCACCAAACTTGGTACAAACTTCCTAAGTCCACGCCAAAACAGAAACAAACTTGGTACAAACTTCCTAAGTCCACGCCAAAACAGTAACAAACTTGGTGCAAACTTCCTAAGTCCACGCCAAAACAGCACCAAACTTGGTACAAACTTCCTAAGTCCACGCCAAAACAGCACCAAACTTGGTACAAACTTCCTAAGTCCACGCCAAAACAGTAACAAACTTGGTACAAACTTCCTAAGTCCACGCCAAAACAGCACCAAACTTGGTACAAACTTCCTAAGTCCACGCCAAAACAGCACCAAACTTGATACAAACTTTCTAAGTCCACGCCAAAACAGTAACAAACTTGGTACAAACTTCCTAAGTCCACGCCAAAACAGTAACAAACTTGGTACAAACTTCCTAAGTCCACGCCAAAACAGCACCAAACTTGATACAAACTTTCTAAGTCCAAGCCAAAACAGTAACAAACTTGGTACAAACTTCCTAAGTCCACGCCAAAACAGTAACAAACTTGGTACAAACTTCCTAAGTCCTCGCCAAAACAGCACCAAACTTGGTACAAACTTCCTAAGTCCACGCCAAAACAGTAACAAACTTGGTACAAACTTCCTAAGTCCACGCCAAAACAGCACCAAACTTGGTACAAACTTCCTAAGTCCACGCCAAAACAGAAACAAACTAGGTACAAACTTCCTAAGTCCACGCCAAAACAGCACCAAACTTGATACAAACTTCCTAAGTCCACGCCAAAACAGTAACAAACTTGGTACAAACTTCCTAAGTCCACGCCAAAACAGCACCAAACTTGATACAAACTTTCTAAGTCCACGCCAAAACAGTAACAAACTTGGTACAAACTTCCTAAGTCCACGCCAAAACAGTAACAAACTTGGTACAAACTTCCTAAGTCCTCGCCAAAACAGCACCAAACTTGGTACAAACTTCCTAAGTCCACGCCAAAACAGTAACAAACTTGGTACAAACTTCCTAAGTCCACGCCAAAACAGAAACAAACTAGGTACAAACTTCCTAAGTCCACGCCAAAACAGCACCAAACTTGATACAAACTTCCTAAGTCCACGCCAAAACAGTAACAAACTTGGTACAAACTTCCTAAGTCCACGCCAAAACAGCACCAAACTTGGTACAAACTTCCTAAGTCCACGCCAAAACAGTAACAAACTTGGTACAAACTTCCTAAGTCCACGCCAAAACAGCACCAAACTTGATACAAACTTCCTAAGTCCACGCCAAAACAGTAACAAACTTGGTACAAACTTCCTAAGTCCACGCCAAAACAGCACCAAACTTGGTACAAACTTCCTAAGTCCACGCCAAAACAGTAACAAACTTGGTACAAACTTCCTAAGTCCACGCCAAAACAGCACCAAACTTGGTACAAACTTCCTAAGTCCACGCCAAAACAGCACCAAACTTGATACAAACTTTCTAAGTCCACGCCAAAACAGTAACAAACTTGGTACAAACTTCCTAAGTCCACGCCAAAACAGTAACAAACTTGCTACAAACTTCCTAAGTCCACGCCAAAACAGCACCAAACTTGATACAAACTTTCTAAGTCCACGCCAAAACAGTAACAAACTTGGTACAAACTTCCTAAGTCCACGCCAAAACAGTAACAAACTTGGTACAAACTTCCTAAGTCCTCGCCAAAACAGCACCAAACTTGGTACAAACTTCCTAAGTCCACGCCAAAACAGTAACAAACTTGGTACAAACTTCCTAAGTCCACGCCAAAACAGCACCAAACTTGGTACAAACTTTCTAAGTCCACGCCAAAACAGTAACAAACTTGGTACAAACTTCCTAAGTCCACGCCAAAACAGTAACAAACTTGGTACAAACTTCCTAAGTCCTCGCCAAAACAGCACCAAACTTGGTACAAACTTCCTAAGTCCACGCCAAAACAGTAACAAACTTGGTACAAACTTCCTAAGTCCACGCCAAAACAGTAACAAACTTGGTACAAACTTCCTAAGTCCACGCCAAAACAGCACCAAACTTGGTACAAACTTCCTAAGTCCACGCCAAAACAGTAACAAACTTGGTACAAACTTCCTAAGTCCACGCCAAAACAGAAACAAACTAGGTACAAACTTCCTAAGTCCACGCCAAAACAGCACCAAACTTGATACAAACTTCCTAAGTCCACGCCAAAACAGTAACAAACTTGGTACAAACTTCCTAAGTCCACGCCAAAACAGCACCAAACATGATACAAACTTTCTAAGTCCACGCCAAAACAGTAACAAACTTGGTACAAACTTCCTAAGTCCACGCCAAAACAGTAACAAACTTGGTACAAACTTCCTAAGTCCTCGCCAAAACAGCACCAAACTTGGTACAAACTTCCTAAGTCCACGCCAAAACAGAAACAAACTAGGTACAAACTTCCTAAGTCCACGCCAAAACAGCACCAAACTTGATACAAACTTCCTAAGTCCACGCCAAAACAGTAACAAACTTGGTACAAACTTCCTAAGTCCACGCCAAAACAGCACCAAACTTGGTACAAACTTCCTAAGTCCACGCCAAAACAGTATCAAACTTGGTACAAACTTCCTAAGTCCACGCCAAAACAGCACCAAACTTGGTACAAACTTCCTAAGTCCACGCCAAAACAGAAACAAACTTGGTACAAACTTCCTAAGTCCACGCCAAAACAGTAACAAACTTGGTACAAACTTCCTAAGTCCACGCCAAAACAGCACCAAACTTGGTACAAACTTCCTAAGTCCACGCCAAAACAGAAACAAACTTGGTACAAACTTCCTAAGTCCACGCCAAAACAGCACCAAACTTGGTACAAACTTCCTAAGTCCACGCCAAAACAGCACCAAACTTGGTACAAACTTCCTAAGTCCACGCCAAAACAGTAACAAACTTGGTACAAACTTCCTAAGTCCACGCCAAAACAGCACCAAACTTGGTACAAACTTCCTAAGTCCACGCCAAAACAGTAACAAACTTGGTACAAACTTCCTAAGTCCACGCCAAAACAGCACCAAACTTGGTACAAACTTCCTAAGTCCACGCCAAAACAGCACCAAACTTGATACAAACTTTCTAAGTCCACGCCAAAACAGTAACAAACTTGGTACAAACTTCCTAAGTCCACGCCAAAACAATAACAAACTTGGTACAAACTTCCTAAGTCCACGCCAAAACAGCACCAAACTTGATACAAACTTTCTAAGTCCACGCCAAAACAGTAACAAACTTGGTACAAACTTCCTAAGTCCACGCCAAAACAGTAACAAACTTGGTACAAACTTCCTAAGTCATCGCCAAAACAGCACCAAACTTGGTACAAACTTCCTAAGTCCACGCCAAAACAGTAACAAACTTGGTACAAACTTCCTAAGTCCACGCCAAAACAGCACCAAACTTGGTACAAACTTCCTAAATCCACGCCGAAACAGTAACAAACTTGGTACAAACTTCCTAAGTCCACGCCAAAACAGCACCAAACTTGGTACAAACTTCCTAAGTCCACGCCAAAACAGAAACAAACTTGGTACAAACTTCCTAAGTCCACGCCAAAACAGTAACAAACTTGGTACAAACTTCCTAAGTCCACGCCAAAACAGCACCAAACTTGGTACAAACTTCCTAAGTCCACGCCAAAACAGCACCAAACTTGGTACAAACTTCCTAAGTCCACGCCAAAACAGTAACAAACTTGGTACAAACTTCCTAAGTCCACGCCAAAACAGCACCAAACTTGGTACAAACTTCCTAAGTCCACGCCAAAACAGTAACAAACTTGGTACAAACTTCCTAAGTCCACGCCAAAACAGCACCAAACTTGGTACAAACTTCCTAAGTCCACGCCAAAACAGCACCAAACTTGATACAAACTTTCTAAGTCCACGCCAAAACAGTAACAAACTTGGTACAAACTTCCTAAGTCCACGCCAAAACAGTAACAAACTTGGTACAAACTTCCTAAGTCCACGCCAAAACAGCACCAAACTTGATACAAACTTTCTAAGTCCACGCCAAAACAGCACCAAACTTGGTACAAACTTCCTAAGTCCACGCCAGAACAGTAACAAACTTGGTACAAACTTCCTAAGTCCACGCCAAAACAGCACCAAACTTGGTACAAACTTCCTAAGTCCACGCCAAAACAGTAACAAACTTGGTACAAACTTCCTAAGTCCACGCCAAAACAGTAACAAACTTGGTACAAACTTCCTAAGTCCACGCCAAAACAGTAACAAACTTGGTACAAACTTCCTAAGTCCACGCCAAAACAGCACCAAACTTGGTACAAACTTCGTAAGTCCGCGCCAAAACAGAAACAAACTTGGTACAAACTTCCTAAGTCCACGCCAAAACAGTAACAAACTTGGTACAAACTTCCTAAGTCCACGCCAAAACAGTAACAAACTTGGTACAAACTTCCTAAGTCCACGCCAAAACAGCACCAAACTTGATACAAACTTTCTAAGTCCACGCCAAAACAGTAACAAACTTGGTACAAACTTCCTAAGTCCACGCCAAAACAGCACCAAACTTGGTACAAACTTCGTAAGTCCGCGCCAAAACAGAAACAAACTTGGTACAAACTTCCTAAGTCCACGCCAAAACAGCACCAAACTTGGTACAAACTTCCTAAGTCCACGCCAAAACAGAAACAAACTTGGTACAAACTTCCTAAGTCCACGCCAAAACAGTAACAAACTTGGTACAAACTTCCTAAGTCCACGCCAAAACAGTAACAAACTTGGTACAAACTTCCTAAGTCCACGCCAAAACAGTAACAAACTTGGTACAAACTTCCTAAGTCCACGCCAAAACAGTAACAAACTTGGTACAAACTTCCTAAGTCCACGCCAAAACAGTAACAAACTTGGTACAAACTTCCTAAGTCCACGCCAAAACAGTAACAAACTTGGTACAAACTTCCTAAGTCCACGCCAAAACAGCACCAAACTTGATACAAACTTCCTAAGTCCACGCCAAAACAGCACCAAACTTGGTACAAACTTCGTAAGTCCGCGCCAAAACAGAAACAAACTTGGTACAAACTTCCTAAGTCCACGCCAAAACAGTAACAAACTTGGTACAAACTTCCTAAGTCCACGCCAAAACAGCACCAAACTTGGTACAAACTTCGTAAGTCCACGCCAAAACAGAAACAAACTTGGTACAAACTTCCTAAGTCCACGCCAAAACAGCACCAAACTTGGTACAAACTTCCTAAGTTCACGCCAAAACAGTAACAAACTTGGTACAAACTTCCTAATTCCACGCCAAAACAGCACCAAACTTGGTACAAACTTCCTAAGTCCACGCCAAAACAGTAACAAACTTGGTACAAACTTCCTAAGTCCACGCCAAAACAGTAACAAACTTGGTACAAACTTCCTAAGTCCACGCCAAAACAGTAACAAACTTGGTACAAACTTCCTAAGTCCACGCCAAAACAGTAACAAACTTGGTACAAACTTCCTAAGTCCACGCCAAAACAGTAACAAACTTGGTACAAACTTCCTAAGTCCACGCCAAAAACAGTAACAAACTTGGTACAAACTTCCTAAGTCCACGCCAAAACAGCACCAAACTTGGTACAAACTTCCTAAGTCCACGCCAAAACAGTAACAAACTTGATACAAACTTCCTAAGTCCACGCCAAAACAGTAACAAACTTGGTGCAAAGTTCCTAAGTCCACGCCAAAACAGAAACAAACTAGGTACAAACTTCCTAAGTCCACGCCAAAACAGCACCAAACTTGATACAAACTTCCTAAGTCCACGCCAAAACAGCACCAAACTTGGTACAAACTTCGTAAGTCCGCGCCAAAACAGTAACAAACTTGGTACAAACTTCCTAAGTCCACGCCAAAACAGTAACAAACTTGGTACAAACTTCCTAAGTCCACGCCAAAACAGTAACAAACTTGGTACAAACTTTCTAAGTCCACGCCAAAACAGCACCAAACTTGATACAAACTTTCTAAGTCCACGCCAAAACAGCACCAAACTTGGTACAAACTTCGTAAGTCCACGCCAAAACAGTAACAAACTTGGTACAAACTTCCTAAGTCCACGCCAAAACAGAAACAAACTTGGTACAAACTTCCTAAGTCCACGCCAAAACAGCACCAAACTAGGTACAAACTTCCTAAGTCCACGCCAAAACAGCACCAAACTTGATACAAACTTCCTAAGTCCACGCCAAAACAGCACCAAACTTGGTACAAACTTCGTAAGTCCGCGCCAAAACAGAAACAAACTTGGTACAAACTTCCTAAGTCCACGCCAAAACAGAAACAAACTAGGTACAAACTTCCTAAGTCCACGCCAAAACAGCACCAAACTTGATACAAACTTCCTAAGTCCACGCCAAAACAGCACCAAACTTGGTACAAACTTCGTAAGTCCGCGCCAAAACAGAAACAAACTTGGTACAAACTTCCTAAGTCCACGCCAAAACAGTAACAAACTTGGTACAAACTTCCTAAGTCCACGCCAAAACAGCACCAAACTTGGTACAAACTTCGTAAGTCCACGCCAAAACAGAAACAAACTTGGTACAAACTTCCTAAGTCCACGCCAAAACAGCACCAAACTTGGTATAAACTTCCTAAGTTCACGCCAAAACAGTAACAAACTTGGTACAAACTTCCTAATTCCACGCCAAAACAGCACCAAACTTGGTACAAACTTCCTAAGTCCACGCCAAAACAGTAACAAACTTGGTACAAACTTCCTAAGTCCACGCCAAAACAGTAACAAACTTGGTACAAACTTCCTAAGTCCACGCCAAAACAGTAACAAACTTGGTACAAACTTCCTAAGTCCACGCCAAAACAGTAACAAACTTGGTACAAACTTCCTAAGTCCACGCCAAAACAGTAACAAACTTGGTACAAACTTCCTAAGTCCACGCCAAAAACAGGAACAAACTTGGTACAAACTTCCTAAGTCCACGCCAAAACAGCACCAAACTTGGTACAAACTTCCTAAGTCCACGCCAAAACAGTAACAAACTTGATACAAACTTCCTAAGTCCACGCCAAAACAGTAACAAACTTGGTGCAAAGTTCCTAAGTCCACGCCAAAACAGAAACAAACTAGGTACAAACTTCCTAAGTCCACGCCAAAACAGCACCAAACTTGATACAAACTTCCTAAGTCCACGCCAAAACAGCACCAAACTTGGTACAAACTTCGTAAGTCCGCGCCAAAACAGTAACAAACTTGGTACAAACTTCCTAAGTCCTCGCCAAAACAGTAACAAACTTGGTACAAACTTCCTAAGTCCACGCCAAAACAGCACCAAACTTGGTACAAACTTCGTAAGTCCACGCCAAAACATCACCAAACTTGGTACAAACTTTCTAAGTCCACGCCAAAACAGCACCAAACTTGATACAAACTTCCTAAGTCCACGCCAAAACAGTAACAAACTTGGTACAAACTTCCTAAGTCCACGCCAAAACAGAAACAAACTTGGTACAAACTTCCTAAGTCCACGCCAAAACAGCACCAAACTTGGTACAAACTTCCTAAGTTCACGCCAAAACAGTAACAAACTTGGTACAAACTTCCTAAGTCCACGCCAAAACAGCACCAAACTTGGTACAAACTTCCTAAGTCCACGCCAAAACAGTAACAAACTTGGTACAAACTTCCTAAGTCCACGCCAAAACAGTAACAAACTTGGTACAAACTTCCTAAGTCCACGCCAAAACAGCACCAAACTTGATACAAACTTCCTAAGTCCACGCCAAAACAGTAACAAACTTGGTACAAACTTCCTAAGTCCACGCCAAAAACAGGAACAAACTTGGTACAAACTTCCTAAGTCCACGCCAAAACAGTAACAAACTTGATACAAACTTCCTAAGTCCACGCCAAAACAGTAACAAACTTGGTGCAAAGTTCCTAAGTCCACGCCAAAACAGAAACAAACTAGGTACAAACTTCCTAAGTCCACGCCAAAACAGCACCAAACTTGATACAAACTTCCTAAGTCCACGCCAAAACAGCACCAAACTTGGTACAAACTTCGTAAGTCCGCGCCAAAACAGTAACAAACTTGATACAAACTTCCTAAGTCCACGCCAAAACAGTAACAAACTTGGTACAAACTTCCTAAGTCCACGCCAAAACAGTAACAAACTTGGTACAAACTTCCTAAGTCCACGCCAAAACAGTATCAAACTTGATACAAACTTCCTAAGTCCACGCCAAAACAGTAACAAACTTGGTGCAAACTTCCTAAGTCCACGCCAAAACAGTAACAAACTTGGTACAAACTTCCTAAGTCCACGCCAAAACAGTAACAAACTTGGTACAAACTTCCTAAGTCCACGCCAAAACAGTAACAAACTTGGTGCAAACTTCCTAAGTCCACGCCAAAACAGTAACAAACTTGGTACAAACTTCCTAAGTCCACGCCAAAACAGTAACAAACTTGGTACAAACTTCCTAAGTCCACGCCAAAACAGTAACAAACTTGGTACAAACTTCCTAAGTCCACGCCAAAACAGCACCAAACTTGATACAAACTTCCTAAGTCCACGCCAAAACAGTAACAAACTTGGTACAAACTTCCTAAGTCCACGCCAAAAACAGGAACAAACTTGGTACAAACTTCCTAAGTCCACGCCAAAACAGTAACAAACTTGATACAAACTTCCTAAGTCCACGCCAAAACAGTAACAAACTTGGTGCAAAGTTCCTAAGTCCACGCCAAAACAGAAACAAACTAGGTACAAACTTCCTAAGTCCACGCCAAAACAGTAACAAACTTGGTACAAACTTCCTAAGTCCACGCCAAAACAGTAACAAACTTGGTGCAAACTTCCTAAGTCCACGCCAAAACAGTAACAAACTTGGTACAAACTTCCTAAGTCCACGCCAAAACAGTAACAAACTTGGTACAAACTTCCTAAGTCCACGCCAAAACAGTAACAAACTTGGTACAAACTTCCTAAGTCCACGCCAAAACAGCACCAAACTTGATACAAACTTCCTAAGTCCACGCCAAAACAGTAACAAACTTGGTACAAACTTCCTAAGTCCACGCCAAAAACAGGAACAAACTTGGTACAAACTTCCTAAGTCCACGCCAAAACAGTAACAAACTTGATACAAACTTCCTAAGTCCACGCCAAAACAGTAACAAACTTGGTGCAAAGTTCCTAAGTCCACGCCAAAACAGAAACAAACTAGGTACAAACTTCCTAAGTCCACGCCAAAACAGCACCAAACTTGATACAAACTTCCTAAGTCCACGCCAAAACAGCACCAAACTTGGTACAAACTTCGTAAGTCCGCGCCAAAACAGTAACAAACTTGGTACAAACTTCCTAAGTCCACGCCAAAACAGTAACAAACTTGGTACAAACTTCCTAAGTCCACGCCAAAACAGTAACAAACTTGGTACAAACTTTCTAAGTCCACGCCAAAACAGTAACAAACTTGGTACAAACTTCCTAAGTCCACGCCAAAACAGTAACAAACTTGGTACAAACTTCCTAAGTCCACGCCAAAACAGTAACAAACTTGGTACAAACTTCCTAAGTCCACGCCAAAACAGTAACAAACTTGGTACAAACTTCCTAAGTCCACGCCAAAACAGCACCAAACTTGGTACAAACTTCCTAAGTCCACGCCAAAACAGTAACAAACTAGGTACAAACTTCCTAAGTCCACGCCAAAACAGCACCAAACTTGATACAAACTTCCTAAGTCCACGCCAAAACAGCACCAAACTTGGTACAAACTTCGTAAGTCCGCGCCAAAACAGAAACAAACTTGGTACAAACTTCCTAAGTCCACGCCAAAACAGTAACAAACTTGGTACAAACTTCCTAAGTCCACGCCAAAACAGCACCAAACTTGGTACAAACTTCGTAAGTCCGCGCCAAAACAGAAACAAACTTGGTACAAACTTCCTAAGTCCACGCCAAAACAGTAACAAACTTGGTACAAACTTCCTAAGTCCACGCCAAAACAGTAACAAACTTGGTACAAACTTCCTAAGTCCACGCCAAAACAGTAACAAACTTGGTACAAACTTCCTAAGTCCACGCCAAAACAGTAACAAACTTGGTACAAACTTCCTAAGTCCACGCCAAAACAGTAACAAACTTGGTACAAACTTCCTAAGTCCACGCCAAAACAGTAACAAACTTGGTACAAACTTCCTAAGTCCACGCCAAAACAGTAACAAACTTGGTACAAACTTCCTAAGTCCACGCCAAAACAGTAACAAACTTGGTACAAACTTCCTAAGTCCACGCCAAAACAGTAACAAACTTGGTACAAACTTCCTAAGTCCACGCCAAAACAGCACCAAACTTGATACAAACTTTCTAAGTCCACGCCAAAACAGTACCAAACTTGATACAAACTTTCTAAGTCCACGCCAAAACAGCACCAAACTTGATACAAACTTCCTAAGTCCACGCCAAAACAGTAACAAACTTGGTACAAACTTCCTAAGTCCACGCCAAAACAGTAACAAACTTGGTACAAACTTCCTAAGTCCACGCCAAAACAGTAACAAACTTGGTACAAACTTCCTAAGTCCACGCCAAAACAGTAACAAACTTGGTACAAACTTCCTAAGTCCACGCCAAAACAGCACCAAACTTGATACAAACTTTCTAAGTCCACGCCAAAACAGCACCAAACTTGATACAAACTTTCTAAGTCCACGCCAAAACAGCACCAAACTTGGTACAAACTTCCTAAGTCCACGCCAAAACAGTAACAAACTTGATACAAACTTCCTAAGTCCACGCCAAAACAGTAACAAACTTGGTGCAAAGTTCCTAAGTCCACGCCAAAACAGAAACAAACTAGGTACAAACTTCCTAAGTCCACGCCAAAACAGCACCAAACTTGATACAAACTTCCTAAGTCCACGCCAAAACAGCACCAAACTTGGTACAAACTTCGTAAGTCCACGCCAAAACAGTAACAAACTTGGTACAAACTTCCTAAGTCCACGCCAAAACAGCACCAAACTTGGTACAAACTTCCTAAGTCCACGCCAAAACAGTAACAAACTTGATACAAACTTCCTAAGTCCACGCCAAAACAGTAACAAACTTGGTGCAAAGTTCCTAAGTCCACGCCAAAACAGAAACAAACTAGGTACAAACTTCCTAAGTCCATGCCAAAACAGCACCAAACTTGATACAAACTTCCTAAGTCCACGCCAAAACAGCACCAAACTTGGTACAAACTTCGTAAGTCCGCGCCAAAACAGAAACAAACTTGGTACAAACTTCCTAAGTCCACGCCAAAACAGTAACAAACTTGGTACAAACTTCCTAAGTCCACGCCAAAACAGTAACAAACTTGGTACAAACTTCCTAAGTCCACGCCAAAACAGCACCAAACTTGATACAAACTTTCTAAGTCCACGCCAAAACAGTAACAAACTTGGTACAAACTTCCTAAGTCCACGCCAAAACAGCACCAAACTTGGTACAAACTTCATAAGTCCGCGCCAAAACAGAAACAAACTTGGTACAAACTTCCTAAGTCCACGCCAAAACAGCACCAAACTTGGTACAAACTTCCTAAGTCCACGCCAAAACAGTAACAAACTTGGTACAAACTTCCTAAGTCCACGCCAAAACAGCACCAAACTTGGTACAAACTTCCTAAGTCCACGCCAAAACAGTAACAAACTTTATTGAAAAGTACGTCTGATATATTCAGTAGTTGAACACAGAATAATCATGTATAACAAATCAAAGGCTACTACAATTCATAGATTACTCTTCTAACATCCCCCCTTAATCATGAATTGTTTTAATTCCAAGGGCCTTCCGTCCATCTTCAAATTTGCTGGTAGGAAGTACCTTAGTTAGCAAATCAGCTTCTTGTTTTTCAGAGCAAACATGTTTCAGCTGAACAAGATTTCTTGCAATGCTCTGTCTCACAAAATGATGTCTAATATCAATATGTTTGCTTCTAGGTGAGTAGCCAATTTGTTTCTCCGCCAAATAGATAGCACTTCGATTATCACAAAAAATCGTCAATGGCTCTTCGATTCCCAACAGTTCTTTTCGAAAACCTCTCCACCAAGCCATCTGCATTGGTTTTCACCGTATACACCCACTTTGATCGTAAGGGTTTTCGACCAGCAGGCAAACTCGTCAAGTCCCATGTTCGATTTTCCAATAAGGCATCATACTCTGATTTCATAGCATCTTTCCAGCGACTGCTATCTTCACAGGAATTAGCCTCTTGGTACGTTATCGGTTCATTTAACATCGCTGGAACCACGGTACAGGATTCATCAGGACTTTTAACTGCAGCATTGCAACTCATTACAAAATCCCGGTACTTGCCAGGGATAATGCGCTCCCTCTCACTACGCCTTACCAACTTCTGTGGGTCCTCTATTTGTGGTTCATGGTGTTCAATAGCTTCTGCTTGATCTCCTATAGCATCGTCGTATTCTGAATCGTTATCATCATTCCGAGCTCCATTTGTCTCCAAACTTTCTACTTCTTGATCCTGTACGACAGGTTGAAAATGGAATTCACCAAGACTGACTTCAGTAGATGATTCTTCAAACTCAGAAACTCGATTCTTTGCACATTCATCCACAAATATTACATCCCGACTAACGATAACCTTCTTAGTCTTTGAGTTATAAACTCGATACGCCTTGGAACTGCTACTGTATCCCATGAAAATGCCAGAATCTGATTTGGCATCCCATTTCTGCCTTCTTTCCTTCGGCACATGACACATCACCTTTGCTCCAAATATTCTAAGATGGGCAAGATTCGGTCTTCTACCAGTAAACGCTTCGTGAGGTGTCATTCGCAATCCCATAGTAGGTGATCGGTTGATCACATACGATGCTGTCGCAACTGCTTCAGCCCAAAAACGCTTTGGCAGATTGGCATCACACAGCATACTCCTCGCCTTTTCTACAATCGTCCGGTTCATACGTTCCGCTAATCCATTCTGCTCCGGAGTGTACGGAGCGGATGTTTCATGATGAATACCGGCTTGACAAAGGAATAGCTTCATTTCACGATTCATATATTCCCGTCCGTTATCCGATCTGATACGCTTAATTTTCTCACCAGTCTGGTTCTCGGCATAACTCTTGAAATGTTTAAACGTTTCAAACACTTCGGTTTTCGATTTCAGGAAATATACGAACGCCTTTCTGCTCGAGTCATCGATGAATGTTATAAAATAACGATTTCCTCCTATCGATGCTGTCTCCATGGGTCCACACAAATCGGAATGAATTAACTCAAGCACACGATCCGCACGTTGTCCCTTGATGTTAAACGGATGTCGATGATGCTTCCCTTGTATGCATGGTACACACTGCATTCCATCCGTCACTCTAAATTCAAATCCGCTTGCCATGGTTTCAAGTCGTTTCATGCAGCCAACAGACATATGACATAGTCTGCGATGCCAAAGCTTAAAGTTGTCTTCCATCCGGCTGACCATGTTCACCAACGACCCAGGTGATCTTTTCAATCTGTATAAACCACCAGATTCTTGACCAATCGCAACCAATTTATTACTAGGACTGATCACCTTACACGTCCGTTTTCGAAACGTCACTGTGTAGCCCTTCTGACACATCTTGCTAACAGATAGTAAGTTCACAGCCAATTCCGGTACATACAGGACGTCGTTCATGGAGATCGCACATGTCGATGCTCCAACATCTGCTGACACGTTCACCGAACCTTTAGCAACCACTGGAACAGCAGTATTATTGGCTACGTTGATGCTCGACGAAACATTCTCTGCATCAACCAATAAATTTCTGTTTCGGCACAAATGAGAAGTTGCTCCGGAATCAAAAATCCATTCTTCTTCTGCCGCTGTTGATGTCTGACATGCATTGAAAGCCGCGAAAAATGTAGCGTGACCACTGTTCTTGCTTTTCTCCTGCTTCTTGTCAGAAAACTGATTCGAACATTGAGAAGCAAAATGACCCATTTTCTTGCACCGGTAGCATTGAACGTTAGATTTCACACTACTTCTTTTCGTCGTCGATTTCGAGTTGCCAAGGAACGCTTCCACAGTTTGCTTCTCGCTCGACACTTTTACGTCTTGCAAAATTTTCGCTTTCACTATATCCGCAGTCAACTGGATTCCGGATGATTCCAAACCAAGGATCATTGGGTCATACTGCTTCGGTAGGCCTTTCATGAGCAAACTGGCCAACCAAGCGTCATCGACTTTGAACCCAACTTCTGCCAACTGATGACTCGTTGTGAATAATTCGTTCACATACTGCTGAGTCGTCTGGCAAATGATGTCTTAATCTTGTTCAGCTCCAACCAAACGAATTCCTGTCAGCCGTCGCAGCAGACCAATCTTCCTGGTTGATCCACTATGCTCGTACGTATTTTTGAGGTTATCCCACGCCTGTTTCGCATTTTTAGCATCTCTCACGAGTCCGTATATACTGGAATCAATACTCAGACATATCGTCGCCAATGCTTGCATGGATGTTTCTTCGCTCACTGCCGGTTCACCTTCAGCTGGTTCCTTCACTGCACACCAGGTTTTCTCCTTAATCAAAACCATCTTGGTGGCGAAAGACCAAGAACTGTAGTTTTCCGATCCTCGAAGTATTTCTCGCAAAGGCAGGGAAAAAGATCCCGCTAGTTTCGGATTCGCCATTCTTCACAAAACTGCTTTCAATCTTTTAATTTCAAACTAACAGAGTCGTATCCTGGGCCCATAACCTATTGAAAAGTACGTCTGATATATTCAGTAGTTGAACACAGAATAATCATGTATAACAAATCCAAGGCTACTACAATTCATAGATTACTCTTCTAACAAACTTGATACAAACTTTCTAAGTCCACGCCAAAACAGTAACAAACTTGGTGCAAAGTTCCTAAGTCCACGCCAAAACAGAAACAAACTAGGTACAAACTTCCTAAGTCCACGCCAAAACAGCACCAAACTTGATACAAACTTCCTAAGTCCACGCCAAAACAGCACCAAACTTGGTACAAACTTCGTAAGTCCGCGCCAAAACAGTAACAAACTTGGTACAAACTTCCTAAGTCCACGCCAAAACAGTAACAAACTTGGTACAAACTTCCTAAGTCCACGCCAAAACAGTAACAAACTTGGTACAAACTTTCTAAGTCCACGCCAAAACAGTAACAAACTTGGTACAAACTTCCTAAGTCCACGCCAAAACAGTAACAAACTTGGTACAAACTTCCTAAGTCCACGCCAAAACAGTAACAAACTTGGTACAAACTTCCTAAGTCCACGCCAAAACAGCACCAAACTTGGTACAAACTTCCTAAGTCCACGCCAAAACAGTAACAAACTTGGTGCAAAGTTCCTAAGTCCACGCCAAAACAGAAACAAACTAGGTACAAACTTCCTAAGTCCACGCCAAAACAGCACCAAACTTGGTACAAACTTCCTAAGTCCACGCCAAAACAGTAACAAACTTGATACAAACTTTCTAAGTCCACGCCAAAACAGTAACAAACTTGGTGCAAAGTTCCTAAGTCCACGCCAAAACAGAAACAAACTAGGTACAAACTTCCTAAGTCCACGCCAAAACAGCACCAAACTTGATACAAACTTCCTAAGTCCACGCCAAAACAGCACCAAACTTGGTACAAACTTCGTAAGTCCGCGCCAAAACAGTAACAAACTTGGTACAAACTTCCTAAGTCCACGCCAAAACAGTAACAAACTTGGTACAAACTTCCTAAGTCCACGCCAAAACAGTAACAAACTTGGTACAAACTTCCTAAGTCCACGCCAAAACAGTAACAAACTTGGTACAAACTTCCTAAGTCCACGCCAAAACAGTAACAAACTTGGTACAAACTTCCTAAGTCCACGCCAAAACAGCACCAAACTTGATACAAACTTTCTAAGTCCACGCCAAAACAGTAACAAACTTGGTACAAACTTCCTAAGTCCACGCCAAAACAGCACCAAACTTGGTACAAACTTCGTAAGTCCGCGCCAAAACAGAAACAAACTTGGTACAAACTTCCTAAGTCCACGCCAAAACAGCACCAAACTTGGTACAAACTTCCTAAGCCCACGCCAAAACAGTAACAAACTTGGTACAAACTTCCTAAGTCCACGCCAAAACAGCACCAAACTTGGTACAAACTTCCTAAGTCCACGCCAAAACAGTAACAAACTTGGTACAAACTTCCTAAGTCCACGCCAAAACAGTAACAAACTTGGTACAAACTTCGTAAGTCCGCGCCAAAACAGAAACAAACTTGGTACAAACTTCCTAAGTCCACGCCAAAACAGAAACAAACTAGGTACAAACTTCCTAAGTCCACGCCAAAACAGCACCAAACTTGATACAAACTTCCTAAGTCCACGCCAAAACAGTAACAAACTTGGTACAAACTTCCTAAGTCCACGCCAAAACAGTAACAAACTTGGTACAAACTTCCTAAGTCCACGCCAAAACAGTAACAAACTTGGTACAAACTTCCTAAGTCCACGCCAAAACAGCACCAAACTTGGTACAAACTTCCTAAGTCCACGCCAAAACAGTAACAAACTTGATACAAACTTTCTAAGTCCACGCCAAAACAGTAACAAACTTGGTGCAAAGTTCCTAAGTCCACGCCAAAACAGTAACAAACTTGGTACAAACTTTCTAAGTCCACGCCAAAACAGTAACTGGGGTTTTAACAGTAAGTTTGGGTTTTGGCCACTTACTCCACCATAGCAAATTTGCCATTTTTTGGCTCGGGCTCGCTACGCTCGCCCTCGCCTATCGCTACGCATGCATGATACTCATAGGATATGGTAACTGTATAAGCCAGCCGAAGGCACATTTTCCTAAGTCGCGTATAAACGCCGACGTCCGAGCGAAGCGAGGGGGGAGGCGTACTCCCCCATATGAAATTAGCCATTTTTTGGCTCGTTTCTGACCCAAATGTTGTGTTCTAAGTGTTTCGTGTACATTTCCTTAGGTTTGGGTTTTGGCCACTTACTCCACCATAGCAAATTTGCCATTTTTTGGCAAATCGCTATCGCTACGCATGCATGATACTCATAGGATATGGTAACTGTATAAGCCAGCCGAAGGCACATTTTCCTAAGTCGCGTATAAACGCCGACGTCCGAGCGAAGCGAGGGGGGAGGCGTACTCCCCCATATGAAATTAGCCATTTTTTGGCTCGTTTCTGACCCAAATGTTGTGTTCTAAGTGTTTCGTGTACATTTCCTTAGGTTTGGGTTTTGGCCACTTACTCCACCATAGCAAATTTGTCATTCGTGTACACTGCCCCATATGAAATTAGCCATTTTTTGGCTCGTTTCTGACCCAAATGTTGTGTTCTAAGTGTTTCGTGTACATTTCCTTAGGTTTGGGTTTTGGCCACTTACTCCACCATAGCAAATTTGCCATTTTTTGGCCCACTCCCCCATATGAAATTAGCCATTTTTTGGCTCGTTTCTGACCCAAATGTTGTGTTCTAAGTGTTTCGTGTACATTTCCTTAGGTTTGGGTTTTGGCCACTTACTCCACCATAGCAAATTTGTCATTCGTGTACACTGCCCCATATGAAATTAGCCATTTTTTGGCTCGTTTCTGACCCAAATGTTGTGTTCTAAGTGTTTCGTGTACATTTCCTTAGGTTTGGGTTTTGGCCACTTACTCCACCATAGCAAATTTGCCATTTTTTGGCTCGGGCTCGCTACGCTCGCCCTCGCCTATCGCTACGCATGCATAATACTCATAGGATATGGTAACTGTATAAGCCAGCCGAAGGCACATTTTCCTAAGTCGCGTATAAACGCCGACGTCCGAGCGAAGCGAGGGGGGAGGCGTACTCCCCCATATGAAATTAGCCATTTTTTGGCTCGTTTCTGACCCAAATGTTGTGTTCTAAGTGTTTCGTGTACATTTCCTTAGGTTTGGGTTTTGGCCACTTACTCCACCATAGCAAATTTGCCATTTTTTGGCTCGGGCTCGCTACGCTCGCCCTCGCCTATCGCTACGCATGCATGATACTCATAGGATATGGTAACTGTATAAGCCAGCCGAAGGCACATTTTCCTAAGTCGCGTATAAACGCCGACGTCCGAGCGAAGCGAGGGGGGAGGCGTACTCCCCCATATGAAATTAGCCATTTTTTGGCTCGTTTCTGACCCAAATGTTGTGTTCTAAGTGTTTCGTGTACATTTCCTTAGGTTTGGGTTTTGGCCACTTACTCCACCATAGCAAATTTGCCATTTTTTGGCTCGGGCTCGCTACGCTCGCCCTCGCCTATCGCTACGCATGCATGATACTCATAGGATATGGTAACTGTATAAGCCAGCCGAAGGCACATTTTCCTAAGTCGCGTATAAACGCCGACGTCCGAGCGAAGCGAGGGGGGAGGCGTACTCCCCCATATGAAATTAGCCATTTTTTGGCTCGTTTCTGACCCAAATGTTGTGTTCTAAGTGTTTCGTGTACATTTCCTTAGGTTTGGGTTTTGGCCACTTACTCCACCATAGCAAATTTGTCATTCGTGTACACTGCCCCATATGAAATTAGCCATTTTTTGGCTCGTTTCTGACCCAAATGTTGTGTTCTAAGTGTTTCGTGTACATTTCCTTAGGTTTGGGTTTTGGCCACTTACTCCACCATAGCAAATTTGCCATTTTTTGGCAAATCGCTATCGCTACGCATGCATGATACTCATAGGATATGGTAACTGTATAAGCCAGCCGAAGGCACATTTTCCTAAGTCGCGTATAAACGCCGACGTCCGAGCGAAGCGAGGGGGGAGGCGTACTCCCCCATATGAAATTAGCCATTTTTTGGCTCGTTTCTGACCCAAATGTTGTGTTCTAAGTGTTTCGTGTACATTTCCTTAGGTTTGGGTTTTGGCCACTTACTCCACCATAGCAAATTTGCCATTTTTTGGCTCGGGCTCGCTACGCTCGCCCTCGCCTATCGCTACGCATGCATGAGACTCATAGGATATGGTAACTGTATAAGCCAGCCGAAGGCACATTTTCCTAAGTCGCGTATAAACGCCGACGTCCGAGCGAAGCGAGGGGGGAGGCGTACTCCCCCATATGAAATTAGCCATTTTTTGGCTCGTTTCTGACCCAAATGTTGTGTTCTAAGTGTTTCGTGTACATTTCCTTAGGTTTGGGTTTTGGCCACTTACTCCACCATAGCAAATTTGCCATTTTTTTGTTACTGTTTTGGCGTGGACTTAGGAAGTTTGTACCAAGTTTGTTACTGTTTTGGCGTGGACTTAGGAAGTTTGTACCAAGTTTGGTGCTGTTTTGGCGTGGACTTAGGAAGTTTGTACCAAGTTTGTTACTGTTTTGGCGTGGACTTAGGAAGTTTGTACCAAGTTTGTTACTGTTTTGGCGTGGACTTAGGAAGTTTGTACCAAGTTTGGTGCTGTTTTGGCGTGGACTTAGGAAGTTTGTACCAAGTTTGTTTCTGTTTTGGCGCGGACCTACGAAGTTTGTACCAAGTTTGGTGCTGTTTTGGCGTGGACTTAGGAAGTTTGTATCAAGTTTGGTGCTGTTTTGGCGTGGACTTAGGAAGTTTGTACCTAGTTTGTTTCTGTTTTGGCGTGGACTTAGGAACTTTGCACCAAGTTTGTTACTGTTTTGGCGTGGACTTAGGAAGTTTGTATCAAGTTTGTTACTGTTTTGACGTGGACTTAGGAAGTTTGTACCAAGTTTGGTGCTGTTTTGGCGTGGACTTAGGAAGTTTGTACCAAGTTTGTTACTGTTTTGGCGTGGACTTAGGAAGTTTGTACCAAGTTTGTTACTGTTTTGGCGTGGACTTAGGAAGTTTGTACCAAGTTTGGTGCTGTTTTGGCGTGGACTTAGGAAGTTTGTACCAAGTTTGTTACTGTTTTGGCGTGGACTTAGGAAGTTTGTACCAAGTTTGTTACTGTTTTGGCGTGGACTTAGGAAGTTTGTACCAAGTTCGTTACTGTTTTGGCGTGGACTTAGGAAGTTTGTACCAAGTTTGGTGCTGTTTTGGCGTGGACTTAGGAAGTTTGTACCAAGTTTGGTGCTGTTTTGGCGTGGACTTAGGAAGTTTGTACCAAGTTTGTTACTGTTTTGGCGTGGACTTAGAAAGTTTGTATCAAGTTTGGTGCTGTTTTGGCGTGGACTTAGGAAGTTTGTACCAAGTTTGGTGCTGTTTTGGCGTGGACTTAGGAACTTTGCACCAAGTTTGTTACTGTTTTGGCGTGGACTTAGGAAGTTTGTACCAAGTTTGTTACTGTTTTGGCGTGGACTTAGGAAGTTTGTACCAAGTTTGGTGCTGTTTTGGCGTGGACTTAGGAAGTTTGTACCAAGTTTGTTTCTGTTTTGGCGCGGACCTACGAAGTTTGTACCAAGTTTGGTGCTGTTTTGGCGTGGACTTAGGAAGTTTGTATCAAGTTTGGTGCTGTTTTGGCGTGGACTTAGGAAGTTTGTACCTAGTTTGTTTCTGTTTTGGCGTGGACTTAGGAACTTTGCACCAAGTTTGTTACTGTTTTGGCGTGGACTTAGGAAGTTTGTATCAAGTTTGTTACTGTTTTGACGTGGACTTAGGAAGTTTGTACCAAGTTTGGTGCTGTTTTGGCGTGGACTTAGGAAGTTTGTACCAAGTTTGTTACTGTTTTGGCGTGGACTTAGGAAGTTTGTACCAAGTTTGGTGCTGTTTTGGCGTGGACTTAGGAAGTTTGTACCAAGTTTGTTACTGTTTTGGCGTGGACTTAGGAAGTTTGTACCAAGTTTGTTACTGTTTTGGCGTGGACTTAGGAAGTTTGTACCAAGTTCGCTACTGTTTTGGCGTGGACTTAGGAAGTTTGTACCAAGTTTGGTGCTGTTTTGGCGTGGACTTAGGAAGTTTGTACCAAGTTTGGTGCTGTTTTGGCGTGGACTTAGGAAGTTTGTACCAAGTTTGTTACTGTTTTGGCGTGGACTTAGAAAGTTTGTATCAAGTTTGGTGCTGTTTTGGCGTGGACTTAGGAAGTTTGTATCAAGTTTGGTGCTGTTTTGGCGTGGACTTAGGAAGTTTGTACCTAGTTTGTTTCTGTTTTGGCGTGGACTTAGGAACTTTGCACCAAGTTTGTTACTGTTTTGGCGTGGACTTAGGAAGTTTGTATCAAGTTTGTTACTGTTTTGACGTGGACTTAGGAAGTTTGTACCAAGTTTGGTGCTGTTTTGGCGTGGACTTAGGAAGTTTGTACCAAGTTTGGTGCTGTTTTGGCGTGGACTTAGGAAGTTTGTACCAAGTTTGGTGCTGTTTTGGCGTGGACTTAGGAAGTTTGTACCAAGTTTGTTACTGTTTTGGCGTGGACTTAGGAAGTTTGTACCAAGTTTGTTACTGTTTTGGCGTGGACTTAGGAAGTTTGTACCAAGTTCGTTACTGTTTTGGCGTGGACTTAGGAAGTTTGTACCAAGTTTGGTGCTGTTTTGGCGTGGACTTAGGAAGTTTGTATCAAGTTTGGTGCTGTTTTGGCGTGGACTTAGGAAGTTTGTACCTAGTTTGTTTCTGTTTTGGCGTGGACTTAGGAAGTTTGTACCAAGTTTGTTTCTGTTTTGGCGCGGACTTACGAAGTTTGTACCAAGTTTGGTGCTGTTTTGGCGTGGACTTAGGAAGTTTGTACCAAGTTTGTTACTGTTTTGGCGTGGACTTAGGAAGTTTGTTCCAAGTTTGTTACTGTTTTGGCGTGGACTTAGGAAGTTTGTACCAAGTTTGGTGCTGTTTTGGCGTGGACTTAGGAAGTTTGTACCAAGTTTGTTACTGTTTTGGCGTGGACTTAGGAACTTTGCACCAAGTTTGTTACTGTTTTGGCGTGGACTTAGGAAGTTTGTACCAAGTTTGGTGCTGTTTTGGCGTGCACTTAGGAAGTTTGAACCAAGTTTGTTACTGTTTTGGCGTGGACTTAGGAAGTTTGTATCAAGTTTGGTGCTGTTTTGGCGTGGACTTAGGAAGTTTGTACCTAGTTTGTTTCTGTTTTGGCGTGGACTTAGGAAGTTTGTACCAAGTTTGTTTCTGTTTTGGCGCGGACTTACGAAGTTTGTACCAAGTTTGGTGCTGTTTTGGCGTGGACTTAGGAAGTTTGTACCAAGTTTGTTACTGTTTTGGCGTGGACTTAGGAAGTTTGTACCAAGTTTGTTACTGTTTTGGCGTGGACTTAGGAAGTTTGTACCTAGTTTGTTTCTGTTTTGGCGTGGACTTAGGAAGTTTGTACCAAGTTTGGTGCTGTTTTGGCGTGGACTTAGGAAGTTTGTACCTAGTTTGTTACTGTTTTGGCGTGGACTTAGGAAGTTTTTACCAAGTTTGGTGCTGTTTTGGCGTGGACTTAGGAAGTTTGTACCAAGTTTGTTACTGTTTTGGCGTGGACTTAGGAAGTTTGTACCAAGTTTGTTACTGTTTTGGCGTGGACTTAGGAAGTTTGTACCAAGTTTGTTACTGTTTTGGCGTGGACTTAGAAAGTTTGTATCAAGTTTGGTGCTGTTTTGGCGTGGACTTAGGAAGTTTGTACCAAGTTTGTTACTGTTTTGGCGTGGACTTAGGAAGTTTGTACCAAGTTTGGTGCTGTTTTGGCGTGGACTTAGGAAGTTTGTACCAAGTTTGTTACTGTTTTGGCGTGGACTTAGGAAGTTTGTACCAAGTTTGTTACTGTTTTGGCGTGGACTTAGGAAGTTTGTACCAAGTTTGTTACTGTTTTGGCGTGGACTTAGGAAGTTTGTACCAAGTTTGGTGCTGTTTTGGCGTGGACTTAGGAAGTTTGTACCAAGTTTGGTGCTGTTTTGGCGTAGACTTAGGAAGTTTGTACCAAGTTTGTTACTGTTTTGGCGTGGACTTAGGAAGTTTGTACCAAGTTTGTTACTGTTTTGCGGTGGACTTAGGAAGTTTGTACCAAGTTTGTTACTGTTTTGGCGTGGACTTAGGAAGTTTGTACCAAGTTTGGTGCTGTTTTGGCGTGGACTTAGGAAGTTTGTACCAAGTTTGGTGCTGTTTTGGCGTGGACTTAGGAAGTTTGTACCAAGTTTGTTACTGTTTTGGCGTGGACTTAGGAAGTTTGTATCAAGTTTGTTACTGTTTTGGCGTGGACTTAGGAAGTTTGTACCAAGTTTGGTGCTGTTTTGGCGTGGACTTAGGAAGTTTGTACCAAGTTTGTTACTGTTTTGGCGTGGACTTAGGAAGTTTGTACCAAGTTTGTTACTGTTTTGGCGTGGACTTAGAAAGTTTGTATCAAGTTTGGTGCTGTTTTGGCGTGGACTTAGGAAGTTTGTACCAAGTTTGGTGCTGTTTTGGCGTGGACTTAGGAAGTTTGTACCAAGTTTGTTACTGTTTTGGCGTAGACTTAGAAAGTTTGTATCAAGTTTGGTGCTGTTTTGGCGCGGACTTACGAAGTTTGTACCAAGTTTGGTGCTGTTTTGGCGTGGACTTAGGAAGTTTGTACCAAGTTTGTTACTGTTTTGGCGTGGACTTAGGAAGTTTGTACCAAGTTTGTTACTGTTTTGGCGTGGACTTAGGAACTTTGCACCAAGTTTGTTACTGTTTTGGCGTGGACTTAGAAAGTTTGTATCAAGTTTGGTGCTGTTTTGGCGTGGACTTAGAAAGTTTGTATCAAGTTTGGTGCTGTTTTGGCGTGGACTTAGGAAGTTTGTACCAAGTTTGGTGCTGTTTTGGCGTGGACTTAGGAAGTTTGTACCAAGTTTGTTACTGTTTTGGCGTGGACTTAGGAAGTTTGTACCAAGTTTGTTACTGTTTTGGCGTGGACTTAGGAAGTTTGTACCAAGTTTGTTACTGTTTTGGCGTGGACTTAGGAAGTTTGTACCAAGTTTGTTACTGTTTTAGCGTGGACTTAAGAAGTTTGTACCAAGTTTGTTACTGTTTTGGCGTGGACTTAGGAAGTTTGTACCAAGTTTGGTGCTGTTTTGGCGTGGACTTAGGAAGTTTGTACCAAGTTTGTTACTGTTTTGGCGTGGACTTACGAAGTTTGTACCAAGTTTGGTGCTGTTTTGGCGTGGACTTAGGAAGTTTGTACCAAGTTTGTTACTGTTTTGGCGTGGACTTAGGAAGTTTGTACCAAGTTTGGTGATGTTTTGGCGTGGACTTAGGAAGTTTGTACCAAGTTTGTTACTGTTTTGGCGTGGACTTAGGAAGTTTGTACCAAGTTTGTTACTGTTTTGGCGTGGACTTAGGAAGTTTGTACCAAGTTTGTTACTGTTTTGGCGTGGACTTAGGAAGTTTGTACCAAGTTTGTTACTGTTTTGGCGTGGACTTTGGAAGTTTGTACCAAGTTTGTTACTGTTTTCGCGTGGCCTTAGGAAGTTTGTTCCAAGTTTGTTACTGTTTTGGCATGGACTTAGGAAGCTTGTACCAAGTTTGTTACTGTTTTGGCGTGGACTTAGAAAGTTTGTATCAAGTTTGGTGCTGTTTTGGCGTGGACTTAGAAAGTTTGTATCAAGTTTAATACTGTTTTTGCGTGGACTTAGGAAGTTTGTACCAAGTTTGTTACTGTTTTGGCGTGGACTTAGGAAGTTTGTACCAAGTTTGTTACTGTTTTGGCGTGGACTTACGAAGTTTGTACCAAGTTTGTTACTGTTTTGGCGTGGACTTACGAAGTTTGTACCAAATTTGTTACTGTTTTGGCGTGGTCTTAGGAAGTTTGTACCAAGTTTGTTACTGTTTTGGCGTGGACTTAGGAAGTTTGTACCAAGTTTGTTACTGTTTTGGCGTGGACTTAGGAAGTTTGTATCAAGTTTGTTACTGTTTTGGCGTGGACTTAGGAAGTTTGTACCAAGTTTGGTGCTGTTTTGGCGTGGACTTAGGAAGTTTGTACCAAGTTTGTTACTGTTTTGGCGTGGATTTAGGAAGTTTGTACCAAGTTTGTTACTGTTTTGGCGTGGACTTAGGAAGTTTGTACCAAGTTTGTTACTGTTTTGGCGTGGACTTAGGAAGTTTGTACCAAGTTTGGTGCTGTTTTGGCGTGGACTTAGGAAGTTTGTACCAAGTTTGGTGCTGTTTTGGCGTAGACTTAGGAAGTTTGTACCAAGTTTGTTACTGTTTTGGCGTGGACTTAGGAAGTTTGTACCAAGTTTGTTACTGTTTTGGCGTGGACTTAGGAAGTTTGTACCAAGTTTGTTACTGTTTTGGCGTGGACTTAGGAAGTTTGTACCAAGTTTGTTACTGTTTTGGCGTGGACTTAGGAAGTTTGTACCAAGTTTGGTGCTGTTTTGGCGTGGACTTAGGAAGTTTGTACCAAGTTTGGTGCTGTTTTGGCGTGGACTTAGGAAGTTTGTACCAAGTTTGTTACTGTTTTGGCGTGGACTTAGGAAATTTGTACCAAGTTTGTTACTGTTTTGGCGTGGACTTAGGAAGTTTGTACCTAGTTTGTTTCTGTTTTGGCGTGGACTTAGGAACTTTGCACCAAGTTTGTTACTGTTTTGGCGTGGACTTAGGAAGTTTGTATCAAGTTTGGTGCTGTTTTGGCGTGGACTTAGGAAGTTTGTACCAAGTTTGTTACTGTTTTGGCGTGGACTTAGGAAGTTTGTACCAAGTTTGTTACTGTTTTGGCGTGGACTTAGGAAGTTTGTACCAAGTTTGGTGCTGTTTTGGCGTGGACTTAGGAAGTTTGTACCAAGTTTGGTGCTGTTTTGGCGTGGACTTAGGAAGTTTGTACCAAGTTTGTTACTGTTTTGGCGTGGACTTAGGAAGTTTGTATCAAGCTTGGTGCTGTTTTGGCGTGGACTTAGGAAGTTTGTACCTAGTTTGTTTCTGTTTTGGCGTGGACTTAGGAACTTTGCACCAAGTTTGTTACTGTTTTGGCGTGGACTTAGGAAGTTTGTATCAAGTTTGGTGCTGTTTTGGCGTGGACTTAGGAAGTTTGTACCTAGTTTGTTTCTGTTTTGGCGTGGACTTAGGAAGTTTGTACCAAGTTTGTTACTGTTTTGGCGTGGACTTAGGAAGTTTGTACCAAGTTTGTTACTGTTTTGGCGTGGACTTAGGAAGTTTGTACCAAGTGTGTTACTGTTTTGGCGTGGACTTAGGAAGTTTGTACCAAGTTTGTTACTGTTTTGGCGTGGACTTAGGAAGTTTGTACCAAGTGTGTTACTGTTTTGGCGTGGACTTAGGAAGTTTGTACCAAGTTTGTTTCTGTTTTGGCGCGGACTTAGGAAGTTTGTACCAAGTTTGGTGCTGTTTTGGCGTGGACTTTGAAAGTTTGTATCAAGTTTGGTGCTGTTTTGGCGTGGACTGAGGAAGTTTGTACCAAGTTTGGTGCTGTTTTGGCGTGGACTTAGGAAGTTTGTACCAAGTTTGGTGCTGTTTTGGCGTGGACTTAGGAAGTTTGTACCTAGTTTGGTGCTGTTTTGGCGTGGACTTAGGAAGTTTGTACCAAGTTTGTTACTGTTTTGGCGTGGACTTAGGAAGTTTGTATCAAGTTTGGTGCTGTTTTGGCGTGGACTTAGGAAGTTTGTACCAAGTTTGTTACTGTTTTGGCGTGGACTTAGGAAGTTTGTACCAAGTTTGGTGCTGTTTTGGCGTGGACTTAGGAAGTTTGTACCTAGTTTGTTTCTGTTTTGGCGTGGACTTAGGAAGTTTGTACCAAGTTTGTTACTGTTTTGGCGTGGACTTAGGAAGTTTGTACCAAGTTTGTTACTGTTTTGGCGTGGACTTAGAAAGTTTGTATCAAGTTTGGTGCTGTTTTGGCGTGGACTTAGGAAGTTTGTACCTAGTTTGGTGCTGTTTTGGCGTGGACTTAGGAAGTTTGTACCAAGTCTGGTGCTGTTTTGGCGTGGACTTAGGAAGTTTGTACCAAGTTTGTTACTGTTTTGGCGTGGACTTAGGAAGTTTGTACCAAGTTTGGTGCTGTTTTGGCGTGGACTTAGGAACTTTGTACCAAGTTTGTTACTGTTTTGGCGTGGACTTAGGAAGTTTGTACCAAGTTTGGTGCTGTTTTGGCGTGGACTTAGGAAGTTTGTACCAAGTTTGTTACTGTTTTGGCGTGGATTTAGGAAGTTTGTACCAAGTTTGTTACTGTTTTGGCGTGGACTTAGGAAGTTTGTACCAAGTTTGGTGCTGTTTTGGCGTGGACTTAGGAAGTTTGTACCAAGTTTGTTACTGTTTTGGCGTGGACTTAGGAAGTTTGTATCAAGTTTGGTGCTGTTTTGGCGTGGACTTAGGAAGTTTGTACCAAGTTTGTTACTGTTTTGGCGTGGACTTAGGAACTTTGCACCAAGTTTGTTACTGTTTTGGCGTGGACTTAGGAAGTTTGTACCTAGTTTGGTGCTGTTTTGGCGTGGACTTAGGAAGTTTGTACCAAGTTTGTTACTGTTTTGGCGTGGACTTAGGAAGTTTGTACCAAGTTTGGTGCTGTTTTGGCGCGGACTTACGAAGTTTGTACCAAGTTTGGTGCTGTTTTGGCGTGGACTTAGGAAGTTTGTACCAAGTTTGTTACTGTTTTGGCGTGGACTTAGGAAGTTTGTACCAAGTTTGGTGCTGTTTTGGCGCGGACTTACGAAGTTTGTACCAAGTTTGGTGATGTTTTGGCGTGGACTCAGGAAGTTTGTATCAAGTTTGGTGCTGTTTTGGCGCGGACTTACGAAGTTTGTACCAAGTTTGTTTCTGTTTTGGCGTGGACTTAGGAAGTTTGTACCAAGTTTGTTACTGTTTTGGCGTGGACTTAGGAAGTTTGTATCAAGTTTGGTGCTGTTTTGGCTTGGACTTAGGAAGTTTGTACCAAGTTTGTTACTGTTTTGGCGTGGACTTAGGAAGTTTGTATCAAGTTTGGTGCTGTTTTGGCGTGGACTTAGGAAGTTTGTACCTAGTTTGTTTCTGTTTTGGCGTGGACTTAGGAAGTTTGTACCAAGTTTGTTTCTGTTTTGGCGCGGACTTACGAAGTTTGTACCAAGTTTGGTGCTGTTTTGGCGTGGACTTAGGAAGTTTGTACCAAGTTTGTTACTGTTTTGGCGTGGACTTAGGAAGTTTGTACCAAGTTTGTTACTGTTTTGGCGTGGACTTAGGAAGTTTGTACCAAGTTTGGTGCTGTTTTGGCGTGGACTTAGGAAGTTTGTACCAAGTTTGTTACTGTTTTGGCGTGGACTTAGGAAGTTTGTTCCAAGTTTGGTGCTGTTTTGGCGTGGACTTAGGAAGTTTGTACCAAGTTTGTTACTGTTTTGGCGTGGACTTAGGAACTTTGCACCAAGTTTGTTACTGTTTTGGCGTGGACTTAGGAAGTTTGTACCACGTTTGGTGCTGTTTTGGCGTGGACTTAGGAAGTTTGTACCAAGTTTGTTACTGTTTTGGCGTGGACTTAGGAAGTTTGTACCAAGTTTGTTACTGTTTTGGCGTGGACTTAGGAAGTTTGTTCCAAGTTTGTTACTGTTTTGGCGTGGACTTAGGAAGTTTGTACCAAGTTTGGTGCTGTTTTGGCGTGGACTTAGGAAGTTTGTACCAAGTTTGTTACTGTTTTGGCGTGGACTTAGGAACTTTGCACCAAGTTTGTTACTGTTTTGGCGTGGACTTAGGAAGTTTGTACCAAGTTTGGTGCTGTTTTGGCGTGGACTTAGGAAGTTTGTACCAAGTTTGTTACTGTTTTGGCGTGGACTTAGGAAGTTTGTATCAAGTTTGGTGCTGTTTTGGCGTGGACTTAGGAAGTTTGTACCTAGTTTGTTTCTGTTTTGGCGTGGACTTAGGAAGTTTGTACCAAGTTTGTTTCTGTTTTGGCGCGGACTTACGAAGTTTGTACCAAGTTTGGTGCTGTTTTGGCGTGGACTTAGGAAGTTTGTACCTAGTTTGTTACTGTTTTGGCGTGGACTTAGGAAGTTTGTACCAAGTTTGTTACTGTTTTGGCGTCGTCTTAGGAAGTTTGTACCAAGTTTGGTGCTGTTTTGGCGTGGATTTAGGAAGTTTGTTCCAAGTTTGTTACTGTTTTGGCGTGGACTTAGGAAGTTTGTACCAAGTTTGTTACTGTTTTGGCGTGGACTTAGGAAGTTTGTACCAAGTTTGTTACTGTTTTGGCGTCGTCTTAGGAAGTTTGTACCAAGTTTGCAAGTGTTTTTGGGTAGTTTTAAGAAGTTTCTACAAAGTTTGTATTTGACACTCTGTTGCAACTCTGTTGGAATTCGGGTAGTTGTAGGAAGATTGTACCAAGTTTGTTACTGTTTTGGCGTGGACTTAGGAAGTTTGTACCAAGTTTGGTGCTGTTTTGGCGTGGACTTAGGAAGTTTGTACCAAGTTTGTTACTGTTTTGGCGTGGACTTAGGAACTTTGCACCAAGTTTGTTACTGTTTTGGCGTGGACTTAGGAAGTTTGTACCAAGTTTGGTGCTGTTTTGGCGTGGACTTAGGAAGTTTGTACCTAGTTTGTTACTGTTTTGGCGTGGACTTAGGAAGTTTGTACCAAGTTTGGTGCTGTTTTGGCGTGGACTTAGGAAGTTTGTATCAAGTTTGTTACTGTTTTGGCGTGGACTTAGGAAGTTTGTACCAAGTTTGTTACTGTTTTGGCGTGGACTTAGGAAGTTTGTTCCAAGTTTGTTACTGTTTTGGCGTGGACTTAGGAAGTTTGTACCTAGTTTGTTTCTGTTTTGGCGTGGACTTAGGAAGTTTGTACCAAGTTTGGTGCTGTTTTGGCGTGGACTTAGGAAGTTTGTATCAAGTTTGGTGCTGTTTTGGCGTGGACTTAGGAAGTTTGTACCTAGTTTGTTTCTGTTTTGGCGTGGACTTAGGAAGTTTGTACCAAGTTTGTTTCTGTTTTGGCGCGGACTTACGAAGTTTGTACCAAGTTTGGTGCTGTTTTGGCGTGGACTTAGGAAGTTTGTACCAAGTTTGTTACTGTTTTGGCGTGGACTTAGGAAGTTTGTTCCAAGTTTGTTACTGTTTTGGCGTGGACTTAGGAAGTTTGTACCAAGTTTGGTGCTGTTTTGGCGTGGACTTAGGAAGTTTGTACCAAGTTTGTTACTGTTTTGGCGTGGACTTAGGAACTTTGCACCAAGTTTGTTACTGTTTTGGCGTGGACTTAGGAAGTTTGTACCAAGTTTGGTGCTGTTTTGGCGTGCACTTAGGAAGTTTGAACCAAGTTTGTTACTGTTTTGGCGTGGACTTAGGAAGTTTGTATCAAGTTTGGTGCTGTTTTGGCGTGGACTTAGGAAGTTTGTACCTAGTTTGTTTCTGTTTTGGCGTGGACTTAGGAAGTTTGTACCAAGTTTGTTTCTGTTTTGGCGCGGACTTACGAAGTTTGTACCAAGTTTGGTGCTGTTTTGGCGTGGACTTAGGAAGTTTGTACCAAGTTTGTTACTGTTTTGGCGTGGACTTAGGAAGTTTGTACCAAGTTTGTTACTGTTTTGGCGTGGACTTAGGAAGTTTGTACCTAGTTTGTTTCTGTTTTGGCGTGGACTTAGGAAGTTTGTACCAAGTTTGGTGCTGTTTTGGCGTGGACTTAGGAAGTTTGTACCTAGTTTGTTACTGTTTTGGCGTGGACTTAGGAAGTTTGTACCAAGTTTGGTGCTGTTTTGGCGTGGACTTAGGAAGTTTGTACCAAGTTTGTTACTGTTTTGGCGTGGACTTAGGAAGTTTGTACCAAGTTTGTTACTGTTTTGGCGTGGACTTAGGAAGTTTGTACCAAGTTTGTTACTGTTTTGGCGTGGACTTAGAAAGTTTGTATCAAGTTTGGTGCTGTTTTGGCGTGGACTTAGGAAGTTTGTACCTAGTTTGTTTCTGTTTTGGCGTGGACTTAGGAAGTTTGTACCAAGTTTGGTGCTGTTTTGGCGTGGTTTAGGAAGTTTGTACCAAGTTTGTTACTGTTTTGGCGTGGACTTAGGAAGTTTGTACCAAGTTTGGTGCTGTTTTGGCGTGGACTTAGGAAGTTTGTACCAAGTTTGTTACTGTTTTGGCGTGGACTTAGGAAGTTTGTACCAAGTTTGTTACTGTTTTGGCGTGGACTTAGGAAGTTTGTACCAAGTTTGTTACTGTTTTGGCGTGGACTTAGGAAGTTTGTACCAAGTTTGGTGCTGTTTTGGCGTGGACTTAGGAAGTTTGTACCAAGTTTGGTGCTGTTTTGGCGTAGACTTAGGAAGTTTGTACCAAGTTTGTTACTGTTTTGGCGTGGACTTAGGAAGTTTGTACCAAGTTTGTTACTGTTTTGGCGTGGACTTAGGAAGTTTGTACCAAGTTTGTTACTGTTTTGGCGTGGACTTAGGAAGTTTGTACCAAGTTTGGTGCTGTTTTGGCGTGGACTTAGGAAGTTTGTACCAAGTTTGGTGCTGTTTTGGCGTGGACTTAGGAAGTTTGTACCAAGTTTGTTACTGTTTTGGCGTGGACTTAGGAAGTTTGTATCAAGTTTGTTACTGTTTTGGCGTGGACTTAGGAAGTTTGTACCAAGTTTGGTGCTGTTTTGGCGTGGACTTAGGAAGTTTGTACCAAGTTTGTTACTGTTTTGGCGTGGACTTAGGAAGTTTGTACCAAGTTTGTTACTGTTTTGGCGTGGACTTAGAAAGTTTGTATCAAGTTTGGTGCTGTTTTGGCGTGGACTTAGGAAGTTTGTACCAAGTTTGGTGCTGTTTTGGCGTGGACTTAGGAAGTTTGTACCAAGTTTGTTACTGTTTTGGCGTAGACTTAGAAAGTTTGTATCAAGTTTGGTGCTGTTTTGGCGCGGACTTACGAAGTTTGTACCAAGTTTGGTGCTGTTTTGGCGTGGACTTAGGAAGTTTGTACCAAGTTTGTTACTGTTTTGGCGTGGACTTAGGAAGTTTGTACCAAGTTTGTTACTGTTTTGGCGTGGACTTAGGAACTTTGCACCAAGTTTGTTACTGTTTTGGCGTGGACTTAGAAAGTTTGTATCAAGTTTGGTGCTGTTTTGGCGTGGACTTAGGAAGTTTGTACCAAGTTTGGTGATGTTTTGGCGTGGACTTAGGAAGTTTGTACCAAGTTTGTTACTGTTTTGGCGTGGACTTAGGAAGTTTGTACCAAGTTTGTTACTGTTTTGGCGTGGACTTAGGAAGTTTGTACCAAGTTTGTTACTGTTTTGGCGTGGACTTAGGAAGTTTGTACCAAGTTTGTTACTGTTTTGGCGTGGACTTTGGAAGTTTGTACCAAGTTTGTTACTGTTTTCGCGTGGCCTTAGGAAGTTTGTTCCAAGTTTGTTACTGTTTTGGCATGGACTTAGGAAGCTTGTACCAAGTTTGTTACTGTTTTGGCGTGGTCTTAGGAAGTTTGTCCCAATTTTGTTACTGTTTTGGCGTGGACTTAGGAAGTTTGTACCATGTTGGTTACTGTTTTGGCGTGGACTAAGGAAGTTTGTACCAAGTTTGGTGCTGTTTTTGCGTGGAATTAGGAAGTTTGTACCAAGTTTGTTACTGTTTTGGCATGGACTTAGGAAGCTTGTACCAAGTTTGTTACTGTTTTGGCGTGGACTTAGGCAGTTTGTATCAAGTTTAATACTGTTTTTGCGTGGACTTAGGAAGTTTGTACCAAGTTTGTTACTGTTTTGGCGTGGACTTAGGAAGTTTGTACCAAGTTTGTTACTGTTTTGGCGTGGACT
Organism: Anopheles atroparvus; assembly: GCA_914969975.1. Classification (NCBI taxonomy): domain Eukaryota; kingdom Metazoa; phylum Arthropoda; class Insecta; order Diptera; family Culicidae; genus Anopheles; species Anopheles atroparvus. Next base: position 315,654 of record CAJZCY010000018.1, on the reverse strand, counting down.
TACGAAGTTTGTACCAAGTTTGTTACTGTTTTGGCGTGGACTTACGAAGTTTGTACCAAATTTGTTACTGTTTTGGCGTGGTCTTAGGAAGTTTGTACCAAGTTTGTTACTGTTTTGGCGTGGACTTAGGAAGTTTGTACCAAGTTTGTTACTGTTTTGGCGTGGACTTAGGAAGTTTGTACCAAGTTTGTTACTGTTTTGGCGTGGACTTAGGAAGTTTGTACCAAGTTTGGTGCTGTTTTGGCGTGGACTTAGGAAGTTTGTACCAAGTTTGTTACTGTTTTGGCGTGGACTTACGAAGTTTGTACCAAGTTTGTTACTGTTTTGGCGTGGACTTAGAAAGTTTGTATCAAGTTTGGTGCTGTTTTGGCGTGGACTTAGGAAGTTTGTACCTAGTTTGTTTCTGTTTTGGCGTGGACTTAGGAAGTTTGTACCAAGTTTGTTACTGTTCTGGCGTGGACTTAGGAAGTTTGTATCAAGTTTGGTGCTGTTTTGGCGCGGACTTACGAAGTTTGTACCAAGTTTGTTACTGTTTTGGCGTGGACTTAGGAAGTTTGTACCAAGTTTGGTGCTGTTTTGGCGTGGACTTAGGAAGTTTGTACCAAGTTTGTTACTGTTTTGGCGTGGACTTAGGAAGTTTGTACCAAGTTTGTTACTGTTTTGGCGTGGACTTAGGAAGTTTGTACCAAGTTTGTTACTGTTTTGGCGTGGACTTAGGAAGTTTGTACCAAGTTTGTTACTGTTTTGGCGTGGACTTAGGAAGTTTGTACCAAGTTTGTTACTGTTTTGGCGTGGACTTAGGAACTTTGCACCAAGTTTGTTACTGTTTTGGCGCGGACTTACGAAGTTTGTACCAAGTTTGGTGCTGTTTTGGCGTGGACTAAGGAAGTTTGTACCAAGTTTGTTACTGTTTTGGCGTGGACTTAGGAAGTTTGTACCAAGTTTGGTGCTGTTTTGGCGTGGACTTAGGAAGTTTGTACCAAGTTTGTTACTGTTTTGGCGTGGACTTAGGAAGTTTGTACCAAGTTTGTTACTGTTTTGGCGTGGACTTAGGAAGTTTGTACCAAGTTTGGTGCTGTTTTTGCGCGGACTTACGAAGTTTGTACCAAGTTTGGTGATGTTTTGGCGTGGACTTAGGAAGTTTGTATCAAGTTTGGTGCTGTTTTGGCGTGGTCTCAGGAAGTTTGTACCAAGTTTGTTACTGTTTTGGCGTGGACTTAGGAAGTTTGTACCAAGTTTGTTACTGTTTTGGCGTGGACTTAGGAAGTTTGTACCAAGTTTGGTGCTGTTTTGGCGTGGACTTAGGAAGTTTGTACCAAGTTTGTTACTGTTTTGGCGTGGACTTAGGAAGCTTGTACCAAGTTTGTTACTGTTTTGGCGTGGACTTAGGAAGTTTGTACCAAGTTTGTTACTGTTTAAGCGTGGACTTAGGAAGTTTGTACCAAGTTTGTTACTGTTTTGGCGTGGACTTAGGAAGTTTGTACCAAGTTTGTTACTGTTTTGGCGTGGACTTAGGAAGTTTGTACCAAGTTTGTTACTGTTTTGGCGTGGACTTAGGAAGTTTGTACCAAATTTGGTGCTGTTTTGGCGTGGACTTAGGAGGTTTGTACCAAGTTTGTTACTGTTTTGGCGTGGACTTAGGAAGTTTGTACCAAGTTTGTTACTGTTTTGGCGTGGACTTAGGAAGTTTGTACCAAGTTTGTTACTGTTTTGGCGTGGACTTAGGAAGTTTGTATCAAGTTTGGTGCTGTTTTGGCGTGGACTTAGGAATTTTGTACCAAGTTTGTTACTGTTTTGGCGTGGACTTAGGAAGTTTGTACCAAGTTTGGTGCTGTTTTGGCGTGGACTTAGGAAGTTTGTACCAAGTTTGTTACTGTTTTGGCGTGGACTTAGGAAGTTTGTACCAAGTTTGGTGCTGTTTTGGCGTGGACTTAGGAAGTTTGTACCAAGTTTGTTACTGTTTTGGCGTGGACTTAGGAAGTTTGTACCAAGTTTGGTGCTGTTTTGGCGAGGACTTAGGAAGTTTGTTCCAAGTTTGTTACTGTTTTGGCGTGGACTTAGGAAGTTTGTACCAAGTTTGGTGCTGTTTTGGCGAGGACTTAGGAAGTTTGTTCCAAGTTTGTTACTGTTTTGGCGTGGACTTAGGAAGTTTGTACCAAGTTTGTTACTGTTTGGCGTGGACTTAGGAAGTTTGTACCAAGTTTGGTGCTGTTTTGGCGTGGACTTAGGAAGTTTGTACCAAGTTTGTTACTGTTTTGGCGTGGACTTAGGAAGTTTGTACCAAGTTTGTTACTGTTTTGGCGTGGACTTAGGAAGTTTGTACCAAGTTTGTTACTGTTTTGGCGTGGACTTAGGAAGTTTGTACCAAGTTTGTTACTGTTTTGGCGTGGACTTAGGAAGTTTGTACCAAGTTTGGTGCTGTTTTGGCGTGGACTTAGGAAGTTTGTACCAAGTTTGTTACTGTTTTGGCGTGGACTTAGGAAGTTTGTACCAAGTTTGTTACTGTTTTGGCGTGGACTTAGGAAGTTTGTACCAAGTTTGGTGCTGTTTTGGCGTGGACTTAGGAAGTTTGTACCAAGTTTGTTACTGTTTTGGCGTGGACTTAGGAAGTTTGTACCAAGTTTGTTACTGTTTTGGCGTGGACTTAGGAAGTTTGTACCAAGTTTGGTGCTGTTTTGGCGTGGACTTAGGAAGTTTGTACCAAGTTTGTTACTGTTTTGGCGTGGACTTAGAAAGTTTGTATCAAGTTTGGTGCTGTTTTGGCGTGGACTTAGGAAGTTTGTACCAAGTTTGGTGCTGTTTTGGCGTGGACTTAGGAAGTTTGTACCAAGTTTGTTACTGTTTTGGCGTGGACTTAGGAAGTTTGTACCAAGTTTGTTACTGTTTTGGCGTGGACTTAGGAAGTTTGTACCAAGTTTGGTGCTGTTTTGGCGTGGACTTAGGAAGTTTGTACCAAGTTTGTTACTGTTTTGGCATGGACTTAGGAAGTTTGTACCAAGTTTGGTGCTGTTTTGGCGTGGACTTAGGAAGTTTGTATGAAGTTTGTTACTGTTTTGGCGTGGACTTAGGAAGTTTGTACCAAGTTTGTTACTGTTTTGGCATGGACTTAGGAAGTTTGTACCAAGTTTGGTGCTGTTTTGGCGTGGACTTAGGAAGTTTGTACCAAGTTTGTTACTGTTTTGGCGTGGACTTAGGAAGTTTGTATCAAGTTTGGTGCTGTTTTGGCGTGGACTTAGAAAGTTTGTATCAAGTTTGGTGCTGTTTTGGCGTGGACTTAGGAAGTTTGTTCCAAGTTTGGTGCTGTTTTGGCGTGGACTTAGGAAGTTTGTACCAAGTTTGTTACTGTTTTGGCGTGGACTTAGGAAGTTTGTACCAAGTTTGTTACTGTTTTGGCGTGGACTTAGGAAGTTTGTATCAAGTTTGGTGCTGTTTTGGCGTGGACTTAGAAAGTTTGTATCAAGTTTGGTGCTGTTTTGGCGTGGACTTAGGAAGTTTGTACCAAGTTTGGTGCTGTTTTGGCGTGGACTTAGGAAGTTTGTACCAAGTTTGTTTCTGTTTTGGCGTGGTCTTATGAAGTTTGTACCAAGTTTGGTGCTGTTTTGGCGTGGACTTAGGAAGTTTGTACCAAGTTTGTTACTGTTTTGGCGTGGACTTAGGAAGTTTGTACCAAGTTTGTTACTGTTTTGGCGTGGACTTAGGAAGTTTGTTCCAAGTTTGGTGCTGTTTTAGCGTGGACTTAGGAAGTTTGTACCAAGTTTGTTACTGTTTTGGCGTGGACTTAGGAAGTTTGTACCAAGTTTGGTGCTGTTTTGGCGCGAACTTACGAAGTTTGTACCAAGTTTGTTTCTGTTTTGGCGTGGACTTAGGAAGTTTGTATCTTGTTTGGTGCTGTTTTGGCGTGGACTTAGGAAGTTTGTACCAAGTTTGTTACTGTTTTGGCGTGGACTTAGGAAATTTGTATCAAGTTTGGTGCTGGTTTGGCGTGGACTTAGAAAGTTTGTATCAAGTTTGGTGCTGTTTTGGCGTGGACTTAGAAAGTTTGTATCAAGTTTGGTGCTGTTTTGGCGTGGAATTAGGAAGTTTGTACCAAGTTTGTTATTGTTTTGGCGTGGACTTAGGAAGTTTGTACCAAGTTTGTTACTGTTTTGGCGTGGACTTAGGAAGTTTGTACCAAGTTTGTTACTGTTTTGGCGTGGACTTAGGAACTTTGCACCAAGTTTGTTACTGTTTTGGCGTGGACTTAGGAAGTTTGTATCAAGTTTGGTGCTGTTTTGGCGTGGACTTAGGAAGTTTGTACCTAGTTTGTTTCTGTTTTGGCGTGGACTTAGGAAGTTTGTACCAAGTTTGGTGCTGTTTTGGCGTGGACTTAGGAAGTTTGTACCAAGTTTGTTACTGTTTTGGCGTGGTCTTATGAAGTTTGTACCAAGTTTGGTGCTGTTTTGGCGTGGACTTAGGAAGTTTGTACCAAGTTTGTTACTGTTTTGGCGTGGACTTAGGAACTTTGCACCAAGTATGTTACTGTTTTGGCGTGGACTTAGTAAGTTTGTACCAAGTTTGGTGATGTTTTGGCGTGGACTTAGGAAGTTTGTACCAAGTTTGGTGATGTTTTGGCGTGGACTTAGGAAGTTTGTATCAAGTTTGGTGCTGTTTTGGCGTGGACTTAGGAAGTTTGTACCAAGTTTGGTGATGTTTTGGCGTGGACTTACGAAGTTTGTACCAAGTTTGGTGCTGTTTGGGCGTGGACTTAGGAAGTTTGTACCAAGTTTGTTACTGTTTTGGCGTGGACTTAGGAAGTTTGTATCAAGTTTGGTGCTGTTTTGGCGTGGAGTTAGGAAGTTTGTACCTAGTTTGTTTCTGTTTTGGCGTGGACTTAGGAAGTTTGTACCAAGTTTGTTTCTGTTTTGGCGCGGACTTACGAAGTTTGTACCAAGTTTGGTGCTGTTTTGGCGTGGACTTAGGAAGTTTGTACCAAGTTTGTTACTGTTTTGGCGTGGACTTAGGAAGTTTGTACCAAGTTTGTTACTGTTTTGGCGTGGACTTAGGAAGTTTGTACCAAGTTTGGTGCTGTTTTGGCGTGGACTTAGGAAGTTTGTACCAAGTTTGTTACTGTTTTGGCGTGGACTTAGGAAGTTTGTACCAAGTTTGTTACTGTTTTGGCGTGGACTTAGGAAGTTTGTACCAAGTTTGGTGCTGTTTTGGCGTGGACTTTGGAAGTTTGTACCAAGTTTGTTACTGTTTTGGCGTGGACTTAGGAAGTTTGTACCAAGTTTGTTACTGTTTTGGCGTGGACGTAGGAAGTTTGTACCAAGTTTGGTGCTGTTTTGGCGTGGACTTAGGAAGTTTGTACCAAGTTTGTTACTGTTTTGGCGCGGACTTACGAAGTTTGTACCAAGTTTGGTGCTGTTTTGGCGTGGACTTAGGAAGTTTGTACCAAGTTTGTTACTGTTTTGGCGCGGACTTACGAAGTTTGTACCAAGTTTGTTTCTATTTTTGCGCGGACTTACGAAGTTTGTACCAAGTTTGGTGCTGTTTTGGCGTGGACTTAGGAAGTTTGTACCAAGTTTGTTACTGTTTTGGCGTGGACTTAGGAAGTTTGTACCAAGTTTGTTTCTGTTTTGGCGCGGACTTACGAAGTTTGTACCAAGTTTGGTGCTGTTTTGGCGTGGACTTAGGAAGTTTGTACCAAGTTTGTTACTGTTTTGGCGTGGACTTAGGAAGTTTGTACCAAGTTTGTTACTGTTTTGGCGTGGACTTAGGAAGTTTGTACCAAGTTTGTTACTGTTTTGGCGTGGACTTAGGAAGTTTGTACCAAGTTTGGTGCTGTTTTGGCGTGGACTTAGGAAGTTTGTACCAAGTTTGTTACTGTTTTGGCGTGGACTAAGGAAGTTTGTACCAAGTTTGTTACTGTTTTGGCGTGAACTTAGGAAGTTTGTACCATGTTTGGTGCTGTTTTGGCGTGGACTAAGGAAGTTTGTTCCAAGTTTGTAACTGTTTTGGCGTGGACTTAGGAAGTTTGTACCAAGTTTGTTACTGTTTTGGCGTGGACTTAGGAAGTTTGTACCAAGTTTGTTACTGTTTTGGCGTGGACTTAGGAAGTTTGTACCAAGTTTGTTTCTGTTTTGGCGCGGACTTACGAAGTTTGTACCAAGTTTGGTGCTGTTTTGGCGTGGACTTAGGAAGTTTGTACCAAGTTTGTTACTGTTTTGGCGTGGACTTAGGAAGTTTGTACCAAGTTTGTTACTGTTTTGGCGTGGACTTAGGAAGTTTGTACCAAGTTTGGTGCTGTTTTGGCGTGGACTTAGGAAGTTTGTACCAAGTTTGTTACTGTTTTGGCGTGGACTTAGGAAGTTTGTACCAAGTTTGTTACTGTTTTGGCGTGGACTTAGGAAGTTTGTACCAAGTTTGGTGCTGTTTTGGCGTGGACTTAGGAAGTTTGTACCAAGTTTGTTACTGTTTTGGCGTGGACTTAGGAAGTTTGTACCAAGTTTGTTACTGTTTTGGCGTGGACTTAGGAAGTTTGTACCAAGTTTGTTACTGTTTTGGCGTGGACTTAGGAAGTTTGTACCATGTTTGTTTCTGTTTTGGCGCGGACTTACGAAGTTTGTACCAAGTTTGGTGCTGTTTTGGCGTGGACTTAGGAAGTTTGTACCAAGTTTGTTACTGTTTTGGCGTGGACTTAGGAAGTTTGTACCAAGTTTGTAACTGTTTTGGCGTGGACTTAGGAAGTTTGTACCAAGTTTGGTGCTGTTTTGGCGTGGACTTAGGAAGTTTGTACCAAGTTTGTTACTGTTTTGGCGTGGACTAAGGAAGTTTGTACCAAGTTTGTTACTGTTTTGGCGTGGACTTAGGAAGTTTGTACCAAGTTTGGTGCTGTTTTGGCGTGGACTTAGGAAGTTTGTACCAAGTTTGTTACTGTTTTGGCGTGGACTTAGGAAGTTTGTACCAAGTTTGTTACTGTTTTGGCGTGGACTTAGGAAGTTTGTACCAAGTTTGTTACTGTTTTGGCGTGGACTTAGGAAGTTTGTACCAAGTTTGTTTCTGTTTTTGCGCGGACTTACGAAGTTTGTACCAAGTTTGGTGCTGTTTTGGCGTGGACTTAGGAAGTTTGTACCAAGTTTGTTACTGTTTTGGCGTGGACTTAGGAAGTTTGTACCAAGTTTGGTGCCGTTTTGGCGTGGACTTAGGAAGTTTGTACCAAGTTTGGTGCTGTTTTGGCGTGGACTTAGGAAGTTTGTACCAAGTTTGTTACTGTTTTGGCGTGGACTTAGGAAGTTTGTACCAAGTTTGTTTCTGTTTTGGCGCGGACTTACGAAGTTTGTACCAAGTTTGGTGCTGTTTTGGCGTGGACTTAGGAAGTTTGTACCAAGTTTGTTACTGTTTTGGCGTGGACTTAGGAAGTTTGTACCAAGTTTGTTACTGTTTTGGCGTGGACTTACGAAGTTTGTACCAAGTTTGGTGCTGTTTTGGCGTGGACTTAGGAAGTTTGTACCAAGTTTGTTTCTGTTTTGGCGTGGACTAAGGAAGTTTGTACCAAGTTTGGTGCTGTTTTGGCGTGGACTTAGGAAGTTTGTACCAAGTTTGTTACTGTTTTGGCGTGGACTTAGGAAGTTTGTACCAAGTTTGTTACTGTTTTGGCGTGGACTTAGGAAGTTTGTACCAAGTTTGGTGCTGTTTTGGCGTGGACTTAGGAAGTTTGTACCAAGTTTGTTACTGTTTTGGCGTGGACTTAGGAAGTTTGTACCAAGTTTGTTACTGTTTTGGCGTGGACTTAGGAAGTTTGTACCAAGTTTGTTTCTGTTTTGGCGCGGACTTACGAAGTTTGTACCAAGTTTGGTGCTGTTTTGGCCTGGACTTAGGAAGTTTGTACCAAGTTTGTTACTGTTTTGGCGTGGACTTAGGAAGTTTGTACCAAGTTTGTTACTGTTTTGGCGTGGACTTAGGAAGTTTGTACCAAGTTTGTTACTGTTTTGGCGTGGACTTAGGAAGTTTGTACCAAGTTTGTTACTGTTTTGGCGTGGACTTAGGAAGTTTGTACCAAGTTTGGTGCTGTTTTGGCGTGGACTTAGGAAGTTTGTACCAAGTTTGTTACTGTTTTGGCGTGGACTTAGGAAGTTTGTATCAAGTTTGGTGATGTTTTGGCGTGGACTTACGAAGTTTGTACCAAGTTTGTTTCTGTTTTGGCGTGGACTAAGGAAGTTTGTACCAAGTTTGGTGCTGTTTTGGCGTGGACTTAGGAAGTTTGTACCAAGTTTGTTTCTGTTTTGGCGCGGACTTACGAAGTTTGTACCAAGTTTGGTGATGTTTTGGCGTGGACTTAGGAAGTTTGTATCAAGTTTGCTGCTGTTTTGGCGTGGTCTTAGGAAGTTTGTACCAAGTTTGTTACTGTTTTGGCGTGGACTTAGGAAGTTTGTACCAAGTTTGTTACTGTTTTGGCGTGGACTTAGGAAGTTTGTACCATGTTTGGTGCTGTTTTGGCGTGGACTTAGGAAGTTTGTACCAAGTTTGTTACTGTTTTGGCGTGGACTTAGGAAGTTTGTACCAAGTTTGTTTCTGTTTTGGCGTGGACTTAGGAAGTTTGTATCAAGTTTGGTGCTGTTTTGGCGTGGACTTAGGAAGTTTGTACCTAGTTTGTTTCTGTTTTGGCGTGGACTTAGGAAGTTTGTACCAAGTTTGTTTCTGTTTTGGCGCGGACTTACGAAGTTTGTACCAAGTTTGGTTCTGTTTTGGCGTGGACTTAGGAAGTTTGTACCAAGTTTGTTACTGTTTTGGCGTGGACTTAGGAAGTTTGTACCAAGTTTGTTACTGTTTTGGCGTGGACTTAGGAAGTTTGTACCAAGTTTGTTACTGTTTTGGCGTGGACTTAGGAAGTTTGTACCAAGTTTGGTGCTGTTTTGGCGCGGACTAACGAAGTTTGTACCAAGTTTGTTACTGTTTTGGCGTGGACTTACGAAGTTTGTACCAAGTTTGGTGCTGTTTTGGCGTGGACTTAGGAAGTTTGTACCAAGTTTGTTACTGTTTTGGCGTGGACTTAGGAAGTTTGTATCAAGTTTGGTGCTGTTTTGGCGTGGACTTAGGAAGTTTGTATCAAGTTTGTTTCTGTTTTGGCGTGGACTTAGGAAGTTTGTACCAAGTTTGTTACTGTTTTGGCGTGGACTTAGGAAGTTTGTACCAAGTTTGTTACTGTTTTGGCGTGGACTTAGGAAGTTTGTACCAAGTTTGTTACTGTTTTGGCGTGGACTTAGGAAGTTTGTACCAAGTTTGGTGCTGTTTTGGCGTGGACTTAGGAAGTTTGTACCAAGTGTGTTACTGTTTTGGCGTGGACTTAGGAAGTTTGTATCAAGTTTGGTGCTGTTTTGGCGTGGACTTAGGAAGTTTGTACCTAGTTTGTTACTGTTTTGGCGTGGACTTAGGAAGTTTGTACCAAGTTTGTTACTGTTTTGGCTTGGACTTAGGAAGTTTGTACCAAGTTTGTTACTGTTTTGGCGTGGACTTAGGAAGTTTGTACCAAGTTTGTTACTGTTTTGGCGTGGACTTAGGAAGTTTGTACCAAGTTTGTTACTGTTTTGGCGCGGACTTACGAAGTTTGTACCAAGTTTGGTGCTGTTTTGGCGTGGACTTAGGAAGTTTGTACCAAGTTTGTTACTGTTTTGGCGTGGACTTAGGAAGTTTGTATCAAGTTTGGTGCTGTTTTGGCGCGGACTTACGAAGTTTGTACCAAGTTTGGTGATGTTTTGGCGTGGACTTAGGAAGTTTGTATCAAGTTTGCTGCTGTTTTGGCGTGGTCTTAGGAAGTTTGTACCAAGTTTGTTACTGTTTTGGCGTGGACTTAGGAAGTTTGTACCAAGTTTGTTACTGTTTTGGCGTGGACTTAGGAAGTTTGTACCAAGTTTGTTACTGTTTTGGCGTGGACTTAGGAAGTTTGTACCAAGTTTGTTACTGTTTTGGCGTGGACTTAGGAAGTTTGTACCAAGTTTGGTGCTGTTTTGGCGCGGACTAACGAAGTTTGTACCAAGTTTGTTACTGTTTTGGCGTGGACTTACGAAGTTTGTACCAAGTTTGGTGCTGTTTTGGCGTGGACTTAGGAAGTTTGTACCAAGTTTGTTACTGTTTTGGCGTGGACTTAGGAAGTTTGTACCAAGTTTGTTTCTGTTTTGGCGTGGACTTAGGAAGTTTGTATCAAGTTTGGTGCTGTTTTGGCGTGGACTTAGGAAGTTTGTACCTAGTTTGTTTCTGTTTTGGCGTGGACTTAGGAAGTTTGTACCAAGTTTGTTTCTGTTTTGGCGCGGACTTACGAAGTTTGTACCAAGTTTGGTTCTGTTTTGGCGTGGACTTAGGAAGTTTGTACCAAGTTTGTTACTGTTTTGGCGTGGACTTAGGAAGTTTGTACCAAGTTTGTTACTGTTTTGGCGTGGACTTAGGAAGTTTGTACCAAGTTTGTTACTGTTTTGGCGTGGACTTAGGAAGTTTGTACCAAGTTTGGTGCTGTTTTGGCGCGGACTAACGAAGTTTGTACCAAGTTTGTTACTGTTTTGGCGTGGACTTACGAAGTTTGTACCAAGTTTGGTGCTGTTTTGGCGTGGACTTAGGAAGTTTGTACCAAGTTTGGTGCTGTTTTGGCGTGGACTTAGGAAGTTTGTACCTAGTTTGTTTCTGTTTTGGCGTGGACTTAGGAAGTTTGTATCAAGTTTGTTTCTGTTTTGGCGTGGACTTAGGAAGTTTGTACCAAGTTTGGTGCTGTTTTGGCGTGGACTTAGGAAGTTTGTACCTAGTTTGTTTCTGTTTTGGCGTGGACTTAGGAAGTTTGTACCAAGTTTGTTACTGTTTTGGCGTGGACTTAGGAAGTTTGTACCAAGTTTGTTACTGTTTTGGCGTGGACTTAGGAAGTTTGTACCAAGTTTGGTGCTGTTTTGGCGTGGACTTAGGAAGTTTGTACCAAGTGTGTTACTGTTTTGGCGTGGACTTAGGAAGTTTGTACCAAGTTTGTTTCTGTTTTGGCGTGGACTTAGGAAGTTTGTACCAAGTTTGTTACTGTTTTGGCGTGGACTTAGGAAGTTTGTACCTAGTTTGTTTCTGTTTTGGCGTGGACTTAGGAAGTTTGTACCAAGTTTGTTACTGTTTTGGCGTGGACTTAGGAAGTTTGTACCAAGTTTGGTGCTGTTTTGGCGCGGACTAACGAAGTTTGTACCAAGTTTGTTACTGTTTTGGCGTGGACTTACGAAGTTTGTACCAAGTTTGGTGCTGTTTTGGCGTGGACTTAGGAAGTTTGTACCAAGTTTGTTACTGTTTTGGCGTGGACTTAGGAAGTTTGTACCAAGTTTGTTTCTGTTTTGGCGTGGACTTAGGAAGTTTGTATCAAGTTTGGTGCTGTTTTGGCGTGGACTTAGGAAGTTTGTACCTAGTTTGTTTCTGTTTTGGCGTGGACTTAGGAAGTTTGTACCAAGTTTGTTTCTGTTTTGGCGCGGACTTACGAAGTTTGTACCAAGTTTGGTTCTGTTTTGGCGTGGACTTAGGAAGTTTGTACCAAGTTTGTTACTGTTTTGGCGTGGACTTAGGAAGTTTGTACCAAGTTTGTTACTGTTTTGGCGTGGACTTAGGAAGTTTGTACCAAGTTTGTTACTGTTTTGGCGTGGACTTAGGAAGTTTGTACCAAGTTTGGTGCTGTTTTGGCGCGGACTAACGAAGTTTGTACCAAGTTTGTTACTGTTTTGGCGTGGACTTACGAAGTTTGTACCAAGTTTGGTGCTGTTTTGGCGTGGACTTAGGAAGTTTGTACCAAGTTTGGTGCTGTTTTGGCGTGGACTTAGGAAGTTTGTACCTAGTTTGTTTCTGTTTTGGCGTGGACTTAGGAAGTTTGTATCAAGTTTGTTTCTGTTTTGGCGTGGACTTAGGAAGTTTGTACCAAGTTTGGTGCTGTTTTGGCGTGGACTTAGGAAGTTTGTACCTAGTTTGTTTCTGTTTTGGCGTGGACTTAGGAAGTTTGTACCAAGTTTGTTACTGTTTTGGCGTGGACTTAGGAAGTTTGTACCAAGTTTGTTACTGTTTTGGCGTGGACTTAGGAAGTTTGTACCAAGTTTGGTGCTGTTTTGGCGTGGACTTAGGAAGTTTGTACCAAGTGTGTTACTGTTTTGGCGTGGACTTAGGAAGTTTGTACCAAGTTTGTTTCTGTTTTGGCGTGGACTTAGGAAGTTTGTACCAAGTTTGTTACTGTTTTGGCGTGGACTTAGGAAGTTTGTACCTAGTTTGTTTCTGTTTTGGCGTGGACTTAGGAAGTTTGTACCAAGTTTGTTACTGTTTTGGCGTGGACTTAGGAAGTTTGTACCAAGTTTGGTGCTGTTTTGGCGTGGACTTAGGAAGTTTGTACCAAGTTTGTTTCTGTTTTGGCGTGGACTTAGGAAGTTTGTATCAAGTTTGGTGCTGTTTTGGCGTGGACTTAGGAAGTTTGTACCTAGTTTGTTTCTGTTTTGGCGTGGACTTAGGAAGTTTGTACCAAGTTTGTTTCTGTTTTGGCGCGGACTTACGAAGTTTGTACCAAGTTTGGTTCTGTTTTGGCGTGGACTTAGGAAGTTTGTACCAAGTTTGTTACTGTTTTGGCGTGGACTTAGGAAGTTTGTACCAAGTTTGTTACTGTTTTGGCGTGGACTTAGGAAGTTTGTACCAAGTTTGTTACTGTTTTGGCGTGGACTTAGGAAGTTTGTACCAAGTTTGGTGCTGTTTTGGCGCGGACTTACGAAGTTTGTACCAAGTTTGGTGCCGTTTTGGCGTGGACTTAGGAAGTTTGTACCAAGTTTGTTACTGTTTTGGCGTGGACTTAGGAAGTTTGTACCAAGTTTGTTACTGTTTTGGCGTGGACTTACGAAGTTTGTTCCAAGTTTGGTGCTGTTTTGGCGTGGACTTAGGAAGTTTGTACCAAGTTTGTTACTGTTTTGGCGTGGACTTAGGAAGTTTGTACCAAGTTTGTTACTGTTTTGGCGTGGACTTAGGAAGTTTGTACCAAGTTTGGTGCTGTTTTGGCGTGGACTTAGGAAGTTTGTACCAAGTTTGGTGCTGTTTTGGCGTGGACTTAGGAAGTTTGTACCAAGTTTGTTACTGTTTTGGCGTGGACTTAGGAAGTTTGTACCAAGTTTGTTACTGTTTTGGCGTGGACTTAGGAAGTTTGTACCAAGTTTGTTACTGTTTTGGCGTGGACTTAGGAAGTTTGTACCAAGTTTGGTGCTGTTTTGGCGTGGACTTAGGAAGTTTGTACCAAGTTTGTTACTGTTTTGGCGTGGACTTAGGAAGTTTGTACCAAGTTTGGTGCTGTTTTGGCGCGGACTTACGAAGTTTGTACCAAGTTTGGTGCCGTTTTGGCGTGGACTTAGGAAGTTTGTACCAAGTTTGTTACTGTTTTGGCGTGGACTTAGGAAGTTTGTACCAAGTTTGTTACTGTTTTGGCGTGGACTTACGAAGTTTGTTCCAAGTTTGGTGCTGTTTTGGCGTGGACTTAGGAAGTTTGTACCAAGTTTGTTACTGTTTTGGCGTGGACTTAGGAAGTTTGTACCAAGTTTGGTGATGTTTTGGCGTGGACTTAGGAAGTTTGTACCAAGTTTGTTACTGTTTTAGCGTGGACTTAGGAAGTTTGTACCAAGTTTGTTACTGTTTTGGCGTGGACTTAGGAAGTTTGTACCAAGTTTGGTGCTGTTTTGGCGTGGACTTAGGAAGTTTGTACCAAGTTTGTTACTGTTTTGGCGTGGACTTAGGAAGTTTGTACCAAGTTTGTTACTGTTTTGGCGTGGACTTAGGAAGTTTGTACCAAGTTTGGTGCTGTTTTGGCGTGGACTTAGGAAGTTTGTACCAAGTTTGTTACTGTTTTGGCGTGGACTTAGGAAGTTTGTACCAAGTTTGGTGCTGTTGTGGCGCGGACTTACGAAGTTTGTACCAAGTTTGGTGATGTTTTGGCGTGGACTTAGGAAGTTTGTACCAAGTTTGTTACTGTTTTAGCGTGGACTTAGGAAGTTTGTACCAAATTTGTTACTGTTTTGGCGTGGACTTAGGAAGTTTGTACCAAGTTTGGTGCTGTTTTGGCGTGGACTTAGGAAGTTTGTACCAAGTTTGTTACTGTTTTGGCGTGGACTTAGGAAGTTTGTACCAAGTTTGTTACTGTTTTGGCGTGGACTTAGGAAGTTTGTACCAAGTTTGGTGCTGTTTTGGCGTGGACTTAGGAAGTTTGTACCAAGTTTGTTACTGTTTTAGCGTGGACTTAGGAATTTTTTACCAAGTTTGTTACTGTTTTGGCGTGGACTTAGGAAGTTTGTACCAAGTTTGGTGCTGTTTTGGCGTGGACTTAGGAAGTTTGTACCAAGTTTGTTACTGTTTTGGCGTAGACTTAGGAAGTTTGTACCAAGTTTGTTACTGTTTTGGCGTGGACTTAGGAAGTTTGTACCTAGTTTGGTGCTGTTTTGGCGTGGACTTAGGAAGTTTGTACCAAGTTTGTTACTGTTTTGGCGTGGACTTAGGAAGTTTGTACCAAGTTTGTTACTGTTTTGGCGTGGACTTAGGAAGTTTGTACCAAGTTTGGTGCTGTTTTGGCGTGGACTTAGGAAGTTTGTACCAAGTTTGTTACTGTTTTGGCGTGGACTTAGGAAGTTTGTACCAAGTTTGTTACTGTTTTGGCGTGGACTTAGGAAGTTTGTACCAAGTTTGTTACTGTTTTGGCGTGGACTTAGGAAGTTTGTATCAAGTTTGTTACTGTTTTGGCGTGGACTTAGGAAGTTTGTACCAAGTTTGGTGCTGTTTTGGCGCGGACTTACGAAGTTTGTACCAAGTTTGGTGATGTTTTGGCGTGGACTTAGGAAGTTTGTATCAAGTTTGGTGCTGTTTTGGCGTGGTCTTAGGAAGTTTGTACCAAGTTTGTTACTGTTTTGGCGTGGACTTATGAAGTTTGTACCAAGTTGGGTGCTGTTTTGGCGTGGTCTTATGAAGTTTGTACCAAGTTTGGTGCTGTTTTGGCGTGGACTTAGGAAGTTTGTACCAAGTTGGGTGCTGTTTTGGCGTGGACTTAGGAAGTTTGTACCAAGCTTGTTACTGTTTTGGCGTGGACTTAGGAAGTTTGTACCAAGTTTGTTACTGTTTTGGCGTGGACTTAGGAAGTTTGTACAAAGTTTGGTGCTGTTTTGGCGTGGACTTAGGAAGTTTGTACCAAGTTTGTTACTGTTTTGGCGTGGACTTAGGAAGTTTGTATCAAGTTTGGTGCTGTTTTGGCGTGGACTTAGGAAGTTTGTACCTAGTTTGTTTCTGTTTTGGCGTGGACTTAGGAAGTTTGTACCAAGTTTGGTGCTGTTTTGGCGTGGACTTAGGAAGTTTGTACCAAGTTTGGTGCTGTTTTGGCGTGGACTTAGGAAGTTTGTACCAAGTTTGTTACTGTTTTGGCGTGGACTTAGGAACTTTGCACCAAGTTTGTTACTGTTTTGGCGTGTACTTACGAAGTTTGTACCAAGTTTGGTGCTGTTTTGGCGTGGACTTAGGAAGTTTGTACCAAGTTTGTTACTGTTTTGGCGTGGACTTAGGAAGTTTGTACCAAGTTTGGTGCTGTTTTGGCGTGGACTTAGGAAGTTTGTACCAAGTTTGTTACTGTTTTGGCGTGGACTTAGGAAGTTTGTACCAAGTTTGTTACTGTTTTGGCGTGGACTTAGGAAGTTTGTACCAAGTTTGGTGCTGTTTTGGCGTGGACTTAGGAAGTTTGTACCAAGTTTGTTACTGTTTTGGCGTGGACTTAGGAAGTTTGTACCAAGTTTGTTACTGTTTTGGCGTGGACTTAGGAAGTTTGTACCAAGTTTGTTACTGTTTTGGCGTGGACTTAGGAAGTTTGTACCAAGTTTGGTGCTGTTTTGGCGTGGACTTAGGAAGTTTGTACCAAGTTTGGTGCTGTTTTGGCGCGGACTTACGAAGTTTGTACCAAGTTTGGTGCTGTTTTGGCGTGGACTTAGGAAGTTTGTTCCAAGTTTGTTACTGTTTTGGCGTGGACTTAGGAAGTTTGTACCAAGTTTGTTACTGTTTTGGCGTGGACTTAGGAAGTTTGTACCAAGTTTGGTGCTGTTTTGGCGTGGACTTAGGAAGTTTGTACCAAGTTTGTTACTGTTTTGGCGTGGACTTAGGAAGTTTGTACCAAGTTTGTTACTGTTTTGGCGTGGACTTAGGAAGTTTGTACCAAGTTTGGTGCTGTTTTGGCGTGGACTTAGGAAGTTTGTACCTAGTTTGTTACTGTTTTGGCGTGGACTTAGGAAGTTTGTACCAAGTTTGGTGCTGTTTTGGCGCGGACTTACGAAGTTTGTACCAAGTTTGGTGCTGTTTTGGCGTGGACTTAGGAAGTTTGTACCAAGTTTGGTAATATTTTGGCGTGGACTTAGGAAGTTTGTACCAAGTTTGGTGCTGTTTTGGCGTGGACTTAGGAAGTTTGTACCAAGTTTGGTGCTGTTTTGGCGTGGACTTAGGAAGTTTGTACCAAGTTTGTTACTGTTTTGGCCTGGACTTAGGAAGTTTTTACAGAGTTTGTTACTGTTTTGGCGTGGACTTAGGAAGTTTGTACCAAGTTTGCAAGTGTTTTTGGGTAGTTTTAAGAAGTTTCTACAAAGTTTGTATTTGACACTCTGTTGCAACTCTGTTGGAATTCGGGTAGTTGTAGGAAGTTTGTACCAAGTTTGGTAGTGTTTTGGCGTGGACTTAGGAAGTTTGTACCAAGTTTGTTACTGTTTTGGTGTGGACTTAGGAAGTTTGTACCAAGTTTGGTGCTGTTTTGGCGTGGACTTAGGAAGTCTGTACCAAGTTTGTTACTGTTTTGGTGTGGATCTAGGAAGTTTGTACCAAGTTTGTTACTGTTTTGGCGTGGACTTAGGAAGTTTGTACCAAGTTTGTTGCTGTTTTGGCGTGGACTTAGGAAGTTTGTACCAAGTTTGTTACTGTTTTGGCGTGGACTTAGGAAGTTTGTACCAAGTTTGTTTCTGTTTTGGCGCGAACTTACGAAGTTTGTACCAAGTTTGGTGCTGTTGTGGCGTGGACTTAGAAAGTTTGTATCAAGTTTGGTGCTGTTTTGGCGTGGACTTAGGAAGTTTGTACCAAGTTTGCAAGTGTTTTTGGGTAGTTTTAAGAAGTTTCTACAAAGTTTGTATTTGACACTCTGTTGCAACTCTGTTGGAATTCGGGTATTTGTAGGAAGTTTGTACCAAGTTTGTTACTGTTTTGGCGTGGACTTAGGAAGTTTGTACCAAGTTGGTTCCTGTTTTGGCGTGGACTTAGGAAGTTTGTACCAAGTTTGGTGCTGTTTTGGCGTGGACTTAGGAAGTTTGTACCAAGTTTGCAAGTGTTTTTGGGTAGTTTTAAGAAGTTTCTACAAAGTTTGTATTTGACACTCTGTTGCAACTCTTTTGGAATTCGGGTAGTTGTAGGAAGTTTGTACCAAGTTTGGTGCTGTTTTGGCGTGGACTAAGGAAGTTTGTACCAAGTTTGTTACTGTTTTGGCGTGGACTTAGGAAGTTTGTACCAAGTTTGGTGCTGTTTTGGCGTGGACTTAGGAAGTTTGTACCAAGTTTGCAAGTGTTTTTGGGTAGTTTTAAGAAGTTTCTACAAAGTTTGTATTTGACACTCTGTTGCAACTCTGTTGGAATTCGGGTAGTTGTAGGAAGTTTGTACCAAGTTTGTTACTGTTTTGGCGTGGACTTAGGAAGTTTGTACCAAGTTTGCAAGTGTTTTTGGGTAGTTGTTAGAAACGCTTCACGTTTATAACGCCAGCCGTCAGTTCGGCACACGTAGGTACGTAGAAAAGATAAGGAGAAAGGAGAAGTTTAAAAGGGAAATAGAAAGGAGAACTATCCCGTAGCGGGATCAGCTGATGAGTTCATCCGATCCTGCGAGCGATGACCCGAACGTCGACGCGAAGTAACCGAAAGAAGGCATGAATAGGGCGCGTTCGGGTGCGTTATCTCTCTTTTTAAAACGAAACGCGACCAGAATAAAAGATTAATTTTTTGGTTCGCTCCAGCAAGCGTCCCTAAGAAATCTTTTAGAGTTTAATTTCATCACCTTGGAAAACGAGTTCCAACATTCCAAAAAATTATTATTTGGTCAAATTTCCGCGTTCTTTTGCCGTTCGGTTCGGGACGAAAGTAAGTCGCGCGTTTTTTCTGTTTTTTTGTGTTCGCGAGTGAGATAGGAGCGAAATGCAGCAGGACGAGCGAACGCCCGCTAAAGGGCCAACATCGCTTGTGAGCGGCGGGGAGGAGCGTTCGAGCAACACCGCAGCGGCAGCCACGATCGGTGGCGTAACACCGCGACTGGTACGACGAAGTCCGTCCCCAACGCCAGGGACGTCGCGCAGTACCACCCTGTCGGCCGCCACCACTGGTGGCGGAACACCGGAATGGGTGCGAAATTGCGACATGGCCGAAACGCCCCAGAGTACCACCGCGCAGGTGCGAAAGGATGGGCCGACGGCAGCGCAAGAATTCCGTCTCGAGCGAGCACACGGAGAGACCGCGAGGAGCGTAAACGGCGTGGACCGTAAGAGG
Source organism: Anopheles atroparvus (assembly GCA_914969975.1). NCBI lineage: Eukaryota > Metazoa > Arthropoda > Insecta > Diptera > Culicidae > Anopheles > Anopheles atroparvus. The sequence continues at coordinate 297,118 of CAJZCY010000018.1, read as the reverse complement.
CGTCAGCGAGAGGCCATGGCGAAGAGAAAGGCTATTCTCGAGCTGGAGCTGCAAATGCTAGAGCTAGAGGCGAGCGAAGATGAAGAGGCGGAAGAGATGGAACAGTGGTTGCGCGAAACCGACCGCTGCGGTGCGGAAGCCCCGCACGGAGATAAGCCCCAAGCCTGCGAAACGGCGGTGCTTTTCGCGAGCACAGGTTGTCCACCGGCGGTGAGTGCAGAAAAAACTCCCGGGCACGGCCGTGACGATTGGGCCGCTTTTCAAGAATGCCGTCGGGCCATTGACGCGAAGGCGCGAGCAGCCGCGATGGCGGATCCGACGAAGGCTTTCGCGACGGAGGCTGGTATAAACCAACACACATACTCACACATGAAACGAACAAACGCAACGATTACACCACACGGACTTGGAACGGCACACTCGGCAGACATTTACGGACACATGGCATCAACACACGCATCGTACCATGGATTCACGGCACATCCTGGCAACACGGCACACGCAACACACACTTATAACAAAGTACACACTAGCAAGCTGCCGCAGACAGATCACCCGACAAACAACGCACTCCCGGGCGACAGTTCTCGCGATGGCACCTTTGGGGTCACGTTTTTAAGCCAAAGCCAAATTTCTGCGAGGCAAGTGACCAACCGAGAGCTGCCGACTTTCTCGGGCTCGCCAGAAGAATGGCTCACCTTCATCGCGAACTACGACCACTCAACGGCGATCTGTGGCTACAGCGATGAAGAGAATCTTCTTCGACTGCAGCGTGCATTGCAAGGTGCGGCGCGGCAGACAGTGGGACCGCTTCTCATGCTACCGGCGGGCTTGAGAGAAGCGATGGACACGCTGAAAGCGAGATACGGCCACCCGGAGATGATCGTGGAATCAATGGTTGAGCGGGTGAGGAAACTGCCGGCTCCCAGGGCCGACAAGCTGGAGACGTTGGCTGACTTCGGGTTTGCCGTACGCACGTTATGTGCGACAGTTCGTGCGACGGGGCTCCAGGAGTACATGTTCAACATGGCACTGCTGAGGGAGCTCGTGAACAAACTTCCTCCGACGACGCGTGTGGAATGGGCCCGACACAAGAAACAGTTGATGGAGAGGCGGTCAGCCGAGCAGCAGTGGAGCGGTGTTTCGTTGTCCGACTTCGGGAAGTGGATCGGTGATTTGGCGGAGGACGTAAGCGGAGTGATACCGTACGCTCCGGTAAACGTGGACAGCAAACGGGAGCCAGACCGACGGACCAGCACTGGACCTCCTCGTGCGCACCAGTTCTACCCGCGCTTTCCGCCGCACCACCAACCATACCGTTCAGAAAACCGCCCTGCACACGAGCCGAACCGAGGACAGCCGTCGACTAGTTACGTCCACACGAATTCGCATTCATCCGCAGCGCAACCTCCGAATCCTGCACCTGGATGCGTCTTGTGTCAAGGAAGATGCGCCTCGCTTGATCGGTGCGCGAAGTTTGTTGCGATGACTGCAATTGAAAGAAGAGCAGTTATCAATAAACGAAAACGCTGTAAAAGGTGTCTCGACGAGCATAGAGGAAAGTGTAACTTACCTTCGCTATGTGGTGTGAACGGATGTTCGTTCCAGCACCAAGTTTGTAACAAGTTTGCTACTGTTTTGGCTTGGACTTAGGAAGTTTGTAACAAGTTTGCTACTGTTTTGGCGTGGTCTTAGGAAGTTTGTAACAAGTTTGCTACTGTTTTGGCATGGACTTAGGAAGTTTGTAACAAGTTTGCTACTGTTTTGGCGAGGACTTAGGAAGTTTGTACCAAGTTTGCTACTGTTTTGGTATGGACTTAGGAAGTTTGTACCAAGTTTGCTACTGTTTTGGTGTGGACTTAGGAAGTTTGTACCAAGTTTGGTGCTGTTTTGGCGTGGGCTTAGGAAGTTTGTATCAAGTTTGTTGCTGTTTTGGCGTGGACTTAGGAAGTTTGTACCAAGTTTGGTGCTGTTTTGGCGTGGACTTAGGAAGTTTGTACCAAATTTGGTGTTGTTTTGGCGTGGTCTTTGGAAGTTTGTAGCAAGTTTGGTGCTGTTTTGGCGTGGACTTAGGAAGTTTGTACTAAGTTTGGTGCTGTTTTGGCGTGGTCTTAGGAAGTTTGTACCAAGTTTGTAACTGTTTTGGCGTGGACTTAGGAAGTTTGTACCAAGTTTGTTACTGTTTTGGCGTGGACTTAGGAAGTTTGTACCAAGTTTGATGCTGTTTTGGCGTGGACTTAGGAAGTTTGTACCAAGTTTGGTGCTGTTTTGGCGTGGACTTAGGAAGTTTGTACCAAATTTGGTGTTGTTTTGGCGTGGTCTTTGGAAGTTTGTAGCAAGTTTGGTGCTGTTTTGGCGTGGACTTAGGAAGTTTGTACTAAGTTTGGTGCTGTTTTGGCGTGGTCTTAGGAAGTTTGTACCAAGTTTGTAACTGTTTTGGCGTGGACTTAGGAAGTTTGTACCAAGTTTGGTGCTGTTTTGGCGTGGTCTTAGGAAGTTTTTTCCAAGTTTGTTACTGTTTTGGCGTGGACTTAGGAAGTTTGTACCAAGTTTGCTACTGTTTTGGTATGGACTTAGGAAGTTTGTACCAAGTTTGCTACTGTTTTGGTGTGGACTTAGGAAGTTTGTACCAAGTTTGGTGCTGTTTTGGCGTGGGCTTAGGAAGTTTGTATCAAGTTTGTTGCTGTTTTGGCGTGGACTTAGGAAGTTTGTACCAAGTTTGGTGCTGTTTTGGCGTGGACTTAGGAAGTTTGTACCAAATTTGGTGCTGTTTTGGCGTGGACTTAGGAAGTTTGTACCAAGTTTGTTACTGTTTTGGCGTGGACTTAGGAAGTTTGTACCAAGTTTGGTGCTGTTTTGGCGTGGACTTAGGAAGTTTGTATCAAGTTTGGTGCTGTTTTGGCGTGGACTTAGGAAGTTTGTACCTAGTTTGTTTCTGTTTTGGCGTGGACTTAGGAACTTTGCACCAAGTTTGTTACTGTTTTGGCGTGGACTTAGGAAGTTTGTATCAAGTTTGTTACTGTTTTGGCGTGGACTTAGGAAGTTTGTACCAAGTTTGGTGCTGTTTTGGCGCGGACTTACGAAGTTTGTACCAAGTTTGGTGATGTTTTGGCGTGGACTTAGGAAGTTTGTATCAAGTTTGGTGCTGTTTTGGCGTGGACTTAGGAAGTTTGTACCAAGTTTGTTACTGTTTTGGCGTGGACTTAGGAAGTTTGTACCAAGTTTGTTACTGTTTTGGCGTGGACTTAGGAAGTTTGTACCAAGTTTGTTACTGTTTTGGCGTGGACTTAGGAAGTTTGTACCAAGTTTGGTGCTGTTTTGGCGTGGACTTACGAAGTTTGTACCAAGTTTGGTGCTGTTTTGGCGTGGACTTAGGAAGTTTGTACCAAGTTTGTTACTGTTTTGGCGTGGACTTAGGAAGTTTGTACCAAGTTTGGTGCTGTTTTGGCGTGGACTTAGGAAGTTTGTACCAAGTTTGTTACTGTTTTGGCGTGGACTTAGGAAGTTTGTACCAAGTTTGGTGCTGTTTTGGCGTGGACTTACGAAGTTTGTACCAAGTTTGGTGCTGTTTTGGCGTGGACTTAGGAAGTTTGTACCAAGTTTGTTACTGTTTTGGCGTGGACTTAGGAAGTTTGTACCAAGTTTGGTGCTGTTTTGGCGTGGACTTACGAAGTGTGTACCAAGTTTGGTGCTGTTTTGGCGTGGACTTAGGAAGTTTGTACCAAGTTTGTTACTGTTTTGGCGTGGACTTAGGAAGTTTGTACCAAGTTTGTTACTGTTTTGGCGTGGACTTAGGAAGTTTGTACCAAGTTTGTTACTGTTTTGGCGTGGACTTAGGAAGTTTGTACCAAGTTTGGTGCTGTTTTGGCGTGGACTTACGAAGTTTGTACCAAGTTTGGTGCTGTTTTGGCGTGGACTTAGGAAGTTTGTACCAAGTTTGTTACTGTTTTGGCGTGGACTTAGGAAGTTTGTACCAAGTTTGGTGCTGTTTTGGCGTGGACTTACGAAGTTTGTACCAAGTTTGGTGCTGTTTTGGCGTGGACTTAGGAAGTTTGTACCAAGTTTGTTACTGTTTTGGCGTGGACTTAGGAAGTTTGTACCAAGTTTGGTGCTGTTTTGGCGTGGACTTAGGAAGTTTGTACCAAGTTTGTTACTGTTTTGGCGTGGACTTAGGAAGTTTGTACCAAGTTTGGTGCTGTTTTGGCGTGGACTTACGAAGTTTGTACCAAGTTTGGTGCTGTTTTGGCGTGGACTTAGGAAGTTTGTACCAAGTTTGTTACTGTTTTGGCGTGGACTTACGAAGTTTGTACCAAGTTTGGTGATGTTTTGGCGTGGACTTAGGAAATTTGTATCAAGTTTGGTGCTGTTTTGGCGTGGACTTAGGAAGTTTGTACCAAGTTTGTTACTGTTTTGGCGTGGACTTAGGAAGTTTGTACCAAGTTTGTTACTGTTTTGGCGTGGACTTAGGAAGTTTGTACCAAGTTTGGTGCTGTTTTGGCGTGGACTTAGGAAGTTTGTACCAAGTTTGGTGCTGTTTTGGCGTGGACTTAGGAAGTTTGTACCAAGTTTGTTACTGTTTTGGCGTGGACTTAGGAAGTTTGTACCAAGTTTGTTACTGTTTTGGCGTGGACTTAGGAAGTTTGTACCAAGTTTGGTGCTGTTTTGGCGTGGACTTAGGAAGTTTGTACCAAGTTTGTTACTGTTTTGGCGTGGACTTAGGAAGTTTGTATCAAGTTTGGTGCTGTTTTGGCGTGGACTTAGAAAGTTTGTATCAAGTTTGGTGCTGTTTTGGCGTGGACTTAGAAAGTTTGTACCAAGTTTGTTACTGTTTTGGCGTGGACTTAGGAAGTTTGTACCAAGTTTGTTACTGTTTTGGCGTGGACTTAGGAAGTTTGTACCAAGTTTGTTACTGTTTTGGCGTGGACTTAGGAAGTTTGTACCAAGTTTGGTGCTGTTTTGGCGTGGACTTAGGAAGTTTGTACCTGGTTTGTTACTGTTTTGGCGTGGACTTAGGAAGTTTGTACCAAGTTTGGTGCTGTTTTGGCGTGGACTTAGGAAGTTTGTACCAAGTTTGTTACTGTTTTGGCGTGGACTTAGGAAGTTTGTACCAAGTTTGTTACTGTTTTGGCGTGGACTTAGGAAGTTTGTACCAAGTTTGTTACTGTTTTGGCGTGGACTTAGGAAGTTTGTACCAAGTTTGTTACTGTTTTGGCGTGGACTTAGGAAGTTTGTACCAAGTTTGTTACTGTTTTGGCGTTGACTTAGGAAGTTTGTACCAAGTTTGTTACTGTTTTGGCGTGGACTTAGGAAGTTTGTACCAAGTTTGTTACTGTTTTGGCGTGGACTTAGGAAGTTTGTATCAAGTTTGGTGCTGTTTTGGCGTGGACTTAGAAAGTTTGTATCAAGTTTGGTGCTGTTTTGGCGTGGACTTAGAAAGTTTGTACCAAGTTTGTTACTGTTTTGGCGTGGACTTAGGAAGTTTGTACCAAGTTTGTTACTGTTTTGGCGTGGACTTAGGAAGTTTGTACCAAGTTTGTTACTGTTTTGGCGTGGACTTAGGAAGTTTGTACCAAGTTTGGTGCTGTTTTTGCGTGGACTTAGGAAGTTTGTACCAAGTTTGTTACTGTTTTGGCGTGGACTTAGGAAGTTTGTACCAAGTTTGGTGCTGTTTTGGCGTGGACTTAGGAAGTTTGTACCAAGTTTGGTGCTGTTTTGGCGTGGACTTAGGAAGTTTGTACCAAGTTTGTTACTGTTTTGGCGTGGACTTAGGAAGTTTGTACCAAGTTTGTTACTGTTTTGGCGTGGACTTAGGAAGTTTGTACCAAGTTTGTTACTGTTTTGGCGTGGACTTAGGAAGTTTGTACCAAGTTTGTTACTGTTTTGGCGTGGACTTAGGAAGTTTGTACCAAGTTTGGTGCTGTTTTGGCGTGGACTTAGGAAGTTTGTACCAAGTTTGTTACTGTTTTGGCGTGGACTTAGGAAGTTTGTACCAAGTTTGTTACTGTTTTGGCGTGGACTTAGGAAGTTTGTACCAAGTTTGTTACTGTTTTGGCGTGGACTTACGAAGTTTGTACCAAGTTTGGTGCTGTTTTGGCGTGGACTTAGGAAGTTTGTATCAAGTTTGGTGCTGTTTTGGCGTGGACTTAGGAAGTTTGTACCTAGTTTGTTTCTGTTTTGGCGTGGACTTAGGAACTTTGCACCAAGTTTGTTACTGTTTTGGCGTGGACTTAGGAAGTTTGTATCAAGTTTGTTACTGTTTTGGCGTGGACTTAGGAAGTTTGTACCAAGTTTGGTGCTGTTTTGGCGTGGACTTAGGAAGTTTGTACCAAGTTTGTTACTGTTTTGGCGTGGACTTAGGAAGTTTGTACCAAGTTTGTTACTGTTTTGGCGTGGACTTAGGAAGTTTGTACCAAGTTTGGTGCTGTTTTGGCGTGGACTTAGGAAGTTTGCACCAAGTTTGTTACTGTTTTGGCGTGGACTTAGGAAGTTTGTACCAAGTTTGGTGCTGTTTTGGCGTGGACTTAGGAAGTTTGTACCAAGTTTGGTGCTGTTTTGGCGTGGACTTAGGAAGTTTGTACCAAGTTTGTTACTGTTTTGGCGTGGACTTAGGAAGTTTGTACCAAGTTTGTTACTGTTTTGGCGTGGACTTAGGAAGTTTGTACCAAGTTTGGTGCTGTTTTGGCGTGGACTTAGGAAGTTTGTACCAAGTTTGTTACTGTTTTGGCGTGGACTTAGGAAGTTTGTATCAAGTTTGGTGCTGTTTTGGCGTGGACTTAGAAAGTTTGTATCAAGTTTGGTGCTGTTTTGGCGTGGACTTAGAAAGTTTGTACCAAGTTTGTTACTGTTTTGGCGTGGACTTAGGAAGTTTGTACCAAGTTTGTTACTGTTTTGGCGTGGACTTAGGAAGTTTGTACCAAGTTTGTTACTGTTTTGGCGTGGACTTAGGAAGTTTGTACCAAGTTTGGTGCTGTTTTGGCGTGGACTTAGGAAGTTTGTACCTAGTTTGTTACTGTTTTGGCGTGGACTTAGGAAGTTTGTACCAAGTTTGGTGCTGTTTTGGCGTGGACTTAGGAAGTTTGTACCAAGTTTGTTACTGTTTTGGCGTGGACTTAGGAAGTTTGTACCAAGTTTGTTACTGTTTTGGCGTGGACTTAGGAAGTTTGTACCAAGTTTGTTACTGTTTTGGCGTGGACTTAGGAAGTTTGTACCAAGTTTGTTACTGTTTTGGCGTGGACTTAGGAAGTTTGTACCAAGTTTGTTACTGTTTTGGCGTTGACTTAGGAAGTTTGTACCAAGTTTGTTACTGTTTTGGCGTGGACTTAGGAAGTTTGTACCAAGTTTGTTACTGTTTTGGCGTGGACTTAGGAAGTTTGTATCAAGTTTGGTGCTGTTTTGGCGTGGACTTAGAAAGTTTGTATCAAGTTTGGTGCTGTTTTGGCGTGGACTTAGAAAGTTTGTACCAAGTTTGTTACTGTTTTGGCGTGGACTTAGGAAGTTTGTACCAAGTTTGTTACTGTTTTGGCGTGGACTTAGGAAGTTTGTACCAAGTTTGTTACTGTTTTGGCGTGGACTTAGGAAGTTTGTACCAAGTTTGGTGCTGTTTTGGCGTGGACTTAGGAAGTTTGTACCTAGTTTGTTACTGTTTTGGCGTGGACTTAGGAAGTTTGTACCAAGTTTGGTGCTGTTTTGGCGTGGACTTAGGAAGTTTGTACCAAGTTTGTTACTGTTTTGGCGTGGACTTAGGAAGTTTGTACCAAGTTTGGTGCTGTTTTGGCGTGGACTTAGGAAGTTTGTACCAAGTTTGTTACTGTTTTGGCGTGGACTTAGGAAGTTTGTACCAAGTTTGTTACTGTTTTCGCGTGGACTTAGGAAGTTTGTACCAAGTTTGGTGCTGTTTTGGCGTGGACTTAGGAAGTTTGTACCAAGTTTGTTACTGTTTTGGCGTGGACTTAGGAAGTTTGTACCAAGTTTGTTACTGTTTTGGCGTGGACTTAGGAAGTTTGTACCAAGTTTGTTACTGTTTTGGCGTGGACTTAGGAAGTTTGTACCTAGTTTGTTTCTGTTTTGGCGTGGACTTAGGAACTTTGCACCAAGTTTGTTACTGTTTTGGCGTGGACTTAGGAAGTTTGTATCAAGTTTGTTACTGTTTTTGCGTGGACTTAGGAAGTTTGTACCAAGTTTGGTGCTGTTTTGGCGTGGACTTAGGAAGTTTGTACCAAGTTTGTTACTGTTTTGGCGTGGACTTAGGAAGTTTGTACCAAGTTTGGTGCTGTTTTGGCGTGGACTTAGGAAGTTTGTACCAAGTTTGTTACTGTTTTGGCGTGGACTTAGGAAGTTTGTACCAAGTTTGTTACTGTTTTGGCGTGGACTTAGAAAGTTTGTATCAAGTTTGGTGCTGTTTTGGCGTGGACTTAGGAAGTTTGTACCTAGTTTGGTGCTGTTTTGGCGTGGACTTAGGAAGTTTGTACCAAGTTTGGTGCTGTTTTGGCGTGGACTTAGGAATTTTGTATCAAGTTTGGTGCTGTTTTGGCGTGGACTTAGGAAGTTTGTTCCTAGTTTGTTACTGTTTTGGCGTGGACTTAGGAAGTTTGTACCAAGTTTGGTGCTGTTTTGGCGTGGACTTAGGAAGTTTGTACCAAGTTTGTTACTGTTTTGGCGTGGACTTAGGAAGTTTGTACCAAGTTTGTTACTGTTTTGGCGTGGACTTAGGAAGTTTGTACCAAGTTTGTTACTGTTTTGGCGTGGACTTAGGAAGTTTGTACCAAGTTTGGTGCTGTTTTGGCGTGGACTTAGGAAGTTTGTACCTAGTTTGGTGCTGTTTTGGCGTGGACTTAGGAAGTTTGTACCAAGTTTGTTACTGTTTTGGCGTGGACTTAGGAAGTTTGTACCAAGTTTGTTACTGTTTTGGCGTGGACTTAGGAAGTTTGTACCAAGTTTGTTTCTGTTTTGGCGTGGACTTAGGAAGTTTGTATCAAGTTTGGTGCTGTTTTGGCGTGGACTTAGGAAGTTTGTATCAAGTTTGGTGCTGTTTTGGCGTGGACTTAGGAAGTTTGTTCCTAGTTTGTTACTGTTTTGGCGTGGACTTAGGAAGTTTGTACCAAGTTTGGTGCTGTTTTGGCGTGGACTTAGGAAGTTTGTACCAAGTTTGTTACTGTTTTGGCGTGGACTTAGGAAGTTTGTTCCAAGTTTGTTTCTGTTTTGGCGTGGACTTAGGAAGTTTGTACCAAGTTTGTTACTGTTTTGGCGTGGACTTAGGAAGTTTGTACCAAGTTTGTTTCTGTTTTGGCGTGGACTTAGGAAGTTTGTACCAAGTTTGGTGCTGTTTTGGCGTGGACTTAGGAAGTTTGTACCTAGTTTGTTACTGTTTTGGCGTGGACTTAGGAAGTTTGTACCAAGTTTGGTGCTGTTTTGGCGTGGACTTAGGAAGTTTGTACCAAGTTTGTTACTGTTTCGGCGTGGACTTAGGAAGTTTGTACCAAGTTTGTTTCTGTTTTGGCGTGGACTTAGGAAGTTTGTACCAAGTTTGGTGCTGTTTTGGCGTGGACTTAGGAAGTTTGTACCTAGTTTGTTACTGTTTTGGCGTGGACTTAGGAAGTTTGTACCAAGTTTGGTGCTGTTTTGGCGTGGACTTAGGAAGTTTGTACCAAGTTTGTTACTGTTTTGGCGTGGACTTAGGAAGTTTGTACCAAGTTTGTTACTGTTTTGGCGTGGACTTAGGAAGTTTGTACCAAGTTTGTTACTGTTTTGGCGTGGACTTAGGAAGTTTGTACCAAGTTTGTTACTGTTTTGGCGTGGACTTAGGAAGTTTGTACCAAGTTTGGTGCTGTTTTGGCGTGGACTTAGGAAGTTTGTACCAAGTTTGTTACTGTTTTGGCGTGGACTTTGGAAGTTTGTACCAAGTTTGTTACTGTTTTGGCGTGGACTTAGGAAGTTTGTACCAAGTTTGGTGCTGTTTTGGCGTGGACTTAGGAAGTTTGTACCAAGTTTGTTACTGTTTTGGCGTGGACTTAGGAAGTTTGTACCAAGTTTGGTGCTGTTTTGGCGTGGACTTAGGAAGTTTGTACCAAGTGTGTTACTGTTTTGGCGTGGACTTAGGAAGTTTGTATCAAGTTTGGTGCTGTTTTGGCGTGGACTTAGGAAGTTTGTACCTAGTTTGTTACTGTTTTGGCGTGGACTTAGGAAGTTTGTACCAAGTTTGTCACTGTTTTGGCGTGGACTTAGGAAGTTTGTACCAAGTTTGTAACTGTTTTGGCGTGGACTTAGGAAGTTTGTACCAAGTTTGTTACTGTTTTGGCGTGGACTTAGGAAGTTTGTACCAAGTTTGGTTCTGTTTTGGCGTGGACTTAGGAAGGTTGTACCAAGTTTGTTACTGTTTTTGCGTGGACTTAGGAAGTTTGTATCAAGTTTGTTGCTGTTTTGGCGTGGACTTAGGAAGTTTGTACCAAGTTTGTTACTGTTTTGGCGTGGACTTTGGAAGTTTGTACCAAGTTTGTAACTGTTTTGGCGTGGTCTTAGGAAGTTTGTTCCAAGTTTGTTACTGTTTTGGCGTGGACTTAGGAAGTTTGTACCAAGTTTGGTGCTGTTTTGGCGTGGACTTAGGAAGTTTGTACCAAGTTTGTTACTGTTTTGGCGTGGACTTAGGAAGTTTGTACCAAGTTTGTTACTGTTTTGGCGTGGACTTAGGAAGTTTGTACCAAGTTTGTTACTGTTTTGGCGTGGACTTAGGAAGTTTGTACCAAGTTTGGTGCTGTTTTGGCGTGGACTTAGGAAGTTTGTACCAAGTTTGTTACTGTTTTGGCGTGGACTTAGGAAGTTTGTACCAAGTTTGGTGCTGTTTTGGCGTGGGCTTAGGAAGTTTGTTCCAAGTTTGGAAGTGTTTTGGCGTGGTCTTAGGAAGTTTGTACCAAGTTTGGTTCTGTTTTGGTGTGGACTTAGGAAGGTTGTACCAAGTTTGTTACTGTTTTTGCGTGGACTTAGGAAGTTTGTATCAAGTTTGTTGCTGTTTTGGCGTGGATTTAGGAAGTTTGTTCCAAGTTTGGTGCTGTTTTGGCGTGGACTTAGGAAGTTTGTACCAAGTTTGTTACTGTTTTGGCGTGGACTTAGGAAGTTTGTACCAAGCTTGGTGCTGTTTTGGCGTGGACTTAGGAAGTTTGTACCAAGTTTGGTGCTGTTTTGGCGTGGACTTAGGAAGTTTGTACCAAGTTTGTTACTGTTTTGGCGTGGACTTAGGAAGTTTGTTCCAAGTTTGGTAGTGTTTTGGCGTGGACTTAGGAAGTTTGTACCAAGTTTGTTACTGTTTTGGCGTGGACTTAGGAAGTTTGTACCAAGTTTGGTGCTGTTTTGGCGTGGACTTAGGAAGTTTGTACCAAGTTTGTTATTGTTTTGGCGTGGACTTAGGAACTTTGCACCAAGTTTGGTGCTGTTTTGGCGTGGACTTAGGAAGTTTGTTCCAAGTTTGGTGCTGTTGTGGCGTGGACTTAGGAAGTTTGTACCATGTTTGTTACTGTTTTGGCGTGGACTTAGGAAGTTTGTACCAAGTTTGTTACTGTTTTGGCGTGGACTTAGGAAGTTTGTATCAAGTTTGTTACTGTTTTGGCGTGGACTTAGGAAGTTTGTACCAAGTTTGGTGCTGTTTTGGCGTGGACTTAGGAAGTTTGTACCAAGTTTGTTACTGTTTTGGCGTGGACTTAGGAAGTTTGTACCAAGTTTGGTGCTGTTTTGGCGTGGACTTAGGAAGTTTGTACCAAGTTTGTTACTGTTTTGGCGTGGACTTAGGAAGTTTGTACCAAGTTTGGTGCTGTTTTGGCGCGGACTTACGAAGTTTGTACCAAGTTTGGTGCTGTTTTGGCGTGGACTAAGGAAGTTTGTACCAAGTTTGTTACTGTTTTGGCGTGGACTTAGGAAGTTTGTATCAAGTTTGGTGCTGTTTTGGCGTGGACTTAGAAAGTTTGTATCAAGTTTGGTGCTGTTTTGGCGTGGACTTAGGATGTTTGTACCAAGTTTGTTACTGTTTTGGCGTGGACTTAGGAAGTTTGTACCAAGTTTGTTTCTGTTTTGGCGCGGACTTACGAAGTTTGTACCAAGTTTGGTGCTGTTTTGGCGTGGACTTAGGAAGTTTGTACCAAGTTTGTTACTGTTTTGGCGTGGACTTAGGATGTTTGTACCAAGTTTGTTTCTGTTTTGGCGCGGACTTACGAAGTTTGTACCAAGTTTGGTGCTGTTTTGGCGTGGACTTACGAAGTTTGTACCAAGTTTGTTACTGTTTTGGCGTGGACTTAGGAAGTTTGTACCAAGTTTGTTACTGTTTTGGCGTGGACTTAGGAAGTTTGTACCAAGTTTGTTACTGTTTTGGCGTGGACTTAGGAAGTTTGTACCAAGTTTGGTGCTGTTTTGGCGTGGACTTAGGAAGTTTGTACCAAGTTTGTTACTGTTTTGGCGTGGACTTAGGAAGTTTGTACCAAGTTTGGTGCTGTTTTGGCGTGGACTTAGGAAGTTTGTACCAAGTTTGGTGCTGTTTTGGCGTGGACTTAGGAAGTTTGTATCAAGTTTGGTGCTGTTTTGGCGTGGACTTAGAAAGTTTGTATCAAGTTTGGTGCTGTTTTGGCGTGGACTTAGGAAGTTTGTACCAAGTTTGTTACTGTTTTGGCGTGGACTTAGGAAGTTTGTACCAAGTTTGTTACTGTTTTGGCGTGGACTTAGGAAGTTTGTACCAAGTTTGTTACTGTTTTGGCGTGGACTTAGGAAGTTTGTACCAAGTTTGTGACTGTTTTGGCGTGGACTTAGGAAGTTTGTACCTAGTTTGGTGCTGTTTTGGCGTGGACTTAGGAAGTTTGTACCAAGTTTGGTGCTGTTTTGGCGTGGACTTAGGAAGTTTGTACCAAGTTTGCAAGTGTTTTTGGGTAGTTTTGAGAAGTTTCTACAAAGTTTGTATTTGACACTCTGTTGCAACTCTGTTGGAATTCGGGTAGTTGTAGGAAGTTTGTACCAAGTTTGTTACTGTTTTGGCGTGGACTTAGGAAGTTTGTACCAAGTTTGTTACTGTTTTGGCGTGGACTTAGGAAGTTTGTATCAAGTTTGGTGCTGTTTTGGCGTGGACTTAGAAAGTTTGTATCAAGTTTGGTGCTGTTTTGGCGTGGACTTAGGAAGTTTGTACCAAGTTTGCAAGTGTTTTTGGGTAGTTTTGAGAAGTTTCTACAAAGTTTGTATTTGACACTCTGTTGCAACTCTGTTGGAATTCGGGTAGTTGTAGGAAGTTTGTACCAAGTTTGTTACTGTTTTGGCGTGGACTTAGGAAGTTTGTACCAAGTTTGTTACTGTTTTGGCGTGGACTTAGGAAGTTTGTACCAAGTTTGTTACTGTTTTGGCGTGGACTTAGGAAGTTTGTATCAAGTTTGGTGCTGTTTTGGCGTGGACTTAGAAAGTTTGTATCAAGTTTGGTGCTGTTTTGGCGTGGACTTAGGAAGTTTGTACCAAGTTTGTAACTGTTTTGGCGTGGACTTAGAAAGTTTGTATCAAGTTTGGTGCTGTTTTGGCGTGGACTTAGGAAGTTTGTACCAAGTTTGTTACTGTTTTGGCGTGGACTTAGGAAGTTTGTACCAAGTTTGTTACTGTTTTGGCGTGGACTTAGGAAGTTTGTATCAAGTTTGTTACTGTTTTGGCGTGGACTTAGGAAGTTTTTACCAAGTTTGTTACTGTTTTGGCGTGGACTTAGGAAGTTTGTACCAAGTTTGGTGCTGTTTTGGCGCGGACTTACGAAGTTTGTACCAAGTTTGGTGCTGTTTTGGCGTGGACTTAGGAAGTTTGTACCAAGTTTGTTACTGTTTTGGCGTGGACTTAGGAAGTTTGTATCAAGTTTGGTGCTGTTTTGGCGTGGTCTTATGAAGTTTGTACCAAGTTTGTTACTGTTTTGGCGTGGACTTAGGAAGTTTGTACCAAGTTTGTTACTGTTTTGGCGTGGACTTAGGAAGTTTGTACCAAGTTTGTTACTGTTTTGGCGTGGACTTAGGAAGTTTGTACCAAGTTTGTTACTGTTTTGGCGTGGACTTAGGAAGTTTGTACCAAGTTTGTTTCTGTTTTGGCGTGGACTTAGGAAGTTTGTACCAAGTTTGGTGCTGTTTTGGCGTGGACTTAGGAAGTTTGTACCAAGTTTGTTACTGTTTTGGCGTGGACTTAGGAAGTTTGTACCAAGTTTGTTACTGTTTTGGCGTGGACTTAGGAAGTTTGTATCAAGTTTGGTGCTGTTTTGGCGTGGTCTTATGAAGTTTGTACCAAGTTTGGTGCTGTTTTGGCGTGGACTTAGGAAGTTTGTACCAAGTTTGTTACTGTTTTGGCGTGGACTTAGAAAGTTTGTATCAAGTTTGGTGCTGTTTTGGCGTGGACTTAGGAAGTTTGTACCAAGTTTGTTACTGTTTTGGCGTGGACTTAGGAAGTTTGTACCAAGTTTGGTGCTGTTTTGGCGTGGACTTAGGAAGTTTGTACCAAGTTTGGTGCTGTTTTGGCGTGGACTTAGGAAGTTTGTACCAAGTTTGGTGCTGTTTTGGCGTGGACTTAGGAAGTTTGTACCAAGTTTGTTACTGTTTTGGCGTGGACTTAGGAAGTTTGTACCAAGTTTGTTACTGTTTTGGCGTGGACTTAGAAAGTTTGTATCAAGTTTGGTGCTGTTTTGGCGTGGACTTAGGAAGTTTGTACCAAGTTTGTTACTGTTTTGGCGTGGACTTAGGAAGTTTGTATCAAGTTTGGTGCTGTTTTGGCGTGGTCTTATGAAGTTTGTACCAAGTTTGGTGCTGTTTTGGCGTGGACTTAGGAAGTTTGTACCAAGTTTGGTGCTGTTTTGGCGTGGACTTAGGAAGTTTGTACCAAGTTTGTTACTGTTTTGGCGTGGACTTAGGAAGTTTGTACCAAGTTTGTTACTGTTTTGGCGTGGACTTAGGAAGTTTGTACCAAGTTTGTTACTGTTTTGGCGTGGACTTAGGAAGTTTGTACCAAGTTTGTTACTGTTTTGGCGTGGACTTAGGAAGTTTGTACCAAGTTTGTTACTGTTTTGGCGTGGACTTAGGAAGTTTGTATCAAGTTTGGTGCTGTTTTGGCGTGGTCTTATGAAGTTTGTACCAAGTTTGGTGCTGTTTTGGCGTGGACTTAGGAAGTTTGTACCAAGTTTGTTACTGTTTTGGCGTGGACTTAGAAAGTTTGTATCAAGTTTGGTGCTGTTTTGGCGTGGACTTAGGAAGTTTGTACCAAGTTTGTTACTGTTTTGGCGTGGACTTAGGAAGTTTGTACCAAGTTTGGTGCTGTTTTGGCGTGGACTTAGGAAGTTTGTACCAAGTTTGTTACTGTTTTGGCGTGGACTTAGGAACTTTGCACCAAGTTTGTTACTGTTTTGGCGTGGACTTAGGAAGTTTGTACCAAGTTTGGTGCTGTTTTGGCGTGGACTTAGGAAGTTTGTACCAAGTTTGTTACTGTTTTGGCGTGGATTTAGGAAGTTTGTATCAAGTTTGGTGCTGTTTTGGCGTGGTCTTATGAAGTTTGTACCAAGTTTGTTACTGTTTTGGCGTGGACTTAGGAAGTTTGTACCAAGTTTGTTACTGTTTTGGCGTGGACTTAGGAAGTTTGTACCAAGTTTGGTGCTGTTTTGGCGTGGACTTAGGAAGTTTGTACCAAGTTTGTTACTGTTTTGGCGTGGACTTAGGAAGTTTGTACCAAGTTTGGTGCTGTTTTGGCGTGGACTTAGGAAGTTTGTACCAAGTTTGTTACTGTTTTGGCGTGGACTTAGGAAGTTTGTACCAAGTTTGGTGCTGTTTTGGCGTGGTCTTATGAAGTTTGTACCAAGTTTGTTACTGTTTTGGCGTGGACTTAGGAAGTTTGTACCAAGTTTGTTACTGTTTTGGCGTGGACTTAGGAAGTTTGTACCAAGTTTGGTGCTGTTTTGGCGTGGACTTAGGAAGTTTGTACCAAGTTTGTTACTGTTTTGGCGTGGACTTAGGAACTTTGCACCAAGTTTGTTACTGTTTTGGCGTGGACTTAGGAAGTTTGTACCAAGTTTGGTGCTGTTTTGGCGTGGACTTAGGAAGTTTGTACCAAGTTTGTTACTGTTTTGGCGTGGACTTAGGAAGTTTGTACCAAGTTTGTTACTGTTTTGGCGTGGACTTAGGAAGTTTGTACCAAGTTTGGTGCTGTTTTGGCGTGGACTTAGGAAGTTTGTACCAAGTTTGTTACTGTTTTGGCGTGTACTTAGAAAGTTTGTATCAAGTTTGGTGCTGTTTTGGCGTGGACTTAGGAAGTTTGTACCAAGTTTGTTACTGTTTTGGCGTGGACTTAGAAAGTTTGTATCAAGTTTGGTGCTGTTTTGGCGTGGACTTAGGAAGTTTGTACCAAGTTTGTTACTATTTTGGCGTGGACTTAGGAAGTTTGTACCAAGTTTGTTACTGTTTTGGCGTGGACTTAGAAAGTTTGTATCAAGTTTGGTGCTGTTTTGGCGTGGACTTAGGAAGTTTGTACCAAGTTTGGTGCTGTTTTGGCGTGGACTTAGGAAGTTTGTACCAAGTTTGTTACTGTTTTGGCGTGGACTTAGGAAGTTTGTACCAAGTTTGGTGCTGTTTTGGCGTTGACTTAGGAAGTTTGTACCAAGTTTGTTACTGTTTTGGCGTGGACTTAGGAAGTTTGTACCAAGTTTGTTACTGTTTTGGCGTGGACTTAGGAAGTTTGTACCAAGTTTGGTGCTGTTTTGGCGTGGACTTAGAAAGTTTGTATCAAGTTTGGTGCTGTTTTGGCGTGGACTTAGGAAGTTTGTACCTAGTTTGTTTCTGTTTTGGCGTGGACTTAGGAACTTTGCACCATGTTTGTTACTGTTTTGGCGTGGACTTAGGAAGTTTGTACCAAGTTTGGTGCTGTTTTGGCGTGGACTTAGGAAGTTTGTACCAAGTTTGTTACTGTTTTGGCGTGGACTTAGGAAGTTTGTATCAAGTTTGGTGCTGTTTTGGCGTGGACTTAGGAAGTTTGTACCAAGTTTGGTGCTGTTTTGGCGTGGACTTAGGAAGTTTGTACCAAGTTTGTTACTGTTTTGGCGTGGACTTAGGAAGTTTGTACCAAGTTTGTTACTGTTTTGGCGTGGACTTAGGAAGTTTGTACCAAGTTTGTTACTGTTTTGGCGTGGACTTAGGAACTTTGCACCAAGTTTGTTACTGTTTTGGCGTGGACTTAGGAAGTTTGTACCAAGTTTGGTGCTGTTTTGGCGCGGACTTACGAAGTTTGTACCAAGTTTGGTGCTGTTTTGGCGCGGACTTACGAAGTTTGTACCAAGTTTGGTGCTGTTTTGGCGTGGACTTAGAAAGTTTGTATCAAGTTTGGTGCTGTTTTGGCGTGGACTTAGGAAGTTTGTACCTAGTTTGGTGCTGTTTTGGCGTGGACTTAGGAAGTTTGTACCAAGTTTGTTACTGTTTTGGCGTGGACTTAGGAAGTTTGTACCAAGTTTGTTACTGTTTTGGCGTGGACTTAGAAAGTTTGTACCAAGTTTGTTACTGTTTTGGCGTGGACTTAGGAAGTTTGTACCAAGTTTGGTGCTGTTTTGGCGTGGACTTAGGAAGTTTGTACCAAGTTTGTTACTGTTTTGGCGTGGACTTAGGAAGTTTGTACCAAGTTTGTTACTGTTTTGGCGTGGACTTAGGAAGTTTGTATCAAGTTTGTTACTGTTTTGGCGTGGACTTAGGAAGTTTGTACCAAGTTTGGTGCTGTTTTGGCGTGGACTTAGGAAGTTTGTACCTAGTTTGGTGCTGTTTTGGCGTGGACTTAGGAAGTTTGTACCAAGTTTGTTACTGTTTTGGCGTGGACTAAGGAAGCTTGTACCAAGTTTGTTACTGTTTTGGCGTGGACTTAGAAAGTTTGTATCAAGTTTGGTGCTGTTTTGGCGTGGACTTAGGAAGTTTGTACAAAGTTTGTTACTGTTTTGGCGTGGACTTAGGAAGTTTGTATCAAGTTTGTTACTGTTTTGGCGTGGACTTAGGAAGTTTGTACCAAGTTTGGTGCTGTTTTGGCGTGGACTTAGGAAGTTTGTACCAAGTTTGTTACTGTTTTGGCGTGGACTTAGGAAGTTTGTACCAAGTTTGTTACTGTTTTGGCGTGGACTTAGGAAGTTTGTACCAAGTTTGGTGCTGTTTTGGCGTGGACTTAGGAAGTTTGTACCAAGTTTGTTACTGTTTTGGCGTGGACTTAGGAACTTTGCACCAAGTTTGTTACTGTTTTGGCGTGGACTTAGGAAGTTTGTACCAAGTTTGGTGCTGTTTTGGCGTGGACTTAGGAAGTTTGTACCAAGTTTGTTACTGTTTTGGCGTGGACTTAGGAACTTTGCACCAAGTTTGTTACTGTTTTGGCGTGGACTTAGGAAGTTTGTACCAAGTTTGGTGCTGTTTTGGCGTAGACTTAGGAAGTTTGTACCAAGTTTGGTGCTGTTTTGGCGTGGACTTAGGAAGTTTGTACCAAGTTTGGTGCTGTTTTGGCTTGGACTTAGGAAGTTTGTACCAAGTTTGGTGCTGTTTTGGC
This sequence comes from Anopheles atroparvus, assembly GCA_914969975.1. NCBI lineage: Eukaryota > Metazoa > Arthropoda > Insecta > Diptera > Culicidae > Anopheles > Anopheles atroparvus. Next base: position 278,587 of record CAJZCY010000018.1, on the reverse strand, counting down.
TTGGACTTAGGAAGTTTGTATCAAGTTTGGTGCTGTTTTGGCGTGGACTTAGGAAGTTTGTACCTAGTTTGTTTCTGTTTTGGCGTGGACTTAGGAAGTTTGTACCAAGTTTGTTACTGTTTTGGCGTGGACTTAGGAAGTTTGTACCAAGTTTGTTACTGTTTTGGCGTGGACTTAGGAAGTTTGTATCAAGTTTGTTACTGTTTTGGCGTGGACTTAGGAAGTTTGTACCAAGTTTGGTGCTGTTTTGGCGTGGACTTAGGAAGTTTGTACCTAGTTTGGTGCTGTTTTGGCGTGGACTTAGGAAGTTTGTACCAAGTTTGTTACTGTTTTGGCGTGGACTAAGGAAGCTTGTACCAAGTTTGTTACTGTTTTGGCGTGGACTTAGAAAGTTTGTATCAAGTTTGGTGCTGTTTTGGCGTGGACTTAGGAAGTTTGTACCAAGTTTGTTACTGTTTTGGCGTGGACTTAGGAAGTTTGTATCAAGTTTGTTACTGTTTTGGCGTGGACTTAGGAAGTTTGTACCAAGTTTGGTGCTGTTTTGGCGTGGACTTAGGAAGTTTGTACCAAGTTTGTTACTGTTTTGGCGTGGACTTAGGAAGTTTGTACCAAGTTTGTTACTGTTTTGGCGTGGACTTAGGAACTTTGCACCAAGTTTGGAGCTGTTTTGGCGTGGATTTAGGAAGTTTGTACCAAGTTTGTTACTGTTTTGGCGTGGACTTAGGAACTTTGCACCAAGTTTGTTACTGTTTTGGCGTGGACTTAGGAAGTTTGTACCAAGTTTGGTGCTGTTTTGGCGTGGATTTAGGAAGTTTGTACCAAGTTTGTTACTGTTTTGGCGTGGACTTAGGAACTTTGCACCAAGTTTGTTACTGTTTTGGCGTGGACTTAGGAAGTTTGTACCAAGTTTGGTGCTGTTTTGGCGTGGACTTAGGAAGTTTGTACCAAGTTTGTTACTGTTTTGGCGTGGTCTTATGAAGTTTGTACCAAGTTTGTTACTGTTTTGGCGTGGACTTAGGAACTTTGCACCAAGTTTGTTACTGTTTTGGCGTGGACTTAGGAAGTTTGTACCAAGTTTGTTACTGTTTTGGCGTTGACTTAGGAAGTTTGTACCAAGTTTGTTACTGTTTTGGCGTGGACTTAGGAAGTTTGTACCATGTTTGGTGCTGTTTAGGCGTGGTCTTAGGAAGTTTGTACCAAGTTTGTAACTGTTTTGGCGTGGAATTAGGAAGTTTGTACCATGTTTGGTGCTGTTTTGGCGTGGATTTAGTAAGTTTGTACCAAGTTTGTTATTGTTTTGGCGTGGACTTAGGAAGTTTGTTCCATGTTTGTTACTGTTTTGGCGTGGACTTAGGAAGTTTTTACCATGTTTGGTGCTGATTTGGCGTGGACTTAGGAAGTTTGTTCCATGTTTGTTACTGTTTAAGCGTGGACTTAGGAAGTTTGTACCAACTTTGTTACTGTTTTGGCGTGGACTTAGGAAGTTTGTACCAAGTTTGTTACTGTTTTGGCGTGGACTTAGGAAGTTTGTTCCATGTTTGTTACTGTTTTGGCGTGGACTTAGGAAGGTTGTACCATGTTTGGTGCTGTTTAGGCGTGGTCTTAGGAAGTTTGTACCAAGTTTGTTACTGTTTTGGCGTTGACTTAGGAAGTTTGTACCAAGTTTGTTACTGTTTTGGCGTGGACTTAGGAAGTTTGTACCATGTTTGGTGCTGTTTAGGCGTGGTCTTAGGAAGTTTGTACCAAGTTTGTAACTGTTTTGGCGTGGAATTAGGAAGTTTGTACCATGTTTGGTGCTGTTTTGGCGTGGATTGAGTAAGTTTGTACCAAGTTTGTTATTGTTTTGGCGTGGACTTAGGAAGTTTGTTCCATGTTTGTTACTGTTTTGGCGTGGACTTAGGAAGGTTGTACCATGTTTGGTGCTGTTTTGGCGTGGACTTAGGAAGTTTGTTCCATGTTTGTTACTGTTTTGGCGTGGACTTAGGAAGTTTGTACCAACTTTGTTACTGTTTTGGCGTGGACTTAGGAAGTTTGTACCAAGTTTGTTACTGTTTTGGCGTGGACTTAGGTAGTTTGTACCAAGTTTGGTGCTGTTTTGGCGTGGACTTAGGAAGCTTGTACCAAGTTTGTTACTGTTTTGGCGTTGACTTAGGAAGTTTGTACCAAGTTTGTTACTGTTTTGGCGTGGACTTAGGAAGTTTGTACCATGTTTGGTGCTGTTTAGGCGTGGTCTTAGGAAGTTTGTACCAAGTTTGTAACTGTTTTGGCGTGGAATTAGGAAGTTTGTACCATGTTTGGTGCTGTTTTGGCGTGGATTTAGTAAGTTTGTACCAAGTTTGTTATTGTTTTGGCGTGGACTTAGGAAGTTTGTTCCATGTTTGTTACTGTTTTGGCGTGGACTTAGGAAGGTTGTACCATGTTTGGTGCTGTTTTGGCGTGGACTTAGGAAGCTTGTACCAAATTTGTTACTGTTTTGGCGTGGACTTAGGAAGTTTGTACCAAGTTTGCAAGTGTTTTTGGGTAGTTTTAAGAAGTTTCTACAAAGTTTGTATTTGACACTCTGTTGCAACTCTGTTGGAATTCGGGTAGTTGTAGGAAGTTTGTACCAAGTTTGGTGCTGTTTCGGCGTGGACTTAGGAAGTTTGTACCAAGGATGTTACTGTTTTGGCGTGGACTTAGGAAGTTTGTACCTAGTTTGTTACTGTTTTGGCGTGGACTTAGGTAGTTTGTACCAAGTTTGGTGCTGTTTTGGCGTGGAATTAGGAAGTTTGTTCCATGTTTGTTACTGTTTTGGCGTGGACTTAGGAAGTTTGTACCAAGTTTGGTGCTGTTTTGGCGTGGACTTAGGAAGTTTGTACCAAGTTTGGTGCTGTTTTGGCGTGGATTTAGGAAGTTTGTTCCAAGTTTGTTACTGTTTTGGCGTGGACTTAGGAAGTTTGTACCAAGTTTGTTACTGTTTTGGCGTGGATTTAGGAAGTTTGTTCCAAGTTTGTTACTGTTTTGGCGTCGTCTTAGGAAGTTTGTACCAAGTTTGTTACTGTTTTGGCGTGGACTTAGGAAGTTTGTACCAAGTTTGTTACTGTTTTGGCGTGGACTTAGGAAGTTTGTACCAAGTTTGTTACTGTTTTGGCGTGGACTTAGGAAGTTTGTACCAAGTTTGGTACTGTTTTGGCGCGGACTTACGAAGTTTGTACCAAGTTTGGTGCTGTTTTGGCGTGGACTTAGGAAGTTTGTACCAAGTTTGTTACTGTTTTGGCGTGGACTTAGGAAGTTTGTACCAAGTTTGTTACTGTTTTGGCGTGGACTTAGGAAGTTTTTACCAAGTTTGGTGCTGTTTTGGCGTGGACTTAGGAAGTTTGTACCAAGTTTGGTGCTGTTTTGGCGTGGACTTAGGAAGTTTGTATCAAGTTTGGTGCTGTTTTGGCGTGGACTTAGGAAGTTTGTACCAAGTTTGTTACTGTTTTGGCGTGGACTTAGGAAGTTTGTATCAAGTTTGGTGCTGTTTTGGCGCGGACTTAGGAAGTTTGTACCAAGTTTGGTGCTGTTTTGGCGTGGACTTAGGAAGTTTGTACCAAGTTTGTTACTGTTTTGGCGTGGACTTAGGAAGTTTGTACCAAGTTTGTTACTGTTTTGGCGTGGACTTAGGAAGTTTGTACCAAGTTTGTTACTGTTTTGGCGTGGACTTAGGAAGTTTGTATCAAGTTTGGTGCTGTTTTGGCGTGGACTTAGGAAGTTTATACCTAGTTTGTTTCTGTTTTGGCGTGGACTTAGGAAGTTTGTATCAAGTTTGGTGCTGTTTTGGCGTGGACTTAGGAAGTTTGTACCAAGTTTGTTACTGTTTTGGCGTGGACTTAGGAAGTTTGTATCAAGTTTGGTGCTGTTTTGGCGTGGACTTAGAAAGTTTGTATCAAGTTTGGTGCTGTTTTGGCGCGGACTTACGAAGTTTGTACCAAGTTTGGTGCTGTTTTGGCGTGGACTTAGGAAGTTTGTACCAAGTTTGTTACTGTTTTGGCGTGGACTTAGGAAGTTTGTACCAAGTTTGTTACTGTTTTGGCGTGGACTTAGGAAGTTTGTACCAAGTTTGGTGCTGTTTTGGCGTGGACTTAGGAAGTTTGTACCAAGTTTGTTACTGTTTTGGCGTGGACTTAGGAAGTTTGTACCAAGTTTGTTACTGTTTTGGCGTGGACTTAGGAAGTTTGTACCAAGTTTGGTGCTGTTTTGGCGTGGACTTAGGAAGTTTGTACCAAGTTTGTTACTGTTTTGTCGTGGACTTACGAAGTTTGTACCAAGTTTGGTGCTGTTTTGGCGTGGACTTAGAAAGTTTGTATCAAGTTTGGTGCTGTTTTGGAGTGGACTTAGAAAGTTTGTATCAAGTTTGGTGCTGTTTTGGCGTGGACTTAGAAAGTTTGTACCAAGTTTGTTACTGTTTTGGCGTGGACTTAGGAAGTTTATACCTAGTTTGTTTCTGTTTTGGCGTGGACTTAGGAAGTTTGTATCAAGTTTGGTGCTGTTTTGGCGTGGACTTAGGAAGTTTGTACCAAGTTTGTTACTGTTTTGGCGTGGACTTAGGAAGTTTGTTTCAAGTTTGGTGCTGTTTTGGCGTGGACTTAGAAAGTTTGTATCAAGTTTGGTGCTGTTTTGGCGTGGACTTAGAAAGTTTGTATCAAGTTTGGTGCTGTTTTGGCGTGGACTTAGGAAGTTTGTACCTAGTTTGTTTCTGTTTTGGCGTGGACTTAGGAAGTTTGTATCAAGTTTGGTGCTTGAACAAACTTCCTAAGTCCACGCCAAAACAGCACCAAACTTGGTACAAACTTCGTAAGTCCGCGCCAAAACAGCACCAAACTTGGTACAAACTTCCTAAGTCCACGCCAAAACAGTAACAAACTTGGTACAAATTTCCTAAGTCCACGCCAAAACAGTAACAAACTTGGTACAAACTTCCTAAGTCCACGCCAAAACAGTAACAAACTTGGTACAAACTTCCTAAGTCCACGCAAAAACAGCACCAAACTTGGTACAAACTTCGTAAGTCCGCGCCAAAACAGAAACAAACTTGGTACAAACTTCCTAAGTCCACGCCAAAACAGAAACAAACTAGGTACAAACTTCCTAAGTCCACGCCAAAACAGCACCAAACTTGATACAAACTTTCTAAGTCCACGCCAAAACAGCACCAAACTTGATACAAACTTTCTAAGTCCACGCCAAAACAGCACCAAACTTGATACAAACTTCCTAAGTCCACGCCAAAACAGTAACAAACTTGGTACAAACTTCCTAAGTCCACGCCAAAACAGCACCAAACTTGATACAAACTTCCTAAGTCCACGCCAAAACAGAAACAAACTAGGTACAAACTTCCTAAGTCCACGCCAAAACAGCACCAAACTTGATACAAACTTTTAGTCCACGCCAAAACAGCACCAAACTTGATACAAACTTTCTAAGTCCACGCCAAAACAGCACCAAACTTGATACAAACTTCCTAAGTCCACGCCAAAACAGTAACAAACTTGGTACAAACTTCCTAAGTCCACGCCAAAACAGCACCAAACTTGGTACAAACTTCCTAAGTCCACGCCAAAACAGTAACAAACTTGGTAAAAACTTCCTAAGTCCACGCCAAAACAGTAACAAACTTGGTACAAACTTCCTAAGTCCACGCCAAAACAGTAACAAACTTGGTCCAAAATTCCTAAGTCCACGCCAAAACAGCACCAAACTTGGTACAAACTTCGTAAGTCCGCGCCAAAACAGTACCAAACTTGGTACAAACTTCCTAAGTCCACGCCAAAACAGTAACAAACTTGGTACAAACTTCCTAAGTCCACGCCAAAACAGTAACAAACTTGGTACAAACTTCCTAAGTCCACGCCAAAACAGTAACAAACTTGGTACAAACTTCCTAAGTCCACGCCAAAACAGTAACAAACTTGGTACAAACTTCCTAAGTCCACGCCAAAACAGTAACAAACTTGGTACAAACTTCGTAAGTCCACGCCAAAACAGTAACAAACTTGGTACAAACTTCCTAAGTCCACGCCAAAACAGTAACAAACTTGGTACAAACTTCCTAAGTCCACGCCAAAACAGTAACAAACTTGATACAAACTTCCTAAGTCCACGCCAAAACAGTAACAAACTTGGTACAAACTTCCTAAGTCCACGCCAAAACAGTAACAAACTTGGTACAAACTTCCTAAGTCCACGCCAAAACAGTAACAAACTTGGTACAAACTTCCTAAGTCCACGCCAAAACAGTAACAAACTTGGTACAAACTTCCTAAGTCCACGCCAAAACAGCACCAAACTTGGTACAAACTTCGTAAGTCCGCGCCAAAACAGAAACAAACTTGGTACAAACTTCCTAAGTCCACGCCAAAACAGTAACAAACTTGGTACAAACTTCCTAAGTCCACGCCAAAACAGCACCAAACTTGGTACAAACTTCCTAAGTCCACGCCAAAACAGTAACAAACTTGGTACAAACTTCCTAAGTCCACGCCAAAACAGTAACAAACTTGGTACAAACTTCCTAAGTCCACGCCAAAACAGCACCAAACTTGGTACAAACTTCCTAAGTCCACGCCAAAACAGTAACAAACTTGGTGCAAAGTTCCGAAGTCCACGCCAAAACAGTAACAAACTTGGTACAAACTTCCTAAGTCCACGCCAAAACAGTAACAAACTTGGTACAAACTTCCTAAGTCCACGCCAAAACAGCACCAAGCTTGGTACAAACTTCCTAAGTCCAAACAGTACAAACTTCCTAAGTCCACGCCAAAACAGCACCAAACTTGGTACAAACTTCCTAAGTCCACGCCAAAACAGCAACAAACTTGATACAAACTTCCTAAGCCCACGCCAAAACAGCACCAAACTTGGTACAAACTTCCTAAGTCCACGCCAAAACAGCACCAAACTTGGTACAAACTTCCTAAGTCCACGCCAAAACAGTAACAAACTTGGTACAAACTTCCTAAGTCCACGCCAAAACAGTAACAAACTTGGTACAAACTTCCTAAGTCCACGCCAAAACAGCACCAAACTTGGTACAAACTTCCTAAGTCCACGCCAAAACAGCACCAAACTTGGTACAAACTTCCTAAGTCCACGCCAAAACAGCACCAAACTTGGTACAAACTTCCTAAGTCCACGCCAAAACAGTAACAAACTTGGTACAAACTTCCTAAGTCCACGCCAAAACAGTAACAAACTTGGTACAAACTTCCTAAGTCCACGCCAAAACAGCACCAAACTTGGTACAAACTTCCTAAGTCCACGCCAAAACAGTAACAAACTTGGTACAAACTTCCTAAGTCCACGCCAAAACAGTAACAAACTTGGTACAAACTTCCTAAGTCCACGCCAAAACAGCAACAAACTTGATACAAACTTCCTAAGCCCACGCCAAAACAGCACCAAACTTGGTACAAACTTCCTAAGTCCACGCCAAAACAGCACCAAACTTGGTACAAACTTCCTAAGTCCACGCCAAAACAGTTACAAACTTGGTACAAACTTCCTAAGTCCACGCCAAAACAGCACCAAACTTGGTACAAACTTCCTAAGTCCACGCCAAAACAGTAACAAACTTGGTACAAACTTCCTAAGTCCACGCCAAAATAGCACCAAACTTGATACAAACTTCCTAAGTCCACGCCAAAACAGAAACAAACTTGGTACAAACTTCCTAAGTCCACGCCAAAACAGTAACAAACTTGGTACAAACTTCCTAAGTCCACGCCAAAACAGCACCAAACTTGATACAAACTTTTTAAGTCCACGCCAAAACAAAACCAAACTTGATACAAACTTCCTAAGTCCACGCCAAAACAGTAACAAACTTGGTACAAACTTCCTAAGTCCACGCCAAAACAGTAACAAACTTGGTACAAACTTCCTAAGTCCACGCCAAAACAGTAACAAACTTGGTACAAACTTCCTAAGTCCACGCCAAAACAGCACCAAACTTGGTACAAACTTCCTAAGTCCACGCCAAAACAGTAACAAACTTGGTACAAACTTCCTAAGTCCACGCCAAAACATCACCAAACTTGGTACAAACTTCCTAAGTCCACGCCAAAACAGTAACAAACTTGGTACAAACTTCCTAAGTCCACGCCAAAACAGCACCAAACTTGGTACAAACTTCCTAAGTCCACGCCAAAACAGTAACAAACTTGGTACAAACTTCCTAAGTCCACGCCAAAACAGTAACAAGCTTGGTACAAACTTCCTAAGTCCACGCCCAAAACAGTAACAAACTTGGTACAAACTTCCTAAGTCCACGCCAAAACAGCACCAAACTTGGTACAAAGTTCCTAAGTCCACGCCAAAACAGTAACAAACTTGGTACAAACTTCCTAAGTCCACGCCAAAACAGCACCAAACTTGGTACAAACTTCGTAAGTCCGCGCCAAAACAGCACCAAACTTGATACAAACTTTCTAAGTCCACGCCAAAACAGCACCAAACTTGCTACAAACTTCCTAAGTCCACGCCAAAACAGTAACAAACTTGGTACAAACTTCCTAAGTCCACGCCAAAGCAGTAACAAACTTGGTACAAACTTCCTAAGTCCACGCCAAAACAGTAACAAACTTGGTACAAACTTCCTAAGTCCACGCCAAAACAGCACCAAACTTGGTACAAACTTCCTAAGTCCACGCCAAAACAGCACCAAACTTGGTACAAACTTCGTAAGTCCGCGCCAAAACAGCACCAAACTTGGTACAAACTTCCTAAGTCCACGCCAAAACAGTAACAAACTTGATACAAGCTTCCTAAGTCCACACCAAAACAGTAACAAACTTGGTACAAACTTCCTACAACTACCCGAATTCCAACAGAGTTGCAACAGAGTGTCAAATACAAACTTTGTAGAAACTTCTTAAAACTACCCAAAAACACTTGCAAACTTGGTACAAACTTCCTAAGACGGCGCCAAAACAGTAACAAACTTGGAACAAACTTCCTAAATCCACGCCAAAACAGTAACAAACTTGGTACAAACTTCCTAAGTCCACGCCAAAACAGTAACAAACTTGGTACAAACTTCCTACAACTACCCGAATTCCAACAGAGTTGCAACAGAGTGTCAAATACAAACTTTGTAGAAACTTCTTAAAACTACCCAAAAACACTTGCAAACTTGGTACAAACTTCCTAAGTCCACGCCAAAACAGCACCAAACTTGGTACAAACTTCCTAAGTCCACGCCAAAACAGCACCAAACTTGCTACAAACTTCCTAAGTCCACGCCAAAACAGTAACAAACTTGGTACAAACTTCCTAAGTCCACGCCAAAGCAGTAACAAACTTGATACAAGCTTCCTAAGTCCACACCAAAACAGTAACAAACTTGGTACAAACTTCCTACAACTACCCGAATTCCAACAGAGTTGCAACAGAGTGTCAAATACAAACTTTGTAGAAACTTCTTAAAACTACCCAAAAACACTTGCAAACTTGGTACAAACTTCCTAAGACGGCGCCAAAACAGTAACAAACTTGGAACAAACTTCCTAAATCCACGCCAAAACAGTAACAAACTTGGTACAAACTTCCTAAGTCCACGCCAAAACAGTAACAAACTTGGTACAAACTTCCTACAACTACCCGAATTCCAACAGAGTTGCCACAGAGTGTCAAATACAAACTTTGTAGAAACTTCTTAAAACTACCCAAAAACACTTGCAAACTTGGTACAAACTTCCTAAGACGGCGCCAAAACAGTAACAAACTTGGAACAAACTTCCTAAATCCACGCCAAAACAGTAACAAACTTGGTACAAACTTCCTAAGTCCACGCCAAAACAGTAACAAACTTGGTACAAACTTCCTACAACTACCCGAATTCCAACAGAGTTGCAACAGAGTGTCAAATACAAACTTTGTAGAAACTTCTTAAAACTACCCAAAAACACTTGCAAACTTGGTACAAACTTCCTAAGACGGCGCCAAAACAGTAACAAACTTGGAACAAACTTCCTAAATCCACGCCAAAACAGTAACAAACTTGGTACAAACTTCCTAAGTCCACGCCAAAACAGTAACAAACTTGGTACAAACTTCCTACAACTACCCGAATTCCAACAGAGTTGCAACAGAGTGTCAAATACAAACTTTGTAGAAACTTCTTAAAACTACCCAAAAACACTTGCAAACTTGGTACAAACTTCCTAAGACGGCGCCAAAACAGTAACAAACTTGGAACAAACTTCCTAAATCCACGCCAAAACAGTAACAAACTTGGTACAAACTTCCTAAGTCCACGCCAAAACAGTAACAAACTTGGTACAAACTTCCTACAACTACCCGAATTCCAACAGAGTTGCCACAGAGTGTCAAATACAAACTTTGTAGAAACTTCTTAAAACTACCCAAAAACACTTGCAAACTTGGTACAAACTTCCTAAGACGGCGCCAAAACAGTAACAAACTTGGAACAAACTTCCTAAATCCACGCCAAAACAGTAACAAACTTGGTACAAACTTCCTAAGTCCACGCCAAAACAGTAACAAACTTGGTACAAACTTCCTACAACTACCCGAATTCCAACAGAGTTGCAACAGAGTGTCAAATACAAACTTTGTAGAAACTTCTTAAAACTACCCAAAAACACTTGCAAACTTGGTACAAACTTCCTAAGTCCACGCCAAAACAGCACCAAACTTGGTACAAACTTCCTAAGTCCACGCCAAAACAGCACCAAACTTGCTACAAACTTCCTAAGTCCACGCCAAAACAGTAACAAACTTGGTACAAACTTCCTAAGTCCACGCCAAAACAGTAACAAACTTGATACAAGCTTCCTAAGTCCACACCAAAACAGTAACAAACTTGGTACAAACTTCCTACAACTACCCGAATTCCAACAGAGTTGCAACAGAGTGTCAAATACAAACTTTGTAGAAACTTCTTAAAACTACCCAAAAACACTTGCAAACTTGGTACAAACTTCCTAAGTCCACGCCAAAACAGCACCAAACTTGGTACAAACTTCCTAAGTCCACGCCAAAACAATAACAAACTTGGTACAAACTTCCTACAACTACCCGAATTCCAACAGAGTTGCAACAGAGTGTCAAATACAAACTTTGTAGAAACTTCTTAAAACTACCCAAAAACACTTGCAAACTTGGTACAAACTTCCTAAGACGGCGCCAAAACAGTAACAAACTTGGAACAAACTTCCTAAATCCACGCCAAAACAGTAACAAACTTGGTACAAACTTCCTAAGTCCACGCCAAAACAGTAACAAACTTGGTACAAACTTCCTACAACTACCCGAATTCCAACAGAGTTGCAACAGAGTGTCAAATACAAACTTTGTAGAAACTTCTTAAAACTACCCAAAAACACTTGCAAACTTGGTACAAACTTCCTAAGACGGCGCCAAAACAGTAACAAACTTGGAACAAACTTCCTAAATCCACGCCAAAACAGTAACAAACTTGGTACAAACTTCCTAAGTCCACGCCAAAACAGTAACAAACTTGGTACAAACTTCCTACAACTACCCGAATTCCAACAGAGTTGCAACAGAGTGTCAAATACAAACTTTGTAGAAACTTCTTAAAACTACCCAAAAACACTTGCAAACTTGGTACAAACTTCCTAAGACGGCGCCAAAACAGTAACAAACTTGGAACAAACTTCCTAAATCCACGCCAAAACAGTAACAAACTTGGTACAAACTTCCTAAGTCCACGCCAAAACAGTAACAAACTTGGTACAAACTTCCTACAACTACCCGAATTCCAACAGAGTTGCAACAGAGTGTCAAATACAAACTTTGTAGAAACTTCTTAAAACTACCCAAAAACACTTGCAAACTTGGTACAAACTTCCTAAGTCCACGCCAAAACAGCACCAAACTTGGTACAAACTTCCTAAGTCCACGCCAAAACAGCACCAAACTTGCTACAAACTTCCTAAGTCCACGCCAAAACAGTAACAAACTTGGTACAAACTTCCTAAGTCCACGCCAAAGCAGTAACAAACTTGGTACAAACTTCCTAAGTCCACGCCAAAACAGTAACAAACTTGGTACAAACTTCCTAAGTCCACGCCAAAACAGCACCAAACTTGGTACAAACTTCCTAAGTCCACGCCAAAACAGTAACAAACTTGGTACAAACTTCCTAAGTCCACGCCAAAACAGTAACAAACTTGGTACAAACTTCCTACAACTACCCGAATTCCAACAGAGTTGCAACAGAGTGTCAAATACAAACTTTGTAGAAACTTCTTAAAACTACCCAAAAACACTTGCAAACTTGGTACAAACTTCCTAAGACGACGCCAAAACAGTAACAAACTTGGTACAAACTTCCTAAGTCCACGCCAAAACAGTAACAAACTTGGTACAAACTTCCTACAACTACCCGAATTCCAACAGAGTTGCAACAGAGTGTGAAATACAAACTTTGTAGAAACTTCTTAAAACAACCCAAAAACACTTGCAAACTTGGTACAAACTACCTAAGACGACGCCAAAACAGTAACAAACTTGGTACAAACTTCCTAAATCCACGCCAAAACAGCACCAAACTTGGTACAAACTTCCTAAGTCCACGCCAAAACAGCACCAAACTTGGTACAAACTTCCTAAGTCCACGCCAAAACAGTAACAAACTTGGTACAAACTTCCTAAGTCCACGCCAAAACAGCACCAAACTTGGTACAAACTTCCTAAGTCCACGCCAAAACAGTAACAAACTTGGTACAAACTTCCTAAGTCCACGCCAAAACAGCACCAAACTTGGTACAAACTTCCTAAGACGACGCCAAAACAGTAACAAACTTGGTACAAACTTCCTAAGTCCACGCCAAAACAGTAACAAACTTGGTACAAACTTCCTACAACTACCCGAATTCCAACAGAGTTGCAACAGAGTGTCAAATACAAACTTTGTAGAAACTTCTTAAAACTACCCAAAAACACTTGCAAACTTGGTACAAACTTCCTAAGACCACGCCAAAACAGTAACAAACTTGGTACAAACTTCCTAAGTCCACGCCAAAACAGTAACAAACTTGGTACAAACTTCCTAAGTCCACGCCAAAACAGTAACAAACTTGGTACATACTTCCTACAACTACCCGAATTCCAACAGAGTTGCAACAGTGTGTAAAATACAAACTTTGTAGAAACTTCTTAAAACTACCCAAAAACACTTGCAAACTTGATACAAACTTCCTAAGTCCACGCCAAAACAGTAACAAACTTGGTACAAACTTCCTAAGTCCACGCCAAAACAGTAACAAACTTGGTACAAACTTCTTAAGACAACGCCTAAACAGTAACAAACTTGGTACAAACTTCCTAAGTCCACGCCAAAACAGTAACAAACTTGGTACAAACTTCCTAAGTCCACGCCAAAACAGCACCAAACTTGGTACAAACTTCCTAAGTCCACGCCAAAACAGTAACAAACTTGGTACAAACTTCCTAAGTCCACGCCAAAACAGCACCAAACTTGGTACAAACTTCCTAAGTCCACGCCAAAACAGTAACAAACTTGGTACAAACTTCCTAAGTCCACGCCAAAACAGAAACAAACTAGGTACAAACTTCCTAAGTCCACGCCAAAACAGTAACAAACTTGGTACAAACTTCCTAAGTCCACGCCAAAACAGTAACAAACTTGGTACAAACTTCCTAAGTCCACGCCAAAACAGTAACAAACTTGGTACAAACTTCCTAAGTCCACGCCAAAACAGCACCAAACTTGATACAAACTTTCTAAGTCCACGCCAAAACAGCACCAAACTTGGTACAAACTTCCTAAGTCCGCGCCAAAACAGAAACAAACTTGGTAAAAACTTCCTAAGTCCACGCCAAAACAGTAACAAACTAGGTGCAAAGTTCCTAAGTCCACGCCAAAACAGTAACAAACTTGGTACAAACTTCCTAAGTCCACGCCAAAACAGCACCAAACTTGGTACAAACTTCCTAAGTCCACGCCAAAACAGTAACAAACTTGGTACAAACTTCCTAAGTCCACGCCAAAACAGCACCAAACTTGGTACAAACTTCCTAAGTCCACGCCAAAACAGTAACAAACTTGGTACAAACTTCCTAAGTCCACGCCAAAACAGTAACAAACTTGGTACAAACTTCCTAAGTCCACGCCAAAACAGTAACAAACTTGGTACAAACTTCCTAAGTCCACGCCAAAACAGCACCAAACTTGGTACAAACTTCCTAAGTCCACGCCAAAACAGCACCAAACTTGGTACCAACTTTCTAAGTCCACGCCAAAACAGCACCAAACTTGATACAAACTTTCTAAGTCCACGCCAAAACAGCACCAAACTTGATACAAACTTTCTAAGTCCACGCCAAAACAGCACCAAACTTGGTACAAACTTCCTAAGTCCACGCCAAAACAGTAACAAACTTGGTACAAACTTCCTAAGTCCACGCCAAAACAGTAACAAACTTGGTACAAACTTCCTAAGTCCACGCCAAAACAGCACCAAACTTGGTACAAACTTCGTAAGTCCGCGCCAAAACAGAAACAAACTTGGTACAAACTTCCTAAGTCCACGCCAAAACAGAAACAAACTAGGTACAAACTTCCTAAGTCCACGCCAAAACAGTAACAAACTTGGTACAAACTTCCTAAGTCCACGCCAAAACAGCACCAAACTTGGTACAAACTTCCTAAGTCCACGCCAAAACAGAAACAAACTTGGTACAAACTTCCTAAGTCCACGCCAAAACAGAAACAAACTTGGTACAAACTTCCTAAGTCCACGCCAAAACAGCACCAAACTTGGTACAAACTTCCTAAGTCCACGCCAAAACAGAAACAAACTTGGTACAAACTTCCTAAGTCCACGCCAAAACAGAAACAAACTAGGTACAAACTTCCTAAGTCCACGCCAAAACAGTAACAAACTTGGTACAAACTTCCTAAGTCCACGCCAAAACAGCACCAAACTTGATACAAACTTTCTAAGTCCACGCCAAAACAGCACCAAACTTGGTACAAACTTCCTAAGTCCGCGCCAAAACAGAAACAAACTTGGTAAAAACTTCCTAAGTCCACGCCAAAACAGTAACAAACTTGGTGCAAAGTTCCTAAGTCCACGCCAAAACAGTAACAAACTTGGTACAAACTTCCTAAGTCCACGCCAAAACAGCACCAAACTTGGTACAAACTTCCTAAGTCCACGCCAAAACAGTAACAAACTTGGTACAAACTTCCTAAGTCCACGCCAAAACAGCACCAAACTTGGTACAAACTTCCTAAGTCCACGCCAAAACAGTAACAAACTTGGTACAAACTTCCTAAGTCCACGCCAAAACAGTAACAAACTTGGTACAAACTTCCTAAGTCCACGCCAAAACAGCACCAAACTTGGTACAAACTTCCTAAGTCCACGCCAAAACAGCACCAAACTTGGTACAAACTTCCTAAGTCCACGCCAAAACAGTAACAAACTTGGTACAAACTTCCTAAGTCCACGCCAAAACAGCACCAAACTTGATACAAACTTTCTAAGTCCACGCCAAAACAGCACCAAACTTGGTACAAACTTCCTAAGTCCGCGCCAAAACAGAAACAAACTTGGTACAAACTTCCTAAGTCCACGCCAAAACAGTAACAAACTTGGTGCAAAGTTCCTAAGTCCACGCCAAAACAGTAACAAACTTGGTACAAACTTCCTAAGTCCACGCCAAAACAGCACCAAACTTGGTACAAACTTCCTAAGTCCACGCCAAAACAGCACCAAACTTGGTACAAACTTCCTAAGTCCACGCCAAAACAGCACCAAACTTGGTACAAACTTCGTAAGTCCGCGCCAAAACAGAAACAAACTTGGTTCAAACTTCCTAAGTCCACGCCAAAACATCACCAAACTTGGTACAAACTTCGTAAGTCCGCGCCAAAACAGCACCAAACTTGGTACAAACTTCCTAAGTCCACGCCAAAACAGTAACAAACTTGGTACAAACTTCCTAAGTCCACGCCAAAACAGTAACAAACTTCGTACAAACTTCCTAAGTCCACGCCAAAACAGCACCAAACTTGGTACAAACTTCGTAAGTCCACGCCAAAACAGTAACAAACTTAGTACAAACTTCCTAAGTCAACGCCAAAACAGCACCAAACTTGGTACAAACTTCCTAAGTCCACGCCAAAACAGTAACAAACTTGGTACAAACTTCCTTAGTCCACGCCAAAACAGTAACAAACTTGGTACAAACTTCCTAAGTCCACGCCAAAACAGCACCAAACTTGGTACAAACTTCCTAAGTCCACGCCAAAACAGTAACAAACTTGGTACAAACTTCCTAAGTCCACGCCAAAACAGCACCAAACTTGGTACAAACTTCCTAAGTCCACGCCAAAACAGTAACAAACTTGGTACAAACTTCCTAAGTCCACGCCAAAACAGTAACAAACTTGGTACAAACTTCCTAAGTCCACGCCAAAACAGCACCAAACTTGGAACATACTTCCTAAGTCCACGCCAAAACAGTAACAAACTTGGTACAAACTTCCTAAGTCCACGCCAAAACAGTAACAAACTTGGTACAAACTTCCTAAGTCCACGCCAAAACAGCACCAAACTTGGTACAAACTTCCTAAGTCCACGCCAAAACAGCACCAAACTTGGTACAAACTTCCTAAGTCCACGCCAAAACAGTAACAAACTTGGTACAAACTTCCTAAGTCCACGCCAAAACAGCACCAAACTTGGTACAAACTTCCTAAGTCCACGCCAAAACAGAAACAAACTAGGTACAAACTTCCTAAGTCCACGCCAAAACAGTAACAAACTTGGTACAAACTTCCTAAGTCCACGCCAAAACAGTAACAAACTTGGTACAAACTTCCTAAGTCCACGCCAAAACAGTAACAAACTTGGTACAAGCTTCCTAAGTCCACGCCAAAACAGTAACAAACTTGGTACAAACTTCCTAAGTCCACGCCAAAACAGTAACAAACTTGGTACAAACTTCCTAAGTCCACGCCAAAACAGTAACAAACTTGGTACAAACTTCCTGAGTCCACGCCAAAACAGAAACAAACTAGGTACAAACTTCCTAAGTCCACGCCAAAACAGTAACAAACTTGGTACAAACTTCCTAAGTCCACGCCAAAACAGCACCAAACTTGGTACAAACTTCCTAAGTCCACGCCAAAACAGCACCAAACTTGGTACAAACTTCCTAAGTCCACGCCAAAACAGCACCAAACTAGGTACAAACTTCCTAAGTCCACGCCAAAACAGCACCAAACTTGATACAAACTTTCTAAGTCCACGCCAAAACAGTAACAAACTTGGTACAAACTTCCTAAGTCCACGCCAAAACAGTAACAAACTTGGTACAAACTTCCTACGTCCACGCCAAAACAGTAACAAACTTGGTACAAACTTCCTAAGTCCACGCCAAAACAGTAACAAACTTGGTACAAACTTCCTAAGTCCACGCCAAAACAGCACCAAACTTGGTACAAACTTCCTAAGTCCACGCCAAAACAGTAACAAACTTGGTACAAACTTCCTAAGTCCACGCCAAAACAGCACCAAACTTGGTACAAACTTCCTAAGTCCACGCCAAAACAGAAACAAACTAGGTACAAACTTCCTAAGTCCACGCCAAAACAGCACCAAACTTGGTACAAACTTCCTAAGTCCACGACAAAACAGTAACAAACTTGGTACAAACTTCCTAAGTCCACGCCAAAACAGTAACAAACTTGGTACAAACTTCCTAAGTCCACGCCAAAACAGCACCAAACTTGGTACAAACTTCCTAAGTCCACGCCAAAACAGTAACAAACTTGGTACAAACTTCCTAAGTCCACGCCAAAACAGCACCAAACTTGGTACAAACTTCCTAAGTCCACGCCAAAACAGTAACAAACTTGGTACAAACTTCCTAAGTCCACGCCAAAACAGTAACAAACTTGGTACAAACTTCCTAAGTCCACGCCAAAACAGTTACAAACTTGGTACAAACTTCCTAAGTCCACGCCAAAACAGTAACAAACTTGGTACAAACTTCCTAAGTCCACGCCAAAACAGCACCAAACTTGATACAAACTTTCTAAGTCCACGCCAAAACCGCACCAAACTTGATACAAACTTCCTAAGTCCACGCCAAAACAGTAACAAACTTGGTACAAACTTCCTAAGTCCACGCCAAAACAGCACCAAACTTGGTACAAACTTCCTAAGTCCACGCCAAAACAGTAACAAACTTGGTACAAACTTCCTAAGTCCACGCCAAAACAGTAACAAACTTGGTACAAACTTCCTAAGTCCACGCCAAAACAGTAACAAACTTGGTACAAACTTCCTAAGTCCACGCCAAAACAGCACCAAACTTGGTACAAACTTCCTAAGTCCACGCCAAAACAGTAACAAACTTGGTACAAACTTCCTAAGTCCACGCCAAAACAGTAACAAACTTGGTACAAACTTCCTAAGTCCACGCCAAAACAGCACCAAACTTGGTACAAACTTCCTAAGTCCACGCCAAAACAGTAACAAACTAGGTACAAACTTCCTAAGTCCACGCCAAAACAGCACCAAACTTGGTACAAACTTCCTAAGTCCACGCCAAAACAGTAACAAACTTGGTACAAACTTCCTAAGTCCACGCCAAAACAGTAACAAACTTGGTACAAACTTCCTAAGTCCACGCCAAAACAGTAACAAACTTGGTACAAACTTCCTAAGTCCACGCCAAAACAGTAACAAACTTGGTACAAACTTCCTAAGTCCACGCCAAAACAGTAACAAACTTGGTACAAACTTCCTAAGTCCACGCCAAAACAGCACCAAACTTGGTAAAAACTTCCTAAGTCCACGCCAAAACAGTAACAAACTAGGTACAAACTTCCTAAGTCCACGCCAAAACAGCACCAAACTTGGTACAAACTTCCTAAGTCCACGCCAAAACAGTAACAAACTTGGTACAAACTTCCTAAGTCCACGCCAAAACAGTAACAAACTTGGTACAAACTTCCTAAGTCCACGCCAAAACAGTAACAAACTTGGTACAAACTTTCTAAGTCCACGCCAAAACAGCACCAAACTTGATACAAACTTTCTAAGTCCACGCCAAAACAGCACCAAACTTGATACAAACTTCCTAAGTCCACGCCAAAACAGTAACAAACTTGGTACAAACTTCCTAAGTCCACGCCAAAACAGCACCAAACTTGGTACAAACTTCCTAAGTCCACGCCAAAACAGTAACAAACTTGGTACAAACTTCCTAAGTCCACGCCAAAACAGTAACAAACTTGGTACAAACTTCCTAAGTCCACGCCAAAACAGCACCAAACTTGGTACAAACTTCCTAAGTCCACGCCAAAACAGCACCAAACTTGGTACAAACTTCCTAAGTCCACGCCAAAACAGTAACAAACTTGGTACAAACTTCCTAAGTCCACGCCAAAACAGCACCAAACTTGGTACAAACTTCCTAAGTCCACGCCAAAACAGTAACAAACTTGGTACAAACTTCCTAAGTCCACGCCAAAACAGTAACAAACTTGGTACAAACTTCCTAAGTCCACGCCAAAACAGCACCAAACTTGGTACAAACTTCCTAAGTCCACGCCAAAACAGTAACAAACTTGATACAAACTTCCTAAGTCCACGCCAAAACAGTAACAAACTTGGTGCAAAGTTCCTAAGTCCACGCCAAAACAGAAACAAACTAGGTACAAACTTCCTAAGTCCACGCCAAAACAGCACCAAACTTGATACAAACTTCCTAAGTCCACGCCAAAACAGCACCAAACTTGGTACAAACTTCGTAAGTCCACGCCAAAACAGTAACAAACTTGGTACAAACTTCCTAAGTCCACGCCAAAACAGTAACAAACTTGGTACAAACTTCCTAAGTCCACGCCAAAACAGTAACAAACTTGGTACAAACTTCCTAAGTCCACGCCAAAACAGCACCAAACTTGGTACAAACTTCCTAAGTCCACGCCAAAACAGTAACAAACTTGGTACAAACTTCCTAAGTCCACGCCAAAACAGTAACAAACTTGGTACAAACTTCCTAAGTCCACGCCAAAACAGTAACAAACTTGGTACAAACTTCCTAAGTCCACGCCAAAACAGTAACAAACTTGGTACAAACTTCCTAAGTCCACGCCAAAACAGCACCAAACTTGGTACAAACTTCCTAAGTCCACGCCAAAACAGCACCAAACTTGGTACAAACTTCCTAAGTCCACGCCAAAACAGTAACAAACTTGGTACAAACTTCCTAAGTCCACGCAAAAACAGCACCAAACTTGGTACAAACTTCCTAAGTCCACGCCAAAACAGTAACAAACTTGGTACAAACTTCCTAAGTCCACGCCAAAACAGTAACAAACTTGGTACAAACTTCCTAAGTCCACGCCAAAACAGTAACAAACTTGGTACAAACTTTCTAAGTCCACGCCAAAACAGCACCAAACTTGATACAAACTTTCTAAGTCCACGCCAAAACAGCAACAAACTTGATACAAACTTCCTAAGTCCACGCCAAAACAGTAACAAACTTGGTACAAACTTCCTAAGTCCACGCCAAAACAGTAACAAACTTGGTAAAAACTTCCTAAGTCAACGCCAAAACAGTAACAAACTTGGTACAAACTTCCTAAGTCCACGCCAAAACAGTAACAAACTTGGTACAAACTTCCTAAGTCCACGCCAAAACAGTAACAAACTTGGTACAAACTTCCTAAGTCCACGCCAAAACAGTAACAAACTTGGTACAAACTTCCTAAGTCCACGCCAAAACAGTAACAAACTTGGTACAAACTTCCTAAGTCCACGCCAAAACAGCACCAAACTTGGTACAAACTTCCTAAGTCCACGCCAAAACAGTAACAAACCAGGTACAAACTTCCTAAGTCCACGCCAAAACAGCACCAAACTTGGTACAAACTTCCTAAGTCCACGCCAAAACAGTAACAAACTTGGTACAAACTTCCTAAGTCCACGCCAAAACAGTAACAAACTTGGTACAAACTTCATAAGACCACGCCAAAACAGTAACAAACTTGGTACAAACTTCCTAAGTCCACGCCAAAACAGCACCAAACTTGGTACAAACTTCCTAAGTCCACGCCAAAACAGTAACAAACTTGGTGCAAAGTTCCTAAGTCCACGCCAAAACAGTAACAAACTTGGTACAAACTTCCTAAATCCACGCCAAAACAGCACCAAACTTGGTACAAACTTCCTAAGTCCACGCCAAAACAGTAACAAACTTGGTGCAAAGTTCCTAAGTCCACGCCAAAACAGTAACAAACTTGGTACAAACTTCCTAAATCCACGCCAAAACAGCTCCAAACTTGGTGCAAAGTTCCTAAGTCCACGCCAAAACAGTAACAAACTTGGTACAAACTTCCTAAGTCCACGCCAAAACAGTAACAAACTTGGTACAAACTTCCTAAGTCCACGCCAAAACAGCACCAAACTTGGTACAAACTTCCTAAGTCCACGCCAAAACAGTAACAAACTTGATACAAACTTCCTAAGTCCACGCCAAAACAGTAACAAACTTGGTACAAACTTCCTAAGTCCACGCCAAAACAGCACCAAACTTGATACAAACTTTCTAAGTCCACGCCAAAACAGTAACAAACTTGGTACAAGCTTCCTTAGTCCACGCCAAAACAGTAACAAACTTGGTACAAACTTCCTAAGTCCACGCCAAAACAGCACCAAACTAGGTACAAACTTCCTAAGTCCACGCCAAAACAGCACCAAACTTGGTACAAACTTCCTAAGTCCACGCCAAAACAGTAACAAACTTGATACAAACTTCCTAAGTCCACGCCAAAACAGTAACAAACTTGGTACAAACTTCCTAAGTCCACGCCAAAACAGTAACAAACTTGGTACAAACTTCCTAAGTCCACGCCAAAACAGAAACAAACTAGGTACAAACTTCCTAAGTCCACGCCAAAACAGCACCAAACTTGATACAAACTTCCTAAGTCCAAGCCAAAACAGCACCAAACTTGGTACAAACTTCCTAAGTCCAAGCCAAAACAGCACCAAACTTGGTACAAACTTCCTAAGTCCACGCCAAAACAGCACCAAACTTGGTACAAACTTCCTAAGTCCACGCCAAAACAGCACCAAACTTGGTACAAACTTCCTAAGTCCACGCCAAAACAGTAACAAACTTGGTGCAAAGTTCCTAAGTCCACGCCAAAACAGTAACAAACTTGGTACAAACTTCCTAAGTCCACGCCAAAACAGCACCAAACTTGATACAAACTTTCTAAGTCCACGCCAAAACAGTAACAAGCTTGGTACAAACTTCCTAAGTCCACGCCAAAACAGTAACAAACTTGGTACAAACTTCCTAAGTCCACGCCAAAACAGCACCAAACTTGGTACAAACTTCCTAAGTCCACGCCAAAACAGTAACAAACTTGGTACAAACTTCCTACAACTACCCGAATTCCAACAGAGTTGCAACAGAGTGTCAAATACAAACTTTGTAGAAACTTCTTAAAACTACCCAAAAACACTTGCAAACTTGGTACAAACTTCCTAAGACGACGCCAAAACAGTAAAAAACTTGGAACAAACTTCCTAAGTCCACGCCAAAACAGCACCAAACTTGGTACAAACTTCCTAAGTCCACGCCAAAACAGTAACAAACATGGAACAAACTTCCTAAGTCCACGCCAAATCAGCACCAAACATGGTACAAACTTCCTAAGTCCACGCCAAAACACTACCAAACTTGGAACAAACTTCCTAAGTCTACGCCAAAACAATAACAAACTTGGTACAAACTTACTAAATCCACGCCAAAACAGCACCAAACTTGGTACAAACTTCCTAAGTCCACGCCAAAACAGTAACAAACTTGGTGCAAAGTTCCTTAGTCCACGCCAAAACAGTAACAAACTTGGTACAAACTTCCTACAACTACCCGAATTCCAACAGAGTTGCAACAGAGTGTCAAATACAAACTTTGTAGAAACTTCTTAAAACTACCCAAAAACACTTGCAAACTTGGTACAAACTTCCTAAGACGACGCCAAAACAGTAAAAAACTTGGAACAAACTTCCTAAGTCCACGCCAAAACAGCACCAAACTTGGTACAAACTTCCTAAGTCCACGCCAAAACAGTAACAAACTTGGTACAAACTTCCTAAGTCCACGCCAAAACAGTAACAAACTTGGTACAAACTTCGTAAGTCCACGCCAAAACAGAAACAAACTAGGTACAAACTTCCTAAGTCCACGCCAAAACAGCACCAAACTTGCTACAAACTTCCTAAGTCCACGCCAAAACAGTAACAAACTTGGTACAAACTTCCTAAGTCCACGCCAAAACAGTAACAAACTTGGTACAAACTTCCTAAGTCCACGCCAAAACAGTAACAAACTTGGTACAAACTTCCTAAGTCCACGCCAAAACAGTAACAAACTTGGTACAAACTTCCTAAGTCCACGCCAAAACAGCACCAAACTTGGTACAAACTTCGTAAGTCCGCGCCAAAACAGAAACAAACTTGGTACAAACTTCCTAAGTCCACGCCAAAACAGAAACAAACTAGGTACAAACTTCCTAAGTCCACGCCAAAACAGTAACAAACTTGGTACAAACTTCCTAAGTCCACGCCAAAACAGCACCAAACTTGGTACAAACTTCCTAAGTCCACGCCAAAACAGTAACAAACTTGGTACAAACTTCCTAAGTCCACGCCAAAACAGTAACAAACTTGGTGCAAAGTTCCTTAGTCCACGCCAAAACAGTAACAAACTTGGTACAAACTTCCTACAACTACCCGAATTCCAACAGAGTTGCAACAGAGTGTCAAATACAAACTTTGTAGAAACTTCTTAAAACTACCCAAAAACACTTGCAAACTTGGTACAAACTTCCTAAGTCCACGCCAAAACAGCACCAAACTTGGTACAAACTTCCTAAGTCCACGCCAAAACAGTAACAAACTTGGTACAAACTTCCTAAGTCCACGCCAAAACAGTAACAAACTTGGTACAAACTTCCTAAGTCCACGCCAAAACAGTAACAAACTTGGTACAAACTTCCTAAGTCCACGCCAAAACAGTAACAAACTTGGTACAAACTTCCTAAGTCCACGCCAAAACAGTAACAAACTTGGTACAAACTTCCTAAGTCCACGCCAAAACAGTAACAAACTTGGTACAAACTTCCTAAGTCCACGCCAAAACAGCACCAAACTTGGTACAAACTTCCTAAGTCCACGCCAAAACAGTAACAAACTAGGTACAAACTTCCTAAGTCCACGCCAAAACAGCACCAAACTTGGTACAAACTTCCTAAGTCCACGCCAAAACAGTAACAAACTTGGTACAAACTTCCTAAGTCCACGCCAAAACAGTAACAAACTTGGTACAAACTTCCTAAGTCCACGCCAAAACAGTAACAAACTTGGTACAAACTTTCTAAGTCCACGCCAAAACAGCACCAAACTTGATACAAACTTTCTAAGTCCACGCCAAAACAGCACCAAACTTGATACAAACTTCCTAAGTCCACGCCAAAACAGTAACAAACTTGGTACAAACTTCCTAAGTCCACGCCAAAACAGCACCAAACTTGGTACAAACTTCCTAAGTCCACGCCAAAACAGTAACAAACTTGGTACAAACTTCCTAAGTCCACGCCAAAACAGTAACAAACTTGGTACAAACTTCCTAAGTCCACGCCAAAACAGCACCAAACTTGGTACAAACTTCCTAAGTCCACGCCAAAACAGCACCAAACTTGGTACAAACTTCCTAAGTCCACGCCAAAACAGTAACAAACTTGGTACAAACTTCCTAAGTCCACGCCAAAACAGCACCAAACTTGGTACAAACTTCCTAAGTCCACGCCAAAACAGTAACAAACTTGGTACAAACTTCCTAAGTCCACGCCAAAACAGTAACAAACTTGGTACAAACTTCCTAAGTCCACGCCAAAACAGCACCAAACTTGGTACAAACTTCCTAAGTCCACGCCAAAACAGTAACAAACTTGATACAAACTTCCTAAGTCCACGCCAAAACAGTAACAAACTTGGTGCAAAGTTCCTAAGTCCACGCCAAAACAGAAACAAACTAGGTACAAACTTCCTAAGTCCACGCCAAAACAGCACCAAACTTGATACAAACTTCCTAAGTCCACGCCAAAACAGCACCAAACTTGGTACAAACTTCGTAAGTCCACGCCAAAACAGTAACAAACTTGGTACAAACTTCCTAAGTCCACGCCAAAACAGTAACAAACTTGGTACAAACTTCCTAAGTCCACGCCAAAACAGTAACAAACTTGGTACAAACTTCCTAAGTCCACGCCAAAACAGCACCAAACTTGGTACAAACTTCCTAAGTCCACGCCAAAACAGTAACAAACTTGGTACAAACTTCCTAAGTCCACGCCAAAACAGTAACAAACTTGGTACAAACTTCCTAAGTCCACGCCAAAACAGTAACAAACTTGGTACAAACTTCCTAAGTCCACGCCAAAACAGTAACAAACTTGGTACAAACTTCCTAAGTCCACGCCAAAACAGCACCAAACTTGGTACAAACTTCCTAAGTCCACGCCAAAACAGCACCAAACTTGGTACAAACTTCCTAAGTCCACGCCAAAACAGTAACAAACTTGGTACAAACTTCCTAAGTCCACGCAAAAACAGCACCAAACTTGGTACAAACTTCCTAAGTCCACGCCAAAACAGTAACAAACTTGGTACAAACTTCCTAAGTCCACGCCAAAACAGTAACAAACTTGGTACAAACTTCCTAAGTCCACGCCAAAACAGTAACAAACTTGGTACAAACTTTCTAAGTCCACGCCAAAACAGCACCAAACTTGATACAAACTTTCTAAGTCCACGCCAAAACAGCACCAAACTTGATACAAACTTCCTAAGTCCACGCCAAAACAGTAACAAACTTGGTACAAACTTCCTAAGTCCACGCCAAAACAGTAACAAACTTGGTACAAACTTCCTAAGTCAACGCCAAAACAGTAACAAACTTGGTACAAACTTCCTAAGTCCACGCCAAAACAGTAACAAACTTGGTACAAACTTCCTAAGTCCACGCCAAAACAGTAACAAACTTGGTACAAACTTCCTAAGTCCACGCCAAAACAGTAACAAACTTGGTACAAACTTCCTAAGTCCACGCCAAAACAGTAAC
Organism: Anopheles atroparvus; assembly: GCA_914969975.1. Lineage (NCBI taxonomy): Eukaryota > Metazoa > Arthropoda > Insecta > Diptera > Culicidae > Anopheles > Anopheles atroparvus. The sequence continues at coordinate 252,391 of CAJZCY010000018.1, read as the reverse complement.
AAACTTGGTACAAACTTCCTAAGTCCACGCCAAAACAGCACCAAACTTGGTACAAACTTCCTAAGTCCACGCCAAAACAGTAACAAACCAGGTACAAACTTCCTAAGTCCACGCCAAAACAGCACCAAACTTGGTACAAACTTCCTAAGTCCACGCCAAAACAGTAACAAACTTGGTACAAACTTCCTAAGTCCACGCCAAAACAGTAACAAACTTGGTACAAACTTCATAAGACCACGCCAAAACAGTAACAAACTTGGTACAAACTTCCTAAGTCCACGCCAAAACAGCACCAAACTTGGTACAAACTTCCTAAGTCCACGCCAAAACAGTAACAAACTTGGTGCAAAGTTCCTAAGTCCACGCCAAAACAGTAACAAACTTGGTACAAACTTCCTAAATCCACGCCAAAACAGCACCAAACTTGGTACAAACTTCCTAAGTCCACGCCAAAACAGTAACAAACTTGGTGCAAAGTTCCTAAGTCCACGCCAAAACAGTAACAAACTTGGTACAAACTTCCTAAATCCACGCCAAAACAGCTCCAAACTTGGTGCAAAGTTCCTAAGTCCACGCCAAAACAGTAACAAACTTGGTACAAACTTCCTAAGTCCACGCCAAAACAGTAACAAACTTGGTACAAACTTCCTAAGTCCACGCCAAAACAGCACCAAACTTGGTACAAACTTCCTAAGTCCACGCCAAAACAGTAACAAACTTGATACAAACTTCCTAAGTCCACGCCAAAACAGTAACAAACTTGGTACAAACTTCCTAAGTCCACGCCAAAACAGCACCAAACTTGATACAAACTTTCTAAGTCCACGCCAAAACAGTAACAAACTTGGTACAAGCTTCCTTAGTCCACGCCAAAACAGTAACAAACTTGGTACAAACTTCCTAAGTCCACGCCAAAACAGCACCAAACTAGGTACAAACTTCCTAAGTCCACGCCAAAACAGCACCAAACTTGGTACAAACTTCCTAAGTCCACGCCAAAACAGAAACAAACTAGGTACAAACTTCCTAAGTCCACGCCAAAACAGCACCAAACTTGGTACAAACTTCCTAAGTCCACGCCAAAACAGTAACAAACTTGATACAAACTTCCTAAGTCCACGCCAAAACAGTAACAAACTTGGTACAAACTTCCTAAGTCCACGCCAAAACAGCACCAAACTTGATACAAACTTTCTAAGTCCACGCCAAAACAGTAACAAACTTGGTACAAGCTTCCTTAGTCCACGCCAAAACAGTAACAAACTTGGTACAAACTTCCTAAGTCCACGCCAAAACAGCACCAAACTAGGTACAAACTTCCTAAGTCCACGCCAAAACAGCACCAAACTTGGTACAAACTTCCTAAGTCCACGCCAAAACAGTAACAAACTTGATACAAACTTCCTAAGTCCACGCCAAAACAGTAACAAACTTGGTACAAACTTCCTAAGTCCACGCCAAAACAGTAACAAACTTGGTACAAACTTCCTAAGTCCACGCCAAAACAGAAACAAACTAGGTACAAACTTCCTAAGTCCACGCCAAAACAGCACCAAACTTGATACAAACTTCCTAAGTCCAAGCCAAAACAGCACCAAACTTGATACAAACTTTCTAAGTCCACGCCAAAACAGTAACAAACTTGGTACAAACTTCCTAAGTCCACGCCAAAACAGTAACAAACTTGGTACAAACTTCCTACGTCCACGCCAAAACAGTAACAAACTTGGTACAAACTTCCTAAGTCCACGCCAAAACAGTAACAAACTTGGTACAAACTTCCTAAGTCCACGCCAAAACAGCACCAAACTTGGTACAAACTTCCTAAGTCCACGCCAAAACAGTAACAAACTTGGTACAAACTTCCTAAGTCCACGCCAAAACAGCACCAAACTTGGTACAAACTTCCTAAGTCCACGCCAAAACAGAAACAAACTAGGTACAAACTTCCTAAGTCCACGCCAAAACAGCACCAAACTTGGTACAAACTTCCTAAGTCCACGACAAAACAGTAACAAACTTGGTACAAACTTCCTAAGTCCACGCCAAAACAGTAACAAACTTGGTACAAACTTCCTAAGTCCACGCCAAAACAGCACCAAACTTGGTACAAACTTCCTAAGTCCACGCCAAAACAGTAACAAACTTGGTACAAACTTCCTAAGTCCACGCCAAAACAGCACCAAACTTGGTACAAACTTCCTAAGTCCACGCCAAAACAGTAACAAACTTGGTACAAACTTCCTAAGTCCACGCCAAAACAGTAACAAACTTGGTACAAACTTCCTAAGTCCACGCCAAAACAGTTACAAACTTGGTACAAACTTCCTAAGTCCACGCCAAAACAGTAACAAACTTGGTACAAACTTCCTAAGTCCACGCCAAAACAGCACCAAACTTGATACAAACTTTCTAAGTCCACGCCAAAACCGCACCAAACTTGATACAAACTTCCTAAGTCCACGCCAAAACAGTAACAAACTTGGTACAAACTTCCTAAGTCCACGCCAAAACAGCACCAAACTTGGTACAAACTTCCTAAGTCCACGCCAAAACAGTAACAAACTTGGTACAAACTTCCTAAGTCCACGCCAAAACAGTAACAAACTTGGTACAAACTTCCTAAGTCCACGCCAAAACAGTAACAAACTTGGTACAAACTTCCTAAGTCCACGCCAAAACAGCACCAAACTTGGTACAAACTTCCTAAGTCCACGCCAAAACAGTAACAAACTTGGTACAAACTTCCTAAGTCCACGCCAAAACAGTAACAAACTTGGTACAAACTTCCTAAGTCCACGCCAAAACAGCACCAAACTTGGTACAAACTTCCTAAGTCCACGCCAAAACAGTAACAAACTAGGTACAAACTTCCTAAGTCCACGCCAAAACAGCACCAAACTTGGTACAAACTTCCTAAGTCCACGCCAAAACAGTAACAAACTTGGTACAAACTTCCTAAGTCCACGCCAAAACAGTAACAAACTTGGTACAAACTTCCTAAGTCCACGCCAAAACAGTAACAAACTTGGTACAAACTTCCTAAGTCCACGCCAAAACAGTAACAAACTTGGTACAAACTTCCTAAGTCCACGCCAAAACAGTAACAAACTTGGTACAAACTTCCTAAGTCCACGCCAAAACAGCACCAAACTTGGTACAAACTTCCTAAGTCCACGCCAAAACAGTAACAAACTAGGTACAAACTTCCTAAGTCCACGCCAAAACAGCACCAAACTTGGTACAAACTTCCTAAGTCCACGCCAAAACAGTAACAAACTTGGTACAAACTTCCTAAGTCCACGCCAAAACAGTAACAAACTTGGTACAAACTTCCTAAGTCCACGCCAAAACAGTAACAAACTTGGTACAAACTTTCTAAGTCCACGCCAAAACAGCACCAAACTTGATACAAACTTTCTAAGTCCACGCCAAAACAGCACCAAACTTGATACAAACTTCCTAAGTCCACGCCAAAACAGTAACAAACTTGGTACAAACTTCCTAAGTCCACGCCAAAACAGTAACAAACTTGGTACAAACTTCCTAAGTCAACGCCAAAACAGTAACAAACTTGGTACAAACTTCCTAAGTCCACGCCAAAACAGTAACAAACTTGGTACAAACTTCCTAAGTCCACGCCAAAACAGTAACAAACTTGGTACAAACTTCCTAAGTCCACGCCAAAACAGTAACAAACTTGGTACAAACTTCCTAAGTCCACGCCAAAACAGTAACAAACTTGGTACAAACTTCCTAAGTCCACGCCAAAACAGCACCAAACTTGGTACAAACTTCCTAAGTCCACGCCAAAACAGTAACAAACCAGGTACAAACTTCCTAAGTCCACGCCAAAACAGCACCAAACTTGGTACAAACTTCCTAAGTCCACGCCAAAACAGTAACAAACTTGGTACAAACTTCCTAAGTCCACGCCAAAACAGTAACAAACTTGGTACAAACTTCATAAGACCACGCCAAAACAGTAACAAACTTGGTACAAACTTCCTAAGTCCACGCCAAAACAGCACCAAACTTGGTACAAACTTCCTAAGTCCACGCCAAAACAGTAACAAACTTGGTGCAAAGTTCCTAAGTCCACGCCAAAACAGTAACAAACTTGGTACAAACTTCCTAAATCCACGCCAAAACAGCACCAAACTTGGTACAAACTTCCTAAGTCCACGCCAAAACAGTAACAAACTTGGTGCAAAGTTCCTAAGTCCACGCCAAAACAGTAACAAACTTGGTACAAACTTCCTAAATCCACGCCAAAACAGCTCCAAACTTGGTGCAAAGTTCCTAAGTCCACGCCAAAACAGTAACAAACTTGGTACAAACTTCCTAAGTCCACGCCAAAACAGTAACAAACTTGGTACAAACTTCCTAAGTCCACGCCAAAACAGCACCAAACTTGGTACAAACTTCCTAAGTCCACGCCAAAACAGTAACAAACTTGATACAAACTTCCTAAGTCCACGCCAAAACAGTAACAAACTTGGTACAAACTTCCTAAGTCCACGCCAAAACAGCACCAAACTTGATACAAACTTTCTAAGTCCACGCCAAAACAGTAACAAACTTGGTACAAGCTTCCTTAGTCCACGCCAAAACAGTAACAAACTTGGTACAAACTTCCTAAGTCCACGCCAAAACAGCACCAAACTAGGTACAAACTTCCTAAGTCCACGCCAAAACAGCACCAAACTTGGTACAAACTTCCTAAGTCCACGCCAAAACAGAAACAAACTAGGTACAAACTTCCTAAGTCCACGCCAAAACAGCACCAAACTTGGTACAAACTTCCTAAGTCCACGCCAAAACAGTAACAAACTTGATACAAACTTCCTAAGTCCACGCCAAAACAGTAACAAACTTGGTACAAACTTCCTAAGTCCACGCCAAAACAGCACCAAACTTGATACAAACTTTCTAAGTCCACGCCAAAACAGTAACAAACTTGGTACAAGCTTCCTTAGTCCACGCCAAAACAGTAACAAACTTGGTACAAACTTCCTAAGTCCACGCCAAAACAGCACCAAACTAGGTACAAACTTCCTAAGTCCACGCCAAAACAGCACCAAACTTGGTACAAACTTCCTAAGTCCACGCCAAAACAGTAACAAACTTGATACAAACTTCCTAAGTCCACGCCAAAACAGTAACAAACTTGGTACAAACTTCCTAAGTCCACGCCAAAACAGTAACAAACTTGGTACAAACTTCCTAAGTCCACGCCAAAACAGAAACAAACTAGGTACAAACTTCCTAAGTCCACGCCAAAACAGCACCAAACTTGATACAAACTTCCTAAGTCCAAGCCAAAACAGCACCAAACTTGATACAAACTTTCTAAGTCCACGCCAAAACAGTAACAAACTTGGTACAAACTTCCTAAGTCCACGCCAAAACAGTAACAAACTTGGTACAAACTTCCTACGTCCACGCCAAAACAGTAACAAACTTGGTACAAACTTCCTAAGTCCACGCCAAAACAGTAACAAACTTGGTACAAACTTCCTAAGTCCACGCCAAAACAGCACCAAACTTGGTACAAACTTCCTAAGTCCACGCCAAAACAGTAACAAACTTGGTACAAACTTCCTAAGTCCACGCCAAAACAGCACCAAACTTGGTACAAACTTCCTAAGTCCACGCCAAAACAGAAACAAACTAGGTACAAACTTCCTAAGTCCACGCCAAAACAGCACCAAACTTGGTACAAACTTCCTAAGTCCACGACAAAACAGTAACAAACTTGGTACAAACTTCCTAAGTCCACGCCAAAACAGTAACAAACTTGGTACAAACTTCCTAAGTCCACGCCAAAACAGCACCAAACTTGGTACAAACTTCCTAAGTCCACGCCAAAACAGTAACAAACTTGGTACAAACTTCCTAAGTCCACGCCAAAACAGCACCAAACTTGGTACAAACTTCCTAAGTCCACGCCAAAACAGTAACAAACTTGGTACAAACTTCCTAAGTCCACGCCAAAACAGTAACAAACTTGGTACAAACTTCCTAAGTCCACGCCAAAACAGTTACAAACTTGGTACAAACTTCCTAAGTCCACGCCAAAACAGTAACAAACTTGGTACAAACTTCCTAAGTCCACGCCAAAACAGCACCAAACTTGATACAAACTTTCTAAGTCCACGCCAAAACCGCACCAAACTTGATACAAACTTCCTAAGTCCACGCCAAAACAGTAACAAACTTGGTACAAACTTCCTAAGTCCACGCCAAAACAGCACCAAACTTGGTACAAACTTCCTAAGTCCACGCCAAAACAGTAACAAACTTGGTACAAACTTCCTAAGTCCACGCCAAAACAGTAACAAACTTGGTACAAACTTCCTAAGTCCACGCCAAAACAGTAACAAACTTGGTACAAACTTCCTAAGTCCACGCCAAAACAGCACCAAACTTGGTACAAACTTCCTAAGTCCACGCCAAAACAGTAACAAACTTGGTACAAACTTCCTAAGTCCACGCCAAAACAGTAACAAACTTGGTACAAACTTCCTAAGTCCACGCCAAAACAGCACCAAACTTGGTACAAACTTCCTAAGTCCACGCCAAAACAGTAACAAACTAGGTACAAACTTCCTAAGTCCACGCCAAAACAGCACCAAACTTGGTACAAACTTCCTAAGTCCACGCCAAAACAGTAACAAACTTGGTACAAACTTCCTAAGTCCACGCCAAAACAGTAACAAACTTGGTACAAACTTCCTACAACTACCCGAATTCCAACAGAGTTGCAACAGAGTGTCAAATACAAACTTTGTAGAAACTTCTTAAAACTACAAAAAAACACTTGCAAACTTGGTACAAACTTCCTAAGACGACGCCAAAACAGCACCAAACTTGGTACAAACTTCCTAAGTCCACGCCAAAACAGTAACAAACTTGGTACAAACTTCCTAAGTCCACGCCAAAACAGTAACAAACTTGGTACAAACTTCCTACAACTACCCGAATTCCAACAGAGTTGCAACAGAGTGTCAAATACAAACTTTGTAGAAACTTCTTAAAACTACCCAAAAACACTTGCAAACTTGGTACAAACTTCCTAAGTCCACGCCAAAACAGTAACAAACTTGGAACAAACTTCTTAAGACGACGCCAAAACAGTAACAAACTTGGTACAAACTTCCTACAACTACCCGAATTCCAACAGAGTTGCAACAGAGTGTCAAATACAAACTTTGTAGAAACTTCTTAAAACTACCCAAAAACACTTGCAAACTTGGTACAAACTTCCTAAGTCCACGCCAAAACAGTAACAAACTTGGTACAAACTTCCTAAGTCCACGCCAAAACAGTAACAAACTTGGTACAAACTTCCTACAACTACCCGAATTCCAACAGAGTTGCAACAGAGTGTCAAATACAAACTTTGTAGAAACTTCTTAAAACTACAAAAAAACACTTGCAAACTTGGTACAAACTTCCTAAGACGACGCCAAAACAGCACCAAACTTGGTACAAACTTCCTAAGTCCACGCCAAAACAGCACCAAACTTGGTACAAACTTCCTAAGTCCACGCCAAAACAGTAACAAACTTGATACAAACTTCCTAAGTCCACGCCAAAACAGTAACAAACTTGGTACAAACTTCCTAAGTCCACGCCAAAACAGCACCAAACTTGATACAAACTTTCTAAGTCCACGCCAAAACAGTAACAAACTTGGTACAAGCTTCCTTAGTCCACGCCAAAACAGTAACAAACTTGGTACAAACTTCCTAAGTCCACGCCAAAACAGCACCAAACTAGGTACAAACTTCCTAAGTCCACGCCAAAACAGCACCAAACTTGGTACAAACTTCCTAAGTCCACGCCAAAACAGTAACAAACTTGATACAAACTTCCTAAGTCCACGCCAAAACAGTAACAAACTTGGTACAAACTTCCTAAGTCCACGCCAAAACAGTAACAAACTTGGTACAAACTTCCTAAGTCCACGCCAAAACAGTAACAAACTTGGTACAAACTTCCTACAACTACCCGAATTCCAACAGAGTTGCAACAGAGTGTCAAATACAAACTTTGTAGAAACTTCTTAAAACTACCCAAAAACACTTGCAAACTTGGTACAAACTTCCTAAGTCCACGCCAAAACAGTAACAAACTTGGTACAAACTTCCTAAGTCCACGCCAAAACAGTAACAAACTTGGTACAAACTTCCTACAACTACCCGAATTCCAACAGAGTTGCAACAGAGTGTCAAATACAAACTTTGTAGAAACTTCTTAAAACTACAAAAAAACACTTGCAAACTTGGTACAAACTTCCTAAGACGACGCCAAAACAGCACCAAACTTGGTACAAACTTCCTAAGTCCACGCCAAAACAGCACCAAACTTGGTACAAACTTCCTAAGTCCACGCCAAAACAGCACCAAACTTGATACAAACTTCCTAAGTCCACGCCAAAACAGTAACAAACTTGGTACAAACTTCCTAAGTCCACGCCAAAACAGTAACAAACTTGGTACAAACTTCCTAAGTCCACGCCAAAACAGTAACAAACTTGGTACAAACTTCCTAAGTCCACGCCAAAACAGCACCAAACTTGGTACAAACTTCCTAAGTCCACGCCAAAACAGTAACAAACTTGGTACAAACTTCCTAAGTCCACGCCAAAACAGTAACAAACTTGGTACAAACTTCCTAAGTCCACGCCAAAACAGTAACAAACTTGGTACAAACTTCCTAAGTCCACGCCAAAACAGTAACAAACTTGGTACAAACTTCCTAAGTCCACGCCAAAACAGCACCAAACTTGGTACAAACTTCCTAAGTCCACGCCAAAACAGCACCAAACTTGGTACAAACTTCCTAAGTCCACGCCAAAACAGTAACAAACTTGGTACAAACTTCCTAAGTCCAAGCCAAAACAGCACCAAACTTGGTACAAACTTCCTAAGTCCAAGCCAAAACAGCACCAAACTTGGTACAAACTTCCTAAGTCCACGCCAAAACAGTAACAAACTTGGTACAAACTTCCTAAGTCCACGCCAAAACAGTAACAAACTTGGTACAAACTTCCTAAGTCCACGCCAAAACAGCACCAAACTTGGTACAAACTTCCTAAGTCCACGCCAAAACAGTAACAAACTTGGTACAAACTTCCTAAGTCCACGCCAAAACAGTAACAAACTTGGTACAAACTTCCTAAGTCCACGCCAAAACAGCACCAAACTTGGTACAAACTTCCTAAGTCCACGCCAAAACAGTAACAAACTTGGTACAAACTTCCTAAGTCCACGCCAAAACAGCACCAAACTTGGTACAAACTTCCTAAGTCCACGCCAAAACAGTAACAAACTTGGTACAAACTTCCTAAGTCCACGCCAAAACAGTAACAAACTTGATACAAACTTCCTAAGTCCACGCCAAAACAGTAACAAACTTGGTACAAACTTCCTAAGTCCACGCCAAAACAGTAACAAACTTGGTACAAACTTCCTAAGTCCACGCCAAAACAGCACCAAACTTGGTACAAACTTCCTAAGTCCACGCCAAAACAGTAACAAACCAGGTACAAACTTCCTAAGTCCACGCCAAAACAGTAACAAACTTGGTACAAACTTCCTAAGTCCACGCCAAAACAGTAACAAACTTGGTACAAACTTCCTAAGTCCACGCCAAAACAGCACCAAACTTGGTACAAACTTCCTAAGTCCACGCCAAAACAGTAACAAACTTGGTACAAACTTCCTACAACTACCCGAATTCCAACAGAGTTGCAACAGAGTGTCAAATACAAACTTTGTAGAAACTTCTTAAAACTACCCAAAAACACTTGCAAACTTGGTACAAACTTCCTAAGACGACGCCAAAACAGTAAAAAACTTGGAACAAACTTCCTAAGTCCACGCCAAAACAGCACCAAACTTGGTACAAACTTCCTAAGTCCACGCCAAAACAGTAACAAACATGGAACAAACTTCCTAAGTCCACGCCAAATCAGCACCAAACATGGTACAAACTTCCTAAGTCCACGCCAAAACACTACCAAACTTGGAACAAACTTCCTAAGTCTACGCCAAAACAATAACAAACTTGGTACAAACTTACTAAATCCACGCCAAAACAGCACCAAACTTGGTACAAACTTCCTAAGTCCACGCCAAAACAGTAACAAACTTGGTGCAAAGTTCCTTAGTCCACGCCAAAACAGTAACAAACTTGGTACAAACTTCCTACAACTACCCGAATTCCAACAGAGTTGCAACAGAGTGTCAAATACAAACTTTGTAGAAACTTCTTAAAACTACCCAAAAACACTTGCAAACTTGGTACAAACTTCCTAAGACGACGCCAAAACAGTAAAAAACTTGGAACAAACTTCCTAAGTCCACGCCAAAACAGCACCAAACTTGGTACAAACTTCCTAAGTCCACGCCAAAACAGTAACAAACTTGGTACAAACTTCCTAAGTCCACGCCAAAACAGCACCAAACTTGGTACAAACTTCCTAAGTCCACGCCAAAAACAGTAACAAACTTGGTACAAACTTCCTAAGTCCACGCCAAAACAGTAACAAACTTGGTACAAACTTCCTAAGTCCACGCCAAAACAGCACCAAACTTGGTACAAACTTCCTAAGTCCACGCCAAAACAGTAACAAACTAGGTACAAACTTCCTAAGTCCACGCCAAAACAGCACCAAACTTGGTACAAACTTCCTAAGTCCACGCCAAAACAGTAACAAACTTGGTACAAACTTCCTAAGTCCACGCCAAAACAGTAACAAACTTGGTACAAACTTCCTAAGTCCACGCCAAAACAGCACCAAACTTGGTACAAACTTCCTAAGTCCACGCCAAAACAGTAACAAACTTGGTACAAACTTCCTAAGTCCACGCCAAAACAGCACCAAACTTGGTACAAACTTCCTAAGTCCACGCCAAAACAGAAACAAACTAGGTAAAAACTTCCTAAGTCCACGCCAAAACAGCACCAAACTTGGTACAAACTTCCTAAGTCCACGCCAAAACAGCACCAAACTTGGTACAAACTTCCTAAGTCCACGCCAAAACAGTAACAAACTTGGTACAAACTTCCTAAGTCCACGCCAAAACAGCACCAAACTTGGTACAAACTTCGTAAGTCCACGCCAAAACAGTAACAAACTTGGTACAAACTTCCTAAGTCCACGCCAAAACAGCACCAAACTTGATACAAACTTCCTAAGTCCACGCCAAAAAAGTAACAAACTTGGTACAAACTTCCTAAGTCCACGCCAAAACAGTAACAAACTTGGTACAAACTTCCTAAGTCCACGCCAAAACAGTTACAAACTTGGTACAAACTTCCTAAGTCCACGCCAAAACAGTAACAAACTTGGTACAAACTTCCTAAGTCCACGCCAAAACAGCACCAAACTTGATACAAACTTTCTAAGTCCACGCCAAAACAGCACCAAACTTGATACAAACTTCCTAAGTCCACGCCAAAACAGTAACAAACTTGGTACAAACTTCCTAAGTCCACGCCAAAACAGCACCAAACTTGGTACAAACTTCCTAAGTCCACGCCAAAACAGTAACAAACTTGGTACAAACTTCCTAAGTCCACGCCAAAACAGTAACAAACTTGGTACAAACTTCCTAAGTCCACGCCAAAACAGCACCAAACTTGATACAAACTTCCTAAGTCCACGCCAAAAAAGTAACAAACTTGGTACAAACTTCCTAAGTCCACGCCAAAACAGTAACAAACTTGGTACAAACTTCCTAAGTCCACGCCAAAACAGTTACAAACTTGGTACAAACTTCCTAAGTCCACGCCAAAACAGTAACAAACTTGGTACAAACTTCCTAAGTCCACGCCAAAACAGCACCAAACTTGATACAAACTTTCTAAGTCCACGCCAAAACAGCAACAAACTTGGTGCAAACTTCCTACAACTACCCGAATTCCAATTGAGTTGCAACAGAGTGTCAAATACAAACTTTGTAGAAACTTCTTAAAACTACCCAAAAACACTTGCAAACTTGGTACAAACTTCCTAAGTCCACGCCAAAACAGCACCAAACTTGGTACAAACTTCCTAAGTCCACGCCAAAACAGTAACAAACTTGGTACAAACTTCCTACAACTACCCGAATTCCAACAGAGTTGCAACAGAGTGTCAAATACAAACTTTGTAGAAACTTCTTAAAACTACCCAAAAACACTTGCAAACCTGGTACAAACTTCCTAAATCCACGCCAAAACAGCACCAAACTTGGTACAAACTTCCTACAACTACCCGAATTCTAACAGAGTTGCAACAGAGTGTCAAATACAAACTTTGTAGAAACTTCTTAAAACTACCCAAAAACACTTGCAAACTTGGTACAAACTTCCTAAGACGACGCCAAAACAGTAACAAACTTGGTACAAACTTCCTAAGTCCACGCCAAAACAGCAACAAACTTGGTACAAACTTCCTACAACTACCCGAATTCCAAAAGAGTTGCAACAGAGTGTCAAATACAAACTTTGTAGAAACTTCTTAAAACTACCCAAAAACACTTGCAAACTTGGTACAAACTTCCTAAGTCCACGCCAAAACAGTAACAAACTTGGTACAAACTTCCTAAGTTCACGCCAAAACAGTAACAAACTTGGTACAAACTTCCTAAGTCCACGCCAAAACAGTAACAAACTTGGTACAAACTTCCTACAACTACCCGAATTCCAACAGAGTTGCAACAGAGTGTCAAATACAAACTTTGTAGAAACTTCTTAAAACTACCCAAAAACACTTGCAAACTTGGTACAAACTTCCTAAGTCCACGCCAAAACAGCACCAAACTTGGTACAAACTTCCTAAATCCACGCCAAAACAGCACCAAACTTGGTACAAACTTCCTAAGTCCACGCCAAAACAGCACCAAACTTGGTACAAACTTCCTAAGTCCACGCCAAAACAGTAACAAACTTGGTACAAACTTCCTAAGTCCACGCCAAAACAGTAACAAACTTGGTACAAACTTCCTACAACTACCCGAATTCCAACAGAGTTGCAACAGAGTGTCAAATACAAACTTTGTAGAAACTTCTTAAAACTACCCAAAAACACTTGCAAACTTGGTACAAACTTCCTAAGACGACGCCAAAACAGTAACAAACTTGGTACAAACTTCCTAAGTCCACGCCAAAACAGTAACAAACTTGGTACAAACTTCCTACAACTACCCGAATTCCAACAGAGTTGCAACAGAGTGTCAAATACAAACTTTGTAGAAACTTCTTAAAACTACCCAAAAACACTTGCAAACTTGGTACAAACTACCAAAGACGACGCCAAAACAGTAACAAACTTGGTACAAACTTCCTAAATCCACGCCAAAACAGCACCAAACTTGGTACAAACTTCCTAAGTCCACGCCAAAACAGCACCAAACTTGGTACAAACTTCCTAAGTCCACGCCAAAACAGTAACAAACTTGGTACAAACTTCCTAAGTCCACGCCAAAACAGCACCAAACTTGGTACAAACTTCCTAAGTCCACGCCAAAACAGTAACAAACTTGGTACAAACTTCCTAAGTCCACGCCAAAACAGCACCAAACTTGGTACAAACTTCCTAAGACGACGCCAAAACAGTAACAAACTTGGTACAAACTTCCTACAACTACCCGAATTCCAACAGAGTTGCAACAGAGTGTCAAATACAAACTTTGTAGAAACTTCTTAAAACTACCCAAAAACACTTGCAAACTTGGTACAAACTTCCTAAGACCACGCCAAAACAGTAACAAACTTGGTACAAACTTCCTAAGTCCACGCCAAAACAGTAACAAACTTGGTACAAACTTCCTAAGTCCACGCCAAAACAGCACCAAACTTGGTACAAACTTCCTAAGTCCACGCCAAAACAGTAACAAACTTGGTACAAACTTCCTAAGTCCACGCCAAAACAGTAACAAACTTGGTACAAACTTCCTAAGTCCACGCCAAAACAGTAACAAACTTGGTACAAACTTCCTAAGTCCACGCCAAAACAGCACCAAACTTGGTACAAACTTCCTAAGTCCACGCCAAAACAGTAACAAACTTGGTACAAACTTCCTACAACTACCCGAATTCCAACAGAGTTGCAACAGAGTGTCAAATACAAACTTTGTAGAAACTTCTTAAAACTACCCAAAAACACTTGCAAACTTGGTACAAACTTCCTAAGTCCACGCCAAAACAGCACCAAACTTGGTACAAACTTCCTAAATCCACGCCAAAACAGCACCAAACTTGGTACAAACTTCCTACAACTACCCGAATTCCAATTGAGTTGCAACAGAGTGTCAAATACAAACTTTGTAGAAACTTCTTAAAACTACCCAAAAACACTTGCAAACTTGGTACAAACTTCCTAAGTCCACGCCAAAACAGCACCAAACTTGGTACAAACTTCCTAAGTCCACGCCAAAACAGTAACAAACTTGGTACAAACTTCCTACAACTACCCGAATTCCAACAGAGTTGCAACAGAGTGTCAAATACAAACTTTGTAGAAACTTCTTAAAACTACCCAAAAACACTTGCAAACCTGGTACAAACTTCCTAAATCCACGCCAAAACAGCACCAAACTTGGTACAAACTTCCTACAACTACCCGAATTCTAACAGAGTTGCAACAGAGTGTCAAATACAAACTTTGTAGAAACTTCTTAAAACTACCCAAAAACACTTGCAAACTTGGTACAAACTTCCTAAGACGACGCCAAAACAGTAACAAACTTGGTACAAACTTCCTAAGTCCACGCCAAAACAGCAACAAACTTGGTACAAACTTCCTACAACTACCCGAATTCCAAAAGAGTTGCAACAGAGTGTCAAATACAAACTTTGTAGAAACTTCTTAAAACTACCCAAAAACACTTGCAAACTTGGTACAAACTTCCTAAGTCCACGCCAAAACAGTAACAAACTTGGTACAAACTTCCTAAGTTCACGCCAAAACAGTAACAAACTTGGTACAAACTTCCTAAGTCCACGCCAAAACAGTAACAAACTTGGTACAAACTTCCTACAACTACCCGAATTCCAACAGAGTTGCAACAGAGTGTCAAATACAAACTTTGTAGAAACTTCTTAAAACTACCCAAAAACACTTGCAAACTTGGTACAAACTTCCTAAGTCCACGCCAA
Organism: Anopheles atroparvus; assembly: GCA_914969975.1. Classification (NCBI taxonomy): domain Eukaryota; kingdom Metazoa; phylum Arthropoda; class Insecta; order Diptera; family Culicidae; genus Anopheles; species Anopheles atroparvus. The sequence goes on along the minus strand of CAJZCY010000018.1, from coordinate 237,235 downwards.
AACAGCACCAAACTTGGTACAAACTTCCTAAATCCACGCCAAAACAGCACCAAACTTGGTACAAACTTCCTAAGTCCACGCCAAAACAGCACCAAACTTGGTACAAACTTCCTAAGTCCACGCCAAAACAGTAACAAACTTGGTACAAACTTCCTAAGTCCACGCCAAAACAGTAACAAACTTGGTACAAACTTCCTACAACTACCCGAATTCCAACAGAGTTGCAACAGAGTGTCAAATACAAACTTTGTAGAAACTTCTTAAAACTACCCAAAAACACTTGCAAACTTGGTACAAACTTCCTAAGACGACGCCAAAACAGTAACAAACTTGGTACAAACTTCCTAAGTCCACGCCAAAACAGTAACAAACTTGGTACAAACTTCCTACAACTACCCGAATTCCAACAGAGTTGCAACAGAGTGTCAAATACAAACTTTGTAGAAACTTCTTAAAACTACCCAAAAACACTTGCAAACTTGGTACAAACTACCAAAGACGACGCCAAAACAGTAACAAACTTGGTACAAACTTCCTAAATCCACGCCAAAACAGCACCAAACTTGGTACAAACTTCCTAAGTCCACGCCAAAACAGCACCAAACTTGGTACAAACTTCCTAAGTCCACGCCAAAACAGTAACAAACTTGGTACAAACTTCCTAAGTCCACGCCAAAACAGCACCAAACTTGGTACAAACTTCCTAAGTCCACGCCAAAACAGTAACAAACTTGGTACAAACTTCCTAAGTCCACGCCAAAACAGCACCAAACTTGGTACAAACTTCCTAAGACGACGCCAAAACAGTAACAAACTTGGTACAAACTTCCTACAACTACCCGAATTCCAACAGAGTTGCAACAGAGTGTCAAATACAAACTTTGTAGAAACTTCTTAAAACTACCCAAAAACACTTGCAAACTTGGTACAAACTTCCTAAGACCACGCCAAAACAGTAACAAACTTGGTACAAACTTCCTAAGTCCACGCCAAAACAGTAACAAACTTGGTACAAACTTCCTAAGTCCACGCCAAAACAGCACCAAACTTGGTACAAACTTCCTAAGTCCACGCCAAAACAGAAACAAACTTGGTACAAACTTCCTAAGTCCACGCCAAAACAGCACCAAACTTGATACAAACTTCCTAAGTCCACGCCAAAACAGTAACAAACTAGGTACAAACTTCCTAAGTCCACGCCAAAACAGCACCAAACTTGGTACAAACTACCTAAGTCCACGCCAAAACAGTAACAAACTTGGTACAAACTTCCTAAGTCCACGCCAAAACAGTAACAAACTTGGTACAAACTTCCTAAGTCCACGCCAAAACAGAAACAAACTTGGTACAAACTTCCTAAGTCCATGCAAAAACAGTAACAAACTTGGTACAAACTTCCTAAGTCCACGCCAAAACAGTAACAAACTAGGTACAAACTTCCTAAGTCCACGCCAAAACAGCACCAAACTTGGTACAAACTACCTAAGTCCACGCCAAAACAGTAACAAACTTGGTACAAACTTCCTAAGTCCACGCCAAAACAGTAACAAACTTGGTACAAACTTCCTAAGTCCACGCCAAAACAGTAACAAACTTGGTACAAACTTCCTAAGTCCACGCCAAAACAGTAACAAACTTGGTACAAACTTCCTAAGTCCACGCAAAAACAGTAACAAACTTGGTACAAACTTCCTAAGTCCACGCCAAAACAGTAACAAACTTGGTACAAACTTCCTAAGTCCACGCCAAAACAGTAACAAATTTGGTACAAACTTCCTAAGTCCACGCCAAAACAGCACCAAACTTGGTACAAACTTCCTAAGTCCACGCCAAAACAGTAACAAACTTGGTACAAACTTCCTAAGTCCACGCGAAAACAGCACCAAACTTGATACAAACTTTCTAAGTCCACGCCAAAACAGCACCAAACTTGATACAAACTTCCTAAGTCCACGCCAAAACAGTAACAAACTTGGTACAAACTTCCTAAGTCCACGCCAAAACAGCACCAAACTTGGTACAAACTTCCTAAGTCCACGCCAAAACAGTAACAAACTTGGTACAAACTTACTAAGTCCACGCCAAAACAGTAACAAACTTGGTACAAACTTCCTAAGTCCACGCCAAAACAGCACCAAACTTGGTACAAACTTCCTAAGTCTACGCCAAAACAGTAACAAACTTGGTACAAACTTCCTAAGTCCACGCCAAAACAGTAACAAACTTGGTACAAACTTCCTAAGTCCACGCCAAAACAGCACCAAACTTGATACAAACTTCCTAAGTCTACGCCAAAACAGTAACAAACTTGGTACAAACTTCCTAAGTCCACGCCAAAACAGCACCAAACTTGATACAAACTTTCTAAGTCCACGCCAAAACAGCACCAAACTTGATACAAACTTCCTAAGTCCACGCCAAAACAGCACCAAACTTGATACAAACTTCCTAAGTCCACGCCAAAACAGTAACAAACTTGGTACAAACTTCCTAAGTCCACGCCAAAACAGCACCAAACTTGATACAAACTTCCTAAGTCCACGCCAAAACAGTAACAAACTTGGTACAAACTTCCTAAGTCCACGCCAAAACAGCACCAAACTTGGTACAAACTTCCTAAGTCCACGCCAAAACAGTAACAAACTTGGTACAAACTTCCTAAGTCCACGCCAAAACAGTAACAAACTTGGTACAAACTTCCTAAGTCCACGCCAAAACAGCACCAAACTTGGTACAAACTTCCTAAGTCTACGCCAAAACAGTAACAAACTTGGTACAAACTTCCTAAGTCCACGCCAAAACAGTAACAAACTTGGTACAAACTTCCTAAGTCCACGCCAAAACAGCACCAAACTTGATACAAACTTTCTAAGTCCACGCCAAAACAGCACCAAACTTGATACAAACTTCCTAAGTCCACGCCAAAATAGTAACAAACTTGGTACAAACTTCCTAAGTCCACGCCAAAACAGCACCAAACTTGGTACAAACTTCCTAAGTCCACGCCAAAACAGTAACAAACTTGGTACAAACTTCCTAAGTCCACGCCAAAACAGTAACAAACTTGGTACAAACTTCCTAAGTCCACGCCAAAACAGTAACAAACTTGGTACAAACTTCGTAAGTCCACGCCAAAACAGCACCAAACTTGGAACAAACTTCCTAAGTCCACGCCAAAACAGTAACAAACTTGGTACAAACTTCGTAAGTCCACGCCAAAACAGCACCAAACTTGATACAAACTTTCTAAGTCCACGCCAAAACAGCACCAAACTTGATACAAACTTCCTAAGTCCACGCCAAAATAGTAACAAACTTGGTACAAACTTCCTAAGTCCACGCCAAAACAGCACCAAACTTGGTACAAACTTCCTAAGTCCACGCCAAAACAGTAACAAACTTGGTACAAACTTCCTAAGTCCACGCCAAAACAGTAACAAACTTGGTACAAACTTCCTAAGTCCACGCCAAAACAGCACCAAACTTGGTACAAACTTCCTAAGTCTACGCCAAAACAGTAACAAACTTGGTACAAACTTCCTAAGTCCACGCCAAAACAGTAACAAACTTGGTACAAACTTCCTAAGTCCACGTCAAAACAGCACCAAACTTGGTACAAACTTCGTAAGTCCGCGCCAAAACAGCACCAAACTTGGTACAAACTTCCTAAGTCCACGCCAAAACAGTAACAAACTTGGTACAAACTTCCTAAGTCCACGCCAAAACAGTAACAAACTTGGTACAAACTTCCTAAGTCCACGCCAAAACAGTAACAAACTTGGTACAAACTTCCTAAGTCCACGCCAAAACAGTAACAAACTTGGTACAAACTTCCTAAGTCCACGCCAAAACAGCACCAAACTTGATACAAACTTTCTAAGTCCACGCCAAAACAGCACCAAACTTGGTACAAACTTCCTAAGTCCACGCCAAAACAGAAACAAACTTGGTACAAACTTCCTAAGTCCACGCCAAAACAGCACCAAACTTGATACAAACTTTCTAAGTCCACGCCAAAACAGCACCAAACTTGGTACAAACTTCCTAAGTCCACGCCAAAACAGAAACAAACTTGGTACAAACTTCCTAAGTCCACGCCAAAACAGAAACAAACTTGATACAAACTTCCTAAGTCCACGCCAAAACAGTAACAAACTTGGTACAAACTTCCTAAGTCCACGCCAAAACAGCACCAAACTTGGTACAAACTTCCTAAGTCCACGCCAAAACAGTAACAAACTTGGTACAAACTTCCTAAGTCCACGCCAAAACAGTAACAAACTTGGTACAAACTTCCTAAGTCCACGCCAAAACAGCACCAAACTTGGTACAAACTTCCTAAGTCTACGCCAAAACAGTAACAAACTTGGTACAAACTTCCTAAGTCCACGCCAAAACAGTAACAAACTTGGTACAAACTTCCTAAGTCCACGCCAAAACAGCACCAAACTTGATACAAACTTTCTAAGTCCACGCCAAAACAGCACCAAACTTGATACAAACTTCCTAAGTCCACGCCAAAACAGTAACAAACTTGGTACAAACTTCCTAAGTCCACGCCAAAACAGCACCAAACTTGGTACAAACTTCCTAAGTCCACGCCAAAACAGTAACAAACTTGGTACAAACTTCCTAAGTCCACGCCAAAACAGTAACAAACTTGGTACAAACTTCCTAAGTCCACGCCAAAACAGTAACAAACTTGGTACAAACTTCGTAAGTCCACGCCAAAACAGCACCAAACTTGGTACAAACTTCCTAAGTCCACGCCAAAACAGTAACAAACTTGGTACAAACTTCGTAAGTCCACGCCAAAACAGCACCAAACTTGGTACAAACTTCCTAAGTCTACGCCAAAACAGTAACAAACTTGGTACAAACTTCCTAAGTCCACGCCAAAACAGTAACAAACTTGGTACAAACTTCCTAAGTCCACGCCAAAACAGCACCAAACTTGATACAAACTTTCTAAGTCCACGCCAAAACAGCACCAAACTTGGTACAAACTTCCTAAGTCCACGCCAAAACAGCACCAAACTTGATACAAACTTTCTAAGTCCACGCCAAAACAGCACCAAACTTGATACAAACTTCCTAAGTCCACGCCAAAACAGTAACAAACTTGGTACAAACTTCCTAAGTCCACGCCAAAACAGTAACAAACTTGGTACAAACTTCCTAAGTCCACGCCAAAACAGTAACAAACTTGGTACAAACTTCCTAAGTCCACGCCAAAACAGTAACAAACTTGGTACAAACTTCCTAAGTCCACGCCAAAACAGTAACAAACTTGGTACAAACTTCGTAAGTCCACGCCAAAACAGCACCAAACTTGGTACAAACTTCCTAAGTCCACGCCAAAACAGTAACAAACTTGGTACAAACTTCGTAAGTCCACGCCAAAACAGCACCAAACTTGGTACAAACTTCCTAAGTCTACGCCAAAACAGTAACAAACTTGGTACAAACTTCCTAAGTCCACGCCAAAACAGTAACAAACTTGGTACAAACTTCCTAAGTCCACGCCAAAACAGCACCAAACTTGATACAAACTTTCTAAGTCCACGCCAAAACAGCACCAAACTTGGTACAAACTTCCTAAGTCCACGCCAAAACAGAAACAAACTTGGTACAAACTTCCTAAGTCCACGCCAAAACAGCACCAAACTTGATACAAACTTCCTAAGTCCACGCCAAAACAGTAACAAACTAGGTACAAACTTCCTAAGTCCACGCCAAAACAGCACCAAACTTGGTACAAACTTCCTAAGTCCACGCCAAAACAGTAACAAACTTGGTACAAACTTCCTAAGTCCACGCCAAAACAGTAACAAACTTGGTACAAACTTCCTAAGTCCACGCCAAAACAGTAACAAACTAGGTACAAACTTCCTAAGTCCACGCCAAAACAGCACCAAACTTGATACAAACTTCCTAAGTCCACGCCAAAACAGTAACAAACTTGGTACAAACTTCCTAAGTCCACGCCAAAACAGTAACAAACTTGGTACAAACTTCCTAAGTCCACGCCAAAACAGCACCAAACTTGGTACAAACTTCCTAAGTCCACGCCAAAACAGCACCAAACTTGGTACAAACTTCCTAAGTCCACGCCAAAACAGTAACAAACTTGGTACAAACTTCCTAAGTCCACGCCAAAACAGTAACAAACTTGGTACAAACTTCCTAAGTCCACGCCAAAACAGTAACAAACTTGGTACAAACTTCCTAAGTCCACGCCAAAACAGCACCAAACTTGATACAAACTTCCTAAGTCCTCGCCAAAACAGTAACAAACTTGGTGCAAAGTTCCTAAGTCCACGCCAAAACAGTAACAAACTTGGTACAAACTTCCTAAGTCCACGCCAAAACAGCACCAAACTTGATACAAACTTTCTAAGTCCGCGCCAAAACAGAAACAAACTTGGTGCAAAGTTCCTAAGTCCACGCCAAAACAGTAACAAACTTGGTACAAACTTCGTAAGTCCACGCCAAAACAGTAACAAACTTGGTACAAACTTCCTAAGTCCACGCCAAAACAGTAACAAACTTGGTACAAACTTCGTAAGTCCACGCCAAAACATTAACAAACTTGGTACAAACTTCCTAAGTCCACGCCAAAACAGTAACAAACTTGGTACAAACTTCCTAAGTCCACGCCAAAACAGTAACAAACTTGGTACAAACTTCGTAAGTCCGCGTCAAAACAGAAACAAACTTTGTACAAACTTCCTAAGTCCACGCCAAAACAGTAACAAACTTGGTACAAACTTCCTAAGTCCACGCCAAAACAGTAACAAACTTGGTACAAACTTTCTAAGTCCACGCCAAAACAGCACCAAACTTGGTACAAACTTCGTAAGTCCGCGTCAAAACAGAAACAAACTTTGTACAAACTTCCTAAGTCCACGCCAAAACAGTAACAAACTTGGTACAAACTTCCTAAGTCCACGCCAAAACAGTAACAAACTTGGTACAAACTTCCTAAGTCCACGCCAAAACAGCACCAAACTTGGTACAAACTTCGTAAGTCCACGCCAAAACAGTAACAAACTTGGAACAAACTTCCTAAGTCCACGCCAAAACAGTAACAAACTTGGTACAAACTTCCTAAGTCCACGCCAAAACAGCACCAAACTTGGTACAAACATCCTAAGTCCACGCCAAAACAGTAACAAACTTGGTACAAACTTCCTAAGTCCACGCCAAAACAGTAACAAACTTGGTACAAACTTCCTAAGTCCACGCCAAAACAGTAACAAACTTGGTACAAACTTCCTAAGTCCACGCCAAAACAGCACCAAACTTGGTACAAACTTCCTAAGTCCACGCCAAAACAGTATCAAACTTGGTACAAACTTCCTAAGTCCACGCCAAAACAGTAACAAACTTGGTACAAACTTCCTAAGTCCACGCCAAAACATCACCAAACTTGGTACAAACTTCGTAAGTCCACGCCAAAACAGTATCAAACTTGGTACAAACTTCCTAAGTCCACGCCAAAACAGTAACAAACTTGGTACAAACTTCCTAAGTCCACGCCAAAACAGTAACAAACTTGGTACAAACTTCCTAAGTCCACGCCAAAACAGCACCAAACTTGGTACAAACTTCCTAAGTCCACGCCAAAACAGTAACAAACTTGGTACAAACTTCCTAAGTCCACGCCAAAACAGTAACAAACTTGGTACAAACTTCCTAAGTCCACGCCAAAACAGCACCAAACTTGGTACAAACTTCGTAAGTCCACGCCAAAACAGCACCAAACTTGATACAAACTTCCTAAGTCCACGCCAAAACAGTAACAAACTTGGTACAAACTTCCTAAGTCCACGCCAAAACAGCACCAAACTTGGTACAAACTTCGTAAGTCCACGCCAAAACAGTAACAAACTTGGTACAAACTTCCTAAGTCCACGCCAAAACAGTAACAAACTTGGTACAAACTTCGTAAGTCCACGCTTAAACAGTAACAAACTTGGTACAAACTTCCTAAGTCCACGCCAAAACAGTAACAAACTTGGTACAAACTTCCTAAGTCCACGCCAAAACAGTAACAAACTTGGTACAAACTTCGTAAGTCCGCGTCAAAACAGAAACAAACTTTGTACAAACTTCCTAAGTCCACGCCAAAACAGTAACAAACTTGGTACAAACTTCCTAAGTCCACGCCAAAACAGTAACAAACTTGGTACAAACTTCCTAAGTCCACGCCAAAACAGCACCAAACTTGGTACAAACTTCGTAAGTCCACGCCAAAACAGTAACAAACTTGGTACAAACTTCCTAAGTCCACGCCAAAACAGTAACAAACTTGGTACAAACTTCGTAAGTCCACGCCAAAACAGTAACAAACTTGGTACAAACTTCCTAAGTCCACGCCAAAACAGTAACAAACTTGGTACAAACTTCCTAAGTCCACGCCAAAACAGTAACAAACTTGGTACAAACTTCGTAAGTCCGCGTCAAAACAGAAACAAACTTTGTACAAACTTCCTAAGTCCACGCCAAAACAGTAACAAACTTGGTACAAACTTCGTAAGTCCACGCCAAAACAGTAACAAACTTGGTACAAACTTCCTAAGACGACGCCAAAACAGTAACAAACTTGGTACAAACTTCCTAAGTCCACGCCAAAACAGTAACAAACTTGGTACAAACTTCCTAAGTCCACGCCAAAACAGTAACAAACTTGGTACAAACTTCCTAAGTCCACGCCAAAACAGCACCAAACTTGGTACAAACTTCGTAAGTCCGCGCCAAAACAGAAACAAACTTGGTACAAACTTCCTAAGTCCACGCCAAAACAGAAACAAACTAGGTACAAACTTCCTAAGTCCTCGCCAAAACAGCACCAAACTTGATACAAACTTCCTAAGTCCACGCCAAAACATCACCAAACTTGGTACAAACTTCCTAAGTCCACGCCAAAACAGTAACAAACTTGGTACAAACTTCCTAAGTCCACGCCAAAACAGTAACAAACTTGGTACAAAGTTCCTAAGTCCACGCCAAAACAGTAACAAACTTGGTACAAACTTCCTAAGTCCACGCCAAAACAGCACCAAACTTGGTACAAACTTCCTAAGTCCACGCCAAAACAGCACCAAACTTGGTACAAACTTCCTAAGTCCACGCCAAAACAGCACCAAACTTGGTACAAACTTCCTAAGTCCACGCCAAAACAGCACCAAACTTGATACAAACTTCCTAAGTCCACGCCAAAACAGTAACAAACTTGGTACAAACTTCCTAAGTCCACGCCAAAACAGTAACAAACTTGGTGCAAAGTTCCTAAGTCCACGCCAAAACAGTAACAAACTTGATACAAACTTTCTAAGTCCACGCCAAAACAGCACCAAACTTGATACAAACTTTCTAAGTCCACGCCAAAACAGCACCAAACTTGATACAAACTTCCTAAGTCCACGCCAAAACAGCACCAAACTTGATACAAACTTCCTAAGTCCACGCCAAAACAGCACCAAACTTGGTACAAACTTCCTAAGTCCACGCCAAAACAGCACCAAACTTGGTACAAACTTCCTAAGTCCACGCCAAAACAGTAACAAACTTGGTGCCAAGTTCCTAAGTCCACGCCAAAACAGTAACAAACTTGGTACAAACTTCCTAAGTCCACGCCAAAACAGCACCAAACTTGGTACAAACTTCCTAAGTCCACGCCAAAACAGCACCAAACTTGGTACAAACTTCCTAAGTCCACGCCAAAACAGAAACAAACTAGGTACAAACTTCCTAAGTCCACGCCAAAACAGCACCAAACTTGATACAAACTTCCTAAGTCCACGCCAAAACAGTAACAAACTTGGTACAAACTTCCTAAGTCCACGCCAAAACAGCACCAAACTTGGTACAAACTTCCTAAGTCCACGTCAAAACAGTAACAAACTTGGTACAAACTTCCTAAGTCCACGCCAAAACAGTAACAAACTTGGTACAAACTTCCTAAGTCCACGCCAAAACAGTAACAAACTTGGTACAAACTTCCTAAGTCCACGCCAAAACAGCACCAAACTTGGTACAAACTTCCTTAGTCCACGTCAAAACAGTAACAAACTTGGTACAAACTTCCTAAGTCCACGCCAAAACAGTAACAAACTTGGTACAAACTTCCTAAGTCCACGCCAAAACAGCACCAAACTTGGTACAAACTTCCTAAGTCCACGCCAAAACAGTATCAAACTTGGTACAAACTTCCTAAGTCCACGCCAAAACAGTAACAAACTTGGTACAAACTTCCTAAGTCCACGCCAAAACATCACCAAACTTGGTACAAACTTCGTAAGTCCACGCCAAAACAGTATCAAACTTGGTACAAACTTCCTAAGTCCACGCCAAAACAGTAACAAACTTGGTACAAACTTCCTAAGTCCACGCCAAAACAGTAACAAACTTGGTACAAACTTCCTAAGTCCACGCCAAAACAGCACCAAACTTGGTACAAACTTCCTAAGTCCACGCCAAAACAGTAACAAACTTGGTACAAACTTCCTAAGTCCACGCCAAAACAGTAACAAACTTGGTACAAACTTCCTAAGTCCACGCCAAAACAGTAACAAACTTGGTACAAACTTCCTAAGTCCACGCCAAAACAGTAACAAACTTGGTACAAACTTCCTAAGTCCACGCCAAAACAGCACCAAACTTGGTACAAACTTCCTAAGTCCACGTCAAAACAGTAACAAACTTGGTACAAACTTCCTAAGTCCACGCCAAAACAGTAACAAACTTGGTACAAACTTCCTAAGTCCACGCCAAAACAGCACCAAACTTGGTACAAACTTCCTAAGTCCACGCCAAAACAGTATCAAACTTGGTACAAACTTCCTAAGTCCACGCCAAAACAGTAACAAACTTGGTACAAACTTCCTAAGTCCACGCCAAAACATCACCAAACTTGGTACAAACTTCGTAAGTCCACGCCAAAACAGTATCAAACTTGGTACAAACTTCCTAAGTCCACGCCAAAACAGTAACAAACTTGGTACAAACTTCCTAAGTCCACGCCAAAACAGCACCAAACTTGGTACAAACTTCCTAAGTCCACGCCAAAACAGTAACAAACTTGATACAAACTTCCTAAGTCCACGCCAAAACAGTAACAAACTTGGTACAAACTTCCTAAGTCCACGCCAAAACAGTAACAAACTTGGTACAAACTTCGTAAGTCCGCGCCAAAACAGCACCAAACTTGGTACAAACTTCCTAAGTCCACGCCAAAACAGTAACAAACTTGGTACAAACTTCCTTAGTCCACGCCAAAACAGCACCAAACTTGGTACAAACTTCCTAAGTCCACGCCAAAACAGTAACAAACTTGGTACAAACTTCCTTAGTCCACGCCAAAACAGTAACAAACTTGGTACAAACTTCGTAAGTCCGCGCCAAAACAGCACCAAACTTGGTACAAACTTCCTAAGTCCACGCCAAAACATCACCAAACTTGGTACAAACTTCGTAAGTCCGTGCCAAAACAGCACCAAACTTGGTACAAACTTCCTAAGTCCACGCCAAAACAGTAACAAACTTGGTACAAACTTCCTAAGTCCACGCCAAAACAGCACCAAACTTGGTACAAACTTCGTAAGTCCACGCCAAAACAGTAACAAACTTGGTACAAACTTCCTAAGTCCACGCCAAAACAGTAACAAACTTGGTACAAACTTCCTAAGTCCACGCCAAAACAGTAACAAACTTGATACAAACTTCCTAAGTCCACGCCAAAACAGCACCAAACTTGATACAAACTTTCTAAGTCCACGCCAAAACAGCACCAAACTTGATACAAACTTCCTAAGTCCACGCCAAAACAGTAACAAACTTGGTACAAACTTCCTAAGTCCACGCCAAAACAGCACCAAACTTGATACAAACTTTCTAAGTCCACGCCAAAACAGTAACAAACTTGGTACAAACTTCCTAAGTCCACGCCAAAACAGCACCAAACTTGGTACAAACTTCCTAAGTCCACGCCAAAACAGTAACAAACTTGGTACAAACTTCCTAAGTCCACGCCAAAACAGTAACAAACTTGGTACAAACTTCCTAAGTCCACGCCAAAACAGCACCAAACTTGGTACAAACTTCCTAAGTCCACGCCAAAACAGTAACAAACTTGGTACAAACTTCCTAAGTCCACGCCAAAACAGTAACAAACTTGATACAAACTTCCTAAGTCCACGCCAAAACAGCACCAAACTTGATACAAACTTTCTAAGTCCACGCCAAAACAGCACCAAACTTGATACAAACTTCCTAAGTCCACGCCAAAACAGTAACAAACTTGGTACAAACTTCCTAAGTCCACGCCAAAACAGCACCAAACTTGATACAAACTTTCTAAGTCCACGCCAAAACAGTAACAAACTTGGTACAAACTTCCTAAGTCCACGCCAAAACAGCACCAAACTTGGTACAAACTTCCTAAGTCCACGCCAAAACAGTAACAAACTTGGTACAAACTTCCTAAGTCCACGCCAAAACAGTAACAAACTTGGTACAAACTTCCTAAGTCCACGCCAAAACAGTAACAAACTTGATACAAACTTCCTAAGTCCACGCCAAAACAGCACCAAACTTGATACAAACTTTCTAAGTCCACGCCAAAACAGCACCAAACTTGATACAAACTTCCTAAGTCCACGCCAAAACAGTAACAAACTTGGTACAAACTTCCTAAGTCCACGCCAAAACAGCACCAAACTTGGTACAAACTTCCTAAGTCCACGCCAAAACAGAAACAAACTAGGTACAAACTTCCTAAGTCCACGCCAAAACAGCACCAAACTTGGTACAAACTTCGTAAGTCCACGCCAAAACAGTAACAAACTTGGTACAAACTTCCTAAGTCCACGCCAAAACAGTAACAAACTTGGTACAAACTTCCTAAGTCCACGCCAAAACAGTAACAAACTTGATACAAACTTCCTAAGTCCACGCCAAAACAGCACCAAACTTGATACAAACTTTCTAAGTCCACGCCAAAACAGCACCAAACTTGATACAAACTTCCTAAGTCCACGCCAAAACAGTAACAAACTTGGTACAAACTTCCTAAGTCCACGCCAAAACAGTAACAAACTTGATACAAACTTCCTAAGTCCACGCCAAAACAGTAACAAACTTGATACAAACTTCCTAAGTCCACGCCAAAACAGCACCAAACTTGATACAAACTTTCTAAGTCCACGCCAAAACAGCACCAAACTTGATACAAACTTCCTAAGTCCACGCCAAAACAGTAACAAACTTGGTACAAACTTCCTAAGTCCACGCCAAAACAGCACCAAACTTGGTACAAACTTCCTAAGTCCACGCCAAAACAGTAACAAACTTGATACAAACTTTCTAAGTCCACGCCAAAACAGCACCAAACTTGATACAAACTTCCTAAGTCCACGCTAAAACAGTAACAAACTTGATACAAACTTTCTAAGTCCACGCCAAAACAGTAACAAACTTGGTACAAACTTCCTAAGTCCACGCCAAAACAGTAACAAACTTGGTACAAACTTCCTGAGTCCACGCCAAACAGTAGCAAACTTGGTACAAACTTCCTAAGTCCACGCCAAAACAGTAACAAACTTGGTACAAACTTCCTAAGTCCACGCCAAAACAGCACCAAACTTGGTACAAACTTCCTAAGTCCACGCCAAAACAGTAACAAACTTGGTACAAACTTCCTAAGTCCACGCCAAAACAGTAACAAACTTGGTACAAACTTCCTAAGTCCACGCCAAAACAGTAACAAACTTGGTACAAACTTCCTAAGTCCACGCCAAAACAGAAACAAACTAGGTACAAACTTCCTAAGTCCACGCCAAAACAGCACCAAACTTGATACAAACTTCCTAAGTCCACGCCAAAACAGTAACAAACTTGGTACAAACTTCCTAAGTCCACGCCAAAACAGTAACAAACTTGGTACAAACTTCCTAAGTCCACGCCAAAACAGTAACAAACTTGGTACAAACTTCCTAAGTCCACGCCAAAACAGCACCAAACTTGATACAAACTTCGTAAGTCCACGCCAAAACATCACCAAACTTGGTACAAACTTCGTAAGTCCGCGCCAAAACAGCACCAAACTTGGTACAAACTTCCTAAGTCCACGCCAAAACAGTAACAAACTTGGTACAAACTTCCTAAGTCCACGCCAAAACAGCACCAAACTTGGTACAAACTTCGTAAGTCCGCGCCAAAACAGCACCAAACTTGGTACAAACTTCGTAAGTCCGCGCCAAAACAGCACCAAACTTGGTACAAACTTCCTAAGTCCACGCCAAAACAGCACCAAACTTGGTACAAACTTCCTAAGTCCACGCCAAAACAGTAACAAACTAGGTACAAACTTCCTAAGTCCACGCCAAAACAGCACCAAACTTGATACAAACTTCCTAAGTCCACGCCAAAACAGCACCAAACTTGGTACAAACTTTCTAAGTCCACGCCAAAACAGAAACAAACTAGGTACAAACTTCCTAAGTCCACGCCAAAACAGCACCAAACTTGGTACAAACTTCCTAAGTCCACGCCAAAACAGCACCAAACTTGATACAAACTTTCTAAGTCCACGCCAAAACAGCACCAAACTTGATACAAACTTCCTAAGTCCACGCTAAAACAGTAACAAACTTGATACAAACTTTCTAAGTCCACGCCAAAACAGTAACAAACTTGGTACAAACTTCCTAAGTCCACGCCAAAACAGTAACAAACTTGGTACAAACTTCCTGAGTCCACGCCAAACAGTAGCAAACTTGGTACAAACTTCCTAAGTCCACGCCAAAACAGTAACAAACTTGGTACAAACTTCCTAAGTCCACGCCAAAACAGCACCAAACTTGGTACAAACTTCCTAAGTCCACGCCAAAACAGTAACAAACTTGGTACAAACTTCCTAAGTCCACGCCAAAACAGTAACAAACTTGGTACAAACTTCCTAAGTCCACGCCAAAACAGTAACAAACTTGGTACAAACTTCCTAAGTCCACGCCAAAACAGAAACAAACTAGGTACAAACTTCCTAAGTCCACGCCAAAACAGCACCAAACTTGATACAAACTTCCTAAGTCCACGCCAAAACAGTAACAAACTTGGTACAAACTTCCTAAGTCCACGCCAAAACAGTAACAAACTTGGTACAAACTTCCTAAGTCCACGCCAAAACAGTAACAAACTTGGTGCAAAAATCCTTAGTCCACGCCAAAACAGTAACAAACTTGGTACAAACTTCCTAAGTCCACGCCAAAACAGTAACAAACTTGGTACAAACTTCCTAAGTCCACGCCAAAACAGCACCAAACTTGGTATAAACTTCCTAAGTCCACGCCAAAACAGTAACAAACTTGGTACAAACTTCCTAAGTCCACGCCAAAACAGCACCAAACTTGGTACAAACTTCCTAAGTCCACGCCAAAACAGTAACAAACTTGGTACAAACTTCCTAAGTCCACGCCAAAACAGTAACAAACTTGGTACAAACTTCCTAAGTCCACGCCAAAACAGTAACAAACTTGGTACAAACTTCCTAAGTCCACGCCAAAACAGAAACAAACTAGGTACAAACTTCCTAAGTCCACGCCAAAACAGCACCAAACTTGATACAAACTTCCTAAGTCCACGCCAAAACAGTAACAAACTTGGTACAAACTTCCTAAGTCCACGCCAAAACAGTAACAAACTTGGTACAAACTTCCTAAGTCCACGCCAAAACAGTAACAAACTAGGTACAAACTTCCTAAGTCCACGCCAAAACAGCACCAAACTTGGTACAAACTTCCTAAGTCCACGCCAAAACAGCACCAAACTTGATACAAACTTTCTAAGTCCACGCCAAAACAGCACCAAACTTGATACAAACTTTCTAAGTCCACGCCAAAACAGTAACAAACTTGGTACAAACTTCCTAAGTCCACGCCAAAACAGCACCAAACTTGGTACAAACTTCGTAAGTCCGCGCCAAAACAGAAACAAACTTGGTACAAACTTCCTAAGTCCACGCCAAAACAGTAACAAACTTGGTACAAACTTCCTAAGTCCACGCCAAAACAGCACCAAACTTGATGCAAACTTCCTAAGTCCACGCCAAAACAGTAACACACTTGGTACAAACTTCCTAAGTCCACGCCAAAACAGCACCAAACTTGGTACAAACTTCCTAAGTCCACGCCAAAACAGCACCAAACTTGATACAAACTTTCTAAGTCCACGCCAAAACAGCACCAAACTTGATACAAACTTCCTAAGTCCACGCCAAAACAGTAACAAACTTGATACAAACTTTCTAAGTCCACGCCAAAACAGTAACAAACTTGGTACAAACTTCCTAAGTCCACGCCAAAACAGTAACAAACTTGGTACAAACTTCCTAAGTCCACGCCAAAACAGCACCAAACTTGGTACAAACTTCCTAAGTCCACGCCAAAACAGAAACAAACTAGGTACAAACTTCCTAAGTCCACGCCAAAACAGTAACAAACTTGGTACAAACTTCCTAAGTCCACGCCAAAACAGTAACAAACTTGGTACAAACTTCCTAAGTCCACGCCAAAACAGCACCAAACTTGGTACAAACTTCCTAAGTCCACGCCAAAACAGTAACAAACTAGGTACAAACTTCCTAAGTCCACGCCAAAACAGCACCAAACTTGATACAAACTTCCTAAGTCCACGCCAAAACAGTAACAAACTTGGTACAAACTTCCTAAGTCCACGCCAAAACAGCACCAAACTTGATACAAACTTTCTAAGTCCACGCCAAAACAGTAACAAACTTGGTACAAACTTCCTAAGTCCACGCCAAAACAGTAACAAACTAGGTACAAACTTCCTAAGTCCACGCCAAAACAGCACCAAACTTGATACAAACTTCCTAAGTCCACGCCAAAACAGCACCAAACTTGGTACAAACTTCCTAAGTCCACGCCAAAACAGCACCAAACTTGATACAAACTTCCTAAGTCCACGCCAAAACAGTAACACACTTGGTACAAACTTCCTAAGTCCACGCCAAAACAGCACCAAACTTGGTACAAACTTCGTAAGTCCACGCCAAAACAGCACCAAACTTGGTACAAACTTCCTAAGTCCACGCCAAAACAGTAACAAACTTGGTACAAACTTCCAAAGTCCACGCCAAAACAGTAACAAACTTGGTACAAACTTCCTAAGTCCACGCCAAAACAGTAACAAACTTGGTACAAACTTCCTAAGTCCACGCCAAAACAGCACCAAACTTGGTACAAACTTCCTAAGTCCACGCCAAAACAGTAACAAACTTGGTACAAACTTCCTAAGTCCACGCCAAAACAGTAACAAACTTGGTACAAACTTCCTAAGTCCACGCCAAAACAGCACCAAACTTGGTACAAACTTTCTAAGTCCACGCCAAAACAGTAACAAACTTGGTACAAACTTCCTAAGTCCACGCCAAAACAGTAACAAACTAGGTACAAACTTCCTAAGTCCACGCCAAAACAGCACCAAACTTGATACAAACTTCCTAAGTCCACGCCAAAACAGCACCAAACTTGGTACAAACTTCCTAAGTCCACGCCAAAACAGCACCAAACTTGATACAAACTTCCTAAGTCCACGCCAAAACAGTAACACACTTGGTACAAACTTCCTAAGTCCACGCCAAAACAGCACCACACTTGGTACAAACTTCGTAAGTCCACGCCAAAACAGCACCAAACTTGGTACAAACTTCCTAAGTCCACGCCAAAACAGTAACAAACTTGGTACAAACTTCCAAAGTCCACGCCAAAACAGTAACAAACTTGGTACAAACTTCCTAAGTCCACGCCAAAACAGTAACAAACTTGGTACAAACTTCCTAAGTCCACGCCAAAACAGCACCAAACTTGGTACAAACTTCCTAAGTCCACGCCAAAACAGTAACAAACTTGGTACAAACTTCCTAAGTCCACGCCAAAACAGTAACAAACTTGGTACAAACTTCCTAAGTCCACGCCAAAACATCACCAAACTTGGTACAAACTTCGTAAGTCCGCGCCAAAACAGCACCAAACTTGGTACAAACTTCTTAAGTCCACGCCAAAACAGTAACAAACTTGATACAAACTTTCTAAGTCCACGCCAAAACAGTAACAAACTTGGTACAAACTTCCTAAGTCCACGCCAAAACAGTAACAAACTAGGTACAAACTTCCTAAGTCCACGCCAAAACAGCACCAAACTTGATACAAACTTCCTAAGTCCACGCCAAAACAGCACCAAACTTGGTACAAACTTCCTAAGTCCACGCCAAAACAGTAACAAACTTGGTACAAACTTCCTAAGTCCACGCCAAAACAGTAACAAACTAGGTACAAACTTCCTAAGTCCACGCCAAAACAGTAACAAACTTGGTACAAACTTCCTAAGTCCACGCCAAAACAGCACCAAACTTGATACAAACTTCCTAAGTCCACGCCAAAACAGCACCAAACTTGGTACAAACTTCCTAAGTCCACGCCAAAACAGCACCAAACTTGGTACAAACTTCCTAAGTCCACGCCAAAACAGTTACACACTTGGTACAAACTTCCTAAGTCCACGCCAAAACAGTAACAAACTTGGTACAAACTTCCTAAGTCCACGCCAAAACAGTAACAAACTTGGTACAAACTTCCTAAGTCCACGCCAAAACAGCACCAAACTTGATACAAACTTCCTAAGTCCACGCCAAAACAGTAACAAACTTGGTACAAACTTCCTAAGTCCACGCCAAAACAGCACCAAACTTGGTACAAACTTCCTAAGTCCACGCCAAAACAGTAACAAACTTGGTACAAACTTCCTAAGTCCACGCCAAAACAGTAACAAACTTGGTACAAACTTCCTAAGTCCACGCCAAAACAGCACCAAACTTGATACAAACTTCCTAAGTCCACGCCAAAACAGCACCAAACTTGATACAAACTTTCTAAGTCTACGCCAAAACAGCACCAAACTTGGTACAAACTTCGTAAGTCCGCGCCAAAACAGAAACAAACTTGGTACAAACTTCCTAAGTCCAC
Organism: Anopheles atroparvus; assembly: GCA_914969975.1. Lineage (NCBI taxonomy): Eukaryota > Metazoa > Arthropoda > Insecta > Diptera > Culicidae > Anopheles > Anopheles atroparvus. The sequence goes on along the minus strand of CAJZCY010000018.1, from coordinate 218,189 downwards.
GCCAAAACAGTAACAAACTTGGTACAAACTTCCTAAGTCCACGCCAAAACAGCACCAAACTTGATACAAACTTTCAAAGTCCACGCCAAAACAGTAACAAACTTGGTACAAACTTCCTAAGTCCACGCCAAAACAGTAACAAACTTGGTACAAACTTCCTAAGTCCACGCCAAAACAGTAACAAACTTGGTACAAACTTCCTAAGTCCACGCCAAAACAGCACCAAACTTAGTACAAACTTCCTAAGTCCACGCCAAAACAGCACCAAACTTGATACAAACTTTCTAAGTCCACGCCAAAACAGCACCAAACTTGATACAAACTTCCTAAGTCCACGCCAAAACAGAAACAAACTAGGTACAAACTTCCTAAGTCCACGCCAAAACAGCACCAAACTTGATACAAACTTCCTAAGTCCACGCCAAAACAGCACCAAACTTGGTACAAACTTCCTAAGTCCACGCCAAAACAGTTACACACTTGGTACAAACTTCCTAAGTCCACGCCAAAACAGTAACAAACTTGGTACAAACTTCCTAAGTCCACGCCAAAACAGTAACAAACTTGGTACAAACTTCCTAAGTCCACGCCAAAACAGCACCAAACTTGATACAAACTTCCTAAGTCCACGCCAAAACAGCACCAAACTTGGTACAAACTTCCTAAGTCCACGCCAAAACAGCACCAAACTTGGTACAAACTTCCTAAGTCCACGCCAAAACAGCACCAAACTTGGTACAAACTTCCTAAGTCCACGCCAAAACAGTTACACACTTGGTACAAACTTCCTAAGTCCACGCCAAAACAGTAACAAACTTGGTACAAACTTCCTAAGTCCACGCCAAAACAGTAACAAACTTGGTACAAACTTTCTAAGTCCACGCCAAAACAGTAACAAACTTGGTACAAACTTCCTAAGTCCACGCCAAAACAGTAACAAACTTGGTACAAACTTCCTAAGTCCACGCCAAAACAGCACCAAACTTGGTACAAACTTCGTAAGTCCACGCCAAAACATCACCAAACTTGGTACAAACTTCCTAAGTCCACGCCAAAACAGTAACAAACTTGGTACAAACTTCCTAAGTCCACGCCAAAACAGCACCAAACTTGGTACAAACTTCCTAAGTCTACGCCAAAACAGTAACAAACTTGATACAAACTTCCTAAGTCCACGCCAAAACAGTAACAAACTTGGTGCAAAGTTCCTAAGTCCACGCCAAAACAGAAACAAACTAGGTACAAACTTCTTAAGTCCACGCCAAAACAGCACCAAACTTGATACAAACTTCCTAAGTCCACGCCAAAACAGTAACAAACTTGGTGCAAAGTTCCTAAGTCCACGCCAAAACAGTAACAAACTTGGTACAAACTTCCTAAGTCCACGCCAAAACAGCACCAAACTTGGTACAAACTTCCTAAGTCCACGCCAAAACAGCACCAAACTTGGTACAAACTTCCTAAGTCCACGCCAAAACAGTAACAAACTTGGTACAAACTTCCTAAGTCCACGCCAAAACAGAAACAAACTAGGTACAAACTTCCTAAGTCCACGCCAAAACAGCACCAAACTTGATACAAACTTCCTAAGTCCACGCCAAAACAGCACCAAACTTGGTACAAACTTCGTAAGTCCACGCCAAAACAGTAACAAACTTGGTACAAACTTCCTAAGTCCACGCCAAAACAGTAACAAACTTGGTACAAACTTCCTAAGTCCACGCCAAAACAGTAACAAACTTGGTACAAACTTCCTAAGTCCACGCCAAAACAGCACCAAACTTGGTACAAACTTCCTAAGTCCACGCCAAAACAGTAACAAACTTGGTACAAACTTCCTAAGTCCACGCCAAAACAAGTAACAAACTTGGTACAAACTTCCTAAGTCCACGCCAAAACAGTAACAAACTTGGTACAAACTTCCTAAGTCCACGCCAAAACAGCACCAAACTTGGTACAAACTTCCTAAGACCACGCCAAAACAGCACCAAACTTGATACAAACTTTCTAAGTCCACGCCAAAACAGCACCAAACTTGATACAAACTTCCTAAGTCCACGCCAAAACAGTAACAAACTTGGTACAAACTTCCTAAGTCCACGCCAAAACAGTAACAAACTTGGTACAAACTTCCTAAGTCCACGCCAAAACAGCACCAAACTTGATACAAACTTTCTAAGTCCACGCCAAAACAGCACCAAACTTGATACAAACTTTCTAAGTCCACGCCAAAACAGCACCAAACTTGATACAAACTTCCTAAGTCCACGCCAAAACAGTAACAAACTTGGTACAAACTTCCTAAGTCCACGCCAAAACAGAAACAAACTAGGTACAAACTTCCTAAGTCCACGCCAAAACAGCACCAAACTTGATACAAACTTCCTAAGTCCACGCCAAAACAGCACCAAACTTGGTACAAACTTCCTAAGTCCACGCCAAAACAGCACCAAACTTGGTACAAACTTCCTAAGTCCACGCCAAAACAGCACCAAACTTGGTACAAACTTCCTAAGTCCACGCCAAAACAGTTACACACTTGGTACAAACTTTCTAAGTCCACGCCAAAACAGCACCAAACTTGGTACAAACTTCCTAAGTCCACGCCAAAACAGTAACAAACTTGGTACAAACTTCCTAAGTCCACGCCAAAACAGTAACAAACTTGGTACAAACTTCCTAAGTCCACGCCAAAACAGCACCAAACTTGGTACAAACTTCGTAAGTCCACGCCAAAACATCACCAAACTTGGTACAAACTTCCTAAGTCCACGCCAAAACAGCACCAAACTTGATACAAACTTTCTAAGTCCACGCCAAAACAGCACCAAACTTGATACAAACTTCCTAAGTCCACGCCAAAACAGTAACAAACTTGGTACAAACTTCCTAAGTCCACGCCAAAACAGTAACAAACTTGGTACAAACTTCCTAAGTCCACGCCAAAACAGCACCAAACTTGGTACAAACTTCGTAAGTCCACGCCAAAACAGTAACAAACTTGGTACAAACTTCCTAAGTCCACGCCAAAACAGTAACAAACTTGGTACAAACTTCCTAAGTCCACGCCAAAACAGTAACAAACTTGGTACAAACTTCCTAAGTCCACGCCAAAACAGTAACAAACTTGGTACAAACTTCCTACAACTACCCGAATTCCAACAGAGTTGCAACAGAGTGTCAAATACAAACTTTGTAGAAACTTCTTAAAACTACCCAAAAACACTTGCAAACTTGGTACAAACTTCCTAAGTCCACGCCAAAACAGTAACAAACTTGGTACAAACTTCCTAAGTCCACGCCAAAACAGTAACAAACTTGGTGCAAAGTTCCTAAGTCCACGCCAAAACAGTAACAAACTTGGTACAAACTTCCTAAGTCCACGCCAAAACAGTAACAAACTTGGTACAAACTTCCTAAGTCCACGCCAAAACAGCACCAAACTTGATACAAACTTCCTAAGTCCACGCCAAAACAGTAACAAACTTGGTGCAAAGTTCCTAAGTCCACGCCAAAACAGAAACAAACTAGGTACAAACTTCCTAAGTCCACGCCAAAACAGCACCAAACTTGATACAAACTTCCTAAGTCCACGCCAAAACAGTAACAAACTTGGTACAAACTTCCTAAGTCCACGCCAAAACAGTAACAAACTTGGTACAAACTTCCTAAGTCCACGCCAAAACAGTAACAAACTTGGTACAAACTTCCTAAGTCCACGCCAAAACAGTAACAAACTTGGTACAAACTTCCTAAGTCCACGCCAAAACAGCACCAAACTTGGTACAAACTTCGTAAGTCCGCGCCAAAACAGAAACAAACTTGGTACAAACTTCCTAAGTCCACGCCAAAACAGTAACAAACTTGGTACAAACTTCCTAAGTCCACGCCAAAACAGTAACAAACTTGGTACAAACTTCCTAAGTCCACGCCAAAACAGCACCAAACTTGGTACAACTTCCTAAGTCCACGCCAAAACAGTAACAAACTTGGTACAAACTTCCTAAGTCCACGCCAAAACAGTAACAAACTTGGTACAAACTTTCTAAGTCCACGCCAAAACAGTAACAAACTTGGTACAAACTTCCTAAGTCCACGCCAAAACAGTAACAAACTTGGTACAAACTTCCTAAGTCCACGCCAAAACAGCACCAAACTTGGTACAAACTTCGTAAGTCCACGCCAAAACATCACCAAACTTGGTACAAACTTCCTAAGTCCACGCCAAAACAGTAACAAACTTGGTACAAACTTCCTAAGTCCACGCCAAAACAGCACCAAACTTGGTACAAACTTCCTAAGTCCACGCCAAAACAGTAACAAACTTGATACAAACTTCCTAAGTCCACGCCAAAACAGTAACAAACTTGGTGCAAAGTTCCTAAGTCCACGCCAAAACAGAAACAAACTAGGTACAAACTTCTTAAGTCCACGCCAAAACAGCACCAAACTTGATACAAACTTTCTAAGTCCACGCCAAAACAGCACCAAACTTGATACAAACTTCCTAAGTCCACGCCAAAACAGTAACAAACTTGGTACAAACTTCCTAAGTCCACGCCAAAACAGTAACAAACTTGGTACAAACTTCCTAAGTCCACGCCAAAACAGCACCAAACTTGGTACAAACTTCCTAAGTCCACGCCAAAACAGCACCAAACTTGGTACAAACTTCCTAAGTCCACGCCAAAACAGTAACAAACTTGGTACAAACTTCCTAAGTCCACGCCAAAACAGCACCAAACTTGGTACAAACTTCCTAAGTCCACGCCAAAACAGTAACAAACTTGGTACAAACTTCCTAAGTCCACGCCAAAACAGTAACAAACTTGGGACAAACTTCGTAAGTCCGCGCCAAAACAGAAACAAACTTGATACAAACTTTCTAAGTCCACGCCAAAACAGCACCAAACTTGATACAAACTTCCTAAGTCCACGCCAAAACAGTAACAAACTTGGTACAAACTTCGTAAGTCCGCGCCAAAACAGAAACAAACTTGGTACAAACTTCCTAAGTCCACGCCAAAACAGAAACAAACTAGGTACAAACTTCCTAAGTCCACGCCAAAACAGAAACAAAATAGGTACAAACTTCCTAAGTCCACGCCAAAACAGCACCAAACTTGATACAAACTTCCTAAGTCCACGCCAAAACAGTAACAAACTTGGTGCAAAGTTCCTAAGTCCACGCCAAAACAGTAACAACTTGGTACAAACTTCCTAAGTCCACGCCAAAACAGTAACAAACTTGGTACAAACTTCCTAAGTCCACGCCAAAACAGCACCAAACTTGGTACAAACTTCGTAAGTCCACGCCAAAACAGTAACAAACTTGGTACAAACTTCCTAAGTCCACGCCAAAACAGCACCAAACTTGGTACAAACTTCCTAAGTCCACGCCAAAACAGCACCAAACTTGGTACAAACTTCCTAAGTCCACGCCAAAACAGTAACAAACTTGGTACAAACTTCCTAAGTCCACGCCAAAACAGCACCAAACTTGGTACAAACTTCCTAAGTCCGCGCCAAAACAGTAACAAACTTGGTACAAACTTCCTAAGTCCACGCCAAAACAGCACCAAACTTGATACAAACTTTCTAAGTCCACGCCAAAACAGCACCAAACTTGATACAAACTTCCTAAGTCCACGCCAAAACAGCACCAAACTTGGTACAAACTTCCTAAGTCCACGCCAAAACAGTAACAAACTTGATACAAACTTCCTAAGTCCACGCCAAAACAGTAACAAACTTGGTGCAAAGTTCCTAAGTCCACGCCAAAACAGTAACAAACTAGGTACAAACTTCCTAAGTCCACGCCAAAACAGCACCAAACTTGGTACAAACTTCCTAAGTCCACGCCAAAACAGCACCAAACTTGGTACAAACTTCCTAAGTCCACGCCAAAACAGTAACAAACTTGGTACAAACTGCCTAAGTCCACGCCAAAACAGCACCAAACTTGGTACAAACTTCCTAAGTCCACGCCAAAACAGTAACAAACTTGGTACAAACTGCCTAAGTCCACGCCAAAACAGCACCAAACTTGGTACAAACTTCCTAAGTCCACGCCAAAACAGCACCAAACTTGATACAAACTTCCTAAGTCCACGCCAAAACAGTAACAAACTTGGTACAAACTTCCTAAGTCCACGCCAAATCAGTAAAAAACTTGGTACAAACTTCCTAAGTCCACGCCAAAACAGCACCGAACTTGGTACAAACTTCCTAAGTCCACGCCAAAACAGACACAAACTTGGTACAAACTTCCTAAGTCCACGCCAAAACAGAAACAAACTAGGTACAAACTTCCTAAGTCCACGCCAAAACAGCACCAAACTTGAAACAAACTTCCTAAGTCCACGCCAAAACAGTACCAAACTTGGTACAAACTTCCTAAGTCCACGCCAAAACAGAAACAAACTTGGTACAAACTTCCTAAGTCCACGCCAAAACAGAAACAAACTAGGTACAAACTTCCTAAGTCCACGCCAAAACAGCACCAAACTTGATACAAACTTTCTAAGTCCACGCCAAAACAGCACCAAACTTGATACAAACTTTCTAAGTCCACGCCAAAACAGCACCAAACTTGATACAAACTTCCTAAGTCCACGCCAAAACAGTAACAAACTTGGTACAAACTTCCTAAGTCTACGCCAAAACAGCACCAAACTTGGTACAAACTTCCTAAGTCCACGCCAAAAAAGAAACAAACTAGGTACAAACTTCCTAAGTCCACGCCAAAACAGCACCAAACTTGGTACAAACTTCCTAAGTCCACGCCAAAACAGCACCAAACTTGGTACAAACTTCCTAAGTCCACGCCAAAACAGTAACAAACTTGGTACAAACTGCCTAAGTCCACGCCAAAACAGCACCAAACTTGGTACAAACTTCCTAAGTCCACGCCAAAACAGTAACAAACTTGGTACAAACTGCCTAAGTCCACGCCAAAACAGCACCAAACTTGGTACAAACTTCCTAAGTCCACGCCAAAACAGCACCAAACTTGATACAAACTTCCTAAGTCCACGCCAAAACAGTAACAAACTTGGTACAAACTTCCTAAGTCCACGCCAAATCAGTAAAAAACTTGGTACAAACTTCCTAAGTCCACGCCAAAACAGCACCAAACTAGGTACAAACTTCCTAAGTCCAGGCCAAAACAGAAACAAACTAGGTACAAACTTCCTAAGTCCACGCCAAAACAGCACCAAACTTGAAACAAACTTCCTAAGTCCACGCCAAAACAGTACCAAACTTGGTACAAACTTCCTAAGTCCACGCCAAAACAGAAACAAACTTGGTACAAACTTCCTAAGTCCACGCCAAAACAGAAACAAACTAGGTACAAACTTCCTAAGTCCACGCCAAAACAGCACCAAACTTGATACAAACTTTCTAAGTCCACGCCAAAACAGCACCAAACTTGATACAAACTTTCTAAGTCCACGCCAAAACAGCACCAAACTTGATACAAACTTCCTAAGTCCACGCCAAAACAGTAACAAACTTGGTACAAACTTCCTAAGTCTACGCCAAAACAGCACCAAACTTGGTACAAACTTCCTAAGTCCACGCCAAAAAAGAAACAAACTAGGTACAAACTTCCTAAGTCCACGCCAAAACAGCACCAAACTTGATACAAACTTCCTAAGTCCACGCCAAAACAGTAACAAACTTGGTGCAAAGTTCCTAAGTCCACGCCAAAACAGTAAAAAACTTGGTACAAACTTCCTTAGTCCACGCCAAAACAGCACCAAACTTGGTACAAACTTCCTAAGTCCACGCCAAAACAGAAACAAACTAGGTACAAACTTCCTAAGTCCACGCCAAAACAGCACCAAACTTGAAACAAACTTCCTAAGTCCACGCCAAAACAGTAACAAACTTGGTACAAACTTCCTAAGTCCACGCCAAAACAGAAACAAACTTGGTACAAACTTCCTAAGTCCACGCCAAAACAGAAACAAACTAGGTACAAACTTCCTAAGTCCACGCCAAAACAGCACCAAACTTGATACAAACTTTCTAAGTCCACGCCAAAACAGCACCAAACTTGATACAAACTTTCTAAGTCCACGCCAAAACAGCACCAAACTTGATACAAACTTCCTAAGTCCACGCCAAAACAGTAACAAACTTGGTACAAACTTCCTAAGTCCACGCCAAAACAGCACCAAACTTGGTACAAACTTCCTAAGTCCACGCCAAAACAGTAACAAACTTGGTACAAACTTCCTAAGTCCACGCCAAAACAGAAACAAACTAGGTACAAACTTCCTAAGTCCACGCCAAAACAGCACCAAACTTGATACAAACTTCCTAAGTCCACGCCAAAACAGTAACAAACTTGGTACAAACTTCCTAAGTCCACGCCAAAACAGTAACAAACTTGGTACAAACTTCCTAAGTCCACGCCAAAACAGTAACAAACTTGGTACAAACTTCCTAAGTCCACGCCAAAACAGTAACAAACTTGGTACAAACTTCCTAAGTCCACGCCAAAACAGCACCAAACTTGGTACAAACTTCGTAAGTCCGCGCCAAAACAGAAACAAACTTGGTACAAACTTCCTAAGTCCACGCCAAAACAGTAACAAACTTGGTACAAACTTCCTAAGTCCACGCCAAAACAGTAACAAACTTGGTACAAACTTCCTAAGTCCACGCCAAAACAGTAACAAACTTGGTACAAACTTCCTAAGTCCACGCCAAAACAGCACCAAACTTGGTACAAACTTCCTAAGTCCACGCCAAAACAGTAACAAACTTGGTACAAACTTCCTAAGTCCACGCCAAAACAGTAACAAACTTGGTACAAACTTCGTAAGTCCACGCCAAAACAGAAACAAACTAGGTACAAACTTCCTAAGTCCACGCCAAAACAGCACCAAACTTGATACAAACTTCCTAAGTCCACGCCAAAACAGTAACAAACTTGGTACAAACTTCCTAAGTCCACGCCAAAACAGTAACAAACTTGGTACAAACTTCCTAAGTCCACGCCAAAACAGTAACAAACTTGGTACAAACTTCCTAAGTCCACGCCAAAACAGTAACAAACTTGGTACAAACTTCCTAAGTCCACGCCAAAACAGCACCAAACTTGGTACAAACTTCGTAAGTCCGCGCCAAAACAGAAACAAACTTGGTACAAACTTCCTAAGTCCACGCCAAAACAGAAACAAACTAGGTACAAACTTCCTAAGTCCACGCCAAAACAGAAACAAAATAGGTACAAACTTCCTAAGTCCACGCCAAAACAGCACCAAACTTGATACAAACTTCCTAAGTCCACGCCAAAACAGTAACAAACTTGGTGCAAAGTTCCTTAGTCCACGCCAAAACAGTAACAAACTTGGTACAAACTTCCTACAACTACCCGAATTCCAACAGAGTTGCAACAGAGTGTCAAATACAAACTTTGTAGAAACTTCTTAAAACTACCCAAAAACACTTGCAAACTTGGTACAAACTTCCTAAGTCCACGCCAAAACAGCACCAAACTTGGTACAAACTTCCTAAGTCCACGCCAAAACAGTAACAAACTTGGTACAAACTTCCTAAGTCCACGCCAAAACAGCACCAAACTTGGTACAAACTTCGTAAGTCCGCGCCAAAACAGTAACAAACTTGGTACAAACTTCCTAAGTCCACGCCAAAACAGCACCAAACTTGATACAAACTTTCTAAGTCCACGCCAAAACAGTAACAAGCTTGGTACAAACTTCCTAAGTCCACGCCAAAACAGTAACAAACTTGGTACAAACTTCCTAAGTCCACGCCAAAACAGCACCAAACTTGGTACAAACTTCCTAAGTCCACGCCAAAACAGTAACAAACTTGGTACAAACTTCCTACAACTACCCGAATTCCAACAGAGTTGCAACAGAGTGTCAAATACAAACTTTGTAGAAACTTCTTAAAACTACCCAAAAACACTTGCAAACTTGGTACAAACTTCCTAAGACGACGCCAAAACAGTAAAAAACTTGGAACAAACTTCCTAAGTCCACGCCAAAACAGCACCAAACTTGGTACAAACTTCCTAAGTCCACGCCAAAACAGTAACAAACTTGGTACAAACTTCCTAAGTCCACGCCAAAACAGTAACAAACTTGGTACAAACTTCGTAAGTCCACGCCAAAACAGAAACAAACTAGGTACAAACTTCCTAAGTCCACGCCAAAACAGCACCAAACTTGCTACAAACTTCCTAAGTCCACGCCAAAACAGTAACAAACTTGGTACAAACTTCCTAAGTCCACGCCAAAACAGTAACAAACTTGGTACAAACTTCCTAAGTCCACGCCAAAACAGTAACAAACTTGGTACAAACTTCCTAAGTCCACGCCAAAACAGTAACAAACTTGGTACAAACTTCCTAAGTCCACGCCAAAACAGCACCAAACTTGGTACAAACTTCGTAAGTCCGCGCCAAAACAGAAACAAACTTGGTACAAACTTCCTAAGTCCACGCCAAAACAGAAACAAACTAGGTACAAACTTCCTAAGTCCACGCCAAAACAGAAACAAAATAGGTACAAACTTCCTAAGTCCACGCCAAAACAGCACCAAACTTGATACAAACTTCCTAAGTCCACGCCAAAACAGTAACAAACTTGGTGCAAAGTTCCTTAGTCCACGCCAAAACAGTAACAAACTTGGTACAAACTTCCTACAACTACCCGAATTCCAACAGAGTTGCAACAGAGTGTCAAATACAAACTTTGTAGAAACTTCTTAAAACTACCCAAAAACACTTGCAAACTTGGTACAAACTTCCTAAGTCCACGCCAAAACAGCACCAAACTTGGTACAAACTTCCTAAGTCCACGCCAAAACAGTAACAAACTTGGTACAAACTTCCTAAGTCCACGCCAAAACAGCACCAAACTTGGTACAAACTTCGTAAGTCCGCGCCAAAACAGTAACAAACTTGGTACAAACTTCCTAAGTCCACGCCAAAACAGCACCAAACTTGATACAAACTTTCTAAGTCCACGCCAAAACAGTAACAAGCTTGGTACAAACTTCCTAAGTCCACGCCAAAACAGTAACAAACTTGGTACAAACTTCCTAAGTCCACGCCAAAACAGCACCAAACTTGGTACAAACTTCCTAAGTCCACGCCAAAACAGTAACAAACTTGGTACAAACTTCCTACAACTACCCGAATTCCAACAGAGTTGCAACAGAGTGTCAAATACAAACTTTGTAGAAACTTCTTAAAACTACCCAAAAACACTTGCAAACTTGGTACAAACTTCCTAAGACGACGCCAAAACAGTAAAAAACTTGGAACAAACTTCCTAAGTCCACGCCAAAACAGCACCAAACTTGGTACAAACTTCCTAAGTCCACGCCAAAACAGTAACAAACATGGAACAAACTTCCTAAGTCCACGCCAAATCAGCACCAAACATGGTACAAACTTCCTAAGTCCACGCCAAAACACTACCAAACTTGGAACAAACTTCCTAAGTCTACGCCAAAACAATAACAAACTTGGTACAAACTTACTAAATCCACGCCAAAACAGCACCAAACTTGGTACAAACTTCCTAAGTCCACGCCAAAACAGTAACAAACTTGATACAAGCTTCCTAAGTCCACGCCAAAACAGTAACAAACTTGGAACAAACTTCCTAAGTCCACGCCAAAACAGTAACAAACTTGGTACAAACTTCCTAAGTCCACGCCAAAACAGTAACAAACTTGGTACAAACTTCCTACAACTACCCTAATTCCAACAGAGTTGCAACAGAGTGTCAAATACAAACTTTGTAGAAACTTCTTAAAACTACCCAAAAACACTTGCAAACTTGGTACAAACTTCCTAAGACGACGCCAAAACAGTAACAAACTTGGAACAAACTTCCTAAGTCCACGCCAAAACAGCACCAAACTTGGTACAAACTTCCTAAGTCCACGCCAAAACAGTAACAAACATGGAACAAACTTCCTAAGTCCACGCCAAATCAGCACCAAACATGGTACAAACTTCCTAAGTCCACGCCAAAACACTACCAAACTTGGAACAAACTTCCTAAGTCTACGCCAAAACAATTACAAACTTGGTACAAACTTACTAAATCCACGCCAAAACAGCACCAAACTTGGTACAAACTTCCTACAACTACCCGAATTCCAACAGAGTTGCAACAGAGTGTCAAATACAAACTTTGTAGAAACTTCTTAAAACTACCCAAAAACACATGCAAACTTGGTACAAACTTCCTAAGTCCACGCCAAAACAGTAACAAACTTGGTACAAACTTCCTAAGTCCACGCCAAAACAGTAACAAACTTGGTACAAACTTCCTACAACTACCCGAATTCCAACAGAGTTGCAACAGAGTGTCAAATACAAACTTTGTAGAAACTTCTTAAAACTACCCAAAAACACTTGCAAACTTGGTACAAACTTCCTAAGTCCACGCCAAAACAGCACCAAACTTGGTACAAACTTCCTAAGTCCACGCCAAAACAGCACCAAACTTGGTACAAACTTCCTAAGTCCACGCCAAAACAGTAACAAACTTGGTACAAACTTCCTAAGACCACGCCAAAACAGTAACAAACTTGGTACAAACTTCCTACAACTACCCGAATTCCAACAGAGTTGCAACAGAGTGTCAAATACAAACTTTGTAGAAACTTCTTAAAACTACCCAAAAACACTTGCAAACTTGGTACAAACTTCCTAAGACCACGCCAAAACAGTAACAAACTTGGTACAAACTTCCTACAACTACCCGAATTCCAACAGAGTTGCAACAGAGTGTCAAATACAAACTTTGTAGAAACTTCTTAAAACTACCCAAAAACACTTGCAAACTTGGTACAAACTTCCTAAGTCCACGCCAAAACAGCACCAAACTTGGTACAAACTTCCTAAGTCCACGCCAAAACAGTAACAAACTTGGTACAAACTTCCTACAACTACCCGAATTCCAACAGAGTTGCAACAGAGTGTCAAATACAAACTTTGTAGAAACTTCTTAAAACTACCCAAAAACACTTGCAAACTTGGTACAAACTTCCTAAGTCCACGCCAAAACAGCACCAAACTTGGTACAAACTTCCTAAGTCCACGCCAAAACAGTAACAAACTTGGTACAAACTTCCTACAACTACCCGAATTCCAACAGAGTTGCAACAGAGTGTCAAATACAAACTTTGTAGAAACTTCTTAAAACTACCCAAAAACACTTGCAAACTTGGTACAAACTTCCTAAGTCCACGCCAAAACAGCACCAAACTTGGTACAAACTTCCTAAGTCCACGCCAAAACAGTAACAAACTTGGTACAAACTTCCTACAACTACCCGAATTCCAACAGAGTTGCAACAGAGTGTCAAATACAAACTTTGTAGAAACTTCTTAAAACTACCCAAAAACACTTGCAAACTTGGTACAAACTTCCTAAGTCCACGCCAAAACAGCACCAAACTTGGTACAAACTTCCTAAGTCCACGCCAAAACAGTAACAAACTTGGTACAAACTTCCTACAACTACCCGAATTCCAACAGAGTTGCAACAGAGTCTCAAATACAAACTTTGTAGAAACTTCTTAAAACTACCCAAAAACACTTGCAAACTTGGTACAAACTTCCTAAGTCCACGCCAAAACAGTAACAAACTTGGTACAAACTTCCTACAACTACCCGAATTCCAACAGAGTTGCAACAGAGTCTCAAATACAAACTTTGTAGAAACTTCTTAAAACTACCCAAAAACACTTGCAAACTTGGTACAAACTTCCTAAGACCACGCCAAAACAGTAACAAACTTGGTACAAACTTCCTACAACTACCCGAATTCCAACAGAGTTGCAACAGAGTGTCAAATACAAACTTTGTAGAAACTTCTTAAAACTACCCAAAAACACTTGCAAACTTGGTACAAACTTCCTAAGACCACGCCAAAACAGCACCAAACTTGGTACAAACTTCCTAAGTCCACGCCAAAACAGTAACAAACTTGGTACAAACTTCCTACAACTACCCGAATTCCAACAGAGTTGCAACAGAGTGTCAAATACAAACTTTGTAGAAACTTCTTAAAACTACCCAAAAACACTTGCAAACTTGGTACAAACTTCCTAAGACCACGCCAAAACAGCACCAAACTTGGTACAAACTTCGTAAGTCCGCGCCAAAACAGTAACAAACTTGGTACAAACTTCCTAAGTCCACGCCAAAACAGTAACAAACTTGGTACAAACTTCCTACAACTACCCGAATTCCAACAGAGTTGCAACAGAGTGTCAAATACAAACTTTGTAGAAACTTCTTAAAACTACCCAAAAACACTTGCAAACTTGGTACAAACTTCCTAAGACCACGCCAAAACAGTAACAAACTTGGTACAAACTTCCTACAACTACCCGAATTCCAACAGAGTTGCAACAGAGTGTCAAATACAAACTTTGTAGAAACTTCTTAAAACTACCCAAAAACACTTGCAAACTTGGTACAAACTTCCTAAGACCACGCCAAAACAGCACCAAACTTGGTACAAACTTCCTAAGTCCACGCCAAAACAGTAACAAACTTGGTACAAACTTCCTACAACTACCCGAATTCCAACAGAGTTGCAACAGAGTGTCAAATACAAACTTTGTAGAAACTTCTTAAAACTACCCAAAAACACTTGCAAACTTGGTACAAACTTCCTAAGACCACGCCAAAACAGTAACAAACTTGGTACAAACTTCCTACAACTACCCGAATTCCAACAGAGTTGCAACAGAGTGTCAAATACAAACTTTGTAGAAACTTCTTAAAACTACCCAAAAACACTTGCAAACTTGGTACAAACTTCCTAAGTCCACGCCAAAACAGTAACAAACTTGGTACAAACTTCCTAAGTCCACGCCAAAACAGTAACAAACTTGGTACAAACTTCCTACAACTACCCGAATTCCAACAGAGTTGCAACAGAGTGTCAAATACAAACTTTGTAGAAACTTCTTAAAACTACCCAAAAACACTTGCAAACTTGGTACAAACTTCCTAAGTCCACGCCAAAACAGCACCAAACTTGGTACAAACTTCCTAAGTCCACGCCAAAACAGTAACAAACTTGGTACAAACTTCCTACAACTACCCGAATTCCAACAGAGTTGCAACAGAGTGTCAAATACAAACTTTGTAGAAACTTCTTAAAACTACCCAAAAACACTTGCAAACTTGGTACAAACTTCCTAAGTCCACGCCAAAACAGTAACAAACTTGGTACAAACTTCCTACAACTACCCGAATTCCAACAGAGTTGCAACAGAGTCTCAAATACAAACTTTGTAGAAACTTCTGTAAACTACCCAAAAACACTTGCAAACTTGGTACAAACTTCCTAAGACCACGCCAAAACAGTAACAAACTTGGTACAAACTTCCTACAACTATCCGAATTCCAACAGAGTTGCAACAGAGTGTCAAATACAAACTTTGTAGAAACTTCTTAAAACTACCCAAAAACACTTGCAAACTTGGTACAAACTTCCTAAGACCACGCCAAAACAGTAACAAACTTGGTACAAACTTCCTACAACTACCCGAATTCCAACAGAGTTGCAACAGAGTGTCAAATACAAACTTTGTAGAAACTTCTTAAAACTACCCAAAAACACTTGCAAACTTGGTACAAACTTCCTAAGTCCACGCCAAAACAGTAACAAACTTGGTACAAACTTCCTAAGTCCACGCCAAAACAGTAACAAACTTGGTACAAACTTCCTACAACTACCCGAATTCCAACAGAGTTGCAACAGAGTGTCAAATACAAACTTTGTAGAAACTTCTTAAAACTACCCAAAAACACTTGCAAACTTGGTACAAACTTCCTAAGTCCACGCCAAAACAGTAACAAACTTGGTACAAACTTCCTAAGTCCACGCCAAAACAGTAACAAACTTGGTACAAACTTCCTACAACTACCCGAATTCCAACAGAGTTGCAACAGAGTGTCAAATACAAACTTTGTAGAAACTTCTTAAAACTACCCAAAAACACTTGCAAACTTGGTACAAACTTCCTAAGTCCACGCCAAAACAGCACCAAACTTGGTACAAACTTCCTAAGTCCACGCCAAAACAGTAACAAACTTGGTACAAACTTCCTACAACTACCCGAATTCCAACAGAGTTGCAACAGAGTCTCAAATACAAACTTTGTAGAAACTTCTTAAAACTACCCAAAAACACTTGCAAACTTGGTACAAACTTCCTAAGTCCACGCCAAAACAGTAACAAACTTGGTACAAACTTGCTACAACTACCCGAATTCCAACAGAGTTGCAACAGAGTCTCAAATACAAACTTTGTAGAAACTTCTTAAAACTACCCAAAAACACTTGCAAACTTGGAACAAACTTCCTAAGACCACGCCAAAACAGTAACAAACTTGGTACAAACTTCCTACAACTACCCGAATTCCAACAGAGTTGCAACAGAGTGTCAAATACAAACTTTGTAGAAACTTCTTAAAACTACCCAAAAACACTTGCAAACTTGGTAAAAACTTCCTAAGTCCACGCCAAAACAGCACCAAACTTGGTACAAACTTCCCAAGTCCACGCCAAAACAGTAACAAACTTGGTACAAACTTCCTACAACTACCCGAATTCCAACAGAGTTGCAACAGAGTGTCAAATACAAACTTTGTAGAAACTTCTTAAAACTACCCAAAAACACTTGCAAACTTGGTACAAACTTCCTAAGACCACGCCAAAACAGTAACAAACTTGGTACAAACTTCCTACAACTACCCGAATTCCAACAGAGTTGCAACAGAGTCTCAAATACAAACTTTGTAGAAACTTCTTAAAACTACCCAAAAACACTTGCAAACTTGGTACAAACTTCCTAAGACCACGCCAAAACAGTAACAAACTTGGTACAAACTTCCTACAACTACCCGAATTCCAACAGAGTTGCAACAGAGTGTCAAATACAAACTTTGTAGAAACTTCTTAAAACTACCCAAAAACACTTGCAAACTTGGTACAAACTTCCTAAGTCCACGCCAAAACAGCACCAAACTTGGTACAAACTTCCTAAGTCCACGCCAAAACAGTAACAAACTTGGTACAAACTTCCTACAACTACCCGAATTCCAACAGAGTTGCAACAGAGTGTCAAATACAAACTTTGTAGAAACTTCTTAAAACTACCCAAAAACACTTGCAAACTTGGTACAAACTTCCTAAGTCCACGCCAAAACAGCACCAAACTTGGTACAAACTTCCTAAGACCACGCCAAAACAGTAACAAACTTGGTACAAACTTCCTACAACTACCCGAATTCCAACAGAGTTGCAACAGAGTGTCAAATACAAACTTTGTAGAAACTTCTTAAAACTACCCAAAAACACTTGCAAACTTGGTACAAACTTCCTAAGTCCACGCCAAAACAGCACCAAACTTGGTACAAACTTCCTAAGTCCACGCCAAAACAGTAACAAACTTGGTACAAACTTCCTACAACTACCCGAATTCCAACAGAGTTGCAACAGAGTGTCAAATACAAACTTTGTAGAAACTTCTTAAAACTACCCAAAAACACTTGCAAACTTGGTACAAACTTCCTAAGTCCACGCCAAAACAGTAACAAACTTGGTACAAACTTCCTGCAACTACCCGAATTCCAACAGAATTGCAACAGAGTGTCAAATACAAACTTTGTAGAAACTTCTTAAAACTACCCAAAAACACTTGCAAACTTGGTACAAACTTCCTAAGTCCACGCCAAAACAGCACCAAACTTGGTACAAACTTCCTAAGTCCACGCCAAAACAGAAACAAACTTGGTACAAACTTCCTAAGTCCACGCCAAAACAGTAACAAACTTGGTACAAACTTCCTAAGTCCACGCCAAAACAGTAACAAACTTGGTACAAACTTCCTAAGTCCACGCCAAAACAGTAACAAACTTGGTACAAACTTCCTAAGTCCACGCCAAAACAGCACCAAACTTGGTACAAACTTCCTAAGTCCATGCCAAAACAGTAACAAACTTGGAACAAACTTCGAAAGTCCGCGCCAAAACAGAAACAAACTTGGTACAAACTTCCTAAGTCCACGCCAAAACAGAAACAAACTAGGTACAAACTTCCTAAGTCCACGCCAAAACAGCACCAAACTTGATACAAACTTCCTAAGTCCACGCCAAAACAGTAACAAACTTGGTTCAAACTTCCTAAGTCCACGCCAAAACAGCACCAAACTTGGTACAAACTTCCTAAGTCCACGCCAAAACAGTAACAAACTTGGTACAAACTTCCTAAGTCCACGCCAAAACAGCACCAAACTTGGTACAAACTTCCTAAGTCCACGCCAAAACAGTAACAAACTTGGAACAAACTTCCTAAGTCCACGCCAAAAAAGAAACAAACTAGGTACAAACTTCCTAAGTCCACGCCAAAACAGCACCAAACTTGATACAAACTTCCTAAGTCCACGCCAAAACAGTAACAAACTTGGTACAAACTTCCTAAGTCCACGCCAAAACAGCACCAAACTTGGTACAAACTTCGTAAGTCCGGGCCAAAACAGCACCAAACTTGGTACAAACTTCCTAAGTCCACGCCAAAACAGTAACAAACTTGGTACAAACTTCCTAAGTCCACGCCAAAACAGCAACAAACTTGGTACAAACTTCCTAAGTCCACGCCAAAACAGTAACAAACTTGGTACAAACTTCCTAAGTCCACGCCAAAACAGTAACAAACTTGGTACAAACTTCCTAAGTCCACGCCAAAACAGCACCAAACTTGGTACAAACTTCGTAAGACCATGCCAAAACAGCACCAAACTTGATACAAACTTCCTAAGTCCACGCCAAAACATCACCAAACTTGGTACAAACTTCGTAAGTCCGCGCCAAAACAGCACCAAACTTGGTACAAACTTCCTAAGTCCACGCCAAAACAGTAACAAACTTGGTACAAACTTCCTTAGTCCACGCCAAAACAGTAACAAACTTGGTACAAACTTCCTAAGTCCACGCCAAAACAGTAACAAACTTGGTACAAACTTCCTAAGTCCACGCCAAAACAGTAACAAACTTGGTACAAACTTCCTAAGTCCACGCCAAAACAGCACCAAACTTGGTACAAACTTCCTAAGTCCACGCCAAAACAGTAACAAACTTGGTACAAACTTCCTAAGTCCACGCCAAAACAGTAACAAACTTGGTACAAACTTCCTAAGTCCACGCCAAAACAGCACCAAACTAGGTACAAACTTTCTAAGTCCACGCCAAAACAGCACCAAACTTGGTACAAACTTCCTAAGTCCACGCCAAAACAGTAACAAACTTGGTACAAACTTCCTAAGTCCACGCCAAAACAGCACCAAACTAGGTACAAACTTCCTAAGTCCACGCCAAAACAGTAACAAACTTGGTGCAAAGTTCCTAAGTCCACGCCAAAACAGAAACAAACTAGGTACAAACTTCCTAAGTCCACGCCAAAACAGCACCAAACTTGATACAAACTTCCTAAGTCCACGCCAAAACAGTAACAAACTTGGTACAAACTTCCTAAGTCCACGCCAAAACAGTAACAAACTTGGTACAAACTTCCTAAGTCCACGCCAAAACAGTAACAAACTTGGTACAAACTTCCTAAGTCCACGCCAAAACAGTAACAAACTTGGTACAAACTTCCTAAGTCCACGCCAAAACAGCACCAAACTTGGTACAAACTTCCTAAGTCCACGCCAAAACAGTAACAAACTTGGTACAAACTTCGAAAGTCCGCGCCAAAACAGAAACAAACTTGGTACAAACTTCCTAAGTCCACGCCAAAACAGAAACAAACTAGGTACAAACTTCCTAAGTCCACGCCAAAACAGCACCAAACTTGATACAAACTTCCTAAGTCCACGCCAAAACAGTAACAAACTTGGTACAAACTTCCTAAGTCCACGCCAAAACAGCACCAAACTTGGTACAAACTTCCTAAGTCCACGCCAAAACAGCACCAAACTTGATACAAACTTTCTAAGTCCACGCCAAAACAGTAACAAACTTGGTACAAACTTCCTAAGTCCACGCCAAAACAGTAACAAACTTGGTACAAACTTCCTAAGTCCACGCCAAAACAGTAACAAACTTGGTACAAACTTCCTAAGTCCACGCCAAAACAGTATCAAACTTGGTACAAACTTCCTAAGTCCACGCCAAAACAGTAACAAACTTGGTACAAACTTCCTAAGTCCACGCCAAAACAGCACCAAACTTGATACAAACTTTCTAAGTCCACGCCAAAACAGTAACAAACTTGGTACAAACTTCCTAAGTCCACGCCAAAACAGTAACAAACTTGGTACAAACTTCCTAAGTCCACGCCAAAACAGTAACAAACTTGGTACAAACTTCCTAAGTCCACGCCAAAACAGTAACAAACTTGGTACAAACTTCCTAAGTCCACGCCAAAACAGTAACAAACTTGGTACAAACTTCCTAAGTCCACGCCAAAACAGTAACAAACTTGGTACAAACTTCCTAAGTCCACGCCAAAACAGCACCAAACTTGGTACAAACTTCCTAAGTCCACGCCAAAACAGTAACAAACTTGGTACAAACTTCCTAAGTCCACGCCAATACAGAAACAAACTAGGTACAAACTTCCTAAGTCCACGCCAAAACAGCACCAAACTTGATACAAACTTCCTAAGTCCACGCCAAAACAGTAACAAACTTGGTACAAACTTCCTAAGTCCACGCCAAAACAGCACCAAACTTGGTACAAACTTCGTAAGTCCGGGCCAAAACAGCACCAAACTTGGTACAAACTTCCTAAGTCCACGCCAAAACAGTAACAAACTTGGTACAAACTTCCTAAGTCCACGCCAAAACAGCAACAAACTTGGTACAAACTTCCTAAGTCAACGCCAAAACAGTAACAAACTTGGTACAAACTTCCTAAGTCCACGCCAAAACAGCACCAAACTTGGTACAAACTTCGTAAGACCATGCCAAAACAGCACCAAACTTGATACAAACTTCCTAAGTCCACGCCAAAACATCACCAAACTTGGTACAAACTTCGTAAGTCCGCGCCAAAACAGCACCAAACTTGGTACAAACTTCCTAAGTCCACGCCAAAACAGTAACAAACTTGGTACAAACTTCCTTAGTCCACGCCAAAACAGTAACAAACTTGGTACAAACTTCCTAAGTCCACGCCAAAACAGTAACAAACTTGGTACAAACTTCCTAAGTCCACGCCAAAACAGTAACAAACTTGGTACAAACTTCCTAAGTCCACGCCAAAACAGCACCAAACTTGGTACAAACTTCCTAAGTCCACGCCAAAACAGCACCAAACTTGGTACAAACTTCCTAAGTCCACGCCAAAACAGTAACAAACTTGGTACAAACTTCCTAAGTCCACGCCAAAACAGTAACAAACTTGGTACAAACTTCCTAAGTCCACGCCAAAACAGCACCAAACTTGGTACAAACTTCCTAAGTCCACGCCAAAACAGTAACAAACTTGGTACAAACTTCCTAAGTCCACGCCAAAACAGCACCAAACTTGGTACAAACTTCGTAAGTCCGCGCCAAAACAGAAACAAACTTGGTACAAACTTCCTAAGTCCACGCCAAAACAGAAACAAACTAGGTACAAACTTCCTAAGTCCACGCCAAAACAGCACCAAACTTGATACAAACTTCCTAAGTCCACGCCAAAACAGCACCAAACTTGGTACAAACTTCCTAAGTCCGCGCCAAAACAGAAACAAACTTGGTACAAACTTCCTAAGTCCACGCCAAAACAGTAACAAACTTGGTACAAACTTCCTAAGTCCACGCCAAAACAGCACCAAACTTGGTACAAACTTCCTAAGTCCACGCCAAAACAGTAACAAACTTGGTACAAACTTCCTAAGTCCACGCCAAAACAGTAACAAACTTGGTACAAACTTCCTGAGTCCACGCCAAAACAGCACCAAACTTGGTACAAACTTCCTAAGTCCACGCCAAAACAGTAACAAACTTGGTACAAACTTCCTAAGTCCACGCCAAAACAGCACCAAACTTGGTACAAACTTCGTAAGTCCGCGCCAAAACAGAAACAAACTTGGTACAAACTTCCTAAGTCCACGCCAAAACAGAAACAAACTAGGTACAAACTTCCTAAGTCCACGCCAAAACAGCACCAAACTTGATACAAACTTCCTAAGTCCACGCCAAAACAGTAACAAACTTGGTACAAACTTCCTAAGTCCACGCCAAAACAGCACCAAACTTGGTACAAACTTCCTAAGTCCACGCCAAAACAGTAACAAACTTGGTACAAACTTCCTAAGTCCACGCCAAAACAGAAACAAACTAGGTACAAACTTCCTAAGTCCACGCCAAAACAGCACCAAACTTGATACAAACTTCCTAACTCCACGCCAAAACAGTAACAAACTTGGTACAAACTTCCTAAGTCCACGCCAAAACAGCACCAAACTTGGTACAAACTTCGTAAGTCCGCGCCAAAACAGCACCAAACTTGGTACAAACTTCCTAAGTCCACGCCAAAACAGTAACAAACTTGGTACAAACTTCCTAAGTCCACGCCAAAACAGTAACAAACTTGGTACAAACTTCCTAAGTCCACGCCAAAACAGTAACAAACTTGGTACAAACTTCCTAAGTCCACGCCAAAACAGCACCAAACTTGGTACAAACTTCGTAAGTCCGCGCCAAAACAGAAACAAACTAGGTACAAACTTCCTAAGTCCACGCCAAAACAGCACCAAACTTGATACAAACTTTCTAAGTCCACGCCAAAACAGCACCAAACTTGATACAAACTTTCTAAGTCCACGCCAAAACAGCACCAAACTTGATACAAACTTCCTAAGTCCACGCCAAAACAGTAACAAACTTGGTACAAACTTCCTAAGTCCACGCCAAAACAGCACCAAACTTGATACAAACTTCCTAAGTCCACGCCAAAACAGCACCAAACTTGGTACAAACTTCCTAAGTCCACGCCAAAACAGTAACAAACTTGGTACAAACTTCCTAAGTCCACGCCAAAACAGTAACAAACTTGGTACAAACTTCCTAAGTCCACGCCAAAACAGAAACAAACTAGGTACAAACTTCCTAAGTCCACGCCAAAACAGAAACAAACTTGGTACAAACTTCCTAAGTCCACGCCAAAACAGTAACAAACTTGGTACAAACTTCCTAAGTCCACGCCAAAACAGCACAAAACTTGGTACAAACTTCCTAAGTCCACGCCAAAACAGTAACAAACTTGGAACAAACTTCCTAAGTCCACGCCAAAACAGTAACAAACTTGGTACAAACTTCCTAAGTCCACGCCAAAACAGCACCAAACTTGGTACAAACTTCCTAAGTCCACGCCAAAACAGTAACACACTTGGTACAAACTTCCTAAGTCCACGCCAAAACAGCACCAAACTTGGTACAAACTTCCTAAGTCCACGCCAAAACAGTAACAAACTTGGTACAAACTTCCTAAGTCCACGCCAAAACAGAAACAAACTTGGTACAAACTTCCTAAGTCCACGCCAAAACAGCACCAAACTTGGTACAAACTTCCTAAGTCCACGCCAAAACAGTAACAAACTTGATACAAACTTCCTAAGTCCACGCCAAAACAGCACCAAACTTGATACAAACTTCCTAAGTCCACGCCAAAACAGTAACAAACTTGGTACAAACTTCCTAAGTCCGCGACAAAACAGCACCAAACTTGGTACAAACTTCCTAAGTCCACGCCAAAACAGTAACAAACTTGGTACAAACTTCCTAAGTCCACGCCAAAACAGTAACAAACTTGGTACAAACTTCCTAAGTCCACGCCAAAACAGTAACAAACTTGGTACAAACTTCCTAAGTCCACGCCAAAACAGCACCAAACTTGGTACAAACTTCGTAAGTCCGCGCCAAAACAGAAACAAACTTGGTACAAACTTCCTAAGTCCACGCCAAAACAGCACCAAACTAGGTACAAACTTCCTAAGTCCACGCCAAAACAGTAACAAACTTGGTACAAACTTCCTAAGTCCACGCCAAAACAGTAACAAACTTGGTACAAACTTCCTAAGTCCACGCCAAAACAGTAACAAACTTGGTACAAACTTCCTAAGTCCACGCCAAAACAGCACCAAACTTGGTACAAACTTCCTAAGTCCACGCCAAAACAGTAACAAACTTGGTACAAACTTCCTAAGTCCACGCCAAAACAGTAACAAACTTGGTACAAACTTCCTAAGTCCATGCCAAAACAGCACCAAACTTGATACAAACTTCCTAAGTCCACGCCAAAACAGCACCAAACTTGGTACAAACTTCCTAAGTCCACGCCAAAACAGCACCAAACTTGATACAAACTTTCTAAGTCCACGCCAAAACAGCACCAAACTTGGTACAAACTTCGTAAGTCCGCGCCAAAACAGTAACAAACTTGGTACAAACTTCCTAAGTCCACGCCAAAACAGTAACAAACTTGTTACAAACTTCCTAAGTCCACGCCAAAACAGCACCAAACTTGGTACAAACTTCGTAAGTCCGCGCCAAAACAGCACCAAACTTGGTACAAACTTCCTAAGTCCACGCCAAAACAGTAACAAACTTGGTACAAACTTCCTAAGTCCACGCCAAAACAGTAACAAACTTGGTACAAACTTCCTAAGTCCACGCCAAAACAGTAACAAACTTGGTACAAACTTCCTAAGTCCACGCCAAAACAGTAACAAACTTGGTACAAACTTCCTAAGTCCACGCCAAAACAGTAACAAACTTGGTACAAACTTCCTAAGTCCACGCCAAAACAGCACCAAACTTGGTACAAACTTCCTAAGTCCACGCCAAAACAGTAACAAACTAGGTACAAACTTCCTAAGTCCACGCCAAAACAGCACCAAACTTGGTACAAACTTCCTAAGTCCACGCCAAAACAGTAACAAACTTGGTACAAACTTCCTAAGTCCACGCCAAAACAGTAACAAACTTGGTACAAACTTCCTAAGTCCACGCCAAAACAGCACCAAACTTGGTACAAACTTCGTAAGTCCGCGCCAAAACAGAAACAAACTTGGTACAAACTTCCTAAGTCCACGCCAAAACAGCACCAAACTAGGTACAAACTTCCTAAGTCCACGCCAAAACAGTTACAAACTTGGTACAAACTTCCTAAGTCCACGCCAAAACAGCACCAAACTTGGTACAAACTTCGAAAGTCCGCGACAAAACAGCACCAAACTTGGTACAAACTTCCTAAGTCCACGCCAAAACAGTAACAAACTTGGTACAAACTTCCTAAGTCCACGCCAAAACAGTAACAAACTTGGTACAAACTTCCTAAGTCCACGCCAAAACAGTAACAAACTTGGTACAAACTTCCTAAGTCCACGCCAAAACAGCACCAAACTTGGTACAAACTTCGTAAGTCCGCGCCAAAACAGAAACAAACTTGGTACAAACTTCCTAAGTCCACGCCAAAACAGCACCAAACTAGGTACAAACTTCCTAAGTCCACGCCAAAACAGTAACAAACTTGGTACAAACTTCCTAAGTCCACGCCAAAACAGTAACAAACTTGGTACAAACTTCCTAAGTCCACGCCAAAACAGTAACAAACTTGGTACAAACTTCCTAAGTCCACGCCAAAACAGCACCAAACTTGGTACAAACTTCCTAAGTCCACGCCAAAACAGTAACAAACTTGGTACAAACTTCCTAAGTCCACGCCAAAACAGTAACAAACTTGGTACAAACTTCCTAAGTCCATGCCAAAACAGCACCAAACTTGATACAAACTTCCTAAGTCCACGCCAAAACAGCACCAAACTTGGTACAAACTTCCTAAGTCCACGCCAAAACAGCACCAAACTTGATACAAACTTTCTAAGTCCACGCCAAAACAGCACCAAACTTGGTACAAACTTCGTAAGTCCGCGCCAAAACAGTAACAAACTTGGTACAAACTTCCTAAGTCCACGCCAAAACAGTAACAAACTTGTTACAAACTTCCTAAGTCCACGCCAAAACAGCACCAAACTTGGTACAAACTTCGTAAGTCCGCGCCAAAACAGCACCAAACTTGGTACAAACTTCCTAAGTCCACGCCAAAACAGTAACAAACTTGGTACAAACTTCCTAAGTCCACGCCAAAACAGTAACAAACTTGGTACAAACTTCCTAAGTCCACGCCAAAACAGTAACAAACTTGGTACAAACTTCCTAAGTCCACGCCAAAACAGTAACAAACTTGGTACAAACTTCCTAAGTCCACGCCAAAACAGTAACAAACTTGGTACAAACTTCCTAAGTCCACGCCAAAACAGCACCAAACTTGGTACAAACTTCCTAAGTCCACGCCAAAACAGTAACAAACTAGGTACAAACTTCCTAAGTCCACGCCAAAACAGCACCAAACTTGGTACAAACTTCCTAAGTCCACGCCAAAACAGTAACAAACTTGGTACAAACTTCCTAAGTCCACGCCAAAACAGTAACAAACTTGGTACAAACTTCCTAAGTCCACGCCAAAACAGCACCAAACTTGATACAAACTTCCCAAGCCCACGCCAAAACAGTAACACACTTGGTACAAACTTCTTAAGTCCACGCCAAAACAGCACCAAACTTGGTACAAACTTCGTAAGTCCGCGCCAAAACAGTAACAAACTTGGTACAAACTTCCTAAGTCCACGCCAAAACAGTAACAAACTTGTTACAAACTTCCTAAGTCCACGCCAAAACAGCCCCAAACTTGGTACAAACTTCCTAAGTCCTCGCCAAAACAGTAACAAACTTGGTACAAACTTCCTAAGTCCACGCCAAAACAGCACCAAACTTGGTACAAACTTCCTAAGTCCACGCCAAAACATCACCAAACTTGGTACAAACTTCCTAAGTCCACGCCAAAACAGTAACAAACTAGGTACAAACTTCCTAAGTCCACGCCAAAACAGCACCAAACTTGGTACAAACTTCGTAAGTTCACGCCAAAACAGCACCAAACTTGGTACAAACTTCCTAAGTCCACGCCAAAACAGTAACAAACATAGTACAAACTTCCTAAGTCCACGCCAAAACAGTAACAAACTTGATACAAACTTTCTAAGTCCACGCCAAAACAGCACCAAACTTGATACAAACTTCCCAAGCCCACGCCAAAACAGTAACAAACTTGGTACAAACTTCCTAAGTCCACGCCAAAACAGCACCAAACTTGGTACAAACTTCGTAAGTCCGCGCCAAAACAGTAACAAACTTGGTACAAACTTCCTAAGTCCACGCCAAAACAGTAACAAACTTGTTACAAACTTCCTAAGTCCACGCCAAAACAGTAACAAACTTGGTACAAACTTCCTAAGTCCACGCCAAAACAGCACCAAACTTGGTACAAACTTCCTAAGTCCACGCCAAAACAGTAACAAACTTGGTACAAACTTCCTAAGTCCACGCCAAAACAGCACCAAACTTGATACAAACTTCCTAAGTCCACGCCAAAACAGCACCAAACTTGGTACAAACTTCCTAAGTCCGCGCCAAAACAGTAACAAACTTGGTACAAACTTCCTAAGTCCACGCCAAAACAGTAACAAACTTGGTACAAACTTCCTAAGTCCACGCCAAAACAGCACCAAACTTGGTACAAACTTCCTAAGTCCACGCCAAAACAGTAACAAACTTGGTACAAACTTCCTAAGTCCACGCCAAAACAGTAACAAACTTGGTACAAACTTCCTAAGTCCACGCCAAAACAGTAACAAACTTGGTACAAACTTCCTAAGTCCACGCCAAAACAGCACCAAACTTGATACAAACTTCCTAAGTCCACGCCAAAACAGCACCAAACTTGGTACAAACTTCCTAAGTCCGCGCCAAAACAGTAACAAACTTGGTACAAACTTCCTAAGTCCACGCCAAAACAGTAACAAACTTGGTACAAACTTCCTAAGTCCACGCCAAAACAGCACCAAACTTGGTACAAACTTCCTAAGTCCACGCCAAAACAGTAACAAACTTGGTACAAACTTCCTAAGTCCACGCCAAAACAGTAACAAACTTGGTACAAACTTCGTAAGTCCGCGCCAAAACAGAAACAAACTTGGTACAAACTTCCTAAGTCCACGCCAAAACAGTAACAACCTTGGTACAAACTTCCTAAGTCCACGCCAAAACAGCACCAAACTTGGTACAAACTTCCTAAGTCCACGCCAAAACAGCACCAAACTTGGTACAAACTTCCTAAGTCCACGCCAAAACAGTAACAAACTTGGTACAAACTTCCTAAGTCCACGCCAAAACAGCACCAAACTTGGTACAAACTTCCTAAGTCCGCGCCAAAACAGTAACAAACTTGGTACAAACTTCCTAAGTCCACGCCAAAACAGTAACAAACTTGGTACAAACTTCCTAAGTCCACGCCAAAACAGCACCAAACTTGGTACAAACTTCCTAAGTCCACGCCAAAACAGTAACAAACTTGGTACAAACTTCCTAAGTCCACGCCAAAACAGTAACAAACTTGGTACAAACTTCGTAAGTCCGCGCCAAAACAGAAACAAACTTGGTACAAACTTCCTAAGTCCACGCCAAAACAGTAACAAACTTGGTACAAACTTCGTAAGTCCGCGCCAAAACAGAAACAAACTTGGTACAAACTTCCTAAGTCCACGCCAAAACAGTAACAAACTTGGTACAAACTTCCTAAGTCCACGCCAAAACAGTAACAAACTTGGTACAAACTTCCTAAGTCCACGCCAAAACAGCACCAAACTTGATACAAACTTCCTAAGTCCACGCCAAAACAGCACCAAACTTGGTACAAACTTCCTAAGTCCGCGCCAAAACAGTAACAAACTTGGTACAAACTTCCTAAGTCCACGCCAAAACAGTAACAAACTTGGTACAAACTTCCTAAGTCCACGCCAAAACAGCACCAAACTTGGTACAAACTTCCTAAGTCCACGCCAAAACAGTAACAAACTTGGTACAAACTTCGTAAGTCCGCGCCAAAACAGAAACAAACTTGGTACAAACTTCCTAAGTCCACGCCAAAACAGTAACAACCTTGGTACAAACTTCCTAAGTCCACGCCAAAACAGCACCAAACTTGGTACAAACTTCCTAAGTCCACGCCAAAACAGCACCAAACTTGGTACAAACTTCCTAAGTCCACGCCAAAACAGTAACAAACTTGGTACAAACTTCCTAAGTCCACGCCAAAACAGCACCAAACTTGATACAAACTTCCTAAGTCCACGCCAAAACAGCACCAAACTTGGTACAAACTTCCTAAGTCCACGCCAAAACAGCACCAAACTTGGTACAAACTTCCTAAGTCCGCGCCAAAACAGTAACAAACTTGGTACAAACTTCCTAAGTCCACGCCAAAACAGTAACAAACTTGGTACAAACTTCCTAAGTCCACGCCAAAACAGCACCAAACTTGGTACAAACTTCCTAAGTCCACGCCAAAACAGTAACAAACTTGGTACAAACTTCCTAAGTCCACGCCAAAACAGTAACAAACTTGGTACAAACTTCGTAAGTCCGCGCCAAAACAGAAACAAACTTGGTACAAACTTCCTAAGTCCACGCCAAAACAGTAACAAACTTGGTACAAACTTCGTAAGTCCGCGCCAAAACAGAAACAAACTTGGTACAAACTTCCTAAGTCCACGCCAAAACAGTAACAAACTTGGTACAAACTTCCTAAGTCCACGCCAAAACAGTAACAAACTTGGTACAAACTTCCTAAGTCCACGCCAAAACAGCACCAAACTTGATACAAACTTCCTAAGTCCACGCCAAAACAGCACCAAACTTGGTACAAACTTCCTAAGTCCGCGCCAAAACAGTAACAAACTTGGTACAAACTTCCTAAGTCCACGCCAAAACAGTAACAAACTTGGTACAAACTTCCTAAGTCCACGCCAAAACAGCACCAAACTTGGTACAAACTTCCTAAGTCCACGCCAAAACAGTAACAAACTTGGTACAAACTTCCTAAGTCCACGCCAAAACAGTAACAAACTTGGTACAAACTTCGTAAGTCCGCGCCAAAACAGAAACAAACTTGGTACAAACTTCCTAAGTCCACGCCAAAACAGTAACAACCTTGGTACAAACTTCCTAAGTCCACGCCAAAACAGCACCAAACTTGGTACAAACTTCCTAAGTCCACGCCAAAACAGCACCAAACTTGGTACAAACTTCCTAAGTCCACGCCAAAACAGTAACAAACTTGGTACAAACTTCCTAAGTCCACGCCAAAACAGCACCAAACTTGATACAAACTTCCTAAGTCCACGCCAAAACAGCACCAAACTTGGTACAAACTTCCTAAGTCCGCGCCAAAACAGTAACAAACTTGGTACAAACTTCCTAAGTCCACGCCAAAACAGTAACAAACTTGGTACAAACTTCCTAAGTCCACGCCAAAACAGCACCAAACTTGGTACAAACTTCCTAAGTCCACGCCAAAACAGTAACAAACTTGGTACAAACTTCCTAAGTCCACGCCAAAACAGTAACAAACTTGGTACAAACTTCGTAAGTCCGCGCCAAAACAGAAACAAACTTGGTACAAACTTCCTAAGTCCACGCCAAAACAGTAACAACCTTGGTACAAACTTCCTAAGTCCACGCCAAAACAGCACCAAACTTGGTACAAACTTCCTAAGTCCACGCCAAAACAGTAACAAACTTGGTACAAACTTCCTAAGTCCACGCCAAAACAGTAACAAACTTGGTACAAACTTCCTAAGTCCACGCCAAAACAGCACCAAACTTGATACAAACTTTCTAAGTCCACGCCAAAACAGCACCAAACTTGGTACAAACTTCCTAAGTCCACGCCAAAACAGAAACAAACTAGGTACAAACTTTCTAAGTCCACGCCAAAACAGCACCAAACTTGATACAAACTTTCTAAGTCCACGCCAAAACAGCACCAAACTTGATACAAACTTCCTAAGTCCACGCCAAAACAGAAACAAACTAGGTACAAACTTCCTAAGTCCACGCCAAAACAGCACCAAACTTGATACAAACTTTCTAAGTCCACGCCAAAACAGCACCAAACTTGATACAAACTTTCTAAGTCCACGCCAAAACAGCACCAAACTTGATACAAACTTCCTAAGTCCACGCCAAAACAGTAACAAACTTGGTACAAACTTCCTAAGTCCACGCCAAAACAGCACCAAACTTGGTACAAACTTCCTAAGTCCACGCCAAAACAGTAACAAACTTGGTACAAACTTCCTAAGTCCACGCCAAAACAGTAACAAACTTGGTACAAACTTCCTAAGTCCACGCCAAAACAGCACCAAACTTGGTACAAACTTCGTAAGTCCGCGCCAAAACAGCACCAAACTTGGTACAAACTTCCTAAGTCCACGCCAAAACAGTAACAAACTTGGTAAAAACTTCCTAAGTCCACGCCAAAACAGTAACAAACTTGGTACAAACTTCCTAAGTCCACGCCAAAACAGCACCAAACTTGGTACAAACTTCCTTAGTCCACGCCAAAACAGCACCAAACTTGGTACAAACTTCCTAAGTCCACGCCAAAACAGTAACAAACTTGGTACAAACTTCGTAAGACCACGCCAAAACAGCACCAAACTTGATACCAACTTTCTAAGTCCACGCCAAAACAGCACCAAACTTGGTACAAACTTCCTAAGTCCACGCCAAAACAGAAACAAACTTGGTACAAACTTCCTAAGTCCACGCCAAAACAGTAACAAACTTGGTACAAACTTCCTAAGTCCACGCCAAAACAGCACCAAACTTGGTACAAACTTCCTACAACTACCCGAATTCCAACAGAGTTGCAACAGAGTGTCAAATACAAACTTTGTAGAAACTTCTTGAAACTACCCAAAAACACTTGCAAACTTGGTACAAACTTCCTAAGTCTACGCCAAAACAGTAACAAACTTGGTACAAACTTCCTAAGTCCACGCCAAAACAGTAACAAACTTGGTACAAACTTCCTACAACTACCCGAATTCCAACAGAGTTGCAACAGAGTGTCAAATACAAACTTTGTAGAAACTTCTTAAAACTACCCAAAAACACTTGCAAACTTGGTACAAACTTCCTAAGACGACGCCAAAACAGTAACAAACTTGGTACAAACTTCCTACAACTACTCGAATTCCAACAGAGTTGCAACAGAGTGTCAAATACAAACTTTGTAGAAACTTCTTAAAACTACCCAAAAACACTTGCAAACTTGGTACAAACTTCCTAAGACCACGCCAAAACAGTAACAAACTTGGTACAAACTTCCTACAACTACCCGAATTCCAACAGAGTTGCAACAGAGTGTCAAATACAAACTTTGTAGAAACTTCTTAAAACTACCCAAAAACACTTGCAAACTTGGTACAAACTTCCTAAGTCCACGCCAAAACAGTAACAAACTTGGTACAAACTTCCTAAGTCCACGCCAAAACAGTAACAAACTTGGTACAAACTTCCTACAACTACCCGAATTCCAACAGAGTTGCAACAGAGTGTCAAATACAAACTTTGTAGAAACTTCTTAAAACTACCCAAAAACACTTGCAAACTTGGTACAAACTTCCTAAGTCCACGCCAAAACAGCACCAAACTTGGTACAAACTTCCTAAGTCCACGCCAAAACAGTAACAAACTTGGTACAAACTTCCTACAACTACTCGAATTCCAACAGAGTTGCAACAGAGTGTCAAATACAAACTTTGTAGAAACTTCTTAAAACTACCCAAAAACACTTGCAAACTTGGTACAAACTTCCTAAGACGACGCCAAAACAGTAACAAACTTGGTACAAACTTCCTACAACTACCCGAATTCCAACAGAGTTGCAACAGAGTGTCAAATACAAACTTTGTAGAAACTTCTTAAAACTACCCAAAAACACTTGCAAACTTGGTACAAACTTCCTAAGTCCACGCCAAAACAGTAACAAACTTGGTACAAACTTCCTAAGACCACGCCAAAACAGTAACAAACTTGGTACAAACTTCCTACAACTACCCGAATTCCAACAGAGTTGCAACAGAGTGTCAAATACAAACTTTGTAGAAACTTCTTAAAACTACCCAAAAACACTTGCAAACTTGGTACAAACTTCCTAAGTCCACGCCAAAACAGTAACAAACTTGGTACAAACTTCCTAAGTCCACGCCAAAACAGTAACAAACTTGGTACAAACTTCCTACAACTACCCGAATTCCAACAGAGTTGCAACAGAGTGTCAAATACAAACTTTGTAGAAACTTCTTAAAACTACCCAAAAACACTTGCAAACTTGGTACAAACTTCCTAAGACCACGCCAAAACAGTAACAAACTTGGTACAAACTTCCTACAACTACCCGAATTCCAACAGAGTTGCAACAGAGTGTCAAATACAAACTTTGTAGAAACTTCTTAAAACTACCCAAAAACACTTGCAAACTTGGTACAAACTTCCTAAGACCACGCCAAAACAGTAACAAACTTGGTACAAACTTCCTACAACTACCCGAATTCCAACAGAGTTGCAACAGAGTGTCAAATACAAACTTTGTAGAAACTTCTTAAAACTACCCAAAAACACTTGCAAACTTGGTACAAACTTCCTAAGACCACGCCAAAACAGTAACAAACTTGGTACAAACTTCCTACAACTACCCGAATTCCAACAGAGTTGCAACAGAGTGTCAAATACAAACTTTGTAGAAACTTCTTAAAACTACCCAAAAACACTTGCAAACTTGGTACAAACTTCCTAAGTCCACGCCAAAACAGCACCAAACTTGGTACAAACTTCCTAAGTCCACGCCAAAACAGTAACAAACTTGGTACAAACTTCCTACAACTACTCGAATTCCAACAGAGTTGCAACAGAGTGTCAAATACAAACTTTGTAGAAACTTCTTAAAACTACCCACAAACACTTGCAAACTTGGTACAAACTTCCTAAGACCACGCCAAAACAGTAACAAACTTGGTACAAACTTCCTACAACTACCCGAATTCCAACAGAGTTGCAACAGAGTGTCAAATACAAACTTTGTAGAAACTTCTTAAAACTACCCAAAAACACTTGCAAACTTGGTACAAACTTCCTAAGTCCACGCCAAAACAGTAACAAACTTGGTACAAACTTCCTACAACTACTCGAATTCCAACAGAGTTGCAACAGAGTGTCAAATACAAACTTTGTAGAAACTTCTTAAAACTACCCAAAAACACTTGCAAACTTGGTACAAACTTCCTAAGACGACGCCAAAACAGTAACAAACTTGGTACAAACTTCCTACAACTACCCGAATTCCAACAGAGTTGCAACAGAGTGTCAAATACAAACTTTGTAGAAACTTCTTGAAACTACCCAAAAACACTTGCAAACTTGGTACAAACTTCCTAAGACCACGCCAAAACAGTTACAAACTTGGTACAAACTTCCTACAACTACCCGAATTCCAACAGAGTTGCAACAGAGTGTCAAATACAAACTTTGTAGAAACTTCTTAAAACTACCCAAAAACACTTGCAAACTTGGTACAAACTTCCTAAGTCCACGCCAAAACAGTAACAAACTTGGTACAAACTTCCTAAGTCCACGCCAAAACAGTAACAAACTTGGTACAAACTTCCTACAACTACCCGAATTCCAACAGAGTTGCAACAGAGTGTCAAATACAAACTTTGTAGAAACTTCTTAAAACTACCCAAAAACACTTGCAAACTTGGTACAAACTTCCTAAGACGACGCCAAAACAGTAACAAACTTGGTACAAACTT
Organism: Anopheles atroparvus; assembly: GCA_914969975.1. Classification (NCBI taxonomy): domain Eukaryota; kingdom Metazoa; phylum Arthropoda; class Insecta; order Diptera; family Culicidae; genus Anopheles; species Anopheles atroparvus. The sequence goes on along the minus strand of CAJZCY010000018.1, from coordinate 183,397 downwards.
CCTAAGTCCACGCCAAAACAGTAACAAACTTGGTACAAACTTCCAACAACTACCCGAATTCCAACAGAGTTGCAACAGAGTGTCAAATACAAACTTTGTAGAAACTTCTTAAAACTACCCAAAAACACTTGCAAACTTGGTACAAACTTCCTAAGACGACGCCAAAACAGTAACAAACTTGGAACAAACTTCCTAAATCCACGCCAAAACAGTAACAAACTTGGTACAAACTTCCTACAACTACCCGAATTCCAACAGAGTTGCAACAGAGTGTCAAATACAAACTTTGTAGAAACTTCTTAAAACTACCCAAAAACACTTGCAAACTTGGTACAAACTTCCTAAGTCCACGCCAAAACAGCACCAAACTTGGTACAAACTTCCTAAGACCACGCCAAAACAGTAACAAACTTGGTACAAACTTCCTACAACTACCCGAATTCCAACAGAGTTGCAACAGAGTGTCAAATACAAACTTTGTAGAAACTTCTTAAAACTACCTAAAAACACTTGCAAACTTGGTACAAACTTCCTAAGTCCACGTCAAAACAGCACCAAACTTGGTACAAACTTCCTAAGACCACGCCAAAACAGTAACAAACTTGGTACAAACTTCCTACAACTACCCGAATTCCAACAGAGTTGCAACAGAGTGTCAAATACAAACTTTGTAGAAACTTCTTAAAACTACCCAAAAACACTTGCAAACTTGGTACAAACTTCCTAAGTCCACGTCAAAACAGCACCAAACTTGGTACAAACTTCCTAAGACCACGCCAAAACAGTAACAAACTTGGTACAAACTTCCTACAACTACCCGAATTCCAACAGAGTTGCAACAGAGTGTCAAATACAAACTTTGTAGAAACTTCTTAAAACTACCCAAAAACACTTGCAAACTTGGTACAAACTTCCTAAGTCCACGCCAAAACAGTAACAAACTTGGTACAAACTTCCTAAGACCACGCCAAAACAGTAACAAACTTGGTACAAACTTCCTACAACTACCCGAATTCCAACAGAGTTGCAACAGAGTGTCAAATACAAACTTTGTAGAAACTTCTTAAAACTACCCAAAAACACTTGCAAACTTGGTACAAAATTCCTAATTCCACGCCAAAACAGCACCAAACTTGGTACAAACTTCCTAAGTCCACGCCAAAACAGTAACAAACTTGGTACAAACTTCCTACAACTACCCGAATTCCAACAGAGTTGCAACAGAGTGTCAAATACAAACTTTGTAGAAACTTCTTAAAACTACCCAAAAACACTTGCAAACTTGGTACAAACTTCCTAAGTCCACGCCAAAACAGCACCAAACTTGGTACAAACTTCCTAAGTCCACGCCAAAACAGTAAAAAACTTGGTACAAACTTCCTAAGTCCACGCCAAAACAGTAACAAACTTGGTACAAACTTCCTACAACTACCCGAATTCCAACAGAGTTGCAACAGAGTGTCAAATACAAACTTTGTAGAAACTTCTTAAAACTACCCAAAAACACTTGCAAACTTGGTACAAACTTCCTAAGTCCACGCCAAAACAGTAACATACTTGGTGCAAAGTTCCTAAGTCCACGCCAAAACAGTAACAAACTTGGTACAAACTTCCTAAGTCCACGCCAAAACAGTAACAAACTTGGTACAAACTTCCTACAACTACCCGAATTCCAACAGAGTTGCAACAGAGTGTCAAATACAAACTTTGTAGAAACTTCTTAAAACTACCCAAAAACACTTGCAAACTTGGTACAAACTTCCTAAGTCCACGCCAAAACAGCACCAAACTTGGTACAAACTTCCTAAGTCCACGCCAAAACAGCACCAAACTTGGTACAAACTTCCTAAGTCCACGCCAAAACAGCACCAAACTTGGTACAAACTTCCTAAGACCACGCCAAAACAGTAACAAACTTGGTACAAACTTCCTACAACTACCCGAATTCCAACAGAGTTGCAACAGAGTGTCAAATACAAACTTTGTAGAAACTTCTTAAAACTACCCAAAAACACTTGCAAACTTGGTACAAACTTCCTAAGTCCACGCCAAAACAGCACCAAACTTGGTACAAACTTCCTAAGTCCACGCCAAAACAGTAACAAACTTGGTACAAACTTCCTAAGTCCACGCCAAAACAGTAACAAACTTGGTACAAACTTCCTACAACTACCCGAATTCCAACAGAGTTGCAACAGAGTGTCAAATACAAACTTTGTAGAAACTTCTTAAAACTACCCAAAAACACTTGCAAACTTGGTACAAACTTCCTAAGTCCACGCCAAAACAGTAACATACTTGGTGCAAAGTTCCTAAGTCCACGCCAAAACAGTAACAAACTTGGTACAAACTTCCTAAGTCCACGCCAAAACAGTAACAAACTTGGTACAAACTTCCTACAACTACCCGAATTCCAACAGAGTTGCAACAGAGTGTCAAATACAAACTTTGTAGAAACTTCTTAAAACTACCCAAAAACACTTGCAAACTTGGTACAAACTTCCTAAGTCCACGCCAAAACAGCACCAAACTTGGTACAAACTTCCTAAGTCCACGCCAAAACAGCACCAAACTTGGTACAAACTTCCTAAGTCCACGCCAAAACAGCACCAAACTTGGTACAAACTTCCTAAGACCACGCCAAAACAGTAACAAACTTGGTACAAACTTCCTACAACTACCCGAATTCCAACAGAGTTGCAACAGAGTGTCAAATACAAACTTTGTAGAAACTTCTTAAAACTACCCAAAAACACTTGCAAACTTGGTACAAACTTCCTAAGTCCACGCCAAAACAGTAACATACTTGGTGCAAAGTTCCTAAGTCCACGCCAAAACAGTAACAAACTTGGTACAAACTTCCTAAGTCCACGCCAAAACAGTAACAAACTTGGTACAAACTTCCTACAACTACCCGAATTCCAACAGAGTTGCAACAGAGTGTTAAATACAAACTTTGTAGAAACTTCTTAAAACTACCCAAAAACACTTGCAAACTTGGTACAAACTTCCTAAGTCCACGCCAAAACAGCACCAAACTTGGTACAAACTTCCTAAGTCCACGCCAAAACAGTAACAAACTTGGTACAAACTTCCTACAACTACCCGAATTCCAACAGAGTTGCAACAGAGTGTCAAATACAAACTTTGTAGAAACTTCTTAAAACTACCCAAAAACACTTGCAAACTTGGTACAAACTTCCTAAGTCCACGCCAAAACAGCACCAAACTTGGTACAAACTTCCTAAGTCCACGCCAAAACAGTAACAAACTTGGTACAAACTTCCTACAACTACCCGAATTCCAACAGAGTTGCAACAGAGTGTCAAATACAAACTTTGTAGAAACTTCTTAAAACTACCCAAAAACACTTGCAAACTTGGTACAAACTTCCTAAGTCCACGCCAAAACAGTAACATACTTGGTGCAAAGTTCCTAAGTCCACGCCAAAACAGTAACAAACTTGGTACAAACTTCCTAAGTCCACGCCAAAACAGTAACAAACTTGGTACAAACTTCCTACAACTACCCGAATTCCAACAGAGTTGCAACAGAGTGTCAAATACAAACTTTGTAGAAACTTCATAAAACTACCCAAAAACACTTGCAAACTTGGTACAAACTTCCTAAGTCCACGCCAAAACAGCACCAAACTTGGTACAAACTTCCTAAGTCCACGCCAAAACAGCACCAAACTTGGTACAAACTTCCTACAACTACCCGAATTCCAACAGAGTTGCAACAGAGTGTCAAATACAATCTTTGTAGAAACTTCTTAAAACTACCCAAAAACACTTGCAAACTTGGTACAAACTTCCTAAGTCCACGCCAAAACAGTAACAAACTTGGAACAAACTTCCTTAGTTCACGCCAAAACAGTAACAAACTTGGTACAAACTTCCTACAGCTACCCGAATTCCAACAGAGTTGCAACAGAGTGTCAAATACAAACTTTGTAGAAACTTCTTAAAACTACCCAAAAACACTTGCAAACTTGGTACAAGCTTCCTAAGACCACGCCAAAACAGCACCAAACTTGGTACAAACTTCCTAAGTCCACGCCAAAACAGTAACAAACTTGGTACAAACTTCCTACAACTACCCGAATTCCAACAGAGTTGCAACAGAGTGTCAAATACAAACATTGTAGAAACTTCTTAAAACTACCCAAAAACACTTGCAAACATGGTACAAACTTCCTAAGTCCACGCCAAAACAGTAACAAACTTGGTACAAACTTCCTTAGTCCACGCCAAAACAGTAACAAACTTGGTACAAACTTCCTACAGCTACCCGAATTCCAACCGAGTTGCAACAGAGTGTCAAATACAAACTTTGTAGAAACTTCTTAAAACTACCCAAAAACACTTGCAAACTTGGTACAAACTTCCTAAGTCCACGCCAAAACAGTAACAAACTTGGTACAAACTTCCTAAGACCACGCCAAAACAGTAACAAACTTGGTACAAACTTCCTACAACTACCCGAATTCCAACAGAGTTGCAACAGAGTGTCAAATACAAACTTTGTAGAAACTTCTTAAAACTACCCAAAAACACTTGCAAACTTGGTACAAACTTCCTAAGTCCACGCCAAAACAGCACCAAACTTGGTACAAACTTCCTAAGTCCACGCCAAAACAGTAACAAACTTGGTACAAACTTCCTACAACTACCCGAATTCCAACAGAGTTGCAACAGAGTGTCAAATACAAACTTTGTAGAAACTTCTTAAAACTACCCAAAAACACTTGCAAACTTGGTACAAACTTCCTAAGTCCACGCCAAAACAGTAACAAACTTGGTACAAACTTCCTACAACTACCCGAATTCCAACAGAGTTGCAACAGAGTGTCAAATACAAACTTTGTAGAAACTTCTTAAAACTACCCAAAAACACTTGCAAACTTGGTACAAACTTCCTAAGTCCACGCCAAAACAGTAACAAACTTGGTACAAACTTCCTAAATCCACGCCAAAACAGCAACAAACTTGGTACAAACTTCCTAAGTCCACGCCAAAACAGCACCAAACTTGGTACAAACTTCCTAAGTCCACGCCAAAACAGTAACAAACTTGGTACAAACTTCCTACAACTACCCGAATTCCAACAGAGTTGCAACAGAGTGTCAAATACAAACTTTGTAGAAACTTCTTAAAACTACCCAAAAACACTTGCAAACTTGGTACAAACTTCCTAAGTCCACGCCAAAACAGTAACAAACTTGGTACAAACTTCCTACAACTACCCGAATTCCAACAGAGTTGCAACAGAGTGTCAAATACAAACTTTGTAGAAACTTCTTCAAACTACCCAAAAACACTTGCAAACTTGGTACAAACTTCCTAAGTCCACGCCAAAACAGTAACATACTTGGTGCAAAGTTCCTAAGTCCACGCCAAAACAGTAACAAACTTGGTACAAACTTCCTAAGTCCACGCCAAAACAGTAACAAACTTGGTACAAACTTCCTACAACTACCCGAATTCCAACAGAGTTGCAACAGAGTGTCAAATACAAACTTTGTAGAAACTTCTTAAAACTACCCAAAAACACTTGCAAACTTGGTACAAACTTCCTAAGTCCACGCCAAAACAGCACCAAACTTGGTACAAACTTCCTAAGTCCACGCCAAAACAGCACCAAACTTGGTACAAACTTCCTACAACTACCCGAATTCCAACAGAGTTGCAACAGAGTGTCAAATACAAACTTTGTAGAAACTTCTTAAAACTACCCAAAAACACTTGCAAACTTGGTACAAACTTCCTAAGTCCACGCCAAAACAGTAACAAACTTGGAACAAACTTCCTTAGTTCACGCCAAAACAGTAACAAACTTGGTACAAACTTCCTACAACTACCCGAATTCCAACAGAGTTGCAACAGAGTGTCAAATACAAACATTGTAGAAACTTCTTAAAACTACCCAAAAACACTTGCAAACATGGTACAAACTTCCTAAGTCCACGCCAAAACAGTAACAAACTTGGTACAAACTTCCTTAGTCCACGCCAAAACAGTAACAAACTTGGTACAAACTTCCTACAGCTACCCGAATTCCAACAGAGTTGCAACAGAGTGTCAAATACAAACTTTGTAGAAACTTCTTAAAACTACCCAAAAACACTTGCAAACTTGGTACAAACTTCCTAAGTCCACGCCAAAACAGTAACAAACTTGGTACAAACTTCCTAAGACCACGCCAAAACAGTAACAAACTTGGTACAAACTTCCTACAACTACCCGAATTCCAACAGAGTTGCAACAGAGTGTCAAATACAAACTTTGTAGAAACTTCTTAAAACTACCCAAAAACACTTGCAAACTTGGTACAAACTTCCTAAGTCCACGCCAAAACAGCACCAAACTTGGTACAAACTTCCTAAGTCCACGCCAAAACAGTAACAAACTTGGTACAAACTTCCTACAACTACCCGAATTCCAACAGAGTTGCAACAGAGTGTCAAATACAAACTTTGTAGAAACTTCTTAAAACTACCCAAAAACACTTGCAAACTTGGTACAAACTTCCTAAGTCCACGCCAAAACAGTAACAAACTTGGTACAAACTTCCTACAACTACCCGAATTCCAACAGAGTTGCAACAGAGTGTCAAATACAAACTTTGTAGAAACTTCTTAAAACTACCCAAAAACACTTGCAAACTTGGTACAAACTTCCTAAGTCCACGCCAAAACAGCACCAAACTTGGTACAAACTTCCTAAGACGACGCCAAAACAGTAACAAACTTGGTACAAACTTCCTACAACTACCCGAATTCCAACAGAGTTGCAACAGAGTGTCAAATACAAACTTTGTAGAAACTTCTTAAAACTACCCAAAAACACTTGCAAACTTGGTACAAACTTCCTAAGACGACGCCAAAACAGTAACAAACTTGGTACAAACTTCCTACAACTACCCGAATTCCAACAGAGTTGCAACAGAGTGTCAAATACAAACTTTGTAGAAACTTCTTAAAACTACCCAAAAACACTTGCAAACTTGGTACAAACTTCCTAAGTCCACGCCAAAACAGCACCAAACTTGGAACAAACTTCCTAAGTCCACGCCAAAACAGTAACAAATTTGGTAAAAACTTCCTAAGTCCACGCCAAAACAGTAACAAACTTGGTACAAACTTCCTAAGTCCACGCCAAAACAGTAACAAACTTGGTACAAACTTCCTACAACTACCCGAATTCCAACAGAGTTGCAACAGAGTGTCAAATACAAACTTTGTAGAAACTTCTTAAAACTACCCAAAAACACTTGCAAACTTGGTACAAACTTCCTAAGTCCACGCCAAAACAGTAACAAACTTGGTACAAACTTCCTAAGTCCACGCCAAAACAGTAACAAACTTGGTACAAACTTCCTACAACTACCCGAATTCCAACAGAGTTGCAACAGAGTGTCAAATACAAACTTTGTAGAAACTTCTTAAAACTACCCAAAAACACTTGCAAACTTGGTACAAACTTCCTAAGACGACGCCAAAACAGTAACAAACTTGGTACAAACTTCCTACAACTACCCGAATTCCAATAGAGTTGCAACAGAGTGTCAAATACAAACTTTGTAGAAACTTCTTAAAACTACCCAAAAACACTTGCAAACTTGGTACAAACTTCCTAAGTCCACGCCAAAACAGCACCAAACTTGGAACAAACTTCCTAAGTCCACGCCAAAACAGTAACAAACTTGGTAAAAACTTCCTAAGTCCACGCCAAAACAGTAACAAACTTGGTACAAACTTCCTAAGTCCACGCCAAAACAGTAACAAACTTGGTACAAACTTCCTACAACTACCCGAATTCCAACAGAGTTGCAACAGAGTGTCAAATACAAACTTTGTAGAAACTTCTTAAAACTACCCAAAAACACTTGCAAACTTGGTACAAACTTCCTAAGTCCACGCCAAAACAGTAACAAACTTGGTACAAACTTCCTAAGTCCACGCCAAAACAGTAACAAACTTGGTACAAACTTCCTACAACTACCCGAATTCCAACAGAGTTGCAACAGAGTGTTAAATACAAACTTTGTAGAAACTTCTTAAAACTACCCAAAAACACTTGCAAACTTGGTACAAACTTCCTAAGTCCACGCCAAAACAGTAACAAACTTGGTACAAACTTCCTAAGTCCACGCCAAAACAGTAACAATCTTGGTACAAACTTCCTACAACTACCCGAATTCCAACAGAGTTGCAACAGAGTGTCAAATACAAACTTTGTAGAAACTTCTTAAAACTACCCAAAAACACTTGCAAACTTGGTACAAACTTCCTAAGTCCACGCCAAAACAGCACCAAACTTGGAACAAACTTCCTAAGTCCACGCCAAAACAGTAACAAACTTGGTAAAAACTTCCTAAGTCTACGCCAAAACAGTAACAAACTTGGTACAAACTTCCTAAGTCCACGCCAAAACAGTAACAAACTTGGTACAAACTTCCTACAACTACCCGAATTCCAACAGAGTTGCAACAGAGTGTCAAATACAAACTTTGTAGAAACTTCTTAAAACTACTCAAAAAGACTTGCAAACTTGGTACAAACTTCCTAAGACGACGCCAAAACAGTAACAAACTTGGTACAAACTTCCTAAGTCAACGCAAAAACAGTAACAAACTTGGTACAAGCTTCCTAAGTCCACGAAAAAACAGCACCAAACTTGGTACAAACTTCCTAAGTCCACGCCAAAACAGCACCAAACTTGGTACAACCTTCCTAAGTCCACGCCAAAACAGTAACAAACATGGAACAAACTTCCTAAGTCCACGCCAAATCAGCACCAAACATGGTACAAACTTCCTAAGTCCACACCAAAATACTACCAAACTTGGAACAAACTTCCTAAGTCCACGCCAAAACAATAACAAACTTGGTACAAACTTACTAAATCCACGCCAAAACAGCACCAAACTTGGTACAAACTTCCTAAGTCCACGCCAAAACAGTAACAAACTTGGTACAAGCTTCCTAAGTCCACGCCAAAACAGCACCAAACTTGGTACAAACTTCCTAAGTCCACGCCAAAACAGTAACAAACTTGGTACAAACTTCCTACAACTACCCGAATTCCAACAGAGTTGCAACAGAGTGTCAAATACAAACTTTGTAGAAACTTCTTAAAACTACCCAAAAACACTTGCAAACTTGGTACAAACTTCCTAAGACGACGCCAAAACAGCAACAAACTTGGAACAAACTTCCTAAATCCACGCCAAAACAGTAACAAACTTGGTACAAGCTTCCGAAGTCCACGCCAAAACAGCACCAAACTTGGTACAAACTTCCTAAGTCCAGGCCAAAACAGCACCAAACTTGGTAAAACCTTCCTAAGTCCACGCCAAAACAGTAACAAACATGGAACAAACTTCCTAAGTCCACGCCAAATCAGCACCAAACATGGTACAAACTTCCTAAGTCCACGCCAAAACACTACCAAACTTGGAACAAACTTCCTAAGTCCACGCCAAAACAATAACAAACTTGGTACAAACTTACTAAATCCACGCCAAAACAGCACCAAACTTGGTACAAACTTCCTAAGTCCACGCCAAAACAGTAACAAACTTGGTACAAGCTTCCTAAGTCAACGCAAAAACAGTAACAAACTTGGTACAAGCTTCCTAAGTCCACGACAAAACAGCACCAAACTTGGTACAAACTTCCTAAGTCCACGCCAAAACAGCACCAAACTTGGTACAACCTTCCTAAGTCCACGCCAAAACAGTAACAAACATGGAACAAACTTCCTAAGTCCACGCCAAATCAGCACCAAACATGGTACAAACTTCCTAAGTCCACACCAAAATACTACCAAACTTGGAACAAACTTCCTAAGTCCACGCCAAAACAATAACAAACTTGGTACAAACTTACTAAATCCACGCCAAAACAGCACCAAACTTGGTACAAACTTCCTAAGTCCACGCCAAAACAGTAACAAACTTGGTACAAACTTCCTAAGTCCACGCCAAAACAGCACCAAACTTGGTAAAAACTTCCTACAACTTCCCGAATTCCAACAGAGTTGCAACAGAGTGTCAAATACAAACTTTGTAGAAACTTCTTAAAACTACCCAAAAACACTTGCAAACTTGGTACAAACTTCCTAAGACGACGCCAAAACAGTAACAAACTTGGAACAAACTTCCTAAATCCACGCCAAAACAGTAACAAACTTGGTACAAGCTTCCGAAGTCCACGCCAAAACAGCACCAAACTTGGTACAAACTTCCTAAGTCCACGCCAAAACAGCACCAAACTTGGTAAAACCTTCCTATGTCCACGCCAAAACAGTAACAAACATGGAACAAACTTCCTAAGTCCACGCCAAATCAGCACCAAACATGGTACAAACTTCCTTAGTCCACGCCAAAACACTACCAAACTTGGAACAAACTTCCTAAGTCCACGCCAAAACAATAACAAACTTGGTACAAACTTACTAAATCCACGCCAAAACAGCACCAAACTTGGTACAAACTTCCTAAGTCCACGCCAAAACAGTAACAAACTTGGTACAAGCTTCCTAAGTCCACGCCAAAACAGCACCAAACTTGGTACAAACCTCCTAAGTCCACGCCAAAACAGTAACAAACTTGGTACAAACTTCCTACAACTACCCGAATTCCAACAGAGTTGCAACAGAGTGTCAAATACAAACTTTGTAGAAACTTCTTAAAACTACCCAAAAACACTTGCAAACTTGGTACAAACTTCCTAAGACGACGCCAAAACAGTAACAAACTTGGAACAAACTTCCTAAATCCACGCCAAAACAGCACCAAACTTGGTACAAACTTCCTAAGTCCACGCCAAAACAGTAACAAATTTGGTACAAGCTTCCTAAGTCCACGCCAAAACAGCACCAAACTTGGTACAAACTTCCTAAGTCCACGCCAAAACAGTAACAAACTTGGTACAAACTTACTAAATCCACGCCAAAACAGCACCAAGCTTGGTACAAACTTGCTAAGTCCACGCCAAAACAGTAACAAACATGGAACAAACTTCCTAAGTCCACGCCAAATCAGCACCAAACTTGGTACAACCTTCCTAAGTCCACGCCAAAACAGTAACAAACTTGGTACAAACTTCCTAAGTCCACGTCAAAACAGTAACAAACTTGGTACAAACTGCCTAAATCCACGCCAAAATAGTAACAAACTTGGTACAAACTTCCTAAGTCCACGACAAAACAGTAACAAACTGGGTACAAACTTCCTTAGTCCACGCCAAAACAGCCCCAAACTTGGTACAAACTTCCTAAGTCCACGCCAAAACAATAACAAACTTTGTACAAACTTCCTAAGACCACGCCAAAACAGTAACAAACTTGGTTCAAACTTCCTTAGTCCACGCCAAAACAGCACCAAACTTGGTACAAACTTCCTAAGTCCACGCCAAAACAGTAACAAACATGGAACAAACATCCTAAGTCCACGCCAAAACACTACCAAACTTGGTACAAACTTCCTACAACTACCCGAATTCCAACAGAGTTGCAACAGAGTGTCAAATACAAACTTTGTAGAAACTTCTTAAAACTACCCAAAAACACTTGCAAACTTGGTACAAACTTCCTAAAACGACGCCAAAACAGTAACAAACTTGGAACAAACTTACTAAATCCACGCCAAAACAGCACCAAACTTGTTACAAACTTCCTAAGTCCACGCCAAAACAATAACAAACTTGGTACAAGCTTCCTAAGACCACGCCAAAACAGCACCAAACTTGGTACAAACTTCCTAAGTCCACGCCAAAACAGTAACAAACTTGGTACAAACTTCCTACAACTACCCGAATTCCAACAGAGTTGCAACAGAGTGTCAAATACAAACTTTGTAGAAACTTCTTAAAACTACCCAAAAACACTTGCAAACTTGGTACAAACTTCCTAAGTCCACGCCAAAACAGCACCAAACTTGGTACAAACTTCCTAAGTCCACGCCAAAACAGCACCAAACTTGGTACAAACTTCCTAAGTCCACGCCAAAACAGTAACAAACTTGGTACAAACTTCCTACAACTACCCGAATTCCAACAGAGTTGCAACAGAGTCTCAAATACAAACATTGTAGAAACTTCTTAAAACTACCCAAAAACACTTGCAAACTTGGTACAAACTTCCTAAGACGACGCCATAACAGTAACAAACTTGGAACAAACTTCCTAAATCCACGCCAAAACAGTAACAAACTTGGTACAAACTTCCTAAGTCCACGCCAAAACAGCACCAAACTTGGTACAAACTTCCTAAGACCACGCCAAAACAGTAACAAACTTGGAACAAACTTCCTAAATCCACGCCAAAACAGCACCAAACTTGGTACAAACTTCCTAAGTCCACGCCAAAACAGTAACAAACTTGGTACAAACTTCCTAAGTCCACGCCAAAACAATATCAAACTTGGTACAAACTTCCTAAGTCCACGCCAAAACAGCACCAAACTTGTTACAAACTTCCTAAGTCCACGCCAAAACAGTAACAAACTTGGTACAAACTTCCTAAGTCCACGCCAAAACAGTAACAAACTTGGTACAAACTTCCTAAGTCCACGCCAAAACACTACCAAACTTGGAACAAACTTCCTAAGTCCACGCAAAAACAATAACAAACTTGGTACAAACTTCCTAAGTACACGCCAAAACAGCACCAAACTTGGTACAAACTTCCTAAGTCCACGCCAAAACAGTAACAAACTTGGTACAAACTTCCTAAGTCCACGCCAAAACAGTAACAAACTTGGTACAAACTTCCTAAGTCCACGCCAAAACAGTAACAAACTTGGTACAAACTTCCTAAGTCCACGCCAAAACAGTAACAAACTTGGTACAAACTTCCTAAGTCCACGCCAAAACAGCACCAAACTTGGTACAAACTTCCTAAGTCCACGCCAAAACAGTAACAAACTTGGTACAAACTTTCTAAGTCCACGCCAAAACAGTAACAAACTTGGTACAAGCTTCCTAAGACCACGCCAAAACAGCACCAAACTTGGTACAAACTTCCTAAGTCCACGCCAAAACAGTAACAAACTTGGTACAAACTTCCTACAACTACCCGAATTCCAACAGAGTTGCAACAGAGTGTCAAATACAAACTTTGTAGAAACTTCTTAAAACTACCCAAAAACACTTGCAAACTTGATACAAACTTCCTAAGTCCACGCCAAAACAGCACCAAACTTGGTACAAACTTCCTAAGTCCACGCCAAAACAGTAACAAACTTGGTACAAACTTCCTAAGTCCACGCCAAAACAGTAACAAACTTGGTACAGACTTCCTAAGTCCACGCCAAAACAGCACCAAACTTGGTACAAACTTCCTAAGTCCACGCCAAAACAGAAACAAACTAGGTACAAACTTCCTAAGTCCACGCCAAAACAGTAACAAACTTGGTACAAACTTCCTAAGTCCACGCCAAAACAGTAACAAACTTGGTACAAACTTCCTAAGTCCACGCCAAAACAGTAACAAACTTGGTACAAACTTCCTAAGTCCACGCCAAAACAGTAACAAACTTGGTACAAACTTCCTAAGTCCACGCCAAAACAGTAACAAACTTGGTACAGACTTCCTAAGTCCACGCCAAAACAGTAACAAACTTGGTACAAACTTCCTAAGTCCACGCCAAAACAGCACCAAACTTGGTACAAACTTCCTAAGTCCACGCCAAAACAGTAACAAACTTGGTACAAACTTCCTAAGTCCACGCCAAAACAGCACCAAACTTGGTACAAACTTCGTAAGTCCACGCCAATACAGCACCAAACTTGGTACAAACTTCCTAAGTCCACGCCAAAACAGTAACAAACTTGGTACAAACTTCCTAAGTCCACGCCAAAACAGTAACAAACTTGGTACAAACTTCCTAAGTCCACGCCAAAACAGCACCAAACTTGGTACAAACTTCCTAAGTCCACGCCAAAACAGCACCAAACTTGGTACAAACTTCCTAAGTCCACGCCAAAACAGTAACAAACTTGGTACAAACTTCCTAAGTCCACGCCAAAACAGCACCAAACTTGGTACAAACTTCCTAAGTCCACGCCAAAACAGTAACAAACTTGGTACAAACTTCCTAAGTCCACGCCAAAACAGTAACAAACTTGGTACAAACTTCCTAAGTCCACGCCAAAACAGTAACAAACTTGGTACAAACTTCCTAAGTCCACGCCAAAACAGTAACAAACTTGGTACAAACTTCCTAAGTCCACGCCAAAACAGCACCAAACTTGGTACAAACTTCCTAAGTCCACGCCAAAACAGTAACAAACTTGGTACAAACTTCCTAAGTCCACGCCAAAACAGCACCAAACTTGGTACAAACTTCGTAAGTCCACGCCAATACAGCACCAAACTTGGTACAAACTTCCTAAGTCCACGCCAAAACAGTAACAAACTTGGTACAAACTTCCTTAGTCCACGCCAAAACAGCAACAAACTTGGTACAAACTTCCTAAGTCCACGCCAAAACAGCACCAAACTTGGTACAAACTTCCTAAGTCCACGCCAAAACAGCACCAAACTTGGTACAAACTTCCTAAGTCCACGCCAAAACAGTAACAAACTTGGTACAAACTTCCTAAGTCCACGCCAAAACAGCACCAAACTTGGTACAAACTTCGTAAGTCCGCGCCAAAACAGCACCAAACTTGGTACAAACTTCCTAAGTCCACGCCAAAACAGTAACAAACTTGGTACAAACTTCCTAAGTCCACGCCAAAACAGTAACAAACTTGGTGCAAACTTCGTAAGTCCACGCCAAAACAGCACCAAACTTGGTACAAACTTCCTAAGTCCACGCCAAAACAGCACCAAACTTGGTACAAACTTCGTAAGTCCACGCCAATACAGCACCAAACTTGGTACAAACTTCCTAAGTCCACGCCAAAACAATAACAAACTTTGTACAAACTTCCTAAGACCACGCCAAAACAGTAACAAACTTGGTTCAAACTTCCTTAGTCCACGCCAAAACAGCACCAAACTTGGTACAAACTTCCTAAGTCCACGCCAAAACAGCACCAAACTTGGTACAAACTTCCTAAGTCCACGCCAAAACAGTAACAAACTTGGTACAAACTTCCTAAGTCCACGCCAAAACACTACCAAACTTGGTACAAACTTCCTACAACTACCCGAATTCCAACAGAGTTGCAACAGAGTGTCAAATACAAACTTTGTAGAAACTTCTTAAAACTACCCAAAAACACTTGCAAACTTGGTACAAACTTCCTAAAACGACGCCAAAACAGTAACAAACTTGGAACAAACTTACTAAATCCACGCCAAAATAGCACCAAACTTGGTACAAACTTCCTAAGTCCACGCCAAAACAATAACAAACTTGGTACAAGCTTCCTAAGACCACGCCAAAACAGCTCCAAACTTGGTACAAACTTCCTAAGTCCACGCCAAAACAGTAACAAACTTGGTACAAACTTCCTACAACTACCCGAATTCCAACAGAGTTGCAACAGAGTGTCAAATACAAACTTTGTAGAAACTTCTTAAAACTACCCAAAAACACTTGCAAACTTGGTACAAACTTCCTAAGTCCACGCCAAAACAGCACCAAACTTGGTACAAACTTCCTAAGTCCACGCCAAAACAGCACCAAACTTGGTACAAACTTCCTAAGTCCACGCCAAAACAGTAACAAACTTGGTACAAACTTCCTAAGTCCACGCCAAAACAGCACCAAACTTGGTACAAACTTCGTAAGTCCGCGCCAAAACAGCACCAAACTTGGTACAAACTTCCTAAGTCCACGCCAAAACAGTAACAAACTTGGTACAAACTTCCTAAGTCCACGCCAAAACAGTAACAAACTTGGTGCAAACTTCGTAAGTCCACGCCAAAACAGTAACAAACTTGGTACAAACTTCCTAAGTCCACGCCAAAACAGCACCAAACTTGGTACAAACTTCGTAAGTCCGCGCCAAAACAGCACCAAACTTGGTACAAACTTCCTAAGTCCACGCCAATACAGCACCAAACTTGGTACAAACTTCCTAAGTCCACGCCAAAACAATAACAAACTTTGTACAAACTTCCTAAGACCACGCCAAAACAGTAACAAACTTGGTTCAAACTTCCTTAGTCCACGCCAAAACAGCACCAAACTTGGTACAAACTTCCTAAGTCCACGCCAAAACAGTAACAAACATGGAACAAACATCCTAAGTCCACGCCAAAACACTACCAAACTTGGTACAAACTTCCTACAACTACCCGAATTCCAACAGAGTTGCAACAGAGTGTCAAATACAAACTTTGTAGAAACTTCTTAAAACTACCCAAAAACACTTGCAAACTTGGTACAAACTTCCTAAAACGACGCCAAAACAGTAACAAACTTGGTACAAACTTCCTAAGTCCACGCCAAAACAGCACCAAACTTGGTACAAACTTCGTAAGTCCACGCCAATACAGCACCAAACTTGGTACAAACTTCCTAAGTCCACGCCAAAACAGTAACAAACTTGGTACAAACTTCCTAAGTCCACGCCAAAACAGTAACAAACTTGGTACAAACTTCCTAAGTCCACGCCAAAACAGCACCAAACTTGGTACAAACTTCCTAAGTCCACGCCAAAACAGCACCAAACTTGGTACAAACTTCCTAAGTCCACGCCAAAACAGTAACAAACTTGGTACAAACTTCCTAAGTCCACGCCAAAACAGCACCAAACTTGGTACAAACTTCCTAAGTCCACGCCAAAACAGTAACAAACTTGGTACAAACTTCCTAAGTCCACGCCAAAACAGTAACAAACTTGGTACAAACTTCCTAAGTCCACGCCAAAACAGTAACAAACTTGGTACAAACTTCCTAAGTCCACGCCAAAACAGTAACAAACTTGGTACAAACTTCCTAAGTCCACGCCAAAACAGCACCAAACTTGGTACAAACTTCCTAAGTCCACGCCAAAACAGTAACAAACTTGGTACAAACTTCCTAAGTCCACGCCAATACAGCACCAAACTTGGTACAAACTTCCTAAGTCCACGCCAAAACAGTAACAAACTTGGTACAAACTTCCTTAGTCCACGCCAAAACAGCAACAAACTTGGTACAAACTTCCTAAGTCCACGCCAAAACAGCACCAAACTTGGTACAAACTTCCTAAGTCCACGCCAAAACAGCACCAAACTTGGTACAAACTTCCTAAGTCCACGCCAAAACAGTAACAAACTTGGTACAAACTTCCTAAGTCCACGCCAAAACAGCACCAAACTTGGTACAAACTTCGTAAGTCCGCGCCAAAACAGCACCAAACTTGGTACAAACTTCCTAAGTCCACGCCAAAACAGTAACAAACTTGGTGCAAACTTCGTAAGTCCACGCCAAAACAGTAACAAACTTGGTACAAACTTCCTAAGTCCACGCCAAAACAGCACCAAACTTGGTACAAACTTCCTTAGTCCACGCCAAAACAGCACCAAACTTGGTACAAACTTCCTAAGTCCACGCCAAAACACTACCAAACTTGGTACAAACTTCCTACAACTACCCGAATTCCAACAGAGTTGCAACAGAGTGTCAAATACAAACTTTGTAGAAACTTCTTAAAACTACCCAAAAACACTTGCAAACTTGGTACAAACTTCCTAAAACGACGCCAAAACAGTAACAAACTTGGAACAAACTTACTAAATCCACGCCAAAATAGCACCAAACTTGGTACAAACTTCCTAAGTCCACGCCAAAACAATAACAAACTTGGTACAAGCTTCCTAAGACCACGCCAAAACAGCACCAAACTTGGTACAAACTTCCTAAGTCCACGCCAAAACAGTAACACACTTGGTACAAACTTCCTAAGTCCACGCCAAAACAGCACCAAACTTGGTACAAACTTCCTAAGTCCACGCCAAAACAGTAACAAACTTGGTACAAACTTCCTACAACTACCCGAATTCCAACAGAGTTGCAACAGAGTGTCAAATACAAACTTTGTAGAAACTTCTTAAAACTACCCAAAAACACTTGCAAACTTGGTACAAACTTCCTAAGTCCACGCCAAAACAGCACCAAACTTGGTACAAACTTCCTAAGTCCACGCCAAAACAGCACCAAACTTGGTACAAACTTCCTTAGTCCACGCCAAAACAGCACCAAACTTGATACAAACTTCCTAAGTCCACGCCAAAACAGTAACACACTTGGTACAAACTTCCTAAGTCCACGCCAAAACAGCACCAAACTTGGTACAAACTTCCTAAGTCCACGCCAAAACAGTAACAAACTTGGTACAAACTTCCTACAACTACCCGAATTCCAACAGAGTTGCAACAGAGTGTCAAATACAAACTTTGTAGAAACTTCTTAAAACTACCCAAAAACACTTGCAAACTTGGTACAAACTTCCTAAGTCCACGCCAAAACAGCACCAAACTTGGTACAAACTTCCTAAGTCCACGCCAAAACAGCACCAAACTTGGTACAAACTTCCTAAGTCCACGCCAAAACAGTAACAAACTTGGTACAAACTTCCTAAGTCCACGCCAAAACAGCACCAAACTTGGTACAAACTTCGTAAGTCCGCGCCAAAACAGCACCAAACTTGGTACAAACTTCCTAAGTCCACGCCAAAACAGTAACAAACTTGGTACAAACTTCCTAAGTCCACGCCAAAACAGTAACAAACTTGGTGCAAACTTCGTAAGTCCACGCCAAAACAGTAACAAACTTGGTACAAACTTCCTAAGTCCACGCCAAAACAGCACCAAACTTGGTACAAACTTCGTAAGTCCGCGCCAAAACAGCACCAAACTTGGTACAAACTTCCTAAGTCCACGCCAAAACAGCACCAAACTTGGTACAAACTTCGTAAGTCCACGCCAATACAGCACCAAACTTGGTACAAACTTCCTAAGTCCACGCCAAAACAATAACAAACTTTGTACAAACTTCCTAAGACCACGCCAAAACAGTAACAAAATTGGTTCAAACTTCCTTAGTCCACGCCAAAACAGCACCAAACTTGGTACAAGCTTCCTAAGTCCACGCCAAAACAGTAACAAACATGGAACAAACATCCTAAGTCCACGCCAAAACACTACCAAACTTGGTACAAACTTCCTACAACTACCCGAATTCCAACAGAGTTGCAACAGAGTGTCAAATACAAACTTTGTAGAAACTTCTTAAAACTACCCAAAAACACTTGCAAACTTGGTACAAACTTCCTAAAACGACGCCAAAACAGTAACAAACTTGGAACAAACTAACTAAATCCACGCCAAAACAGCACCAAACTTGGTACAAACTTCGTAAGTCCGCGCCAAAACAGCACCAAACTTGGTACAAACTTCCTAAGTCCACGCCAAAACAGCACCAAACTTGGTACAAACTTCCTAAGTCCACGCCAAAACAGTAACAAACTTGGTACAAACTTCCTAAGTCCACGCCAAAACAATAACAAACTTGGTACAAGCTTCCTAAGACCACGCCAAAACAGCACCAAACTTGGTACAAACTTCCTAAGTCCACGCCAAAACAGTAACAAACTTGGTACAAACTTCCTACAACTACCCGAATTCCAACAGAGTTGCAACAGAGTGTCAAATACAAACTTTGTAGAAACTTCTTAAAACTACCCAAAAACACTTGCAAACTTGGTACAAACTTCCTAAGTCCACGCCAAAACAGCACCAAACTTGGTACAAACTTCCTAAGTCCACGCCAAAACAGCACCAAACTTGGTACAAACTTCCTAAGTCCACGCCAAAACAGTAACAAACTTGGTACAAACTTCCTACAACTACCCGAATTCCAACAGAGTTGCAACAGAGTCTCAAATACAAACATTGTAGAAACTTCTTAAAACTACCCAAAAACACTTGCAAACTTGGTACAAACTTCCTAAGACGACGCCATAACAGTAACAAACTTGGAACAAACTTCCTAAATCCACGCCAAAACAGTAACAAACTTGGTACAAACTTCCTAAGTCCACGCCAAAACAGCACCAAACTTGGTACAAACTTCCTAAGACCACGCCAAAACAGTAACAAACTTGGTACAAGCTTCCTAACTCCACGCCAAAACAGTAACAAACTTGGTACAAACTTCCTAAGTCCACGCCAATACAGTAACAAACTTGGTACAAACTTCCTACAACTACCCGAATTCCAACAGAGTTGCAACAGAGTGTCAAATACAAACTGTGTAGAAACTTCTTAAAACTACCCAAAAACACTTGCAAACTTGGTACAAACTTCCTAAGTCCACGCCAAAACAGCACCAAACTTGGTACAAACTTCCTAAGTCCACGCCAAAACAGTAACAAACTTGGTACAAACTTCCTAAGTCCACGCCAAAACAGCACCAAACTTGGTACAAACTTCGTAAGTCCGCGCCAAAACAGCACCAAACTTGGTACAAACTTCCTAAGACGACGCCAAAACAGTAACAAACATGGAACAAACTTCCTAAGTCCACGCCAAATAAGCACCAAACATGGTACAAACTTCCTAAGTCCACGCCAAAACAGTAACAAACTTGGAACAAACTTCCTAAATCCACGCCAAAACAGCACCAAACTTGGTACAAACTTCCTAAGTCCACGCCAAAACAGTAACAAACTTGGTACAAACTTCCTAAGTCCACGCCAAAACAATAACAAACTTGGTACAAACTTCCTAAGTCCACGCCAAAACAGCACCAAACTTGTTACAAACTTCCTAAGTCCACGCCAAAACAGTAACAAACTTGGTACAAACTTCCTAAGTCCACGCCAAAACAGTAACAAACTTGGTACAAACTTCCTAAGTCCACGCCAAAACACTACCAAACTTGGAACAAACTTCCTAAGTCCACGCCAAAACAATAACAAACTTGGTACAAACTTCCTAAGTACACGCCAAAACAGCACCAAACTTGGTACAAACTTCCTAAGTCCACGCCAAAACAGTAACAAACTTGGTACAAACTTCCTAAGTCCACGCCAAAACAGTAACAAACTTGGTACAAACTTCCTAAGTCCACGCCAAAACAGTAACAAACTTGGTACAAACTTCCTAAGTCCACGCCAAAACAGTAACAAACTTGGAACAAACTTCCTAAATCCACGCCTGTCGCAAAAGCGACTTTACGCGAATAAAACTACGATTTCTTTAACTTTGTAAAACGGGTTAAAAAACCTTCGCTCTGGTTTATTCGCGTTCGTAGAAAGAAAGTTTTCCGTGCGCGCGCCCCCTTTTATCAGCTACGCTGGGGTCTCATCTCTTCGGCTTTTAGCAGTCCGATCGCGAACCGGTTCTATCGCAGCAGCGCCCTCTATTCGTCGACTATCCAATTTAGTAAGCACAGTGACGCAGCACTGTTCACCCCATCTAGTGGTCAGTTTGCCACATTCTGCCCCCGTGAAAATGCTACGGCAACTGTATGCTTCGTTCCTGTCGACTAGTCAAATAGATAGCTATCTCTTTTGTCTTCTGGTTGACAATAAGTTCTCTGTCATCAGTTATTCTACCTTCGTCCTGTTCGTTCTGTCAACCTTCCCTGTGCATTGATGAACAGCCTCGTGTTTCGCTCCAACATCTAACACCGCGATTTTCGTTGCCGGCCTCACTATCAACCCATTTGCCGTTTTCACCGTTGCACTACGAACCTGTCCATCAGCTGCTTCTGCTACGGCAATAATTCGGCCTTTGGGCCAACAATTTCTGGGTAGGTTTCCGTCGGCGATCAGCACTACATCTCCTATTTCAACAGGTTTGACCGGGTGGAACCACTTGCTTCGTCGCGTTAGTGTGGGTAGATAGTCCCGGACCCATTTCTCCCAGAATAAATTTGCCAGCTTCTCGGATGATCGCCACGTTGATCGTAGTGCCGCTGGGCTATCGTCGAGCGCAATTGGAGGTTTGTATCCGTGTGAGCTTCCTAAAATAAAGTGGTTGGGGGTTAAAGGAGGTTCGGACACGTCATCTAATGGGACGTGGGTCAGCGGCCGCGAGTTAATGGTCATTTCGATCTCGGTCATCACCGTTTGCAGGATTTCGTCTGTCGGCAGTCGTGGCAGCTGTAGCTCGTTCAAGCACCTTTTTACCGACTGGATAAGCCGCTCCCAACAACCACCAAAATGCGGCGCTGCCGGCGGATTAAACGTCCACCTTACATTCGGAGAGGAGAATTCTTCCATCAGCTTTACTCGATCAACCTGCTGTAGGGCCTGCTTCAACTCCCGGCTCGCTCCAACAAAATTTGTCCCGCAGTCGCTGCGGATTTCAACGGGTGAGCCCCTTCTGGATATAAATCGTCGAATGGCAAGTATGCACGAGGTAGTGTTTAAGGAGGCCGCCAATTCGAGATGGATTCCCCTTGTCGTTAAACACGTGAAGATAACTCCCCATCTTTTTTCCGTTCTCCTGCCAACAGCTACAGTCATCGGGCCGAAATAATCAATGCCCGTGTATGTAAACGGATGATGGAAGGCAGCCAGACGCTCTTCAGGAAGATCACCCATCATCGGTGGCTCTGGAACCGCATCGCGGTTTTTACAGTGTTGGCAAGATTTCCTTGCCCGCAGGAATTCCGAATTTATTCGGGAAATATGGAACCTCGCCCGGGCCTCGTTTATTGCTGCTTGGTGATTTCGATGATGATAGTTCAAATGATATTCACCAAGTAACAATGACGTCGCACGATGATTGCGTGGCAAGATGATGGGCCGTTTCGTGTCCTCGTTGACCCAGGGGCAACTCATCAATCTGCCTCGCGTCCTTAACACCCCGTGCTCGTCCAATTCCGGCGCCAGTTTGTAGAGAGGGCTGGCTTTCGGTAAGATTTCCTTCATAGGCAGACGGCTCCTCTCTGGATCATTTAATCGTCTCATTTCTTCAGGGAAAGCCTGTTGTTGTGCTGTGATGAAGATGACGCGTTCAGCACTCGCTAATTCGTCTTGCGTAAGAGGACCTTCTTGCGTCGGTTTTCCTCGGACCCGGTTGCGAGTGTTGGTCAAGAAACGAAGCACGAAACCGGTTGCACGCAACAATCTTTTCCATTTCGAAAAGCGATCGAAACGGATTAGTGGCTCCGCTATTGCATGGTGGAGCATCGTTGGGCGTAGCTCCTCCTGAGTCTCGTTCACATTCACAAATCCGGGCCATTTTTCTTCGCTCTCCCATAAAAAATCGGGTCCACGTAACCATCTACTTGACGAACTGAAATCTGGAGTCCGCTGCCATTTGGTGCCCTCATCGGCGACGTTGTCCTTAGTTGAGAGCCACCGCCACTCGTTGGGATCAGTGGATTCCAGCAACTCTCCTACACGAAAAGCCACAAACTGACTGTACCGTCGGTGGTCAGATCGCAGCCAGCTGAGAACGTTTTTCGAGTCCGTCCAGTATACTCGGCGTGTGATGCGCATTCGGTGGGCGTCTGCGAGACTCATGGCTAGTCGAGCGCCAATAGTTGCAGCTTGTAGTTCGAGCCGTGGAATGGACATGTATTTCAATGGTGCCACGCGCGTCTTTGAAGCCACCAGTGCGCACTCCACTGTTTTGCCTTCTTCGAACCGAAGGTACGCGAGAGCCGCCATTGCATTCTCACTCGCGTCACAGAAGATGTGTAACTGCACGTTCCGGAACTTGGCTGACGTAACGCGACGATAGCATCGTGGAATGCTTATGTGCTGGACATTTGGTAGGACGGCAATCCATGCCTTCCATTTTTCGGCGAGTTCACCAGTTATCTGTTGGTCCCATTCCAAGCCAGCTCGCCAGATGTCTTGCAGAAGTACCTTGGCGTATATTAAAAAATTCCCTATAAGACCCATGGGGTCGTAAATCGCCATAAGTGTCCTTAACACTTCTCGTTTTGTAGGGACCTTTACCCCGGAAAGGACTGTTTGGTCATGCTTCGGCGACGGGCGAAAGGTGAATGTATCGGCAACAGTGTCCCACCACATGCCCAAAACTTTCTCGGCGTGGGGTTCCGAACACAGATTGACGCTGGATGATTCCGGTTGCTGCCCCCGTAAGCGATCGACGACAGTTGTCGAATTCGAAATCCAGTTTCGAATTTCAAATCCACCTTGGGAATGGATCAAGCGTACTTCTTCAGCAAGGGTCACCGCTTCGGATTCCGTTTCCACGCTGGCGAGCATGTCGTCAACGTAGTGCTCGTTTATTATACAGTCTACTGCGCGGGGATATAGTCGTCGAAACCTTTCGGCATTCACATTTTTGACGTACTGTGCGCTGCTGGGTGAACATGCCGCACCGAAAGTCATAACCGTCACCGCGTAGACGTCCGGTTCTTCCTTCCCTTCGAAGCTCCACAGGAACCGTTGACTACATTGGTCTTCAGGCTTCATCCGTACCTGAAAGAACATCTCTCGGATGTCTCCAGCTACGGCAACGCGAAACTCTCGAAACTTTAGCAGCACTGAAAGGAGGTTGGTTAGTTGATCCGGGCCCGCAATGAGGTGAGAGTTGAGACTAACACCGTTGACCTTTGCCGCCGCGTCGAAAACCATCCGCAATTTCCCGGGCTTGTTGGGGTTAGTCACAGGAAAAATCGGCAAATACCAGTCCCTTTGATGACTTGTCGCTAGCTCGTCAGCACCCACTCGACGAATATACCCCTTTGACTCGTAATCCATCATCTTCCGAGTAATTTCTTCACCGAGTGCCGGGTCCCGTTCCATTTTCCTGCGCAAGCAACTGTATCTTTTAAACGCCATGTCTTTGTTGCAGGGCAGCTGTACGTTTTCGTTTCGCCACAAAAGGCCGGTTTCATAATAACCGCCTTTATTCTTGGTCTCGCTACCAAGGATCTGCATCGCTCGTTCATTTTCTTTGGAGTGCAACCCTTTTGTTGTAATAGCGATGCCGAGCGATTCAATGGTAAAAAATTCCTTAACGGCATTATTTAAATGATCGTCCCTTTCATGAGCACAAGGGCAAACGTGGACTCCATGGTGCATATTTACCATTTCCTCTTGTGTCGCTGATGCCGTCTGGTATGGCCCGTAGATGATCCAGCCCAGCCTGGTTTTTGATGCGGCTGGTTCGCCGGCCTTGCCATCAATATTTATTTGCGCTTGTCCTAGCTGGCAGTTGTCCATTCCAATCAGCATCCGCGGTCTCACGTTTGCGTACGGTTGAGCGTGCGCATCCTTTAAATATGGGTACCTCTTTGCCATTCTCAGCGGGTCGAGTGACTGCCTTGGAAGAACTAGACTTTTTACTGTATGAACTTTGGGAAGTTCAAACGTTTCGCTGCCGTCGATGGTGCCGGATAAACTTAGTGTCAGGCGTACAGACTCAGCTTCCTCTCTTCCTTGATTTCCCGTCCACCGCAGACACAGAGGATGCGCAACGCCGGTCAACCCCAACTCGCTTAGTAGCTCGTGCTCTATAAAGGTGGAAGAAGAACCGTCGTCCAAACACGCATAGGTCGATATAACAGTGTCTCTACCGTACAGAAGGACAGGAACGTAGCGAAAAAGTACACCTCCAGAGTTACTCACGTGTATGTTGCAGTCAGCTGTTGGCGATGGTGTGTAGTGGAGTTTGTGTCGGTGAAGAAGTTCATGGTGTTTGAGTTCTTTCGTCTCGCGAGTGTTGGTGATAGGGCAAGCACCCCAGTGACGTGATAAACATTTCTGACACACGCGGTGTTTCTTCACTAGTGCCCAGCGTGCCGCAACACTTAATTCGCTAAACTGATCGCATTCGGACAAATTACTGCACCCGCCACCACAGGCTGCACACGTGTTTTCTCCGTCATTGTTGCGCGAAACATCAACCGAGTGAACGTTCAAAAACGCGTTTGTTGTCCTGGGTAAACTTCGTTCGGTGCGGGAATGCTCGTGAGTGATCTTCGGTGAGCGTAAAAATGGGGTGGTTCCGATGCCATCTGCTAGTTCGCCGATCCATTCACCGAAATCACTTAAAGTTGCGTCTGGTATGTTACGCTTGTGCCACACCCATTGGTACAGTGCAGCCGACGGGAGCTTGCCGATTAACTCCTGCATCAGTGAAACATTGCACATATAATCACGAAGTCCGGATATTGTAATTGTGGCACACATGTTTCTAACGGCTACTCCGAAGTTTGCCAACAGTTCTGGACGATCTTCTCTTGGTGCCGGCATTTTTCTCACTTTGGCGAGCAGGTTTTCCACAATTAGTTCGGGCCGCCCAAACTGCGATCGAAGCGTGGCCATCGCCACTCTTAATCCTTGTGGGAAGAGAATAAGATGCTGCACCGCTTCTCGCGCTCTTCCCTTGAGCGATCTTTGCAACCGCAGCAAATTCTCCTCCTCGGTGTACCCACAGATGGTTGTCGAACTTTCATAACTGGCGATGAAAATTGGCCACTCTTCTGCTGCGCCGGAAAAACATGGCAACTCCCTGCTAGTTACTTGCCGTGCGGAAATTTGGCTTTGGCTTAAAACTGTTGTACCAAAGCTTCCGCCATGCTGAACGGGATTCGAGGCACTCGCGTGAACATCACTCTCGTTCGGGTATTTTGTCGCTCCATCAAGACGACCGAATTGCCGAAACAGCCTCTCGCGCTCTCTCGCGAAACTTTCTTCCAGCCTGTGCTTCTGTTCCAAGAAGGTAACTTCCCGCCTCAAACTACCTGGAACATTTGAGGGGGATATTTGCGGCGTGAGGGGTTCGGCGTCTAACCTTCGGCTGCGATGTCTTCGTGCGCCATCATGGGGCAGTGCACTGACCTCTTGCGACCTCGCACAGCAGTCGGTTCTTAGCAGCCATTCTTCCGCTTGGGCCATTTCGGTCCCCGTTGCCGATCCTGCCTCGCTGCTTGAATATTGCAGCTCTGTTTTTTCCAACTCGATCTCCCTCTCCATTAATTCGAGCCTTCTTCGCTCGAGCTCGATCTCTTTTCGCACCACCGCTATACGCCTTCTATCACTAAACGATGGCGACGTCCTGCCATCTTCTCCAGCGCTGCCCGATCTTGCATGCCCGTCTAAAGCGGTGCCTAAGTGCCTAGTCGAACAGGCTAGCGGGTCTTTGGACGCCGTTGGTGCCGTTTCCTCACCTGAAGTGTCTCGCCGTGTAGCCGGGGCATCGATACGACCGTTGGTCGGTCCCACGGCATTTTCGTCCGTCGAAAACATATTGTAAGGTGCAGTGAAGATGCTAATAGTGTGCGGTGAAACTGTGCGGTGTCCGAGGTCGTAGCGAAGTGTCCGTTTGTAGAATTCGTGGAGTGACGATCGAAGGTTTTTTAAAATGTCGCAAAAGCGACTTTACGCGAATAAAACTACGATTTCTTTAACTTTGTAAAACGGGTTAAAAAACCTTCGCTCTGGTTTATTCGCGTTCGTAGAAAGAAAGTTTTCCGTGCGCGCGCCCCCTTTTATCAGCTACGCTGGGGTCTCATCTCTTCGGCTTTTAGCAGTCCGATCGCGAACCGGTTCTATCGCAGCAGCGCCCTCTATTCGTCGACTATCCAATTTAGTAAGCACAGTGACGCAGCACTGTTCACCCCATCTAGTGGTCAGTTTGCCACAACGCCAAAACAGCACCAAACTTGGTACAAACTTCCTAAGTCCACGCCAAAACAGTAACAAACTTGGTACAAACTTCCTAAGTCCACGCCAAAACAGTAACAAACTAGATACAAACTTCCTAAGTCCACGCCAAAACAGTAACAAACTTGGTGCAAACTTCCTAAGTCCACGCCAAAACAGCACCAAACTTGATACAAACTTCCTAAGTCCACGCCAAAACAGCACCAAACTTGATACAAACTTCCTAAGTCCACGCCAAAACAGCACCAAACTTGATACAAGCTTCCTAAGACCACGCCAAAACAGCACCAAACTTGGTACAAACTTCCTAAGTCCACGCCAAAACAGTAACAAACTTGGTACAAACTTCCTAAGTCCACGCCAAAACAGCACCAAACTTGGTACAAACTTCGTAAGTCCGCGCCAAAACAGCACCAAACTTGGTACAAACTTCCTAAGTCCACGCCAAAACAGTAACAAACTTGGTACAAACTTCCTAGGTCCACGCCAAAACAGCACCAAACTTGGTACAAACTTCCTAAGTCCACGCCAAAACAGCACCAAACTTGGTACAAACTTCCTAAGTCCACGCCAAAACAGCACCAAACTTGGTACAAACTTCCTAAGTCCACGCCAAAACAGCACCAAACTTGATACAAACTTTCTAAGTCCACGCCAAAACAGCATCAAACTTGATACAAACTTCCTAAGTCCACGCCAAAACAGTAACAAACTTGGTACAAACTTCCTAAGTCCACGCCAAAACAGTAACAAACTTGGTACAAACTTCCTAAGTCCACGCCAAAACAGTAACAAACTTGGTACAAACTTCCTAAGTCCACGCCAAAACAGCACCAAACTTGGTACAAACTTCGTAAGTCCGCGCCAAAACAGAAACAAACTTGGTACAAACTTCCTAAGTCCACGCCAAAACAGCACCAAACTTGGTACAAACTTCGTAAGTCCGCGCCAAAACAGAAACAAACTTGGTACAAACTTCCTAAGTCCACGCCAAAACAGCACCAAACTTGGTACAAACTTCCTAAGTCCACGCCAAAACAGAAACAAACTTGGTACAAACTTCCTAAGTCCACGCCAAAACAGTAACAAACTTGGTACAAACTTCCTAAGTCCACGCCAAAACAGTAACAAACTTGGTACAAACTTCCTAAGTCCACGCCAAAACAGTAACAAACTTGGTACAAACTTCCTAAGTCCACGCCAAAACAGTAACAAACTTGATACAAACTTCCTAAGTCCACGCCAAAACAGCACCAAACTTGGAACAAACTTCCTAAGTCCACGCCAAAACAGCACCCAACTTGATACAAACTTCCTAAGTCCACGCCAAAACAGTAACAAACTTGATACAAACTTCCTAAGTCCACGCCAAAACAGTAACAAACTTGGTACAAACTTCCTAAGTCCACGCCAAAACAGTAACAAACTAGGTACAAACTTCCTAAGTCCACGCCAAAACAGCACCAAACTTGATACAAACTTCCTAAGTCCACGCCAAAACAGTAACAAACTTGATACAAACTTCCTAAGTCCACGCCAAAACAGCACCAAACTTGGAACAAACTTCCTAAGTCCACGCCAAAACAGCACCCAACTTGATACAAACTTCCTAAGTCCACGCCAAAACAGTAACAAACTTGATACAAACTTCCTAAGTCCACGCCAAAACAGTAACAAACTTGGTACAAACTTCCTAAGTCCACGCCAAAACAGCACCAAACTTGATACAAACTTTCTAAGTCCACGCCAAAACAGCACCAAACTTGGTACAAACTTCCTAAGTCCACGCCAAAACAGTAACAAACTTGGTACAAACTTCCTAAGTCCACGCCAAAACAGCACCAAACTTGGTACAAACTTTCTAAGTCCACGCCAAAACAGCACCAAACTTGATACAAACTTCCGAAGTCCACGCCAAAACAGTAACAAACTTGATACAAACTTCCTAAGTCCACGCCAAAACAGTAACAAACTTGATACAAACTTCCTAAGTCCACGCCAAAACAGCACCAAACTTGATACAAACTTCCTAAGTCCACGCCAAAACAGTAACAAACTTGGTACAAACTTCCTAAGTCCACGCCAAAACAGTAACAAACTTGATACAAACTTCCTAAGTCCACGCCAAAACAGTAACAAACTTGGTACAAACTTCCTAAGTCCACGCCAAAACAGTAACAAACTTGATACAAACTTCCTAAGTCCACGCCAAAACAGCACCAAACTTGATACAAACTTCCTAAGTCCACGCCAAAACAGTAACAAACTTGATACAAACTTCCTAAGTCCACGCCAAAACAGCACCAAACTTGATACAAACTTCCTAAGTCCACGCCAAAACAGTAACAAACTTGATACAAACTTCCTAAGTCCACGCCAAAACAGTAACAAACTTGATACAAACTTCCTAAGTCCACGCCAAAACAGCACCAAACTTGATACAAACTTCCTAAGTCCACGCCAAAACAGCACCAAACTTGATACAAACTTTCTAAGTCCACGCCAAAACAGTAACAAACTTGGTACAAACTTCCTAAGTCCACGCCAAAACAGCACCAAACTTGATACAAACTTCCTAAGTCCACGCCAAAACAGCACCAAACTTGATACAAACTTCCTAAGTCCACGCCAAAACAGTAACAAACTTGATACAAACTTCCTAAGTCCACGCCAAAACAGTAACAAACTTGATACAAACTTCCTAAGTCCACGCCAAAACAGTAACAAACTTGATACAAACTTCCTAAGTCCACGCCAAAACAGTTACAAACTTGATACAAACTTCCTAAGTCCACGCCAAAACAGTAACAAACTTGATACAAACTTCCTAAGTCCACGCCAAAACAGTAACAAACTTGGTACAAACTTCCTAAGTCCACGCCAAAACAGTAACAAACTTGGTACAAACTTCCTAAGTCCACGCCAAAACAGCACCAAACTTGATACAAACTTTCTAAGTCCACGCCAAAACAGTAACAAACTTGATACAAACTTCCTAAGTCCACGCCAAAACAGTAACAAACTTGATACAAACTTCCTAAGTCCACGCCAAAACAGCACCAAACTTGATACAAACTTTCTAAGTCCACGCCAAAACAGCACCAAACTTGATACAAACTTCCTAAGTCCACGCCAAAACAGTAACAAACTTGATACAAACTTCCTAAGTCCACGCCAAAACAGTAACAAACTTGATACAAACTTCCTAAGTCCACGCCAAAACAGTAACAAACTTGGTACAAACTTCCTAAGTCCACGCCAAAACAGCACCAAACTTGGTACAAACTTCCTAAGTCCACGCCAAAACAGTAACAAACTTGATACAAACTTTCTAAGTCCACGCCAAAACAGCACCAAACTTGATACAAACTTTCTAAGTCCACGCCAAAACAGCACCAAACTTGGTACAAACTTCCTAAGTTCACGCCAAAACAGCACCAAACTTGGTACAAACTTCCTAAGTCCACGCCAAAACAGTAACAAACTTGATACAAACTTCCTAAGTCCACGCCAAAACAGTAACAAACTTGATACAAACTTCCTAAGTCCACGCCAAAACAGTAACAAACTTGAAACAAACTTCCTAAGTCCACGCCAAAACAGTAACAAACTTGATACAAACTTCCTAAGTCCACGCCAAAACAGTAACAAACTTGATACAAACTTCCTAAGTCCACGCCAAAACAGTAACAAACTTGATACAAACTTCCTAAGTCCACGCCAAAACAGTAACAAACTTGGTACAAACTTCCTAAGTCCACGCCAAAACAGTAACAAACTTGGTACAAACTTCCTAAGTCCACGCCAAAACAGCACCAAACTTGAAACAAACTTTCTAAGTCCACGCCAAAACAGTAACAAACTTGATACAAACTTTCTAAGTCCACGCCAAAACAGCACCAAACTTGATACAAACTTCCTAAGTCCACGCCAAAACAGTAACAAACTTGATACAAACTTCCTAAGTCCACGCCAAAACAGCACCAAACTTGAAACAAACTTTCTAAGTCCACGCCAAAACAGTAACAAACTTGATACAAACTTCCTAAGGCCACGCCAAAACAGCACCAAACTTGATACAAACTTTCTAAGTCCACGCCAAAACAGCACCAAACTTGATACAAACTTCCTAAGTCCACGCCAAAACAGTAACAAACTTGGTACAAACTTCCTAAGTCCACGCCAAAACAGTAACAAACTTGGTACAAACTTCCTAAGTCCACGCCAAAACAGCACCAAACTTGATACAAACTTCCTAAGTCCACGCCAAAACAGCACCAAACTTGATACAAACTTTCTAAGTCCACGCCAAAACAGTAACAAACTTGATACAAACTTCCTAAGTCCACGCCAAAACAGCACCAAACTTGATACAAACTTCCTAAGTCCACGCCAAAACAGCACCAAACTTGATACAAACTTCCTAAGTCCACGCCAAAACAGTAACAAACTTGATACAAACTTCCTAAGTCCACGCCAAAACAGCACCAAACTTGATACAAACTTTCTAAGTCCACGCCAAAACAGCACCAAACTTGATACAAACTTTCTAAGTCCACGCCAAAACAGCACCAAACTTGATACAAACTTCCTAAGTCCACGCCAAAACAGTAACAAACTTGGTACAAACTTCCTAAGTCCACGCCAAAACAGAAACAAACTAGGTACAAACTTCCTAAGTCCACGCCAAAACAGCACCAAACTTGATACAAACTTCCTAAGTCCACGCCAAAACAGCACCAAACTTGATACAAACTTCCTAAGTCCACGCCAAAACAGTAACAAACTTGATACAAACTTCCTAAGTCCACGCCAAAACAGCACCAAACTTGATACAAACTTCCTAAGTCCACGCCAAAACAGTAACAAACTTGATACAAACTTCCTAAGTCCACGCCAAAACAGCACCAAACTTGATACAAACTTCCTAAGTCCACGCCAAAACAGTAACAAACTTGATACAAACTTCCTAAGTCCACGCCAAAACAGCACTAAACTTGATACAAACTTCCTAAGTCCACGCCAAAACAGCACCAAACTTGATACAAACTTCCTAAGTCCACGCCAAAACAGTAACAAACTTGATACAAACTTCCTAAGTCCACGCCAAAACAGTAACAAACTTGGTACAAACTTCCTAAGTCCACGCCAAAACAGTAACAAACTTGATACAAACTTCCTAAGTCCACGCCAAAACAGCACCAAACTTGATACAAACTTCCTAAGTCCACGCCAAAACAGTAACAAACTTGATACAAACTTCCTAAGTCCACGCCAAAACAGTAACAAACTTGGTACAAACTTCCTAAGTCCACGCCAAAACAGCAACAAACTTGATACAAACTTCCTAAGTCCACGCCAAAACAGTAACAAACTTGATACAAACTTCCTAAGTCCACGCCAAAACAGTAACAAACTAGGTACAAACTTCCTAAGTCCACGCCAAAACAGTAACAAACTTGGTACAAACTTCCTAAGTCCACGCCAAAACAGTAACAAACTTGGTACAAACTTCCTAAGTCCACGCCAAAACAGTAACAAACTTGGTACAAACTTCCTAAGTCCACGCAAAAACAGCACCAAACTTGATACAAACTTCCTAAGTCCACGCCAAAACAGTAACAAACTAGGTACAAACTTCCTAAGTCCACGCCAAAACAGTAACAAACTTGGTACAAACTTCCTAAGTCCACGCCAAAACAGCACCAAACTTGATACAAACTTCCTAAGTCCACGCCAAAACAGTAACAAACTTGATACAAACTTCCTAAGTCCACGCCAAAACAGCACCAAACTTGATACAAACTTTCTAAGTCCACGCCAAAACAGTAACAAACTTGGTACAAACTTCCTAAGTCCACGCCAAAACAGCACCAAACTTGATACAAACTTCCTAAGTCCACGCCAAAACAGCACCAAACTTGATACAAACTTCCTAAGTCCACGCCAAAACAGTAACAAACTTGATACAAACTTCCTAAGTCCACGCCAAAACAGTAACAAACTTGATACAAACTTCCTAAGTCCACGCCAAAACAGTAACAAACTTGATACAAACTTCCTAAGTCCACGCCAAAACAGTAACAAACTTGATACAAACTTCCTAAGTCCACGCCAAAACAGTAACAAACTTGATACAAACTTCCTAAGTCCACGCCAAAACAGTAACAAACTTGGTACAAACTTCCTAAGTCCACGCCAAAACAGTAACAAACTTGGTACAAACTTCCTAAGTCCACGCCAAAACAGCACCAAACTTGATACAAACTTTCTAAGTCCACGCCAAAGCAGTAACAAACTTGATACAAACTTCCTAAGTCCACGCCAAAACAGTAACAAACTTGATACAAACTTCCTAAGTCCACGCCAAAACAGCACCAAACTTGATACAAACTTTCTAAGTCCACGCCAAAACAGCACCAAACTTGATACAAACTTCCTAAGTCCACGCCAAAACAGTAACAAACTTGATACAAACTTCCTAAGTCCACGCCAAAACAGTAACAAACTTGATACAAACTTCCTAAGTCCACGCCAAAACAGTAACAAACTTGGTACAAACTTCCTAAGTCCACGCCAAAACAGCACCAAACTTGGTACAAACTTCCTAAGTCCACGCCAAAACAGTAACAAACTTGATACAAACTTTCTAAGTCCACGCCAAAACAGCACCAAACTTGATACAAACTTTCTAAGTCCACGCCAAAACAGCACCAAACTTGGTACAAACTTCCTAAGTTCACGCCAAAACAGCACCAAACTTGGTACAAACTTCCTAAGTCCACGCCAAAACAGTAACAAACTCTATACAAACTTCCTAAGTCCACGCCAAAACAGTAACAAACTTGATACAAACTTCCTAAGTCCACGCCAAAACAGTAACAAACTTGATACAAACTTCCTAAGTCCACGCCAAAACAGTAACAAACTTGATACAAACTTCCTAAGTCCACGCCAAAACAGTAACAAACTTGATACAAACTTCCTAAGTCCACGCCAAAACAGTAACAAACTTGATACAAACTTCCTAAGTCCACGCCAAAACAGTAACAAACTTGGTACAAACTTCCTAAGTCCACGCCAAAACAGTAACAAACTTGGTACAAACTTCCTAAGTCCACGCCAAAACAGCACCAAACTTGAAACAAACTTTCTAAGTCCACGCCAAAACAGTAACAAACTTGATACAAACTTCCTAAGTCCACGCCAAAACAGTAACAAACTTGATACAAACTTCCTAAGTCCACGCCAAAACAGCACCAAACTTGATACAAACTTTCTAAGTCCACGCCAAAACAGCACCAAACTTGATACAAACTTCCTAAGTCCACGCCAAAACAGCACCAAACTTGATACAAACTTCCTAAGTCCACGCCAAAACAGTAACAAACTTGATACAAACTTCCTAAGTCCACGCCAAAACAGTAACAAACTTGGTACAAACTTCCTAAGTCCACGCCAAAACAGCACCAAACTTGATACAAACTTCCTAAGTCCACGCCAAAACAGTAACAAACTTGATACAAACTTCCTAAGTCCACGCCAAAACAGCACCAAACTTGATACAAACTTCCTAAGTCCACGCCAAAACAGCACCAAACTTGGTACAAACTTCCTAAGTCCACGGCAAAACAGTAACAAACTTGATACAAACTTCCTAAGTCCACGCCAAAACAGCACCAAACTTGATACAAACTTCCTAAGTCCACGCCAAAACAGTAACAAACTTGATACAAACTTCCTAAGTCCACGCCAAAACAGCACCAAACTTGATACAAACTTTCTAAGTCCACGCCAAAACAGCACCAAACTTGATACAAACTTTCTAAGTCCACGCCAAAACAGCACCAAACTTGATACAAACTTCCTAAGTCCACGCCAAAACAGTAACAAACTTGGTACAAACTTCCTAAGTCCACGCCAAAACAGAAACAAACTAGGTACAAACTTCCTAAGTCCACGCCAAAACAGCACCAAACTTGATACAAACTTCCTAAGTCCACGCCAAAACAGCACCAAACTTGATACAAACTGCCTAAGTCCACGCCAAAACAGTAACAAACTTGGTACAAACTTCCTAAGTCCACGCCAAAACAGCACCAAACTTGATACAAACTTCCTAAGTCCACGCCAAAACAGTAACAAACTTGATACAAACTTCCTAAGTCCACGCCAAAACAGCACCAAACTTGATACAAACTTCCTAAGTCCACGCCAAAACAGAAACAAACTAGGTACAAACTTCCTAAGTCCACGCCAAAACAGCACCAAACTTGATACAAACTTCCTAAGTCCACGCCAAAACAGAAACAAACTAGGTACAAACTTCCTAAGTCCACGCCAAAACAGCACCAAACTTGATACAAACTTCCTAAGTCCACGCCAAAACAGCACCAAACTTGATACAAACTTCCTAAGTCCACGCCAAAACAGTAACAAACTTGATACAAACTTCCTAAGTCCACGCCAAAACAGTAACAAACTTGATACAAACTTCCTAAGTCCACGCCAAAACAGTAACAAACTTGGTACAAACTTCCTAAGTCCACGCCAAAACAGCACCAAACTTGATACAAACTTCCTAAGTCCACGCCAAAACAGTAACAAACTTGATACAAACTTTCTAAGTCCACGCCAAAACAGCACCAAACTTGATACAAACTTCCTAAGTCCACGCCAAAACAGTAACAAACTTGGTACAAACTTCCTAAGTCCACGCCAAAACAGAAACAAACTAGGTACAAACTTCCTAAGTCCACGCCAAAACAGTAACAAACTTGGTACAAACTTCCTAAGTCCACGCCAAAACAGCACCAAACTTGATACAAACTTCCTAAGTCCACGCCAAAACAGTAACAAACTTGATACAAACTTTCTAAGTCCACGCCAAAACAGTAACAAACTTGATACAAACTTCCTAAGTCCACGCCAAAACAGTAACAAACTTGATACAAACTTCCTAAGTCCACGCCAAAACAGCACCAAACTTGATACAAACTTCCTAAGTCCACGCCAAAACAGTAACAAACTTGGTACAAACTTCCTAAGTCCACGCCAAAACAGTAACAAACTTGATACAAACTTCCTAAGTCCACGCCAAAACAGCACCAAACTTGATACAAACTTCCTAAGTCCACGCCAAAACAGCACCAAACTTGATACAAACTTCCTAAGTCCACGCCAAAACAGTAACAAACTTGATACAAACTTCCTAAGTCCACGCCAAAACAGTAACAAACTTTATACAAACTTCCTAAGTCCACGCCAAAACAGTAACAAACTTGATACAAACTTTCTAAGTCCACGCCAAAACAGCACCAAACTTGATACAAACTTCCTAAGTCCACGCCAAAACAGTAACAAACTTGATACAAACTTCCTAAGTCCACGCCAAAACAGCACCAAACTTGATACAAACTTCCTAAGTCCACGCCAAAACAGCACCAAACTTGATACAAACTTCCTAAGTCCACGCCAAAACAGTAACAAACTTGAAACAAACTTCCTAAGTCCACGCCAAAACAGTAACAAACTTGATACAAACTTCCTAAGTCCACGCCAAAACAGTAACAAACTTGGTACAAACTTCCTAAGTCCACGCCAAAACAGCACCAAACTTGATACAAACTTCCTAAGTCCACGCCAAAACAGTAACAAACTAGGTACAAACTTCCTAAGTCCACGCCAAAACAGTAACAAACTTGGTACAAACTTCCTAAGTCCACGCCAAAACAGCACCAAACTTGATACAAACTTCCTAAGTCCACGCCAAAACAGTAACAAACTTGATACAAACTTCCTAAGTCCACGCCAAAACAGCACCAAACTTGATACAAACTTTCTAAGTCCACGCCAAAACAGTAACAAACTTGGTACAAACTTCCTAAGTCCACGCCAAAACAGTAACAAACTTGGTACAAACTTCCTAAGTCCATGCCAAAACAGTAACAAACTTGATACAAACTTCCTAAGTCCACGCCAAAACAGCACCAAACTTGATACAAACTTCCTAAGTCCACGCCAAAACAGTAACAAACTTGGTACAAACTTCCTAAGTCCACGCCAAAACAGTAACAAACTTGGTACAAACTTCCTAAGTCCACGCCAAAACAGTAACAAACTTGGTACAAACTTCCTAAGTTCACGCCAAAACAGTAACAAACTTGATACAAACTTCCTAAGTCCACGCCAAAACAGCACCAAACTTGATACAAACTTTCTAAGTCCACGCCAAAACAGTAACAAACTTGGTACAAACTTCCTAAGTCCACGCCAAAACAGTAACAAACTTGGTACAAACTTCCTAAGTCCACGCCAAAACAGTAACAAACTTGGTACAAACTTCCTAAGTCCACGCCAAAACAGTAACAAACTTGATACAAACTTCCTAAGTCCACGCCAAAACAGTAACAAACTTGGTAAAAACTTCCTAAGTCCACGCCAAAACAGTAACAAACTTGGTACAAACTTCCTAAGTCCACGCCAAACCAGTAACAAACTTGATACAAACTTTCTAAGTCCACGCCAATACAGTAACAAACTTGATACAAACTTCCTAAGTCCACGCCAAAACAGTAACAAACTTGATACAAACTTCCTAAGTCCACGCCAAAACAGTAACAAACTTGATACAAACTTCCTAAGTCCACGCCAAAACAGTAACAAACTTGATACAAACTTCCTAAGTCCACGCCAAAACAGTAACAAACTTGATACAAACTTTCTAAGTCCACGCCAAAACAGCACCAAACTTGGTACAAACTTCCTAAGTCCACGCCAAAACAGCACCAAACTTGGTACAAACTTCCTAAGTCCACGCCAAAACAGCACCAAACTTGGTACAAACTTCCTAAGTCCACGCCAAAACAGTAACAAACTTGATACAAACTTTCTAAGTCCACGCCAAAACAGCACCAAACTTGATACAAACTTTCTAAGTCCACGCCAAAACAGCACCAAACTTGGTACAAACTTCCTAAGTCCACGCCAAAACAGCACCAAACTTGGTACAAACTTCCTAAGTCCACGCCAAAACAGTAACAAACTTGATACAAACTTCCTAAGTCCACGCCAAAACAGAAACAAACTTGATAAAAACTTTCTAAGTCCACGCCAAAACAGTAACAAACTTGATACAAACTTCCTAAGTCCACGCCAAAACAGTAACAAACTTGATACAAACTTCCTAAGTCCACGCCAAAACAGCACCAAACTTGATACAAACTTCCTAAGTCCACGCCAAAACAGCACCAAACTAGGTACAAACTTCCTAAGTCCACGCCAAAACAGTAACAAACTTGATACAAACTTTCTAGGTCCACGCCAAAACAGCACCAAACTTGATACAAACTTCCTAAGTCCACGCCAAAACAGTAACAAACTTGATACAAACTTTCTAAGTCCACGCCAAAACAGCACCAAACTTGATACAAACTTCCTAAGTCCACGCCAAAACAGTAACAAACTTGATACAAACTTCCTAAGTCCACGCCAAAACAGTAACAAACTTGATACAAACTTCCTAAGTCCACGCCAAAACAGTAACAAACTTGATACAAACTTCCTAAGTCCACGCCAAAACAGCACCAAACTTGATACAAACTTCCTAAGTCCACGCCAAAACAGTAACAAACTTGATACAAACTTCCTAAGTCCACGCCAAAACAGCACCAAACTTGATACAAACTTCCTAAGTCCACGCCAAAACAGTAACAAACTTGATACAAACTTCCTAAGTCCACGCCAAAACAGTAACAAACTTGGTACAAACTTCCTAAGTCCACGCCAAAACAGTAACAAACTTGGTACAAACTTCCTAAGTCCACGCCAAAACAGTAACAAACTTGGTACAAACTTCCTAAGTCCACGCCAAAACAGCACCAAACTTGATACAAACTTCCTAAGTCCACGCCAAAACAGTAACAAACTTGATACAAACTTCCTAAGTCCACGCCAAAACCGTAACAAACTTGGTACAAACTTCCTAAGTCCACGCCAAAACAGTAACAAACTTGATACAAACTTCCTAAGTTCACGCCAAAACAGTAACAAACTTGATACAAACTTCCTAAGTCCACGCCAAAACAGTAACAAACTTGGTACAAACTTCCTAAGTCCACGCCAAAACAGCACCAAACTTGGTACAAACTTCCTAAGTCCACGCCAAAACAGTAACAAACTTGATACAAACTTCCTAAGTCCACGCCAAAACAGCACCAAACTTGATACAAACTTCCTAAGTCCACGCCAAAACAGCACCAAACTTGATACAAACTTTCTAAGTCCACGCCAAAACAGTAACAAACTTGGTACAAACTTCCTAAGTCCATGCCAAAACAGCACCAAACTTGATACAAACTTCCTAAGTCCACGCCAAAACAGCACCAAACTTGATACAAACTTCCTAAGTCCACGCCAAAACAGTAACAAACTTGATACAAACTTCCTAAGTCCACGCCAAAACAGCACCAAACTTGATACAAACTTCCTAAGTCCACGCCAAAACAGTAACAAACTTGATACAAACTTCCTAAGTCCACGCCAAAACAGTAACAAACTTGGTACAAACTTCCTAAGTCCACGCCAAAACAGTAACAAACTTGATACAAACTTCCTAAGTCCACGCCAAAACAGCACCAAACTTGATACAAACTTTCTAATTCCACGCCAAAACAGCACCAAACTTGATACAAACTTTCTAAGTCCACGCCAAAACAGCACCAAACTTGATACAAACTTCCTAAGTCCACGCCAAAACAGCACCAAACTTGATACAAACTTCCTAAGTCCACGCCAAAACAGTAACAAACTTGATACAAACTTTCTAAGTCCACGCCAAAACAGCACCAAACTTGATACAAACTTCCTAAGTCCACGCCAAAACAGTAACAAACTTGATACAAACTTCCTAAGTCCACGCCAAAACAGCACCAAACTTGATACAAACTTTCTAAGTCCACGCCAAAACAGTAACAAACTTGGTACAAACTTCCTAAGTCCACGCCAAAACAGTAACAAACTTGGTACAAACTTCCTAAGTCCATGCCAAAACAGTAACAAACTTGATACAAACTTCCTAAGTCCACGCCAAAACAGCACCAAACTTGATACAAACTTCCTAAGTCCACGCCAAAACAGTAACAAACTTGGTACAAACTTCCTAAGTCCACGCCAAAACAGTAACAAACTTGGTACAAACTTCCTAAGTCCACGCCAAAACAGTAACAAACTTGGTACAAACTTCCTAAGTCCACGCCAAAACAGTAACAAACTTGATACAAACTTCCTAAGTCCACGCCAAAACAGCACCAAACTTGATACAAACTTTCTAAGTCCACGCCAAAACAGTAACAAACTTGGTACAAACTTCCTAAGTCCACGCCAAAACAGTAACAAACTTGGTACAAACTTCCTAAGTCCACGCCAAAACAGTAACAAACTTGGTACAAACTTCCTAAGTCCACGCCAAAACAGTAACAAACTTGATACAAACTTCCTAAGTCCACGCCAAAACAGCACCAAACTTGATACAAACTTTCTAAGTCCACGCCAAAACAGTAACAAACTTGATACAAACTTCCTAAGTCCACGCCAAAACAGCACCAAACTTGATACAAACTTCCTAAGTCCACGCCAAAACAGTAACAAACTTGGTACAAACTTCCTAAGTCCACGCCAAAACAGCACCAAACTTGATACAAACTTCCTAAGTCCACGCCAAAACAGTAACAAACTTGATACAAACTTTCTAAGTCCACGCCAAAACAGCACCAAACTTGATACAAACTTCCTAAGTCCACGCCAAAACAGTAACAAACTTGGTACAAACTTCCTAAGTCCACGCCAAAACAGAAACAAACTAGGTACAAACTTCCTAAGTCCACGCCAAAACAGCACCAAACTTGCTACAAACTTCCTAAGTCCACGCCAAAACAGTAACAAACTTGGTACAAACTTCCTAAGTCCACGCCAAAACAGCACCAAACTTGATACAAACTTCCTAAGTCCACGCCAAAACAGTAACAAACTTGATACAAACTTCCTAAGTCCACGCCAAAACAGTAACAAACTTGATACAAACTTCCTAAGTCCACGCCAAAACAGTAACAAACTTGGTACAAACTTCCTAAGTCCACGCCAAAACAGTAACAAACTTGGTACAAACTTCCTAAGTCCACGCCAAAACAGCACCAAACTTGATACAAACTTCCTAAGTCCACGCCAAAACAGTAACAAACTTGATACAAACTTTCTAAGTCCACGCCAAAACAGCACCAAACTAGGTACAAACTTCCTAAGTCCACGCCAAAACAGTAACAAACTTGATACAAACTTCCTAAGTCCACGCCAAAACAGCACCAAACTTGATACAAACTTCCTAAGTCCACGCCAAAACAGTAACAAACTTGATACAAACTTCCTTAGTCCACGCCAAAACAGTAACAAACTTGGTACAAACTTCCTAAGTCCACGCCAAAACAGAAACAAACTAGGTACAAACTTCCTAAGTCCACGCCAAAACAGCACCAAACTTGATACAAACTTCCTAAGTCCACGCCAAAACAGTAACAAACTTGGTAAAAACTTCCTAAGTCCACGCCAAAACAGCACCAAACTTGATACAAACTTCCTAAGTCCACGCCAAAACAGTAACAAACTTGATACAAACTTCCTAAGTCCACGCCAAAACAGTAACAAACTTGGTACAAACTTCCTAAGTCCACGCCAAAACAGCACCAAACTTGGTACAAACTTCCTAAGTCC
This sequence comes from Anopheles atroparvus, assembly GCA_914969975.1. Lineage (NCBI taxonomy): Eukaryota > Metazoa > Arthropoda > Insecta > Diptera > Culicidae > Anopheles > Anopheles atroparvus. The sequence goes on along the minus strand of CAJZCY010000018.1, from coordinate 141,081 downwards.
ACGCCAAAACAGCACCAAACTTGATACAAACTTTCTAAGTCCACGCCAAAACAGCACCAAACTTGGTACAAACTTCCTAAGTCCACGCCAAAACAGCACCAAACTTGATACAAACTTCCTAAGTCCACGCCAAAACAGTAACAAACTTGGTACAAACTTCCTAAGTCCACGCCAAAACAGTAACAAACTTGGTACAAACTTCCTATGTCCACGCCAAAACAGCACCAAACTTGATACAAACTTCCTAAGTCCACGCCAAAACAGTAACAAACTTGGTACAAACTTCCTAAGTCCACGCCAAAACAGCACCAAACTTGATACAAACTTCCTAAGTCCACGCCAAAACAGTAACAAACTTGATACAAACTTCCTAAGTCCACGCCAAAACAGTAACAAACTTGATACAAACTTCCTAAGTCCACGCCAAAACAGTAACAAACTTGGTACAAACTTCCTAAGTCCACGCCAAAACAGTAACAAACTTGGTACAAACTTCCTAAGTCCACGCCAAAACAGCACCAAACTTGATACAAACTTCCTAAGTCCACGCCAAAACAGTAACAAACTTGATACAAACTTTCTAAGTCCACGCCAAAACAGCACCAAACTAGGTACAAACTTCCTAAGTCCACGCCAAAACAGTAACAAACTTGATACAAACTTCCTAAGTCCACGCCAAAACAGCACCAAACTTGATACAAACTTCCTAAGTCCACGCCAAAACAGTAACAAACTTGATACAAACTTCCTAAGTCCACGCCAAAACAGTAACAAACTTGGTACAAACTTCCTAAGTCCACGCCAAAACAGAAACAAACTAGGTACAAACTTCCTAAGTCCACGCCAAAACAGCACCAAACTTGATACAAACTTCCTAAGTCCACGCCAAAACAGTAACAAACTTGGTAAAAACTTCCTAAGTCCACGCCAAAACAGCACCAAACTTGATACAAACTTCCTAAGTCCACGCCAAAACAGTAACAAACTTGATACAAACTTCCTAAGTCCACGCCAAAACAGTAACAAACTTGGTACAAACTTCCTAAGTCCACGCCAAAACAGCACCAAACTTGGTACAAACTTCCTAAGTCCACGCCAAAACAGCACCAAACTTGATACAAACTTTCTAAGTCCACGCCAAAACAGCACCAAACTTGGTACAAACTTCCTAAGTCCACGCCAAAACAGCACCAAACTTGATACAAACTTCCTAAGTCCACGCCAAAACAGTAACAAACTTGGTACAAACTTCCTAAGTCCACGCCAAAACAGTAACAAACTTGGTACAAACTTCCTAAGTCCACGCCAAAACAGTAACAAACTTGGTACAAACTTCCTAAGTCCACGCCAAACCAGTAACAAACTTGATACAAACTTTCTAAGTCCACGCCAATACAGTAACAAACTTGGTACAAACTTCCTAAGTCCACGCCAAAACAGCACCAAACTTGATACAAACTTCCTAAGTCCACGCCAAAACAGCACCAAACTAGGTACAAACTTCCTAAGTCCACGCCAAAACAGCACCAAACTTGATACAAACTTCCTAAGTCCACGCCAAAACAGTAACAAACTTGGTACAAACTTCCTAAGTCCACGCCAAAACAGTAACAAACTTGGTACAAACTTCCTAAGTCCACGCCAAAACAGTAACAAACTTGGTACAAACTTCCTAAGTCCACGCCAAAACAGTAACAAACTTGGTACAAACTTCCTAAGTCCACGCCAAAACAGCACCAAACTTGATACAAACTTTCTAAGTCCACGCCAAAACAGCACCAAACTTGGTACAAACTTCCTAAGTCCACGCCAAAACAGCACCAAACTTGATACAAACATCCTAAGTCCACGCCAAAACAGCACCAAACTTGATACAAACTTTCTAAGTCCACGCCAAAACAGTAACAAACTTGGTACAAACTTCCTAAGTCCACGCCAAAACAGTAACAAACAAGGTACAAACTTCCTAAGTCCACGCCAAAACAGCACCAAACTTGGTACAAACTTCCTAAGTCCACGCCAAAACAGCACCAAACTTGATACAAACTTCCTAGGTCCACGCCAAAACAGCAACAAACTTGGTACAAACTTCCTAAGTCCACGCCAAAACAGCACCAAACTTGATACAAACTTCCTAAGTCCACGCCAAAACAGCACCAAACTTGATACAAACTTTCTAAGTCCACGCCAAAACAGCACCAAACTTGGTACAAACTTCCTAAGTCCACGCCAAAACAGTAACAAACTTGGTACAAACTTCCTAAGTCCACGCCAAAACAGTAACAAACTTGGTACAAACTTCCTAAGTCCACGCCAAAACAGTAACAAACTTGGTACAAACTTCCTAAGTCCACGCCAAAACAGTAACAAACTTGATACAAACTTCCTAAGTCCACGTCAAAACAGTAACAAACTTGGTACAAACTTCCTAAGTCCACGCCAAAACAGTAACAAACTTGGTACAAACTTCCTAAGTCCACGCCAAAACAGCACCAAACTTGATACAAACTTCCTAAGTCCACGCCAAAACAGCACCAAACTTGATACAAACTTCCTAAGTCCACGCCAAAACAGTAACAAACTTGGTACAAACTTCCTAAGTCCACGCCAAAACAGCACCAAACTTGGTACAAACTTCCTAAGTCCACGCCAAAACAGTAACAAACTTGGTACAAACTTCCTAAGTCCACGCCAAAACAGTAACATACTAGGTACAAACTTCCTAAGTCCACGCCAAAACAGCACCAAACTTGATACAAACTTCCTAAGTCCACGCCAAAACAGTAACAAACTTGGTACAAACTTCCTAAGTCCACGCCAAAACAGCACCAAACTTGATACAAACTTCCTAAGTCCACGCCAAAACAGCACCAAACTTGGTACAAATACTAAATCCACGCCAAAACAGTAACAAACTTGGTACAAACTTCCTAAGTCCACGCCAAAACAGTAACAAACTTGGTACAAACTTCCTAAGTCCACGCCAAAACAGTAACAAACTTGATACAAACTTCCTAAGTCCACGCCAAAACAGCACCAAACTTGATACAAACTTCCTAAGTCCACGCCAAAACAGTAACAAACTTGGTACAAACTTCCTAAGTCCACGCCAAAACAGTAACAAACTTGGTACAAACTTCCTAAGTCCACGCCAAAACAGCACCAAACTTGATACAAACTTCCTAAGTCCACGCCAAAACAGTAACAAACTTGGTACAAACTTCCTAAGTCCACGCCAAAACAGCACCAAACTTGATACAAACTTCCTAAGTCCACGCCAAAACAGTAACAAACTTGGTACAAACTTCCTAAGTCCACGCCAAAACAGCACCAAACTTGATACAAACTTCCTAAGTCCACGCCAAAACAGTAACAAACTTGGTACAAACTTCCTTAGTCCACGCCAAAACAGTAACAAACTTGGTACAAACTTCCTAAGTCCACGCCAAAACAGCACCAAACTTGATACAAACTTCCTAAGTCCACGCCAAAATAGTAACAAACTTGGTACAAACTTCCTAAGTCCACGCCAAAACAGCACCAAACTTGATACAAACTTCCTAAGTCCACGCCAAAACAGTAACAAACTTGGTACAAACTTCCTAAGTCCACGCCAAAACAGTAACAAACTTGATACAAACTTCCTAAGTCCACGCCAAAACAGTAACAAACTTGATACAAACTTCCTAAGTCCACGCCAAAACAGTAACAAACTTGGTACAAACTTCCTAAGTCCACGCCAAAACAGTAACAAACTTGGTACAAACTTCCTAAGGCCACGCCAAAACAGTAACAAACTTGATACAAACTTCCTAAGTCCACGCAAAAACACTAACAAACTTGGTAGAAACTTCCTTAGTCCACGCCAAAACAGTAACAAACTTGGAACAAACTTCTTAAGTCCACGCCAAATAGTAACAAACTTGGTACAAACTTCCTAACTCCACGCCAAAACAGTAACAAACTTGATACAAACTTCCTAAGTCCACGCCAAAACAGCACCAAACTTGGAACAAATACTAAATCCACGCCAAAACAGTAACAAACTTGGTACAAACTTCCTAAGTCCACGCCAAAACAGTAACAAACTTGGTACAAACTTCCTAAGTCCACGCCAAAACAGCACCAAACTTGATACAAACTTCCTAAGTCCACGCCAAAACAGTAACAAACTTGGTACAAACTTCCTAAGTCCACGCCAAAACAGTAACAAACTTGGTACAAACTTCCTAAGTCCACGCCAAAACAGCACCAAACTTGATACAAACTTCCTAAGTCCACGCCAAAATAGTAACAAACTTGGTACAAACTTCCTAAGTCCACGCCAAAACAGCACCAAACTTGATACAAACTTCCTAAGTCCACGCCAAAACAGTAACAAACTTGGTACAAACTTCCTAAGTCCACGCCAAAACAGTAACACACTTGGTACAAACTTCCTAAGTCCACGCCAAAACAGCACCAAACTTGATACAAACTTCCTAAGTCCACGCCAAAACAGTAACACACTTGGTACAAACTTCCTAAGTCCACGCCAAAACAGCACCAAACTTGGTACAAACTTCCTAAGTCCACGCCAAAACAGTAACAAACTTGATACAAACTTCCTAAGTCCACGCCAAAACAGTAACAAACTTGATACAAACTTCCTAAGTCCACGCCAAACCAGTAACAAACTTGATACAAACTTCCTAAGTCCACGCCAAAACAGTAACAAACTTGGTACAAACTTCCTAAGTCCACGCCAAAACAGTAACAAACTTGGTACAAACTTCCTAAGTCCACGCCAAAACAGTAACAAACATGGTACAAACTTCCTAACTCCACGCCAAAACAGTAACAAAATTGGAAAAAACTTCCCAAGCCCACGCCAAAACAGTTACAAACTTGGAACAAACTTCCTAAGTCCACGCCAAAACAGCACCAAACTGGGTACAAACTTCCTAACTCCACGCCAAAACAGTAACAAACTTGGTACAAACTTCCTAAGTCCACGCCAAAACAGCACCAAACTTGGGACAAACTTCCTAAGTCCACGCCAAAACAGCACCAAACTTGGTACAAACTTCCTAAGTCCACGCCAAAACAGTAACAAAATTGGAAAAAACTTCCCAAGCCCACGCCAAAACAGTAACAAAATTGGAAAAAACTTCCTAAGACCACGCCAAAACAGCACCAAACTTGGTACAAACTTCCTAAGTCCACGCCAAAACAGTAACAAACTTGGGACAAACTTACTAAGTCCACGCCAAAACAGTAACAAACTTGGTACAAACTTCCTAAGTCCACGCCAAAACAGTTACAAACTTGGAACAAACTTCCTAAGTCCACGCCAAAACAGCACCAAACTGGGTACAAACTTCCTAACTCCACGCCAAAACAGTAACAAACTTGGTACAAACTTCCTAAGTCCACGCCAAAACAGCACCAAACTTGGGACAAACTTCCTAAGTCCACGCCAAAACAGCACCAAACTTGGTACAAACTTCCTAAGTCCACGCCAAAACAGCACCAAACTTGGTACAAACTTCCTAAGTCCACGCCAAAACAGTAACAAAATTGGAAAAAACTTCCCAAGCCCACGCCAAAACAGTAACAAACTTGGTACAAACTTCCTAAGACCACGCCAAAACAGTAACAAACTTGGGACAAACTTACTAAGTCCACGCCAAAACAGTAACAAACTTGGTACAAACTTCCTAACTCCACGCCAAAACAGTAACAAACTTGGTACAAACTTCCTAAGTCCACGCCAAAACAGTAACAAACTTGGTACAAACTTCCTAAGTCCACGAAAAAACAGTAACAAACTTGGTACAAACTTCCTAAGTCCACGCCAAAACAGCACCAAACTTGATACAAACTTTCTAAGTCCACGCCAAACCAGCACCAAACTTGATACAAACTTTCTAAGTCCACGCCAAAACAGCACCAAACTTGATACAAACTTCCCAAGTCCACGCCAAAACAGTAACAAACTTGGTACAAACTTCCTAAGTCCACGCCAAAACAGTAACAAACTTGGTACAAACTTCCTAAGACCACGCCAAAACAGCACCAAACTTGATACAAACTTTCTAAGTCCACGCCAAAACAGCACCAAACTTTGTACAAACTTCCTAAGTCCACGCCAAAACAGTGACAAACTTGGTACAAACTTCCTAAGTCCACGCCAAAACAGTAACAAACTTGGTACAAACTTCCTAAGTCCACGCCAAAACAGTAACAAACTTGGTACAAACTTCCTAAGACCACGCCAAAACAGCACCAAACTTGATACAAACTTCCTAAGTCCACGCCAAAACAGTGACAAACTTGGTACAAACTTCCTAAGTCCACGCCAAAACAGTAACAAACTTGGTACAAACTTCCTAAGTCCACGCCAAAACAGTAACAAACTTGGTACAAACTTCCTAAGACCACGCCAAAACAGCACCAAACTTGATACAAACTTCCTAAGTCCACGCCAAAACATCACCAAACTTGGTACAAACTTCGTAAGTCCGCGCCAAAACAGCACCAAACTTGGTACAAACTTCCTAAGTCCACGCCAAAACAGTAACAAACTTGGTACAAACTTCCTAAGTCCACGCCAAAACAGTAACAAACTTGGTACAAACTTCCTAAGTCCACGCCAAAACAGCACCAAACTTGGTACAAACTTCCTAAGTCCACGCCAAAACAGTAACAAACTTGGTACAAACTTCCTAAGTCCACGCCAAAACAGTAACAAACTTGGTACAAACTTCCTAAGTCCACGCCAAAACAGTAACAAACTTGGTACAAACTTCCTAAGTCCACGAAAAAACAGTAACAAACTTGGTACAAACTTCCTAAGTCCACGCCAAAACAGCACCAAACTTGATACAAACTTTCTAAGTCCACGCCAAACCAGCACCAAACTTGATACAAACTTTCTAAGTCCACGCCAAAACAGCACCAAACTTGATACAAACTTCCTAAGTCCACGCCAAAACAGTAACAAACTTGGTACAAACTTCCTAAGTCCACGCCAAAACAGTAACAAACTTGGTACAAACTTCCTAAGACCACGCCAAAACAGCACCAAACTTGATACAAACTTTCTAAGTCCACGCCAAAACAGCACCAAACTTTGTACAAACTTCCTAAGTCCACGCCAAAACAGTGACAAACTTGGTACAAACTTCCTAAGTCCACGCCAAAACAGTAACAAACTTGGTACAAACTTCCTAAGTCCACGCCAAAACAGTAACAAACTTGGTACAAACTTCCTAAGACCACGCCAAAACAGCACCAAACTTGATACAAACTTCCTAAGTCCACGCCAAAACAGTGACAAACTTGGTACAAACTTCCTAAGTCCACGCCAAAACAGTAACAAACTTGGTACAAACTTCCTAAGTCCACGCCAAAACAGTAACAAACTTGGTACAAACTTCCTAAGACCACGCCAAAACAGCACCAAACTTGATACAAACTTCCTAAGTCCACGCCAAAACATCACCAAACTTGGTACAAACTTCGTAAGTCCGCGCCAAAACAGCACCAAACTTGGTACAAACTTCCTAAGTCCACGCCAAAACAGTAACAAACTTGGTACAAACTTCCTAAGTCCACGCCAAAACAGTAACAAACTTGGTACAAACTTCCTAAGTCCACGCCAAAACAGCACCAAACTTGGTACAAACTTCCTAAGTCCACGCCAAAACAGTAACAAACTTGATACAAACTTTCTAAGTCCACGCCAAAACAGCACCAAACTTGGTACAAACTTCGTAAGTCCGCGCCAAAACAGAAACAAACTTGGTACAAACTTCCTAAGTCCACGCCAAAACAGCACCAAACTTGATACAAACTTCCTAAGTCCACGCCAAAACAGTAACAAACTTGGTACAAACTTCCTAAGTCCACGCCAAAACAGCACCAAACTTGATACAAACTTTCTAAGTCCACGCCAAAACAGCACCAAACTTTGTACAAACTTCCTAAGTCCACGCCAAAACAGTGACAAACTTGGTACAAACTTCCTAAGTCCACGCCAAAACAGTAACAAACTTGGTACAAACTTCCTAAGTCCACGCCAAAACAGTAACAAACTTGGTACAAACTTCCTAAGACCACGCCAAAACAGCACCAAACTTGATACAAACTTTCTAAGTCCACGCCAAAACAGCACCAAACTTTGTACAAACTTCCTAAGTCCACGCCAAAACAGTGACAAACTTGGTACAAACTTCCTAAGTCCACGCCAAAACAGTAACAAACTTGGTACAAACTTCCTAAGTCCACGCCAAAACAGCACCAAACTTGATACAAACTTTCTAAGTCCACGCCAAAACAGCACCAAACTTTGTACAAACTTCCTAAGTCCACGCCAAAACAGTGACAAACTTGGTACAAACTTCCTAAGTCCACGCCAAAACAGTAACAAACTTGGTACAAACTTCCTAAGTCCACGCCAAAACAGTAACAAACTTGGTACAAACTTCCTAAGACCACGCCAAAACAGCACCAAACTTGATACAAACTTCCTAAGTCCACGCCAAAACATCACCAAACTTGGTACAAACTTCGTAAGTCCGCGCCAAAACAGCACCAAACTTGGTACAAACTTCCTAAGTCCACGCCAAAACAGTAACAAACTTGGTACAAACTTCCTAAGTCCACGCCAAAACAGTAACAAACTTGGTACAAACTTCCTAAGTCCACGCCAAAACAGCACCAAACTTGGTACAAACTTCGTAAGTCCACGCCAAAACAGTAACAAACTTGGTACAAACTTCCTAAGTCCACGCCAAAACAGCACCAAACTTGGTACAAACCTCCTAAGTCCACGCCAAAACAGTAACAAACTTGGTACAAACTTCCTAAGTCCACGCCAAAACATCACCAAACTTGGTACAAACTTCGTAAGTCCACGCCAAAACATTAACAAACTTGGTACAAACTTCCTAAGTCCACGCCAAAACAGCACCAAACTTGGTACAAACTTCCTAAGTCCACGCCAAAACAGTAACAAACTTGGTACAAACTTCCTAAGTCCACGCCAAAACAGCACCAAACTTGGTACAAACTTCCTAAGTCCACGCCAAAACAGTAACAAACTTGGTACAAACTTCCTAAGTCCACGTCAAAACAGTAACAAACTTGGTACAAACTTCCTAAGTCCACGCCAAAACAGCACCAAACTTGGTACAAACTTCCTAAGTCCACGCCAAAACAGTAACAAACTTGGTACAAACTTCCTAAATCCACGCCAAAACAGTAACAAACTTGGTACAAACTTCCTAAGTCCACGCCAAAACAGCACCAAACTTGGTACAAACTTCGTAAGTCCGCGCCAAAACAGCACCAAACTTGGTACAAACTTCCTAAGTCCACGCCAAAACAGTAACAAACTTGGTACAAACTTCCTAAGTCCACGAAAAAACAGTAACAAACTTGGTACAAACTTCCTAAGTCCACGCCAAAACAGCACCAAACTTGATACAAACTTTCTAAGTCCACGCCAAACCAGCACCAAACTTGATACAAACTTTCTAAGTCCACGCCAAAACAGCACCAAACTTGATACAAACTTCCTAAGTCCACGCCAAAACAGTAACAAACTTGGTACAAACTTCCTAAGTCCACGCCAAAACAGCACCAAACTTGATACAAACTTCCTAAGTCCACGCCAAAACAGCACCAAACTTGGTACAAACTTCCTAAGTCCACGCCAAAACAGTAACAAACTTGGTACAAACTTCCTAAGTCCACGCCAAAACAGTAACAAACTTGGTACAAACTTCCTAAGTCCACGCCAAAACAGTAACAAACTTGGTACAAACTTCCTAAGTCCACGCCAAAACAGTAACAAACTTGGTACAAACTTCCTAAGTCCACGCCAAAACAGCACCAAACTTGGTACAAACTTCCTAAGTCCACGCCTAAACAGTAACAAACTTGGTACAAACTTCCTAAGTCCACGCCAAAACAGTAACAAACTTGGTACAAACTTCCTAAGTCCACGCCAAAACGGCACCAAACTTGGTACAAACTTCCTAAGTCCACGCCAAAACAGTAACAAACTTGGTACAAACTTCCTAAGTCCACGCCAAAACAGCACCAAACTTGATACAAACTTCCTAAGTCCACGCCAAAACAGTAACAAACTTGGTACAAACTTCCTAAGTCCACGCCAAAACGGCACCAAACTTGGTACAAACTTCCTAAGTCCACGCCAAAACAGTAACAAACTTGGTACAAACTTCCTAAGTCCACGCCAAAACAGCACCAAACTTGGTACAAACTTCCTAAGTCCACGCCAAAACAGCACCAAACTTGGTACAAACTTCCTAAGTCCACGCCAAAACAGCACCAAACTTGATACAAACTTTCTAAGTCCACGCCACAACAGTAACAAACTTGGTACAAACTTCCTAAGTCCACGCCAAAACAGTAACAAACTTGGTACAAACTTCCTAAGTCCACGCCAAAACAGCACCAAACTTGATACAAACTTGCTAAGTCCACGCCAAAACAGCACCAAACTTGGTACAAACTTCCTAAGTCCACGCCAAAACAGTAACAAACTTGGTACAAACTTCCTAAGTCCACGCCAAAACAGTAACAAACTTGGTACAAACTTCCTAAGTCCACGCCAAAACAGTAACAAACTTGGTACAAACTTCCTAAGTCCACGCCAAAACAGTAACAAACTTGGTACAAACTTCCTAAGTCCACGCCAAAACAGTAACAAACTTGATACAAACTTCCTAAGTCCACGCCAAAACAGCACCAAACTTGATACAAACTTCCTAAGTCCGCGCCAAAACAGCGCCAAACTTGGTACAAACTTCCTAAGTCCACGCCAAAACAGTAACAAACTTGGTACAAACTTCCTAAGTCCACGCCAAAACAGTAACAAACTTGGTACAAACTTCCTAAGTCCACGCCAAAACAGCACCAAACTTGATACAAACTTCCTAAGTCCACGCCAAAACAGTAACAAACTTGGTACAAACTTCCTAAGTCCACGCCAAAACGGCACCAAACTTGGTACAAACTTCCTAAGTCCACGCCAAAACAGTAACAAACTTGGTACAAACTTCCTAAGTCCACGCCAAAACAGCACCAAACTTGGTACAAACTTCCTAAGTCCACGCCAAAACAGCACCAAACTTGGTACAAACTTCCTAAGTCCACGCCAAAACAGCACCAAACTTGATACAAACTTTCTAAGTCCACGCCACAACAGTAACAAACTTGGTACAAACTTCCTAAGTCCACGCCAAAACAGTAACAAACTTGGTACAAACTTCCTAAGTCCACGCCAAAACAGCACCAAACTTGATACAAACTTTCTAAGTCCACGCCAAAACAGTAACAAACTTGGTACAAACTTCCTAAGTCCACGCCAAAACAGCACCAAACTTGGTACAAACTTCGTAAGTCCGCGCCAAAACAGAAACAAACTTGGTACAAACTTCCTAAGTCCACGCCAAAACAGCACCAAACTTGATACAAACTTTCTAAGTCCACGCCAAAACAGTAACAAACTTGGTACAAACTTCCTAAGTCCACGCCAAAACAGCACCAAACTAGGTACAAACTTCCTAAGTCCACGCCAAAACAGAAACAAACTTGGTACAAACTTCCTAAGTCCACGCCAAAACAGTAACAAACTTGGTACAAACTTCCTAAGTCCACGCCAAAACAGAAACAAACTTGGTACAAACTTCCTAAGTCCACGCCAAAACAGCACCAAACTTGGTACAAACTTCCTAAGTCCACGCCAAAACAGTAACAAACTTGGTACAAACTTCCTAAGTCCACGCCAAAACAGTAACAAACTTGGTACAAACTTCCTAAGTCCAAGCCAAAACAGTAACAAACTTGGTACAAACTTCCTAAGTCCACGCCAAAACAGTAACAAACTTGGTACAAACTTCCTACAACTACCCGAATTCCAACAGAGTTGCAACAGAGTGTCAAATACAAACTTTGTAGAAACTTCTTAAAACTACCCAAAAACACTTGCAAACTTGGTACAAACTTCCTAAGTCCACGCCAAAACAGCACCAAACTTGGTACAAACTTCCTAAGTCCACGCCAAAACAGTAACAAACTTGGTACAAACTTCCTAAGTCCACGCCAAAACAGCACCAAACTTGGTACAAACTTCCTAAGACCACGCCAAAACAGTAACAAACTTGGTACAAACTTCCTACAACTACCAGAATTCCAACAGAGTTGCAACAGAGTGTCAAATACAAACTTTGTAGAAACTTCTTAAAACTACCCAAAAACACTTGCAAACTTGGTACAAACTTCCTAAGTCCACGCCAAAACAGCACCAAACTTGGTACAAACTTCCTAAGTCCACGCCAAAACAGTAACAAACTTGGTACAAACTTCCTACAACTACCCGAATTCCAACAGAGTTGCAACAGAGTGTCAAATACAAACTTTGTAGAAACTTCTTAAAACTACCCAAAAACACTTGCAAACTTGGTACAAACTTCCTAAGTCCACGCCAAAACAGCACCAAACTTGGTACAAACTTCCTAAGTCCACGCCAAAACAGTAACAAACTTGGTACAAACTTCCTAAGTCCACGCCAAAACAGCACCAAACTTGGAACAAACTTCCTAAGTCCACGCCAAAACAGTAACAAACTTGGTACAAACTTCCTAAGCCCACGCCAAAACAGTAACAAACTTGGTACAAACTTCCTACAACTACCAGAATTCCAACAGAGTTGCAACAGAGTGTCAAATACAAACTTTGTAGAAACTTCTTAAAACTACCCAAAAACACTTGCAAACTTGGTACAAACTTCCTAAGTCCACGCCAAAACAGCACCAAACTTGGTACAAACTTCCTAAGTCCATGCCAAAACAGCACCAAACTTGGTACAAACTTCCTAAGACCACGCCAAAACAGTAACAAACTTGGTACAAACTTCCTACAACTACCAGAATTCCAACAGAGTTGCAACAGAGTGTCAAATACAAACTTTGTAGAAACTTCTTAAAACTACCCAAAAACACTTGCAAACTTGGTACAAACTTCCTAAGTCCACGCCAAAACAGCACCAAACTTGGTACAAACTTCCTAAGTCCACGCCAAAACAGCACCAAACTTGGTACAAACTTCCTAAGTCCACGCCAAAACAGTTACACACTTGGTACAAACTTCCTAAGTCCACGCCAAAACAGCACCAAACTTGGTACAAACTTCCTAAGTCCACGCCAAAACAGTAACAAACTTGGTACAAACTTCCTACAACTACCCGAATTCCAACAGAGTTGCAACAGAGTGTCAAATACAAACTTTGTAGAAACTTCTTAAAACTACCCAAAAACACTTGCAAACTTGGTACAAACTTCCTAAGTCCACGCCAAAACAGTAACAAACTTGGTACAAACTTCCTAAGTCCACGCCAAAACAGTAACAAACTTGGTACAAACTTCCTAAGTCCACGCCAAAACAGTAACAAACTTGGTACAAACTTCCTACAACTACCCGAATTCCAACAGAGTTGCAACAGAGTGTCAAATACAAACTTTGTAGAAACTTCTTAAAACTACCCAAAAACACTTGCAAACTTGGTACAAACTTCCTAAGTCCACGCCAAAACAGCACCAAACTTGGTACAAACTTCCTAAGTCCACGCCAAAACAGTAACAAACTTGGTACAAACTTCCTAAGTCCACGCCAAAACAGCACCAAACTTGGTACAAACTTCCTAAGACCACGCCAAAACAGTAACAAACTTGGTACAAACTTCCTACAACTACCAGAATTCCAACAGAGTTGCAACAGAGTGTCAAATACAAACTTTGTAGAAACTTCTTAAAACTACCCAAAAACACTTGCAAACTTGGTACAAACTTCCTAAGTCCACGCCAAAACAGCACCAAACTTGGTACAAACTTCCTAAGTCCACGCCAAAACAGTAACAAACTTGGTACAAACTTCCTAACTCCACGCCAAAACAGTAACAAACTTGGTACAAACTTCCTACAACTACCCGAATTCCAACAGAGTTGCAACAGAGTGTCAAATACAAACTTTGTAGAAACTTCTTAAAACTACCCAACAACACTTGCAAACTTGTTACAAACTTCCTAAGTCCACGCCAAAACAGTAACAAACTTGGTACAAACTTCCTAAGTCCACGCCAAAACAGTAACAAACTTGGTACAAACTTCCTACAACTACCCGAATTCCAACAGAGTTGCAACAGAGTGTCAAATACAAACTTTGTAGAAACTTCTTAAAACTACCCAAAAACACTTGCAAACTTGGTACAAACTTCCTAAGTCCACGCCAAAACAGCACCAAACTTGGTACAAACTTCCTAAGTCCACGCCAAAACAGTAACAAACTTGGTACAAACTTCCTACAACTACCCGAATTCCAACAGAGTTGCAACAGAGTGTCAAATACAAACTTTGTAGAAACTTCTTAAAACTACCCAAAAACACTTGCAAACTTGGTACAAACTTCCTAAGTCCACGCCAAAACAGCACCAAACTTGGTACAAACTTCCTAAGTCCACGCCAAAACAGCACCAAACTTGGTACAAACTTCCTAAGTCCACGCCAAAACAGTAACAAACTTGGTACAAACTTCCTAAGTCCACGCCAAAACAGCACCAAACTTGGTACAAACTTCCTAAGTCCACGCCAAAACAGTAACAAACTAGGTACAAACTTCCTAAGTCCACGCCAAAACAGCACCAAACTTGATACAAACTTCCTAAGTCCACGCCAAAACAGTAACAAACTTGGTACAAACTTCCTAAGTCCACGCCAAAACAGCACCAAACTTGGTACAAACTTCCTAAGTCCACGCCAAAACAGTAACAAACTTGGTACAAACTTCCTAAGTCCGCGCCAAAACAGTAACAAACTTGATACAAACTTCCTAAGTCCACGCCAAAACAGTAACAAACTTGGTACAAACTTCCTAAGTCCACGCCAAAACAGTAACAAACTTGGTACAAACTTCCTAAGTCCACGCCAAAACAGCACCAAACTTGATACAAACTTCCTAAGTCCACGCCAAAACAGTAACAAACTTGGTACAAACTTCCTAAGTCCACGCCAAAACAGTAACAAACTTGGTACAAACTTCCTAAGTCCACGCCAAAACAGCACCAAACTTGGTACAAACTTCCTAAGTCCACGCCAAAACAGTAACAAACTTGGTACAAACTTCCTAAGTCCACGCCAAAACAGTAACAAACTTGGTACAAACTTCCTAAGTCCACGCCAAAACAGTAACAAACTTGGTACAAACTTCCTAAGTCCACGCCAAAACAGCACCAAACTAGGTACAAACTTCCTAAGTCCACGCCAAAACAGCACCAAACTTGATACAAACTTTCTAAGTCCACGCCAAAACAGTAACAAACTTGGTACAAACTTCCTAAGTCCACGCCAAAACAGTAACAAACTTGGTACAAACTTCCTAAGTCCACGCCAAAACAGCACCAAACTTGGTACAAACTTCCTAAGTCCACGCCAAAACAGTGACAAACTTGGTACAAACTTCCTAAGTCCACGCCAAAACAGAAACAAACTAGGTACAAACTTCCTAAGTCCACGCCAAAACAGCACCAAACTTGATACAAACTTCCTAAGTCCACGCCAAAACAGCACCAAACTTGGTACAAACTTCCTAAGTCCACGCCAAAACAGCACCAAACTTGGTACAAACTTCCTAAGTCCACGCCAAAACAGTAACAAACTTGGTACAAACTTCCTAAGTCCACGCCAAAACAGCACCAAACTTGGTACAAACTTCCTAAGTCCACGCCAAAACAGTAACAAACTTGGTACAAACTTCCTAAGTCCACGCCAAAACAGAAACAAACTAGGTACAAACTTCCTAAGTCCACGCCAACACAGCACCAAACTTGGTACAAACTTCCTAAGTCCACGCCAAAACAGTAACAAACTTGGTACAAACTTCCTAAGTCCACGCCAAAACAGCACCAAACTTGGTACAAACTTCGTAAGTCCGCGCCAAAACAGTAACAAACTTGGTACAAACTTCCTAAGTCCACGCCAAAACAGCACCAAACTTGATACAAACTTTCTAAGTCCACGCCAAAACAGTAACAAACTTGGTACAAACTTCCTAAGTCCACGCCAAAACAGTAACAAACTTGGTACAAACTTCCTAAGTCCACGCCAAAACAGTAACAAACTTGGTACAAACTTCCTAAGTCCACGCCAAAACAGTAACAAACTTGGTACAAACTTCCTAAGTCCACGCCAAAACAGTAACAAACTTGGTACAAACTTCCTAAGTCCACGCCAAAACAGTAACAAACTTGGTACAAACTTCCTAAGTCCACGCCAAAACAGTAACAAACTTGGTACAAACTTCCTAAGTCCACGCCAAAACAGCACCAAACTTGGTACAAACTTCCTAAGTCCACGCTTAAACAGTAACAAACTTGGTACAAACTTCCTAAGTCCACGCCAAAACAGAAACAAACTAGGTACAAACTTCCTAAGTCCACGCCAAAACAGCACCAAACTATATACAAACTTCCTAAGTCCACGCCAAAACAGTAACAAACTTGGTACAAACTTCGTAAGTCCGCGCCAAAACAGAAACAAACTTGGTACAAACTTCCTAAGTCCACGCCAAAACAGCACCAAACTTGGTACAAACTTCCTAAGTCCACGCCAAAACAGTAACAAACTTGGTACAAACTTCCTAAGTCCACGCCAAAACAGCACCAAACTTGGTACAAACTTCCTAAGTCCACGCCAAAACAGTAACAAACTTGGTACAAACTTCCTAAGTCCACGCCAAAACAGTAACAAACTTGGTACAAACTTCCTAAGTCCACGCCAAAACAGCAC
Source organism: Anopheles atroparvus (assembly GCA_914969975.1). Lineage (NCBI taxonomy): Eukaryota > Metazoa > Arthropoda > Insecta > Diptera > Culicidae > Anopheles > Anopheles atroparvus. The sequence continues at coordinate 124,228 of CAJZCY010000018.1, read as the reverse complement.
CAAACTTGGTACAAACTTCCTAAGTCCACGCCAAAACAGTAACAAACTTGGTACAAACTTCCTAAGTCCACGCCAAAACAGCACCAAACTTGGTACAAACTTCCTAAGTCCACGCCAAAACAGAAACAAACTAGGTACAAACTTCCTAAGTCCACGCCAAAACAGTAACAAACTTGGTACAAACTTCCTAAGTCCACGCCAAAACAGCACCAAACTTGGTACAAACTTCCTAAGTCCACGCCAAAACAGCACCAAACTTGGTACAAACTTCCTAAGTCCACGCCAAAACAGTAACAAACTTGGTACAAACTTCCTAAGTCCACGCCAAAACAGTAACAAACTTGGTACAAACTTCCTAAGTCCACGCCAAAACAGCACCAAACTTGGTACAAACTTCCTAAGTCCACGCCAAAACAGTAACAAACTTGGTACAAACTTCCTAAGTCCACGCCAAAACAGTAACAAACTTGGTACAAACTTCCTAAGTCCACGCCAAAACAGTAACAAACTTGGTACAAACTTCCTAAGTCCACGCCAAAACAGTAACAAACTTGGTACAAACTTCCTAAGTCCACGCCAAAACAGCACCAAACTTGGTACAAACTTCCTAAGTCCACGCCAAAACAGTAACAAACTTGGTACAAACTTCCTAAGTCCACGCCGAAACAGCACCAAACTTGGTACAAACTTCCTAAGTCCACGCCAAAACAGTAACAAACTTGGTGCAAAGTTCCTAAGTCCACGCCAAAACAGTAACAAACTTGGTACAAACTTCCTAAGTCCACGCCAAAACAGCACCAAACTTGGTACAAACTTCCTAAGTCCACGCCAAAACAGCACCAAACTTGGTACAAACTTCCTAAGTCCACGCCAAAACAGTAACAAACTTGGTACAAACTTCCTAAGTCCACGCCAAAACAGTAACAAACTTGGTACAAACTTCCTAAGTCCACGCCAAAACAGCACCAAACTTGGTACAAACTTCCTAAGTCCACGCCAAAACAGTAACAAACTTGGTACAAACTTCCTAAGTCCACGCCAAAACAGTAACAAACTTGGTACAAACTTCCTAAGTCCACGCCAAAACAGTAACAAACTTGGTACAAACTTCCTAAGTCCACGCCAAAACAGTAACAAACTTGGTACAAACTTCCTAAGTCCACGCCAAAACAGTAACAAACTTGGTACAAACTTCCTAAGTCCACGCCAAAACAGTAACAAACTAGGTACAAACCTCCTAAGTCCACGCCAAAACAGCACCAAACTTGGTACAAACTTCCTAAGTCCACGCCAAAACAGCACCAAATTTGATACAAACTTTCTAAGTCCACGCCAAAACAGCACCAAACTTGATACAAACTTTCTAAGTCCACGCCAAAACAGTAACAAACTTGGTACAAACTTCCTAAGTCCACGCCAAAACAGCACCAAACTTGGTACAAACTTCCTAAGTCCACGCCAAAACAGTAACAAACTTGGTACAAACTTCCTAAGTCCACGCCAAAACAGCACCAAACTTGATACAAACTTTCTAAGTCCACGCCAAAACAGTAACAAACTTGGTACAAACTTCCTAAGTCCACGCCAAAACAGTAACAAACTTGGTGCAAAGTTCCTAAGTCCACGCCAAAACAGTAACAAACTTGGTACAAACTTCCTAAGTCCACGCCAAAACAGTAACAAACTTGGTACAAACTTCCTAAGTCCACGCCAAAACAGTAACAAACTTGGTACAAACTTCCTAAGTCCACGCCAAAACAGTAACAAACTTGGTACAAACTTCCTAAGTCCACGCCAAAACAGCACCAAACTTGGTACAAACTTCCTAAGTCCACGCCAAAACAGCACCAAACTTGGTACAAACTTCCTAAGTCCACGCCAAAACAGTAACAAACTTGGTACAAACTTCCTAAGTCCACGCCAAAACAGTAACAAACTTGGTACAAACTTCCTAAGTCCACGCCAAAACAGTAACAAACTTGGTACAAACTTCCTAAGTCCACGCCAAAACAGCAACAAACTTGGTACAAACTTCCTAAGTCCACGCCAAAACAGCACCAAACTTGGTACAAACTTCCTAAGTCCACGCCAAAACAGCACCAAACTTGGTACAAACTTCCTAAGTCCACGCCAAAACAGTAACAAACTTGGTACAAACTTCCTAAGTCCACGCCAAAACAGTAACAAACTTGGTACAAACTTCCTAAGTCCACGCCAAAACAGCACCAAACTTGGTACAAACTTCCTAAGTCCACGCCAAAACAGTAACAAACTTGGTACAAACTTCCTAAGTCCACGCCAAAACAGTAACAAACTTGGTACAAACTTCCTAAGTCCACGCCAAAACAGTAACAAACTTGGTACAAACTTCCTAAGTCCACGCCAAAACAGTAACAAACTTGGTACAAACTTCCTAAGTCCACGCCAAAACAGTAACAAACTTGGTACAAACTTCCTAAGTCCACGCCAAAACAGTAACAAACTTGGTACAAACTTCCTAAGTCCACGCCAAAACAGCACCAAACTTGGTACAAACTTCCTAAGTCCACGCCAAAACAGCACCAAACTTGGTACAAACTTCCTAAGTCCACGCCAAAACAGTAACAAACTTGGTACAAACTTCCTAAGTCCACGCCAAAACAGTAACAAACTTGGTACAAACTTCCTAAGTCCACGCCAAAACAGCACCAAACTTGGTACAAACTTCCTAAGTCCACGCCAAAACAGTAACAAACTTGGTACAAACTTCCTAAGTCCACGCCAAAACAGTAACAAACTTGATACAAACTTCCTAAGTCCACGCCAAAACAGTAACAAACTTGGTACAAACTTCCTAAGTCCACGCCAAAACAGTAACAAACTTGGTACAAACTTCCTAAGTCCACGCCAAAACAGCACCAAACTTGGTACAAACTTCCTAAGTCCACGCCAAAACAGTAACAAACTTGGTACAAACTTCCTAAGTCCACGCCGAAACAGCACCAAACTTGGTACAAACTTCCTAAGTCCACGCCAAAACAGTAACAAACTTGGTGCAAAGTTCCTAAGTCCACGCCAAAACAGTAACAAACTTGGTACAAACTTCCTAAGTCCACGCCAAAACAGCACCAAACTTGGTACAAACTTCCTAAGTCCACGCCAAAACAGCACCAAACTTGGTACAAACTTCCTAAGTCCACGCCAAAACAGTAACAAACTTGGTACAAACTTCCTAAGTCCACGCCAAAACAGTAACAAACTTGGTACAAACTTCCTAAGTCCACGCCAAAACAGCACCAAACTTGGTACAAACTTCCTAAGTCCACGCCAAAACAGTAACAAACTTGGTACAAACTTCCTAAGTCCACGCCAAAACAGTAACAAACTTGGTACAAACTTCCTAAGTCCACGCCAAAACAGTAACTAACTTGGTACAAACTTCCTAAGTCCACGCCAAAACAGTAACAAACTTGGTACAAACTTCCTAAGTCCACGCCAAAACAGTAACAAACTTGGTACAAACTTCCTAAGTCCACGCCAAAACAGTAACAAACTAGGTACAAACCTCCTAAGTCCACGCCAAAACAGCACCAAACTTGGTACAAACTTCCTAAGTCCACGCCAAAACAGCACCAAACTTGATACAAACTTTCTAAGTCCACGCCAAAACAGCACCAAACTTGATACAAACTTTCTAAGTCCACGCCAAAACAGTAACAAACTTGGTACAAACTTCCTAAGTCCACGCCAAAACAGCACCAAACTTGGTACAAACTTCCTAAGTCCACGCCAAAACAGTAACAAACTTGGTACAAACTTCCTAAGTCCACGCCAAAACAGCACCAAACTTGATACAAACTTTCTAAGTCCACGCCAAAACAGTAACAAACTTGGTACAAACTTCCTAAGTCCACGCCAAAACAGTAACAAACTTGGTGCAAAGTTCCTAAGTCCACGCCAAAACAGTAACAAACTTGGTACAAACTTCCTAAGTCCACGCCAAAACAGTAACAATCTTGGTACAAACTTCCTAAGTCCACGCCAAAACAGTAACAAACTTGGTACAAACTTCCTAAGTCCACGCCAAAACAGTAACAAACTTGGTACAAACTTCCTAAGTCCACGCCAAAACAGTAACAAACTTGGTACAAACTTCCTAAGTCCACGCCAAAACAGTAACAAACTTGGTACAAACTTCCTAAGTCCACGCCAAAACAGCACCAAACTTGGTACAAACTTCCTAAGTCCACGCCAAAACAGCACCAAACTTGGTAGAAACTTCCTAAGTCCACGCCAAAACAGTAACAAACTTGGTACAAACTTCCTAAGTCCACGCCAAAACAGTAACAAACTTGGTACAAACTTCCTAAGTCCACGCCAAAACAGTAACAAACTTGGTACAAACTTCCTAAGTCCACGCCAAAACAGTAACAAACTTGGTACAAACTTCCTAAGTCCACGCCAAAACAGCACCAAACTTGGTACAAACTTCCTAAGTCCACGCCAAAACAGCACCAAACTTGGTAGAAACTTCCTAAGTCCACGCCAAAACAGTAACAAACTTGGTACAAACTTCCTAAGTCCACGCCAAAACAGTAACAAACTTGGTACAAACTTCCTAAGTCCACGCCAAAACAGTAACAAACTTGGTACAAACTTCCTAAGTCCACGCCAAAACAGCAACAAACTTGGTACAAACTTCCTAAGTCCACGCCAAAACAGTAACAAACTTGGTACAAACTTCCTAAGTCCACGCCAAAACAGTAACAAACTTGGTACAAACTTCCTGAGTCCACGCCAAAACAGCACCAAACTTGGTACAAACTTCCTAAGTCCACGCCAAAACAGCACCAAACTTGGTACAAACTTCCTAAGTCCACGCCAAAACAGCACCAAACTAGGTACAAACTTCCTAAGTCCACGCCAAAACAGTAACAAACTTGATACAAACTTTCTAAGTCCACGCCAAAACAGTAACAAACTTGGTACAAACTTCCTAAGTCCACGCCAAAACAGTAACAAACTTGGTACAAACTTCCTAAGTCCACGCCAAAACAGTAACAAACTTGGTACAAACTTCCTAAGTCCACGCCAAAACAGTAACAAACTTGGTACAAACTTCCTAAGTCCACGCCAAAACAGCACCAAACTTGGTACAAACTTCGTAAGTCCGCGCCAAAACAGCACCAAACTTGGTACAAACTTCGTAAGTCCGCGCCAAAACAGCACCAAACTTGGTACAAACTTCCTAAGTCCACGCCAAAACAGTAACAAACTTGGTACAAACTTCCTAAGTCCACGCCAAAACAGCACCAAACTTGGTGCAAAGTTCCTAAGTCCACGCCAAAACAGTAACAAACTTGGTACAAACTTCCTAAGTCCACGCCAAAACAGTAACAAACTTGGTACAAACTTCCTAAGTCCACGCCAAAACAGTAACAAACTTGGTACAAACTTCCTAAGTCCACGCCAAAACAGTAACAAACTTGGTACAAACTTCCTAAGTCCACGCCAAAACAGTAACATACTTGGTGCAAAGTTCCTAAGTCCACGCCAAAACAGTAACAAACTTGGTACAAACTTCCTAAGTCCACGCCAAAACAGTAACAAACTTGGTACAAACTTCCTAAGTCCACGCCAAAACAGCACCAAACTTGGTACAAACTTCCTAAGTCCACGCCAAAACAGTAACAAACTTGGTACAAACTTCCTAAGTCCACGCCAAAACAGTAACAAACTTGATACAAACTTCCTAAGTCCACGCCAAAACAGTAACAAACTTGGTACAAACTTCCTAAGTCCACGCCAAAACAGTAACAAACTTGGTACAAACTTCCTAAGTCCACGCCAAAACAGCACCAAACTTGGTACAAACTTCCTAAGTCCACGCCAAAACAGTAACAAACTTGGTACAAACTTCCTAAGTCCACGCCGAAACAGCACCAAACTTGGTACAAACTTCCTAAGTCCACGCCAAAACAGTAACAAACTTGGTGCAAAGTTCCTAAGTCCACGCCAAAACAGTAACAAACTTGGTACAAACTTCCTAAGTCCACGCCAAAACAGCACCAAACTTGGTACAAACTTCCTAAGTCCACGCCAAAACAGCACCAAACTTGGTACAAACTTCCTAAGTCCACGCCAAAACAGTAACAAACTTGGTACAAACTTCCTAAGTCCACGCCAAAACAGTAACAAACTTGGTACAAACTTCCTAAGTCCACGCCAAAACAGCACCAAACTTGGTACAAACTTCCTAAGTCCACGCCAAAACAGTAACAAACTTGGTACAAACTTCCTGAGTCCACGCCAAAACAGCACCAAACTTGGTACAAACTTCCTAAGTCCACGCCAAAACAGCACCAAACTTGGTACAAACTTCCTAAGTCCACGCCAAAACAGCACCAAACTTGGTACAAACTTCCTAAGTCCACGCCAAAACAGTAACAAACTTGGTACAAACTTCCTGAGTCCACGCCAAAACAGCACCAAACTTGGTACAAACTTCCTAAGTCCACGCCAAAACAGCACCAAACTTGGTACAAACTTCCTAAGTCCACGCCAAAACAGTAACAAACTTGGTACAAACTTCCTGAGTCCACGCCAAAACAGCACCAAACTTGGTACAAACTTCCTAAGTCCACGCCAAAACAGCACCAAACTTGGTACAAACTTCCTAAGTCCACGCCAAAACAGCACCAAACTAGGTACAAACTTCCTAAGTCCACGCCAAAACAGTAACAAACTTGATACAAACTTTCTAAGTCCACGCCAAAACAGTAACAAACTTGGTACAAACTTCCTAAGTCCACGCCAAAACAGTAACAAACTTGGTACAAACTTCCTAAGTCCACGCCAAAACAGTAACAAACTTGGTACAAACTTCCTAAGTCCACGCCAAAACAGTAACAAACTTGGTACAAACTTCCTAAGTCCACGCCAAAACAGCACCAAACTTGGTACAAACTTCGTAAGTCCGCGCCAAAACAGCACCAAACTTGGTACAAACTTCGTAAGTCCGCGCCAAAACAGCACCAAACTTGGTACAAACTTCCTAAGTCCACGCCAAAACAGTAACAAACTTGGTACAAACTTCCTAAGTCCACGCCAAAACAGCACCAAACTTGGTGCAAAGTTCCTAAGTCCACGCCAAAACAGTAACAAACTTGGTACAAACTTCATAAGACCACGCCAAAACAGTAACAAACTTGGTACAAACTTCCTAAGTCCACGCCAAAACAGTAACAAACTTGGTACAAACTTCCTAAGTCCACGCCAAAACAGTAACAAACTTGGTACAAACTTCCTAAGTCCACGCCAAAACAGTAACAAACTTGGTACAAACTTCCTAAGTCCACGCCAAAACAGTAACAAACTTGGTACAAACTTCCTAAGTCCACGCCAAAACAGTAACAAACTTGGTACAAACTTCCTAAGTCCACGCCAAAACAGCACCAAACTTGGTACAAACTTCCTAAGTCCACGCCAAAACAGCACCAAACTTGGTACAAACTTCCTAAGTCCACGCCAAAACAGTAACAAACTTGGTACAAACTTCCTAAGTCCACGCCAAAACAGTAACAAACTTGGTACAAACTTCCTAAGTCCACGCCAAAACAGCACCAAACTTGGTACAAACTTCCTAAGTCCACGCCAAAACAGTAACAAACTTGGTACAAACTTCCTAAGTCCACGCCAAAACAGTAACAAACTTGATACAAACTTCCTAAGTCCACGCCAAAACAGTAACAAACTTGGTACAAACTTCCTAAGTCCACGCCAAAACAGTAACAAACTTGGTACAAACTTCCTAAGTCCACGCCAAAACAGCACCAAACTTGGTACAAACTTCCTAAGTCCACGCCAAAACAGTAACAAACTTGGTACAAACTTCCTAAGTCCACGCCGAAACAGCACCAAACTTGGTACAAACTTCCTAAGTCCACGCCAAAACAGTAACAAACTTGGTGCAAAGTTCCTAAGTCCACGCCAAAACAGTAACAAACTTGGTACAAACTTCCTAAGTCCACGCCAAAACAGCACCAAACTTGGTACAAACTTCCTAAGTCCACGCCAAAACAGCACCAAACTTGGTACAAACTTCCTAAGTCCACGCCAAAACAGTAACAAACTTGGTACAAACTTCCTAAGTCCACGCCAAAACAGTAACAAACTTGGTACAAACTTCCTAAGTCCACGCCAAAACAGCACCAAACTTGGTACAAACTTCCTAAGTCCACGCCAAAACAGTAACAAACTTGGTACAAACTTCCTAAGTCCACGCCAAAACAGTAACAAACTTGGTACAAACTTCCTAAGTCCACGCCAAAACAGCACCAAACTTGGTACAAACTTCCTAAGTCCACGCCAAAACAGTAACAAACTTGGTACAAACTTCCTAAGTCCACGCCAAAACAGCACCAGACTTGGTACAAACTTCCTAAGTCCACGCCAAAACAGCACCAAACTAGGTACAAACTTCCTAAGTCCACGCCAAAACAGCACCAAACTTGATACAAACTTTCTAAGTCCACGCCAAAACAGTAACAAACTTGGTACAAACTTCCTAAGTCCACGCCAAAACAGCACCAAACTTGGTACAAACTTCCTAAGTCCACGCCAAAACAGTAACAAACTTGGTACAAACTTCCTAAGTCCACGCCAAAACAGCACCAAACTTGATACAAACTTTCTAAGTCCACGCCAAAACAGTAACAAACTTGGTACAAACTTCCTAAGTCCACGCCAAAACAGTAACAAACTTGGTGCAAAGTTCCTAAGTCCACGCCAAAACAGTAACAAACTTGGTACAAACTTCCTAAGTCCACGCCAAAACAGCACCAAACTTGATACAAACTTTCTAAGTCCACGCCAAAACAGTAACAAACTTGGTACAAACTTCCTAAGTCCACGCCAAAACAGTAACAAACTTGGTGCAAAGTTCCTAAGTCCACGCCAAAACAGTAACAAACTTGGTACAAACTTCCTAAGTCCACGCCAAAACAGTAACAATCTTGGTACAAACTTCCTAAGTCCACGCCAAAACAGTAACAAACTTGGTACAAACTTCCTAAGTCCACGCCAAAACAGTAACAAACTTGGTACAAACTTCCTAAGTCCACGCCAAAACAGTAACAAACTTGGTACAAACTTCCTAAGTCCACGCCAAAACAGTAACAAACTTGGTACAAACTTCCTAAGTCCACGCCAAAACAGCACCAAACTTGGTACAAACTTCCTAAGTCCACGCCAAAACAGCACCAAACTTGGTAGAAACTTCCTAAGTCCACGCCAAAACAGTAACAAACTTGGTACAAACTTCCTAAGTCCACGCCAAAACAGTAACAAACTTGGTACAAACTTCCTAAGTCCACGCCAAAACAGTAACAAACTTGGTACAAACTTCCTAAGTCCACGCCAAAACAGTAACAAACTTGGTACAAACTTCCTAAGTCCACGCCAAAACAGCACCAAACTTGGTACAAACTTCCTAAGTCCACGCCAAAACAGCACCAAACTTGGTAGAAACTTCCTAAGTCCACGCCAAAACAGTAACAAACTTGGTACAAACTTCCTAAGTCCACGCCAAAACAGTAACAAACTTGGTACAAACTTCCTAAGTCCACGCCAAAACAGTAACAAACTTGGTACAAACTTCCTAAGTCCACGCCAAAACAGCAACAAACTTGGTACAAACTTCCTAAGTCCACGCCAAAACAGTAACAAACTTGGTACAAACTTCCTAAGTCCACGCCAAAACAGTAACAAACTTGGTACAAACTTCCTGAGTCCACGCCAAAACAGCACCAAACTTGGTACAAACTTCCTAAGTCCACGCCAAAACAGCACCAAACTTGGTACAAACTTCCTAAGTCCACGCCAAAACAGCACCAAACTAGGTACAAACTTCCTAAGTCCACGCCAAAACAGTAACAAACTTGATACAAACTTTCTAAGTCCACGCCAAAACAGTAACAAACTTGGTACAAACTTCCTAAGTCCACGCCAAAACAGTAACAAACTTGGTACAAACTTCCTAAGTCCACGCCAAAACAGTAACAAACTTGGTACAAACTTCCTAAGTCCACGCCAAAACAGTAACAAACTTGGTACAAACTTCCTAAGTCCACGCCAAAACAGCACCAAACTTGGTACAAACTTCGTAAGTCCGCGCCAAAACAGCACCAAACTTGGTACAAACTTCGTAAGTCCGCGCCAAAACAGCACCAAACTTGGTACAAACTTCCTAAGTCCACGCCAAAACAGTAACAAACTTGGTACAAACTTCCTAAGTCCACGCCAAAACAGCACCAAACTTGGTGCAAAGTTCCTAAGTCCACGCCAAAACAGTAACAAACTAGGTACAAACTTCGTAAGTCCACGCCAAAACAGTAACAAACTTGGTACAAACTTCATAAGACCACGCCAAAACAGTAACAAACTTGGTACAAACTTCCTAAGTCCACGCCAAAACAGCACCAAACTTGGTACAAACTTCCTAAGTCCACGCCAAAACAGTAACAAACTAGGTACAAACTTCCTAAGTCCACGCCAAAACAGCACCAAACTTGGTACAAACTTCCTAAGTCCACGCCAAAACAGTAACAAACTTGGTACAAACTTCCTAAGTCCACGCCAAAACAGTAACAAACTTGGTACAAACTTCATAAGACCACGCCAAAACAGTAACAAACTTGGTACAAACTTCCTAAGTCCACGCCAAAACAGCACCAAACTTGGTGCAAAGTTCCTAAGTCCACGCCAAAACAGTAACAAACTAGGTACAAACTTCGTAAGTCCACGCCAAAACAGTAACAAACTTGGTACAAACTTCCTAAGTCCACGCCAAAACAGTAACAAACTTGGTACAAACTTCCTAAGTCCACGCCAAAACAGTAACAAACTAGGTACAAACTTCGTAAGTCCACGCCAAAACAGCACCAAACTTGGTACAAACTTCCTAAGTCCACGCCAAAACAGTAACAAACTTGGTACAAACTTCCTAAGTCCACGCCAAAACAGTAACAAACTTGGTACAAACTTCCTAAGTCCACGCCAAAACAGCACCAAACTTGGTACAAACTTCCTAAGTCCACGCCAAAACAGTAACAAACTTGGTACAAACTTCATAAGACCACGCCAAAACAACACCCAACTTGGTACAAACTTCATAAGACCACGCCAAAACAGTAACAAACTTGGTACAAACTTCCTAAGTCCACGCCAAAACAGCACCAAACTTGGTACAAACTTCCTAAGTCCACGCCAAAACAGTAACAAACTAGGTACAAACTTCCTAAGTCCACGCCAAAACAGCACCAAACTTGGTACAAACTTCCTAAGTCCACGCCAAAACAGTAACAAACTTGGTACAAACTTCCTAAGTCCACGCCAAAACAGTAACAAACTTGGTACAAACTTCCTAAGTCCACGCCAAAACAGTAACAAACTTGGTACAAACTTCCTAAGACCACGCCAAAACATCACCAAACTTGATACAAACTTCCTAAGTCCACGCCAAAACATCACCAAACTTGGTACAAACTTCGTAAGTCCGCGCCAAAACAGCACCAAACTTGGTACAAACTTCCTAAGTCCACGCCAAAACAGTAACAAACTTGGTACAAACTTCCTAAGTCCACGCCAAAACAGCACCAAACTTGGTACAAACTTCGTAAGTCCGCGCCAAAACAGCACCAAACTTGGTACAAACTTCGTAAGTCCGCGCCAAAACAGCACCAAACTTGGTACAAACTTCCTAAGTCCACGCCAAAACAGTAACAAACTTGGTACAAACTTCCTAAGTCCACGCCAAAACAGCACCAAACTTGGTACAAACTTCCTAAGTCCGCGCCAAAACAGCACCAAACTTGGTACAAACTTCCTAAGTCCACGCCAAAACAGTAACAAACTTGGTACAAACTTCCTAAGTCCACGCCAAAACAGTAACAAACTTGGTACAAACTTCCTAAGTCCACGCCAAAACAGTAACAAACTTGGTACAAACTTCCTAAGACCACGCCAACACAGCACCAAACTTGATACAAACTTCCTAAGTCCACGCCAAAACATCACCAAACTTGGTACAAACTTCGTAAGTCCGCGCCAAAACAGCACCAAACTTGGTACAAACTTCCTAAGTCCACGCCAAAACAGTAACAAACTTGGTACAAACTTCCTAAGTCCACGCCAAAACAGCACCAAACTTGGTACAAACTTCCTAAGTCCACGCCAAAACAGCACCAAACTTGGTACAAACTTCCTAAGTCCACGCCAAAACAGTAACAAACTTGGTACAAACTTCATAAGACCACGCCAAAACAGCACCCAACTTGGTACAAACTTCATAAGACCACGCCAAAACAGTAACAAACTTGGTACAAACTTCATAAGACCACGCCAAAACAGCACCCAACTTGGTACAAACTTCATAAGACCACGCCAAAACAGCACCAAACTTGATACAAACTTCCTAAGTCCACGCCAAAACATCACCAAACTTGGTACAAACTTCGTAAGTCCGCGCTAAAACAGCACCAAACTTGGTACAAACTTCGTAAGTCCACGCCAAAACAGTAACAAACTTGGTACAAACTTCCTAAGTCCACGCCAAAACAGTAACAAACTTGGTACAAACTTCCTAAGTCCACGCCAAAACAGTAACAAACTTGGTACAAACTTCCTAAGTCCACGCCAAAACAGTAACAAACTTGGTACAAACTTCCTAAGTCCACGCCAAAACAGTAACAAACTTGGTACAAACTTCCTAAGTCCACGCCAAAACAGCACCAAACTTGGTACAAACTTCCTAAGTCCACGCCAAAACATCACCAAACTTGGTACAAACTTCGTAAGTCCGCGCCAAAACAGCACCAAACTTGGTACAAACTTCCTAAGTCCACGCCAAAACAGTAACAAACTTGGTACAAACTTCCTAAGTCCACGCCAAAACAGCACCAAACTTGGTACAAACTTCCTAAGTCCACGCCAAAACAGTAACAAACTTGGTCAAACTTCCTAAGTCCACGCCAAAACAGTAACAAACTTGGTACAAACTTCCTAAGTCCACGCCAAAACAGCACCAAACTTGGTACAAACTTCGTAAGTCCGCGCCAAAACAGCACCAAACTTGGTACAAACTTCGTAAGTCCGCGCCAAAACAGCACCAAACTTGGTACAAACTTCCTAAGTCCACGCCAAAACAGTAACAAACTTGGTACAAACTTCCTAAGTCCACGCCAAAACAGCACCAAACTTGGTACAAACTTCCTAAGTCCACGCCAAAACAGTAACAAACTTGGTACAAACTTCCTAAGTCCACGCCAAAACAGCACCAAACTTGGTACAAACTTCGTAAGTCCGCGCCAAAACAGCACCAAACTTGGTACAAACTTCGTAAGTCCGCGCCAAAACAGCACCAAACTTGGTACAAACTTCCTAAGTCCACGCCAAAACAGTAACAAACTTGGTACAAACTTCCTAAGTCCACGCCAATACAGCACCAAACTTGGTACAAACTTCGTAAGTCCACGCCAAAACAGTAACAAACTTGGTACAAACTTCCTAAGTCCACGCCAAAACAGCACCAAACTTGATACAAACTTTCTAAGTCCACGCCAAAACAGCACCAAACTTGGTACAAACTTCGTAAGTCCGCGCCAAAACAGAAACAAACTTGGTACAAACTTCCTAAGTCCACGCCAAAACAGCACCAAACTTGGTACAAACTTCCTAAGTCCACGCCAAAACAGTAACAAACTTGGTCAAACTTCCTAAGTCCACGCCAAAACAGTAACAAACTTGGTACAAACTTCCTAAGTCCACGCCAAAACAGCACCAAACTTGGTACAAACTTCGTAAGTCCGCGCCAAAACAGCACCAAACTTGGTACAAACTTCGTAAGTCCGCGCCAAAACAGCAACAAACTTGGAACAAACTTCCTAAGTCCACGCCAAAACAGTAACAAACTTGGTACAAACTTCCTAAGTCCACGCCAAAACAGCACCAAACTTGGTACAAACTTCCTAAGTCCACGCCAAAACAGTAACAAACTTGGTACAAACTTCCTAAGTCCACGCCAAAACAGTAACAAACTTGGTACAAACTTCCTAAGTCCACGCCAAAACAGCACCAAACTTGGTACAAACTTCGTAAGTCCGCGCCAAAACAGCACCAAACTTGGTACAAACTTCGTAAGTCCGCGCCAAAACAGCACCAAACTTGGTACAAACTTCCTAAGTCCACGCCAAAACAGTAACAAACTTGGTACAAACTTCCTAAGTCCACGCCAATACAGCACCAAACTTGGTACAAACTTCGTAAGTCCACGCCAAAACAGTAACAAACTTGGTACAAACTTCCTAAGTCCACGCCAAAACAGCACCAAACTTGATACAAACTTTCTAAGTCCACGCCAAAACAGCACCAAACTTGGTACAAACTTCGTAAGTCCGCGCCAAAACAGAAACAAACTTGGTACAAACTTCCTAAGTCCACGCCAAAACAGTAACAAACTTGGTACAAACTTCCTAAGTCCACGCCAAAACAGCACCAAACTTGGTACAAACTTCGTAAGTCCGCGCCAAAACAGCACCAAACTTGGTACAAACTTCGTGAGTCCGCGCCAAAACAGCACCAAACTTGGTACAAACTTCCTAAGTCCACGCCAAAACAGTAACAAACTTGGTACAAACTTCCTAAGTCCACGCCAAAACAGTAACAAACTTGGTACAAACTTCCTAAGTCCACGCCAAAACAGTAACAAACTTGGTACAAACTTCCTAAAACCACGCCAAAACAGCACCAAACTTGATACAAACTTCCTAAGTCCACGCCAAAACATCACCAAACTTGGTACAAACTTCGTAAGTCCGCGCCAAAACAGCACCAAACTTGGTACAAACTTCCTAAGTCCACGCCAAAACCGTAACAAACTTGGTACAAACTTCCTAAGTCCACGCCAAAACAGCACCAAACTTGGTACAAACTTCGTAAGTCCGCGCCAAAACAGCACCAAACTTGGTACAAACTTCGTAAGTCTGCGCCAAAACAGCACCAAACTTGGTACAAACTTCCTAAGTCCACGCCAAAACAGTAACAAACTTGGTACAAACTTCCTAAGTCCACGCCAAAACAGCACCAAACTTGGTACAAACTGCCTAAGTCCACGCCAAAACAGTAACAAACTTGGTCAAACTTCCTAAGTCCACGCCAAAACAGTAACAAACTTGGTACAAACTTCCTAAGTCCACGCCAAAACAGCACCAAACTTGGTACAAACTTCGTAAGTCCACGCCAAAACAGTAACAAACTTGGTACAAACTTCCTAAGTCCACGCCAAAACAGCACCAAACTTGGTACAAACTTCGTAAGTCCGCGCCAAAACAGCACCAAACTTGGTACAAACTTCGTAAGTCCGCGCCAAAACAGTAACAAACTTGGTACAAACTTCCTAAGTCCACGCCAAAACAGCACCAAACTTGGTACAAACTTCGTAAGTCCACGCCAAAACAGTAACAAACTTGGTACAAACTTCCTAAGTCCACGCCAAAACAGCACCAAACTTGGTACAAACTTCCTAAGTCCGCGCCAAAACAGCACCAAACTTGGTACAAACTTCCTAAGTCCACGCCAAAACAGCACCAAACTTGGTACAAACTTCGTAAGTCCGCGCAAAAACAGCACCAAACTTGGTACAAACTTCCTAAGTCCACGCCAAAACAGCACCAAACTTGGTACAAACTTCCTAAGTCCACGCCAAAACAGCACCAAACTTGATACAAACTTCCTAAGTCCACGCCAAAACAGCACCAAACTTGGTACAAACTTCGTAAGTCCACGCCAAAACAGTAACAAACTTGGTACAAACTTCCTAAGTCCACGCCAAAACAGCACCAAACTTGGTACAAACTGCCTAAGTCCACGCCAAAACAGTAACAAACTTGGTCAAACTTCCTAAGTCCACGCCAAAACAGTAACAAACTTGGTACAAACTTCCTAAGTCCACGCCAAAACAGCACCAAACTTGGTACAAACTTCGTAAGTCCGCGCCAAAACAGCACCAAACTTGGTACAAACTTCGTAAGTCCGCGCCAAAACAGCACCAAACTTGGTACAAACTTCCTAAGTCCACGCCAAAACAGCACCAAACTTGGTACAAACTTCCTAAGTCCACGCCAAAACAGCACCAAACTTGGTACAAACTTCCTAAGTCCACGCCAAAACAGTAACAAACTTGGTACAAACTTCCTAAGTCCACGCCAAAACAGTAACAAACTTGGTACAAACTTCCTAAGTCCACGCCAAAACAGCACCAAACTTGGTACAAACTTCGTAAGTCCGCGCCAAAACAGCACCAAACTTGGTACAAACTTCGTAAGTCCGCGCCAAAACAGCACCAAACTTGGTACAAACTTCCTAAGTCCACGCCAAAACAGTAACAAACTTGGTACAAACTTCCTAAGTCCACGCCAAAACAGCACCAAACTTGGTACAAACTTCCTAAGTCCACGCCAAAACAGCACCAAACTTGGTACAAACTTCCTAAGTCCACGCCAAAACAGTAACAAACTTGGTACAAACTTCATAAGACCACGCCAAAACAGCACCCAACTTGGTACAAACTTCATAAGACCACGCCAAAACAGTAACAAACTTGGTACAAACTTCATAAGACCACGCCAAAACAGCACCCAACTTGGTACAAACTTCATAAGACCACGCCAAAACAGTAACAAACTTGGTACAAACTTCCTAAGACCACGCCAAAACAGCACCAAACTTGATACAAACTTCCTAAGTCCACGCCAAAACATCACCAAACTTGGTACAAACTTCGTAAGTCCGCGCTAAAACAGCACCAAACTTGGTACAAACTTCCTAAGTCCACGCCAAAACAGTAACAAACTTGGTACAAACTTCCTAAGTCCACGCCAAAACAGTAACAAACTTGGTACAAACTTCCTAAGTCCACGCCAAAACAGTAACAAACTTGGTACAAACTTCCTAAGTCCACGCCAAAACAGTAACAAACTTGGTACAAACTTCCTAAGTCCACGCCAAAACAGTAACAAACTTGGTACAAACTTCCTAAGTCCACGCCAAAACAGCACCAAACTTGGTACAAACTTCCTAAGTCCACGCCAAAACATCACCAAACTTGGTACAAACTTCGTAAGTCCGCGCCAAAACAGCACCAAACTTGGTACAAACTTCCTAAGTCCACGCCAAAACAGTAACAAACTTGGTACAAACTTCCTAAGTCCACGCCAAAACAGCACCAAACTTGGTACAAACTTCCTAAGTCCACGCCAAAACAGTAACAAACTTGGTCAAACTTCCTAAGTCCACGCCAAAACAGTAACAAACTTGGTACAAACTTCCTAAGTCCACGCCAAAACAGCACCAAACTTGGTACAAACTTCGTAAGTCCGCGCCAAAACAGCACCAAACTTGGTACAAACTTCGTAAGTCCGCGCCAAAACAGCACCAAACTTGGTACAAACTTCCTAAGTCCACGCCAAAACAGTAACAAACTTGGTACAAACTTCCTAAGTCCACGCCAAAACAGCACCAAACTTGGTACAAACTTCCAAAGTCCACGCCAAAACAGTAACAAACTTGGTACAAACTTCCTAAGTCCACGCCAAAACAGCACCAAACTTGGTACAAACTTCGTAAGTCCGCGCCAAAACAGCACCAAACTTGGTACAAACTTCGTAAGTCCGCGCCAAAACAGCACCAAACTTGGTACAAACTTCCTTAGTCCACGCCAAAACAGTAACAAACTTGGTACAAACTTCCTAAGTCCACGCCAATACAGCACCAAACTTGGTACAAACTTCGTAAGTCCACGCCAAAACAGCACCAAACTTGGTACAAACTTCCTAAGTCCACGCCAAAACAGCACCAAACTTGATACAAACTTTCTAAGTCCACGCCAAAACAGCACCAAACTTGGTACAAACTTCGTAAGTCCGCGCCAAAACAGAAACAAACTTGGTACAAACTTCCTAAGTCCACGCCAAAACAGTAACAAACTTGGTACAAACTTCCTAAGTCCACGCCAAAACAGCACCAAACTTGGTACAAACTTCCTAAGTCCACGCCAAAACAGTAACAAACTTGGTACAAACTTCATAAGACCACGCCAAAACAGCACCCAACTTGGTACAAACTTCATAAGACCACGCCAAAACAGTAACAAACTTGGTACAAACTTCCTAAGACCACGCCAAAACAGCACCAAACTTGATACAAACTTCCTAAGTCCACGCCAAAACATCACCAAACTTGGTACAAACTTCGTAAGTCCGCGCCAAAACAGCACCAAACTTGGTACAAACTTCCTAAGTCCACGCCAAAACAGTAACAAACTTGGTACAAACTTCCTAAGTCCACGCCAAAACAGTAACAAACTTGGTACAAACTTCCTAAGTCCACGCCAAAACAGTAACAAACTTGGTACAAACTTCCTAAGTCCACGCCAAAACAGTAACAAACTTGGTACAAACTTCCTAAGTCCACGCCAAAACAGCACCAAACTTGGTACAAACTTCCTAAGTCCACGCCAAAACAGTAACAAACTTGGTACAAACTTCCTAAGTCCACGCCAAAACAGTAACAAACTTGGTACAAACTTCCTAAGTCCACGCCAAAACAGCACCAAAATTGGAACAAACTTCCTAAGACCACGCCAAAACAGTAACAAACTTGGTACAAACTTCCTAAGTCCACGCCAAAACAGCACCAAACTTGGTACAAACTTCCTAAGTCCACGCCAAAACAGTAACAAACTTGGTACAAACTTCCTAAGTCCACGCCAAAACAGTAACAAACTTGGTACAAACTTCCTAAGTCCACGCCAAAACAGCACCAAACTTGGTACAAACTTCGTAAGTCCGCGCCAAAACAGCACCAAACTTGGTACAAACTTCGTAAGTCCGCGCCAAAACAGCACCAAACTTGGTACAAACTTCCTAAGTCCACGCCAAAACAGTAACAAACTTGGTACAAACTTCCTAAGTCCACGCCAAAACAGCACCAAACTTGGTACAAACTTCCTAAGTCCACGCCAAAACAGCACCAAACTTGGTACAAACTTCCTAAGTCCACGCCAAAACAGTAACAAACTTGATACAAACTTCCTAAGTCCACGCCAAAACATCACCAAACTTGGTACAAACTTCCTAAGTCCACGCCAAAACAGTAACAAACTTGGTACAAACTTCCTAAAACCACGCCAAAACAGCACCAAACTTGGTACAAACTTCGTAAGTCCGCGCCAAAACAGCACCAAACTTGGTACAAACTTCGTAAGTCCGCGCCAAAACAGCACCAAACTTGGTACAAACTTCCTAAGTCCACGCCAAAACAGTAACAAACTTGGTACAAACTTCCTAAGTCCACGCCAAAACAGCACCAAACTTGGTACAAACTGCCTAAGTCCACGCCAAAACAGTAACAAACTTGGTCAAACTTCCTAAGTCCACGCCAAAACAGCACCAAACTTGATACAAACTTCCTAAGTCCACGCCAAAACCGTAACAAACTTGGTACAAACTTCATAAGACCACGCCAAAACAGCACCCAACTTGGTACAAACTTCATAAGACCACGCCAAAACAGTAACAAACTTGGTACAAACTTCCTAAGACCACGCCAAAACAGCACCAAACTTGATACAAACTTCCTAAGTCCACGCCAAAACATCACCAAACTTGGTACAAACTTCGTAAGTCCGCGCCAAAACAGCACCAAACTTGGTACAAACTTCCTAAGTCCACGCCAAAACAGTAACAAACTTGGTACAAACTTCCTAAGTCCACGCCAAAACAGTAACAAACTTGGTACAAACTTCCTAAGTCCACGCCAAAACAGTAACAAACTTGGTACAAACTTCCTAAGTCCACGCCAAAACAGTAACAAACTTGGTACAAACTTCCTAAGTCCACGCCAAAACAGCACCAAACTTGGTACAAACTTCCTAAGTCCACGCCAAAACCGTAACAAACTTGGTACAAACTTCCTAAGTCCACGCCAAAACAGCACCAAACTTGGTACAAACTTCCTAAGTCCACGCCAAAACAGCACCAAACTTGATACAAACTTTCTAAGTCCACGCCAAAACAGTAACAAACTTGGTACAAACTTCCTAAGTCCACGCCAAAACAGCACCAAACTTGGTACAAACTTCCTAAGTCCACGCCAAAACAGCACCAAACTTGGTACAAACTTCCTAAGTCCACGCCAAAACAGTAACAAACTTGATACAAACTTCCTAAGTCCACGCCAAAACATCACCAAACTTGGTACAAACTTCCTAAGTCCACGCCAAAACAGTAACAAACTTGGTACAAACTTCCTAAAACCACGCCAAAACAGCACCAAACTTGATACAAACTTCCTAAGTCCACGCCAAAACATCACCAAACTTGGTACAAACTTCGTAAGTCCGCGCCAAAACAGCACCAAACTTGGTACAAACTTCCTAAGTCCACGCCAAAACCGTAACAAACTTGGTACAAACTTCCTAAGTCCACGCCAAAACAGCACCAAACTTGGTACAAACTTCGTAAGTCCGCGCCAAAACAGCACCAAACTTGGTACAAACTTCGTAAGTCTGCGCCAAAACAGCACCAAACTTGGTACAAACTTCCTAAGTCCACGCCAAAACAGTAACAAACTTGGTACAAACTTCCTAAGTCCACGCCAAAACAGCACCAAACTTGGTACAAACTTCCTAAGTCCGCGCCAAAACAGCACCAAACTTGGTACAAACTTCCTAAGTCCACGCCAAAACAGCACCAAACTTGGTACAAACTTCGTAAGTCCGCGCCAAAACAGCACCAAACTTGGTACAAACTTCCTAAGTCCACGCCAAAACAGCACCAAACTTGGTACAAACTTCCTAAGTCCACGCCAAAACAGCACCAAACTTGATACAAACTTCCTAAGTCCACGCCAAAACATCACCAAACTTGGTACAAACTTCGTAAGTCCGCGCCAAAACAGCACCAAACTTGGTACAAACTTCCTAAGTCCACGCCAAAACAGTAACAAACTTGGTACAAACTTCCTAAGTCCACGCCAAAACAGCACCAAACTTGGTACAAACTGCCTAAGTCCACGCCAAAACAGTAACAAACTTGGTCAAACTTCCTAAGTCCACGCCAAAACAGTAACAAACTTGGTACAAACTTCCTAAGTCCACGCCAAAACAGCACCAAACTTGGTACAAACTTCGTAAGTCCGCGCCAAAACAGCACCAAACTTGGTACAAACTTCGTAAGTCCGCGCCAAAACAGCACCAAACTTGGTACAAACTTCCTAAGTCCACGCCAAAACAGCACCAAACTTGGTACAAACTTCCTAAGTCCACGCCAAAACAGCACCAAACTTGGTACAAACTTCCTAAGTCCACGCCAAAACAGTAACAAACTTGGTACAAACTTCCTAAGTCCACGCCAAAACAGTAACAAACTTGGTACAAACTTCCTAAGTCCACGCCAAAACAGCACCAAACTTGGTACAAACTTCGTAAGTCCGCGCCAAAACAGCACCAAACTTGGTACAAACTTCGTAAGTCCGCGCCAAAACAGCACCAAACTTGGTACAAACTTCCTAAGTCCACGCCAAAACAGTAACAAACTTGGTACAAACTTCCTAAGTCCACGCCAAAACAGCACCAAACTTGGTACAAACTTCCTAAGTCCACGCCAAAACAGCACCAAACTTGGTACAAACTTCCTAAGTCCACGCCAAAACAGTAACAAACTTGGTACAAACTTCATAAGACCACGCCAAAACAGCACCCAACTTGGTACAAACTTCATAAGACCACGCCAAAACAGTAACAAACTTGGTACAAACTTCATAAGACCACGCCAAAACAGCACCCAACTTGGTACAAACTTCATAAGACCACGCCAAAACAGTAACAAACTTGGTACAAACTTCCTAAGACCACGCCAAAACAGCACCAAACTTGATACAAACTTCCTAAGTCCACGCCAAAACATCACCAAACTTGGTACAAACTTCGTAAGTCCGCGCTAAAACAGCACCAAACTTGGTACAAACTTCCTAAGTCCACGCCAAAACAGTAACAAACTTGGTACAAACTTCCTAAGTCCACGCCAAAACAGTAACAAACTTGGTACAAACTTCCTAAGTCCACGCCAAAACAGTAACAAACTTGGTACAAACTTCCTAAGTCCACGCCAAAACAGTAACAAACTTGGTACAAACTTCCTAAGTCCACGCCAAAACAGTAACAAACTTGGTACAAACTTCCTAAGTCCACGCCAAAACAGCACCAAACTTGGTACAAACTTCCTAAGTCCACGCCAAAACATCACCAAACTTGGTACAAACTTCGTAAGTCCGCGCCAAAACAGCACCAAACTTGGTACAAACTTCCTAAGTCCACGCCAAAACAGTAACAAACTTGGTACAAACTTCCTAAGTCCACGCCAAAACAGCACCAAACTTGGTACAAACTTCCTAAGTCCACGCCAAAACAGTAACAAACTTGGTCAAACTTCCTAAGTCCACGCCAAAACAGTAACAAACTTGGTACAAACTTCCTAAGTCCACGCCAAAACAGCACCAAACTTGGTACAAACTTCGTAAGTCCGCGCCAAAACAGCACCAAACTTGGTACAAACTTCGTAAGTCCGCGCCAAAACAGCACCAAACTTGGTACAAACTTCCTAAGTCCACGCCAAAACAGTAACAAACTTGGTACAAACTTCCTAAGTCCACGCCAAAACAGCACCAAACTTGGTACAAACTTCCAAAGTCCACGCCAAAACAGTAACAAACTTGGTACAAACTTCCTAAGTCCACGCCAAAACAGCACCAAACTTGGTACAAACTTCGTAAGTCCGCGCCAAAACAGCACCAAACTTGGTACAAACTTCGTAAGTCCGCGCCAAAACAGCACCAAACTTGGTACAAACTTCCTTAGTCCACGCCAAAACAGTAACAAACTTGGTACAAACTTCCTAAGTCCACGCCAATACAGCACCAAACTTGGTACAAACTTCGTAAGTCCACGCCAAAACAGCACCAAACTTGGTACAAACTTCCTAAGTCCACGCCAAAACAGCACCAAACTTGATACAAACTTTCTAAGTCCACGCCAAAACAGCACCAAACTTGGTACAAACTTCGTAAGTCCGCGCCAAAACAGAAACAAACTTGGTACAAACTTCCTAAGTCCACGCCAAAACAGTAACAAACTTGGTACAAACTTCCTAAGTCCACGCCAAAACAGCACCAAACTTGGTACAAACTTCCTAAGTCCACGCCAAAACAGTAACAAACTTGGTACAAACTTCATAAGACCACGCCAAAACAGCACCCAACTTGGTACAAACTTCATAAGACCACGCCAAAACAGTAACAAACTTGGTACAAACTTCCTAAGACCACGCCAAAACAGCACCAAACTTGATACAAACTTCCTAAGTCCACGCCAAAACATCACCAAACTTGGTACAAACTTCGTAAGTCCGCGCCAAAACAGCACCAAACTTGGTACAAACTTCCTAAGTCCACGCCAAAACAGTAACAAACTTGGTACAAACTTCCTAAGTCCACGCCAAAACAGTAACAAACTTGGTACAAACTTCCTAAGTCCACGCCAAAACAGTAACAAACTTGGTACAAACTTCCTAAGTCCACGCCAAAACAGTAACAAACTTGGTACAAACTTCCTAAGTCCACGCCAAAACAGCACCAAACTTGGTACAAACTTCCTAAGTCCACGCCAAAACAGTAACAAACTTGGTACAAACTTCCTAAGTCCACGCCAAAACAGTAACAAACTTGGTACAAACTTCCTAAGTCCACGCCAAAACAGCACCAAAATTGGAACAAACTTCCTAAGACCACGCCAAAACAGTAACAAACTTGGTACAAACTTCCTAAGTCCACGCCAAAACAGCACCAAACTTGGTACAAACTTCCTAAGTCCACGCCAAAACAGTAACAAACTTGGTACAAACTTCCTAAGTCCACGCCAAAACAGTAACAAACTTGGTACAAACTTCCTAAGTCCACGCCAAAACAGCACCAAACTTGGTACAAACTTCGTAAGTCCGCGCCAAAACAGCACCAAACTTGGTACAAACTTCGTAAGTCCGCGCCAAAACAGCACCAAACTTGGTACAAACTTCCTAAGTCCACGCCAAAACAGTAACAAACTTGGTACAAACTTCCTAAGTCCACGCCAAAACAGCACCAAACTTGGTACAAACTTCCTAAGTCCACGCCAAAACAGCACCAAACTTGGTACAAACTTCCTAAGTCCACGCCAAAACAGTAACAAACTTGATACAAACTTCCTAAGTCCACGCCAAAACATCACCAAACTTGGTACAAACTTCCTAAGTCCACGCCAAAACAGTAACAAACTTGGTACAAACTTCCTAAAACCACGCCAAAACAGCACCAAACTTGGTACAAACTTCGTAAGTCCGCGCCAAAACAGCACCAAACTTGGTACAAACTTCGTAAGTCCGCGCCAAAACAGCACCAAACTTGGTACAAACTTCCTAAGTCCACGCCAAAACAGTAACAAACTTGGTACAAACTTCCTAAGTCCACGCCAAAACAGCACCAAACTTGGTACAAACTGCCTAAGTCCACGCCAAAACAGTAACAAACTTGGTCAAACTTCCTAAGTCCACGCCAAAACAGCACCAAACTTGATACAAACTTCCTAAGTCCACGCCAAAACCGTAACAAACTTGGTACAAACTTCATAAGACCACGCCAAAACAGCACCCAACTTGGTACAAACTTCATAAGACCACGCCAAAACAGTAACAAACTTGGTACAAACTTCCTAAGACCACGCCAAAACAGCACCAAACTTGATACAAACTTCCTAAGTCCACGCCAAAACATCACCAAACTTGGTACAAACTTCGTAAGTCCGCGCCAAAACAGCACCAAACTTGGTACAAACTTCCTAAGTCCACGCCAAAACAGTAACAAACTTGGTACAAACTTCCTAAGTCCACGCCAAAACAGTAACAAACTTGGTACAAACTTCCTAAGTCCACGCCAAAACAGTAACAAACTTGGTACAAACTTCCTAAGTCCACGCCAAAACAGTAACAAACTTGGTACAAACTTCCTAAGTCCACGCCAAAACAGCACCAAACTTGGTACAAACTTCCTAAGTCCACGCCAAAACCGTAACAAACTTGGTACAAACTTCCTAAGTCCACGCCAAAACAGCACCAAACTTGGTACAAACTTCCTAAGTCCACGCCAAAACAGCACCAAACTTGATACAAACTTTCTAAGTCCACGCCAAAACAGTAACAAACTTGGTACAAACTTCCTAAGTCCACGCCAAAACAGCACCAAACTTGGTACAAACTTCCTAAGTCCACGCCAAAACAGCACCAAACTTGGTACAAACTTCCTAAGTCCACGCCAAAACAGTAACAAACTTGATACAAACTTCCTAAGTCCACGCCAAAACATCACCAAACTTGGTACAAACTTCCTAAGTCCACGCCAAAACAGTAACAAACTTGGTACAAACTTCCTAAAACCACGCCAAAACAGCACCAAACTTGATACAAACTTCCTAAGTCCACGCCAAAACATCACCAAACTTGGTACAAACTTCGTAAGTCCGCGCCAAAACAGCACCAAACTTGGTACAAACTTCCTAAGTCCACGCCAAAACCGTAACAAACTTGGTACAAACTTCCTAAGTCCACGCCAAAACAGCACCAAACTTGGTACAAACTTCGTAAGTCCGCGCCAAAACAGCACCAAACTTGGTACAAACTTCGTAAGTCTGCGCCAAAACAGCACCAAACTTGGTACAAACTTCCTAAGTCCACGCCAAAACAGTAACAAACTTGGTACAAACTTCCTAAGTCCACGCCAAAACAGCACCAAACTTGGTACAAACTTCCTAAGTCCGCGCCAAAACAGCACCAAACTTGGTACAAACTTCCTAAGTCCACGCCAAAACAGCACCAAACTTGGTACAAACTTCGTAAGTCCGCGCCAAAACAGCACCAAACTTGGTACAAACTTCCTAAGTCCACGCCAAAACAGCACCAAACTTGGTACAAACTTCCTAAGTCCACGCCAAAACAGCACCAAACTTGATACAAACTTCCTAAGTCCACGCCAAAACATCACCAAACTTGGTACAAACTTCGTAAGTCCGCGCCAAAACAGCACCAAACTTGGTACAAACTTCCTAAGTCCACGCCAAAACAGTAACAAACTTGGTACAAACTTCCTAAGTCCACGCCAAAACAGCACCAAACTTGGTACAAACTGCCTAAGTCCACGCCAAAACAGTAACAAACTTGGTCAAACTTCCTAAGTCCACGCCAAAACAGTAACAAACTTGGTACAAACTTCCTAAGTCCACGCCAAAACAGCACCAAACTTGGTACAAACTTCGTAAGTCCGCGCCAAAACAGCACCAAACTTGGTACAAACTTCGTAAGTCCGCGCCAAAACAGCACCAAACTTGGTACAAACTTCCTAAGTCCACGCCAAAACAGTAACAAACTTGGTACAAACTTCCTAAGTCCACGCCAAAACAGCACCAAACTTGGTACAAACTTCCTAAGTCCACGCCAAAACAGCACCAAACTTGGTACAAACTTCCTAAGTCCACGCCAAAACAGTAACAAACTTGGTACAAACTTCATAAGACCACGCCAAAACAGCACCCAACTTGGTACAAACTTCATAAGACCACGCCAAAACAGTAACAAACTTGGTACAAACTTCATAAGACCACGCCAAAACAGCACCCAACTTGGTACAAACTTCATAAGACCACGCCAAAACAGTAACAAACTTGGTACAAACTTCCTAAGACCACGCCAAAACAGCACCAAACTTGATACAAACTTCCTAAGTCCACGCCAAAACATCACCAAACTTGGTACAAACTTCGTAAGTCCGCGCTAAAACAGCACCAAACTTGGTACAAACTTCCTAAGTCCACGCCAAAACAGTAACAAACTTGGTACAAACTTCCTAAGTCCACGCCAAAACAGTAACAAACTTGGTACAAACTTCCTAAGTCCACGCCAAAACAGTAACAAACTTGGTACAAACTTCCTAAGTCCACGCCAAAACAGTAACAAACTTGGTACAAACTTCCTAAGTCCACGCCAAAACAGTAACAAACTTGGTACAAACTTCCTAAGTCCACGCCAAAACAGCACCAAACGTGGTACAAACTTCCTAAGTCCACGCCAAAACATCACCAAACTTGGTACAAACTTCGTAAGTCCGCGCCAAAACAGCACCAAACTTGGTACAAACTTCCTAAGTCCACGCCAAAACAGTAACAAACTTGGTACAAACTTCCTAAGTCCACGCCAAAACAGCACCAAACTTGGTACAAACTTCCTAAGTCCAAGCCAAAACAGTAACAAACTTGGTCAAACTTCCTAAGTCCACGCCAAAACAGTAAC
This sequence comes from Anopheles atroparvus, assembly GCA_914969975.1. Lineage (NCBI taxonomy): Eukaryota > Metazoa > Arthropoda > Insecta > Diptera > Culicidae > Anopheles > Anopheles atroparvus. The sequence goes on along the minus strand of CAJZCY010000018.1, from coordinate 96,770 downwards.
AAACTTGGTACAAACTTCCTAAGTCCACGCCAAAACAGCACCAAACTTGGTACAAACTTCGTAAGTCCGCGCCAAAACAGCACCAAACTTGGTACAAACTTCGTAAGTCCGCGCCAAAACAGCACCAAACTTGGTACAAACTTCCTAAGTCCACGCCAAAACAGTAACAAACTTGGTACAAACTTCCTAAGTCCACGCCAAAACAGCACCAAACTTGGTACAAACTTCCTAAGTCCACGCCAAAACAGCACCAAACTTGGTACAAACTTCCTAAGTCCACGCCAAAACAGTAACAAACTTGGTACAAACTTCATAAGACCACGCCAAAACAGCACCCAACTTGGTACAAACTTCATAAGACCACGCCAAAACAGTAACAAACTTGGTGCAAACTTCCTAAGACCACGCCAAAACAGCACCAAACTTGATACAAACTTCCTAAGTCCACGCCAAAACATCACCAAACTTGGTACAAACTTCGTAAGTCCGCGCCAAAACAGCACCAAACTTGGTACAAACTTCCTAAGTCCACGCCAAAACAGTAACAAACTTGGTACAAACTTCCTAAGTCCACGCCAAAACAGTAACAAACTTGGTACAAACTTCCTAAGTCCACGCCAAAACAGTAACAAACTTGGTACAAACTTCCTAAGTCCACGCCAAAACAGTAACAAACTTGGTACAAACTTCCTAAGTCCACGCCAAAACAGCACCAAACTTGGTACAAACTTCCTAAGTCCACGCCAAAACAGTAACAAACTTGGTACAAACTTCCTAAGTCCACGCCAAAACAGTAACAAACTTGGTACAAACTTCCTAAGTCCACGCCAAAACAGCACCAAACTTGGAAAAAACTTCCTAAGTCCACGCCAAAACAGTAACAAACTTGGTACAAACTTCCTAAGTCCACGCCAAAACAGCACCAAACTTGGTACAAACTTCCTAAGTCCACGCCAAAACAGTAACAAACTTGGTACAAACTTCCTAAGTCCACGCCAAAACAGTAACAAACTTGGTACAAACTTCCTAAGTCCACGCCAAAACAGTAACAAACTTGGTACAAACTTCCTAAGTCCACGCCAAAACAGTAACAAACTTGGTACAAACTTCCTAAGTCCACGCCAAAACAGCACCAAACTTGGTACAAACTTCCTAAGTCCACGCCAAAACAGCACCAAACTTGGTACAAACTTCCTAAGTCCGCGCCAAAACAGCACCAAACTTGGTACAAACTTCCTAAGTCCACGCCAAAACAGTAACAAACTTGGTACAAACTTCCTAAGTCCACGCCAAAACAGCACCAAACTTGGTACAAACTGCCTAAGTCCACGCCAAAACAGTAACAAACTTGGTCAAACTTCCTAAGTCCACGCCAAAACAGTAACAAACTTGGTACAAACTTCCTAAGTCCACGCCAAAACAGCACCAAACTTGGTACAAACTTCGTAAGTCCGCGCCAAAACAGCACCAAACTTGGTACAAACTTCGTAAGTCCGCGCCAAAACAGCACCAAACTTGGTACAAACTTCCTAAGTCCACGCCAAAACAGTAACAAACTTGGTACAAACTTCCTAAGTCCACGCCAAAACAGCACCAAACTTGGTACAAACTTCCTAAGTCCACGCCAAAACAGCACCAAACTTGGTACAAACTTCCTAAGTCCACGCCAAAACAGTAACAAACTTGGTACAAACTTCATAAGACCACGCCAAAACAGCACCCAACTTGGTACAAACTTCATAAGACCACGCCAAAACAGTAACAAACTTGGTACAAACTTCATAAGACCACGCCAAAACAGCACCCAACTTGGTACAAACTTCATAAGACCACGCCAAAACAGTAACAAACTTGGTACAAACTTCCTAAGACCACGCCAAAACAGCACCAAACTTGATACAAACTTCCTAAGTCCACGCCAAAACATCACCAAACTTGGTACAAACTTCGTAAGTCCGCGCTAAAACAGCACCAAACTTGGTACAAACTTCCTAAGTCCACGCCAAAACAGTAACAAACTTGGTACAAACTTCCTAAGTCCACGCCAAAACAGTAACAAACTTGGTACAAACTTCCTAAGTCCACGCCAAAACAGTAACAAACTTGGTACAAACTTCCTAAGTCCACGCCAAAACAGTAACAAACTTGGTACAAACTTCCTAAGTCCACGCCAAAACAGTAACAAACTTGGTACAAACTTCCTAAGTCCACGCCAAAACAGCACCAAACGTGGTACAAACTTCCTAAGTCCACGCCAAAACATCACCAAACTTGGTACAAACTTCGTAAGTCCGCGCCAAAACAGCACCAAACTTGGTACAAACTTCCTAAGTCCACGCCAAAACAGTAACAAACTTGGTACAAACTTCCTAAGTCCACGCCAAAACAGCACCAAACTTGGTACAAACTTCCTAAGTCCAAGCCAAAACAGTAACAAACTTGGTCAAACTTCCTAAGTCCACGCCAAAACAGTAACAAACTTGGTACAAACTTCCTAAGTCCACGCCAAAACAGCACCAAACTTGGTACAAACTTCGTAAGTCCGCGCCAAAACAGCACCAAACTTGGTACAAACTTCGTAAGTCCGCGCCAAAACAGCACCAAACTTGGTACAAACTTCCTAAGTCCACGCCAAAACAGTAACAAACTTGGTACAAACTTCCTAAGTCCACGCCAAAACAGCACCAAACTTGGTACAAACTTCCTAAGTCCACGCCAAAACAGTAACAAACTTGGTACAAACTTCCTAAGTCCACGCCAAAACAGCACCAAACTTGGTACAAACTTCGTAAGTCCGCGCCAAAACAGCACCAAACTTGGTACAAACTTCGTAAGTCCGCGCCAAAACAGCACCAAACTTGGTACAAACTTCCTAAGTCCACGCCAAAACAGTAACAAACTTGGTACAAACTTCCTAAGTCCACGCCAATACAGCACCAAACTTGGTACAAACTTCGTAAGTCCACGCCAAAACAGCACCAAACTTGGTACAAACTTCCTAAGTCCACGCCAAAACAGCACCAAACTTGATACAAACTTTCTAAGTCCACGCCAAAACAGCACCAAACTTGGTACAAACTTCGTAAGTCCGCGCCAAAACAGAAACAAACTTGGTACAAACTTCCTAAGTCCACGCCAAAACAGTAACAAACTTGGTACAAACTTCCTAAGTCCACGCCAAAACAGCACCAAACTTGGTACAAACTTCCTAAGTCCACGCCAAAACAGTAACAAACTTGGTACAAACTTCATAAGACCACGCCAAAACAGCACCCAACTTGGTACAAACTTCATAAGACCACGCCAAAACAGTAACAAACTTGGTGCAAACTTCCTAAGACCACGCCAAAACAGCACCAAACTTGATACAAACTTCCTAAGTCCACGCCAAAACATCACCAAACTTGGTACAAACTTCGTAAGTCCGCGCCAAAACAGCACCAAACTTGGTACAAACTTCCTAAGTCCACGCCAAAACAGTAACAAACTTGGTACAAACTTCCTAAGTCCACGCCAAAACAGTAACAAACTTGGTACAAACTTCCTAAGTCCACGCCAAAACAGTAACAAACTTGGTACAAACTTCCTAAGTCCACGCCAAAACAGTAACAAACTTGGTACAAACTTCCTAAGTCCACGCCAAAACAGCACCAAACTTGGTACAAACTTCCTAAGTCCACGCCAAAACAGTAACAAACTTGGTACAAACTTCCTAAGTCCACGCCAAAACAGTAACAAACTTGGTACAAACTTCCTAAGTCCACGCCAAAACAGTAACAAACTTGGTACAAACTTCCTAAGTCCACGCCAAAACAGCACCAAACTTGGTACAAACTTCCTAAGTCCACGCCAAAACAGTAACAAACTTGGTACAAACTTCCTAAGTCCACGCCAAAACAGTAACAAACTTGGTACAAACTTCCTAAGTCCACGCCAAAACAGTAACAAACTTGGTACAAACTTCCTAAGTCCACGCCAAAACAGCACCAAACTTGGAAAAAACTTCCTAAGTCCACGCCAAAACAGTAACAAACTTGGTACAAACTTCCTAAGTCCACGCCAAAACAGCACCAAACTTGGTACAAACTTCCTAAGTCCACGCCAAAACAGTAACAAACTTGGTACAAACTTCCTAAGTCCACGCCAAAACAGTAACAAACTTGGTACAAACTTCCTAAGTCCACGCCAAAACAGTAACAAACTTGGTACAAACTTCCTAAGTCCACGCCAAAACAGTAACAAACTTGGTACAAACTTCCTAAGTCCACGCCAAAACAGCACCAAACTTGGTACAAACTTCCTAAGTCCACGCCAAAACAGTAACAAACTTGGTACAAACTTCCTAAGTCCACGCCAAAACAGTAACAAACTTGGTACAAACTTCCTAAGTCCACGCCAAAACAGTAACAAACTTGGTACAAACTTCCTAAGTCCACGCCAAAACAGTAACAAACTTGGTACAAACTTCCTAAGTCCACGCCAAAACAGTAACAAACTTGGTACAAACTTCCTAAGTCCACGCCAATACAGCACCAAACTTGGTACAAACTTCGTAAGTCCACGCCAAAACAGCACCAAACTTGGTACAAACTTCCTAAGTCCACGCCAAAACAGCACCAAACTTGATACAAACTTTCTAAGTCCACGCCAAAACAGCACCAAACTTGGTACAAACTTCGTAAGTCCGCGCCAAAACAGAAACAAACTTGGTACAAACTTCCTAAGTCCACGCCAAAACAGTAACAAACTTGGTACAAACTTCCTAAGTCCACGCCAAAACAGCACCAAACTTGGTACAAACTTCCTAAGTCCACGCCAAAACAGTAACAAACTTGGTGCAAACTTCCTAAGACCACGCCAAAACAGCACCAAACTTGATACAAACTTCCTAAGTCCACGCCAAAACATCACCAAACTTGGTACAAACTTCGTAAGTCCGCGCCAAAACAGCACCAAACTTGGTACAAACTTCCTAAGTCCACGCCAAAACAGTAACAAACTTGGTACAAACTTCCTAAGTCCACGCCAAAACAGTAACAAACTTGGTACAAACTTCCTAAGTCCACGCCAAAACAGTAACAAACTTGGTACAAACTTCCTAAGTCCACGCCAAAACAGTAACAAACTTGGTACAAACTTCCTAAGTCCACGCCAAAACAGCACCAAACTTGGTACAAACTTCCTAAGTCCACGCCAAAACAGTAACAAACTTGGTACAAACTTCCTAAGTCCACGCCAAAACAGTAACAAACTTGGTACAAACTTCCTAAGTCCACGCCAAAACAGTAACAAACTTGGTACAAACTTCCTAAGTCCACGCCAAAACAGCACCAAACTTGGTACAAACTTCCTAAGTCCACGCCAAAACAGTAACAAACTTGGTACAAACTTCCTAAGTCCACGCCAAAACAGTAACAAACTTGGTACAAACTTCCTAAGTCCACGCCAAAACAGTAACAAACTTGGTACAAACTTCCTAAGTCCACGCCAAAACAGCACCAAACTTGGAAAAAACTTCCTAAGTCCACGCCAAAACAGTAACAAACTTGGTACAAACTTCCTAAGTCCACGCCAAAACAGCACCAAACTTGGTACAAACTTCCTAAGTCCACGCCAAAACAGTAACAAACTTGGTACAAACTTCCTAAGTCCACGCCAAAACAGTAACAAACTTGGTACAAACTTCCTAAGTCCACGCCAAAACAGTAACAAACTTGGTACAAACTTCCTAAGTCCACGCCAAAACAGTAACAAACTTGGTACAAACTTCCTAAGTCCACGCCAAAACAGCACCAAACTTGGTACAAACTTCCTAAGTCCACGCCAAAACAGCACCAAACTTGGTACAAACTTCCTAAGTCCACGCCAAAACAGTAACAAACTTGGTACAAACTTCCTAAGTCCACGCCAAAACAGTAACAAACTTGGTACAAACTTCCTAAGTCCACGCCAAAACAGTAACAAACTTGGTACAAACTTCCTAAGTCCACGCCAAAACAGTAACAAACTTGGTACAAACTTCCTAAGTCCACGCCAAAACAGCACCAAACTTGATACAAACTTTCTAAGTCCACGCCAAAACAGCACCAAACTTGATACAAACTTCCTAAGTCCACGCCAAAACAGTAACAAACTTGGTACAAACTTCCTAAGTCCACGCCAAAACAGCACCAAACTTGGTACAAACTTCCTTAGTCCACGCCAAAACAGTAACAAACTTGGTACAAACTTCCTAAGTCCACGCCAAAACAGTAACAAACTTGGTACAAGCTTCCTAAGTCCACGCCAAAACAGCACCAAACTTGGTACAAACTTCCTAAGTCCACGCCAAAACAGCACCAAACTTGGTACAAACTTCCTAAGTCCACGCCAAAACAGTAACAAACTTGGTACAAACTTCCTACAACTACCCGAATTCCAACAGAGTTGCAACAGAGTGTCAAATACAAACTTTGTAGAAACTTCTTAAAACTACCCAAAAACACTTGCAAACTTGGTACAAACTTCCTAAGTCCACGCCAAAACAGCACCAAACTTGGTACAAACTTCCTAAGTCCACGCCAAAACAGTAACAAACTTGGTACAAACTTCCTAAGTCCACGCCAAAACAGTAACAAACTTGGTACAAACTTCCTAAGTCCACGCCAAAACAGCACCAAACTTGGAACAAACTTCCTAAGTCCACGCCAAAACAGTAACAAACTTGGTACAAACTTCCTAAGTCCACGCCAAAACAGCACCAAACTTGGTACAAACTTCCTAAGTCCACGCCAAAACAGTAACAAACTTGGTACAAACTTCCTAAGTCCACGCCAAAACAGCACCAAACTTGGTACAAACTTCCTAAGTCCACGCCAAAACAGAAACAAACTTGGTACAAACTTCCTAAGTCCACGCCAAAACAGCACCAAACTTGGTACAAACTTCGTAAGTCCGCGCCAAAACAGCACCAAACTTGGTACAAACTTCGTAAGTCCGCGCCAAAACAGCACCAAACTTGGTACAAACTTCCTAAGTCCACGCCAAAACAGTAACAAACTTGGTACAAACTTCCTAAGTCCACGCCAAAACAGCACCAAACTTGGTACAAACTTCGTAAGTCCGCGCCAAAACAGCACCAAACTTGGTACAAACTTCCTAAGTCCACGCCAAAACAGTAACAAACTTGGTACAAACTTCCTAAGTCCACGCCAAAACAGTAACAAACTTGGTACAAACTTCCTAAGTCCACGCCAAAACAGCACCAAACTTGGTACAAACTTCCTAAGTCCACGCCAAAACAGTAACAAACTTGGTACAAACTTCCTAAGTCCACGCCAAAACAGCACCAAACTTGGTACAAACTTCGTAAGTCCGCGCCAAAACAGCACCAAACTTGGTACAAACTTCGTAAGTCCGCGCCAAAACAGCACCAAACTTGGTACAAACTTCCTAAGTCCACGCCAAAACAGTAACAAACTTGGTACAAACTTCCTAAGTCCACGCCAAAACAGCACCAAACTTGGTACAAACTTCCTAAGTCCACGCCAAAACAGCACCAAACTTGGTACAAACTTCCTAAGTCCACGCCAAAACAGTAACAAACTTGGTACAAACTTCATAAGACCACGCCAAAACAACACCCAACTTGGTACAAACTTCATAAGACCACGCCAAAACAGTAACAAACTTGGTACAAACTTCCTAAGACCACGCCAAAACAGCACCAAACTTGATACAAACTTCCTAAGTCCACGCCAAAACATCACCAAACTTGGTACAAACTTCGTAAGTCCGCGCCAAAACAGCACCAAACTTGGTACAAACTTCCTAAGTCCACGCCAAAACAGTAACAAACTTGGTACAAACTTCCTAAGTCCACGCCAAAACAGTAACAAACTTGGTACAAACTTCCTAAGTCCACGCCAAAACAGTAACAAACTTGGTACAAACTTCCTAAGTCCACGCCAAAACAGTAACAAACTTGGTACAAACTTCCTAAGTCCACGCCAAAACAGCACCAAACTTGGTACAAACTTCCTAAGTCCACGCCAAAACAGTAACAAACTTGGTACAAACTTCCTAAGTCCACGCCAAAACAGTAACAAACTTGGTACAAACTTCCTAAGTCCACGCCAAAACAGCACCAAACTTGGAACAAACTTCCTAAGTCCACGCCAAAACAGTAACAAACTTGGTACAAACTTCCTAAGTCCACGCCAAAACAGCACCAAACTTGGTACAAACTTCCTAAGTCCACGCCAAAACAGTAACAAACTTGGTACAAACTTCCTAAGTCCACGCCAAAACAGTAACAAACTTGGTACAAACTTCCTAAGTCCACGCCAAAACAGTAACAAACTTGGTACAAACTTCCTAAGTCCACGCCAAAACAGTAACAAACTTGGTACAAACTTCCTAAGTCCACGCCAAAACAGCACCAAACTTGGTACAAACTTCCTAAGTCCACGCCAAAACAGTAACAAACTTGGTACAAACTTCCTAAGTCCACGCCAAAACAGCACCAAACTTGGTACAAACTTCCTAAGTCCACGCCAAAACAGTAACAAACTTGGTACAAACTTCCTAAGTCCACGCCAAAACAGCACCAAACTTGGTACAAACTTCGTAAGTCCGCGCCAAAACAGCACCAAACTTGGTACAAACTTCCTAAGTCCACGCCAAAACAGTAACAAACTTGGTACAAACTTCCTAAGTCCACGCCAAAACAGTAACAAACTTGGTACAAACTTCCTAAGTCCACGCCAAAACAGCACCAAACTTGGTACAAACTTCCTAAGTCCACGCCAAAACAGTAACAAACTTGGTACAAACTTCCTAAGTCCACGCCAAAACAGCACCAAACTTGGTACAAACTTCGTAAGTCCGCGCCAAAACAGCACCAAACTTGGTACAAACTTCGTAAGTCCGCGCCAAAACAGCACCAAACTTGGTACAAACTTCGTAAGTCCGCGCCAAAACAGCACCAAACTTGGTACAAACTTCCTAAGTCCACGCCAAAACAGTAACAAACTTGGTACAAACTTCCTAAGTCCACGCCAAAACAGTAACAAACTTGGTACAAACTTCCTAAGTCCACGCCAAAACAGCACCAAACTTGGTACAAACTTCCTAAGTCCACGCCAAAACAGCACCAAACTTGGTACAAACTTCCTAAGTCCACGCCAAAACAGTAACAAACTTGGTACAAACTTCCTAAGTCCACGCCAAAACAGCACCAAACTTGGTACAAACTTCGTAAGTCCGCGCCAAAACAGCACCAAACTTGGTACAAACTTCCTAAGTCCACGCCAAAACAGTAACAAACTTGGTACAAACTTCCTAAGTCCACGCCAAAACAGTAACAAACTTGGTACAAACTTCCTAAGTCCACGCCAAAACAGCACCAAACTTGGTACAAACTTCCTAAGTCCACGCCAAAACAGTAACAAACTTGGTACAAACTTCCTAAGTCCACGCCAAAACAGCACCAAACTTGGTACAAACTTCCTAAGTCCACGCCAAAACAGTAACAAACTTGGTACAAACTTCCTAAGTCCACGCCAAAACAGCACCAAACTTGGTACAAACTTCGTAAGTCCGCGCCAAAACAGCACCAAACTTGGTACAAACTTCCTAAGTCCACGCCAAAACAGTAACAAACTTGGTACAAACTTCCTAAGTCCACGCCAAAACAGTAACAAACTTGGTACAAACTTCCTAAGTCCACGCCAAAACAGCACCAAACTTGGTACAAACTTCCTAAGTCCACGCCAAAACAGTAACAAACTTGGTACAAACTTCCTAAGTCCACGCCAAAACAGCACCAAACTTGGTACAAACTTCGTAAGTCCGCGCCAAAACAGCACCAAACTTGGTACAAACTTCGTAAGTCCGCGCCAAAACAGCACCAAACTTGGTACAAACTTCCTAAGTCCACGCCAAAACAGTAACAAACTTGGTACAAACTTCCTAAGTCCACGCCAAAACAGCACCAAACTTGGTACAAACTTCCTAAGTCCACGCCAAAACAGCACCAAACTTGGTACAAACTTCCTAAGTCCACGCCAAAACAGTAACAAACTTGGTACAAACTTCATAAGACCACGCCAAAACAGCACCCAACTTGGTACAAACTTCATAAGACCACGCCAAAACAGTAACAAACTTGGTACAAACTTCCTAAGACCACGCCAAAACAGCACCAAACTTGATACAAACTTCCTAAGTCCACGCCAAAACATCACCAAACTTGGTACAAACTTCGTAAGTCCGCGCCAAAACAGCACCAAACTTGGTACAAACTTCCTAAGTCCACGCCAAAACAGTAACAAACTTGGTACAAACTTCCTAAGTCCACGCCAAAACAGTAACAAACTTGGTACAAACTTCCTAAGTCCACGCCAAAACAGTAACAAACTTGGTACAAACTTCCTAAGTCCACGCCAAAACAGTAACAAACTTGGTACAAACTTCCTAAGTCCACGCCAAAACAGCACCAAACTTGGTACAAACTTCCTAAGTCCACGCCAAAACAGTAACAAACTTGGTACAAACTTCCTAAGTCCACGCCAAAACAGTAACAAACTTGGTACAAACTTCCTAAGTCCACGCCAAAACAGCACCAAACTTGGAACAAACTTCCTAAGTCCACGCCAAAACAGTAACAAACTTGGTACAAACTTCCTAAGTCCACGCCAAAACAGCACCAAACTTGGTACAAACTTCCTAAGTCCACGCCAAAACAGTAACAAACTTGGTACAAACTTCCTAAGTCCACGCCAAAACAGTAACAAACTTGGTACAAACTTCCGAAGTCCACGCCAAAACAGTAACAAACTTGGTACAAACTTCCTAAGTCCACGCCAAAACAGTAACAAACTTGGTACAAACTTCCTAAGTCCACGCCAAAACAGCACCAAACTTGGTACAAACTTCCTAAGTCCACGCCAAAACAGTAACAAACTTGGTACAAACTTCCTAAGTCCACGCCAAAACAGTAACAAACTTGGTACAAACTTCCTAAGTCCACGCCAAAACAGTAACAAACTTGGTACAAACTTCCTAAGTCCACGCCAAAACAGTAACAAACTTGGTACAAACTTCCTAAGTCCACGCCAAAACAGCACCAAACTTGGTACAAACTTCCTAAGTCCACGCCAAAACAGCACCAAACTTGGTACAAACTTCCTAAGTCCACGCCAAAACAGTAACAAACTTGGTAAAAACTTCCTAAGTCCACGCCAAAACAGTAACAAACTTGGTACAAACTTCCTAAGTCCACGCCAAAACAGTAACAAACTTGGTACAAACTTCCTAAGTCCACGCCAAAACAGTAACAAACTTGGTACAAACTTCCTAAGTCCACGCCAAAACAGCACCAAACTTGATACAAACTTTCTAAGTCCACGCCAAAACAGCACCAAACTTGATACAAACTTCCTAAGTCCACGCCAAAACAGTAACAAACTTGGTACAAACTTCCTAAGTCCAAGCCAAAACAGCACCAAACTTGGTACAAACTTCCTTAGTCCACGCCAAAACAGTAACAAACTTGGTACAAACTTCCTAAGTCCACGCCAAAACAGTAACAAACTTGGTACAAGCTTCCTAAGTCCACGCCAAAACAGCACCAAACTTGGTACAAACTTCCTAAGTCCACGCCAAAACAGCACCAAACTTGGTACAAACTTCCTAAGTCCACGCCAAAACAGTAACAAACTTGGTACAAACTTCCTACAACTACCCTAATTCCAACAGAGTTGCAACAGAGTGTCAAATACAAACTTTGTAGAAACTTCTTAAAACTACCCAAAAACACTTGCAAACTTGGTACAAACTTCCTAAGTCCACGCCAAAACAGCACCAAACTTGGTACAAACTTCCTAAGTCCACGCCAAAACAGTAACAAACTTGGTACAAACTTCCTAAGTCCACGCCAAAACAGTAACAAACTTGGTACAAACTTCCTAAGTCCACGCCAAAACAGCACCAAACTTGGAACAAACTTCCTAAGTCCACGCCAAAACAGTAACAAACTTGGTACAAACTTCCTAAGTCCACGCCAAAACAGCACCAAACTTGGTACAAACTTCCTAAGTCCACGCCAAAACAGTAACAAACTTGGTACAAACTTCCTAAGTCCACGCCAAAACAGCACCAAACTTGGTACAAACTTCCTAAGTCCACGCCAAAACAGAAACAAACTTGGTACAAACTTCCTAAGTCCACGCCAAAACAGCACCAAACTTGGTACAAACTTCGTAAGTCCGCGCCAAAACAGCACCAAACTTGGTACAAACTTCGTAAGTCCGCGCCAAAACAGCACCAAACTTGGTACAAACTTCCTAAGTCCACGCCAAAACAGTAACAAACTTGGTACAAACTTCCTAAGTCCACGCCAAAACAGCACCAAACTTGGTACAAACTTCGTAAGTCCGCGCCAAAACAGCACCAAACTTGGTACAAACTTCCTAAGTCCACGCCAAAACAGTAACAAACTTGGTACAAACTTCCTAAGTCCACGCCAAAACAGCACCAAACTTGGTACAAACTTCGTAAGTCCGCGCCAAAACAGCACCAAACTTGGTACAAACTTCGTAAGTCCGCGCCAAAACAGCACCAAACTTGGTACAAACTTCCTAAGTCCACGCCAAAACAGCACCAAACTTGGTACAAACTTCCTAAGTCCACGCCAAAACAGTAACAAACTTGGTACAAACTTCCTAAGTCCACGCCAAAACAGTAACAAACTTGGTACAAACTTCCTAAGACCACGCCAAAACAGCACCAAACTTGATACAAACTTCGTAAGTCCGCGCCAAAACAGCACCAAACTTGGTACAAACTTCCTAAGTCCACGCCAAAACAGTAACAAACTTGGTACACACTTCCTAAGTCCACGCCAAAACAGCACCAAACTTGGTACAAACTTCGTAAGTCCGCGCCAAAACAGCACCAAACTTGGTACAAACTTCGTAAGTCCGCGCCAAAACAGCACCAAACTTGGTACAAACTTCCTAAGTCCACGCCAAAACAGTAACAAACTTGGTACAAACTTCCTAAGTCCACGCCAAAACAGCACCAAACTTGGTGCAAACTTCGTAAGTCCGCGCCAAAACAGCACCAAACTTGGTACAAACTTCCTAAGTCCACGCCAAAACAGTAACAAACTTGGTACACACTTCCTAAGTCCACGCCAAAACAGCACCAAACTTGGTACAAACTTCGTAAGTCCGCGCCAAAACAGCACCAAACTTGGTACAAACTTCGTAAGTCCGCGCCAAAACAGCACCAAACTTGGTACAAACTTCCTAAGTCCACGCCAAAACAGTAACAAACTTGGTACAAACTTCCTAAGTCCACGCCAAAACAGCACCAAACTTGGTACAAACTTCGTAAGTCCGCTCCAAAACAGCACCAAACTTGGTACAAACTTCATAAGTCCGCGCCAAAACAGCACCAAACTTGGTACAAACTTCCTAAGTCCACGCCAAAACAGTAACAAACTTGGTACAAACTTCCTAAGTCCGCGCCAAAACAGCACCAAACTTGGTACAAACTTCCTAAGTCCACGCCAAAACAGTAACAAACTTGGTACAAACTTCCTAAGTCCACGCCAAAACAGTAACAAACTTGGTACAAACTTCCTAAGTCCACGCCAAAACAGCACCAAACTTGGTACAAACTTCATAAGACCACGCCAAAACAGAAACAAACTTGGTACAAACTTCCTAAGTCCACGCCAAAACAGCACCAAACTTGATACAAACTTTCTAAGTCCACGCCAAAACAGCACCAAACTTGATACAAACTTCCTAAGTCCACGCCAAAACAGTAACAAACTTGGTACAAACTTCCTAAGTCCACGCCAAAACAGTAACAAACTTGGTACAAACTTCCTAAGTCCACGCCAAAACAGCACCAAACTTGGTACAAACTTCCTAAGTCCACGCCAAAACAGTAACAAACTTGGTACAAACTTCATAAGACCACGCCAAAACAGCACCCAACTTGGTACAAACTTCATAAGACCACGCCAAAACAGTAACAAACTTGGTACAAACTTCCTAAGTCCACGCCAAAACAGTAACAAACTTGGTACAAACTTCCTAAGTCCACGCCAAAACAGCACCAAACTTGGTACAAACTTCGTAAGTCCGCGCCAAAACAGCACCAAACTTGGTACAAACTTCGTAAGTCCGCGCCAAAACAGCACCAAACTTGGTACAAACTTCCTAAGTCCACGCCAAAACAGTAACAAACTTGGTACAAACTTCCTAAGTCCACGCCAAAACAGCACCAAACTTGGTACAAACTTCCTAAGTCCACGCCAAAACAGTAACAAACTTGGTACAAACTTCCTAAGTCCACGCCAAAACAGCACCAAACTTGGTACAAACTTCGTAAGTCCGCGCCAAAACAGCACCAAACTTGGCACAAACTTCGTAAGTCCGCGCCAAAACAGCACCAAACTTGGTACAAACTTCCTAAGTCCACGCCAAAACAGTAACAAACTTGGTACAAACTTCCTTAGTCCACGCCAAAACAGCACCAAACTTGGTGCAAAGTTCCTAAGTCCACGCCAAAACAGTAACAAACTTGGTACAAACTTCATAAGACCACGCCAAAACAGTAACAAACTTGGTACAAACTTCCTAAGTCCACGCCAAAACAGCACCAAACTTGGTACAAACTTCCTAAGTCCACGCCAAAACAGTAACAAACTAGGTACAAACTTCCTAAGTCCACGCCAAAACAGCACCAAACTTGGTACAAACTTCCTAAGTCCACGCCAAAACAGCACCAAACTTGGTACAAACTTCCTAAGTCCACGCCAAAACAGTAACAAACTTGGTACAAACTTCATAAGACCACGCCAAAACAACACCCAACTTGGTACAAACTTCATAAGACCACGCCAAAACAGTAACAAACTTGGTACAAACTTCCTAAGTCCACGCCAAAACAGCACCAAACTTCGTACAAACTTCGTAAGTCCGCGCCAAAACAGCACCAAACTTGGTACAAACTTCCTAAGTCCGCGCCAAAACAGCACCAAACTCGGTACAAACTTCCTAAGTCCACGCCAAAACAGTAACAAACTTGGTACAAACTTCCTAAGTCCACGCCAAAACAGTAACAAACTTGGTACAAACTTCCTAAGTCCACGCCAAAACAGTAACAAACTTGGTACAAACTTCCTAAGACCACGCCAAAACAGCACCAAACTTGATACAAACTTCCTAAGTCCACGCCAAAACATCACCAAACTTGGTACAAACTTCGTAAGTCCGCGCCAAAACAGCACCAAACTTGGTACAAACTTCCTAAGTCCACGCCAAAACAGTAACAAACTTGGTACAAACTTCCTAAGTCCACGCCAAAACAGCACCAAACTTGGTACAAACTTCGTAAGTCCGCGCCAAAACAGCACTAAACTTGGTACAAACTTCCTAAGTCCACGCCAAAACAGTAACAAACTTGGTACAAACTTCCTAAGTCCACGCCAAAACAGCACCAAACTTGGTACAAACTTCCTAAGTCCACGCCAAAACAGTAACAAACTTGGTAGAAACTTCCTAAGTCCACGCCAAAACAGCACCAAACTTGGTACAAACTTCCTAAGTCCACGCCAAAACAGTAACAAACTTGGTACAAACTTCCTAAGTCCACGCCAAAACAGCACCAAACTTGGTACAAACTTCGTAAGTCCGCGCCAAAACAGCACCAAACTTGGTACAAACTTCCTAAGTCCACGCCAAAACAGCACCAAACTTGGTACAAACTTCCTAAGTCCACGCCAAAACAGTAACAAACTTGGTACAAACTTCCTAAGTCCACGCCAAAACAGCACCAAACTTGGTACAAACTTCCTAAGTCCACGCCAAAACAGCACCAAACTTGGTACAAACTTCCTAAGTCCACGCCAAAACAGCACCAAACTTGATACAAACTTTCTAAGTCCACGCCAAAACAGTAATAAACTTGGTACAAACTTCCTAAGTCCACGCCAAAACAGTAACAAACTTGGTACAAACTTCCTAAGTCCACGCCAAAACAGCACCAAACTTGGTACAAACTTCCTAAGTCCACGCCAAAACAGTAACAAACTTGGTAGAAACTTCCTAAGTCCACGCCAAAACAGCACCAAACTTGGTACAAACTTCCTAAGTCCACGCCAAAACAGTAACAAACTTGGTACAAACTTCCTAAGTCCACGCCAAAACAGCACCAAACTTGGTACAAACTTCGTAAGTCCGCGCCAAAACAGCACCAAACTTGGTACAAACTTCCTAAGTCCACGCCAAAACAGCACCAAACTTGGTACAAACTTCCTAAGTCCACGCCAAAACAGTAACAAACTTGGTACAAACTTCCTAAGTCCACGCCAAAACAGCACCAAACTTGGTACAAACTTCCTAAGTCCACGCCAAAACAGCACCAAACTTGGTACAAACTTCCTAAGTCCACGCCAAAACAGCACCAAACTTGATACAAACTTTCTAAGTCCACGCCAAAACAGTAATAAACTTGGTACAAACTTCCTAAGTCCACGCCAAAACAGTAACAAACTTGGTACAAACTTCCTAAGTCCACGCCAAAACAGTAACAAACTTGGTACAAACTTCCTAAGTCCACGCCAAAACAGTAACAAACTTGGTACAAACTTCCTAAGTCCACGCCAAAACAGTAACAAACTTGGTGCAAAGTTCCTAAGTCCACGCCAAAACAGCACCAAACTTGGTACAAACTTCCTAAGTCCACGCCAAAACAGTAACAAACTTGATACAAACTTCCTAAGTCCACGCCAAAACAGTAACAAACTTGGTGCAAAGTTCCTAAGTCCACGCCAAAACAGTAACAAACTTGGTACAAACTTCCTAAGTCCACGCCAAAACAGCACCAAACTTGGTACAAACTTCCTAAGTCCACGCCAAAACAGCACCAAACTTGATACAAACTTCCTAAGTCCACGCCAAAACAGTAATAAACTTGGTACAAACTTCCTAAGTCCACGCCAAAACAGTAACAAACTTGGTACAAACTTCCTAAGTCCACGCCAAAACAGCACCAAACTTGGTACAAACTTCCTAAGTCCACGCCAAAACAGCACCAAACTTGATACAAACTTTCTAAGTCCACGCCAAAACAGTAATAAACTTGGTACAAACTTCCTAAGTCCACGCCAAAACAGTAACAAACTTGGTACAAACTTCCTAAGTCCACGCCAAAACAGTAACAAACTTGGTACAAACTTCCTAAGTCCACGCCAAAACAGCACCAAACTTGGTACAAACTTCCTAAGTCCACGCCAAAACAGTAACAAACTTGATACAAACTTCCTAAGTCCACGCCAAAACAGTAACAAACTTGGTGCAAAGTTCCTAAGTCCACGCCAAAACAGTAACAAACTTGGTACAAACTTCCTAAGTCCACGCCAAAACAGCACCAAACTTGGTACAAACTTCCTAAGTCCACGCCAAAACAGCACCAAACTTGATACAAACTTCCTAAGTCCACGCCAAAACAGTAACAAACTTGGTACAAACTTCCTAAGTCCACGCCAAAACAGCACCAAACTTGGTACAAACTTCCTAAGTCCACGCCAAAACAGTAATAAACTTGGTACAAACTTCCTAAGTCCACGCCAAAACAGTAACAAACTTGGTACAAACTTCCTAAGTCCACGCCAAAACAGTAACAAACTTGGTACAAACTTCATAAGACCACGCCAAAACAGCACCCAACTTGGTACAAACTTCATAAGACCACGCCAAAACAGTAACAAACTTGGTACAAACTTCCTAAGTCCACGCCAAAACAGTAACAAACTTGGTACAAACTTCCTAAGTCCACGCCAAAACAGCACCAAACTTGGTACAAACTTCGTAAGTCCGCGCCAAAACAGCACCAAACTTGGTACAAACTTCGTAAGTCCGCGCCAAAACAGCACCAAACTTGGTACAAACTTCCTAAGTCCACGCCAAAACAGTAACAAACTTGGTACAAACTTCCTAAGTCCACGCCAAAACAGCACCAAACTTGGTACAAACTTCCTAAGTCCACGCCAAAACAGTAACAAACTTGGTACAAACTTCCTAAGTCCACGCCAAAACAGCACCAAACTTGGTACAAACTTCGTAAGTCCGCGCCAAAACAGCACCAAACTTGGCACAAACTTCGTAAGTCCGCGCCAAAACAGCACCAAACTTGGTACAAACTTCCTAAGTCCACGCCAAAACAGTAACAAACTTGGTACAAACTTCCTTAGTCCACGCCAAAACAGCACCAAACTTGGTGCAAAGTTCCTAAGTCCACGCCAAAACAGTAACAAACTTGGTACAAACTTCATAAGACCACGCCAAAACAGTAACAAACTTGGTACAAACTTCCTAAGTCCACGCCAAAACAGCACCAAACTTGGTACAAACTTCCTAAGTCCACGCCAAAACAGTAACAAACTAGGTACAAACTTCCTAAGTCCACGCCAAAACAGCACCAAACTTGGTACAAACTTCCTAAGTCCACGCCAAAACAGCACCAAACTTGGTACAAACTTCCTAAGTCCACGCCAAAACAGTAACAAACTTGGTACAAACTTCATAAGACCACGCCAAAACAACACCCAACTTGGTACAAACTTCATAAGACCACGCCAAAACAGTAACAAACTTGGTACAAACTTCCTAAGTCCACGCCAAAACAGCACCAAACTTCGTACAAACTTCGTAAGTCCGCGCCAAAACAGCACCAAACTTGGTACAAACTTCCTAAGTCCGCGCCAAAACAGCACCAAACTTGGTACAAACTTCCTAAGTCCACGCCAAAACAGCACCAAACTTGGTACAAACTTCCTAAGTCCACGCCAAAACAGCACCAAACTTGATACAAACTTTCTAAGTCCACGCCAAAACAGTAATAAACTTGGTACAAACTTCCTAAGTCCACGCCAAAACAGTAACAAACTTGGTACAAACTTCCTAAGTCCACGCCAAAACAGCACCAAACTTGGTACAAACTTCCTAAGTCCACGCCAAAACAGTAACAAACTTGGTAGAAACTTCCTAAGTCCACGCCAAAACAGCACCAAACTTGGTACAAACTTCCTAAGTCCACGCCAAAACAGTAACAAACTTGGTACAAACTTCCTAAGTCCACGCCAAAACAGCACCAAACTTGGTACAAACTTCGTAAGTCCGCGCCAAAACAGCACCAAACTTGGTACAAACTTCCTAAGTCCACGCCAAAACAGCACTAAACTTGGTACAAACTTCCTAAGTCCACGCCAAAACAGTAACAAACTTGGTACAAACTTCCTAAGTCCACGCCAAAACAGCACCAAACTTGGTACAAACTTCCTAAGTCCACGCCAAAACAGTAACAAACTTGGTAGAAACTTCCTAAGTCCACGCCAAAACAGCACCAAACTTGGTACAAACTTCCTAAGTCCACGCCAAAACAGTAACAAACTTGGTACAAACTTCCTAAGTCCACGCCAAAACAGCACCAAACTTGGTACAAACTTCGTAAGTCCGCGCCAAAACAGCACCAAACTTGGTACAAACTTCCTAAGTCCACGCCAAAACAGCACCAAACTTGGTACAAACTTCCTAAGTCCACGCCAAAACAGTAACAAACTTGGTACAAACTTCCTAAGTCCACGCCAAAACAGCACCAAACTTGGTACAAACTTCCTAAGTCCACGCCAAAACAGCACCAAACTTGGTACAAACTTCCTAAGTCCACGCCAAAACAGTAACAAACTTGGTACAAACTTCCTAAGTCCACGCCAAAACAGTAACAAACTTGGTACAAACTTCCTAAGACCACGCCAAAACAGCACCAAACTTGATACAAACTTCCTAAGTCCACGCCAAAACATCACCAAACTTGGTACAAACTTCGTAAGTCCGCGCCAAAACAGCACCAAACTTGGTACAAACTTCCTAAGTCCACGCCAAAACAGTAACAAACTTGGTACAAACTTCCTAAGTCCACGCCAAAACAGCACCAAACTTGGTACAAACTTCGTAAGTCCGCGCCAAAACAGCACTAAACTTGGTACAAACTTCCTAAGTCCACGCCAAAACAGTAACAAACTTGGTACAAACTTCCTAAGTCCACGCCAAAACAGCACCAAACTTGGTACAAACTTCCTAAGTCCACGCCAAAACAGTAACAAACTTGGTAGAAACTTCCTAAGTCCACGCCAAAACAGCACCAAACTTGGTACAAACTTCCTAAGTCCACGCCAAAACAGTAACAAACTTGGTACAAACTTCCTAAGTCCACGCCAAAACAGCACCAAACTTGATACAAACTTCCTAAGTCCACGCCAAAACATCACCAAACTTGGTACAAACTTCGTAAGTCCGCGCCAAAACAGCACCAAACTTGGTACAAACTTCCTAAGTCCACGCCAAAACAGTAACAAACTTGGTACAAACTTCCTAAGTCCACGCCAAAACAGCACCAAACTTGGTACAAACTTCGTAAGTCCGCGCCAAAACAGCACTAAACTTGGTACAAACTTCCTAAGTCCACGCCAAAACAGTAACAAACTTGGTACAAACTTCCTAAGTCCACGCCAAAACAGCACCAAACTTGGTACAAACTTCCTAAGTCCACGCCAAAACAGTAACAAACTTGGTAGAAACTTCCTAAGTCCACGCCAAAACAGCACCAAACTTGGTACAAACTTCCTAAGTCCACGCCAAAACAGTAACAAACTTGGTACAAACTTCCTAAGACCACGCCAAAACAGCACCAAACTTGATACAAACTTCCTAAGTCCACGCCAAAACATCACCAAACTTGGTACAAACTTCGTAAGTCCGCGCCAAAACAGCACCAAACTTGGTACAAACTTCCTAAGTCCACGCCAAAACAGTAACAAACTTGGTACAAACTTCCTAAGTCCACGCCAAAACAGCACCAAACTTGGTACAAACTTCCTAAGTCCACGCCAAAACATCACCAAACTTGGTACAAACTTCGTAAGTCCGCGCCAAAACATCACCAAACTTCGTACAAACTTCGTAAGTCCGCGCCAAAACAGCACCAAACTTGGTACAAACTTCCTAAGTCCGCGCCAAAACAGCACCAAACTCGGTACAAACTTCCTAAGTCCACGCCAAAACAGTAACAAACTTGGTACAAACTTCCTAAGTCCACGCCAAAACAGTAACAAACTTGGTACAAACTTCCTAAGTCCACGCCAAAACAGTAACAAACTTGGTACAAACTTCCTAAGACCACGCCAAAACAGCACCAAACTTG
The DNA here is from genome assembly GCA_914969975.1 of Anopheles atroparvus. Taxonomy (NCBI): domain Eukaryota; kingdom Metazoa; phylum Arthropoda; class Insecta; order Diptera; family Culicidae; genus Anopheles; species Anopheles atroparvus. The sequence goes on along the minus strand of CAJZCY010000018.1, from coordinate 75,509 downwards.
ATACAAACTTCCTAAGTCCACGCCAAAACATCACCAAACTTGGTACAAACTTCGTAAGTCCGCGCCAAAACAGCACCAAACTTGGTACAAACTTCCTAAGTCCACGCCAAAACAGTAACAAACTTGGTACAAACTTCCTAAGTCCACGCCAAAACAGCACCAAACTTGGTACAAACTTCGTAAGTCCGCGCCAAAACAGCACTAAACTTGGTACAAACTTCCTAAGTCCACGCCAAAACAGTAACAAACTTGGTACAAACTTCCTAAGTCCACGCCAAAACAGCACCAAACTTGGTACAAACTTCCTAAGTCCACGCCAAAACAGTAACAAACTTGGTAGAAACTTCCTAAGTCCACGCCAAAACAGCACCAAACTTGGTACAAACTTCCTAAGTCCACGCCAAAACAGTAACAAACTTGGTACAAACTTCCTAAGACCACGCCAAAACAGCACCAAACTTGATACAAACTTCCTAAGTCCACGCCAAAACATCACCAAACTTGGTACAAACTTCGTAAGTCCGCGCCAAAACAGCACCAAACTTGGTACAAACTTCCTAAGTCCACGCCAAAACAGTAACAAACTTGGTACAAACTTCCTAAGTCCACGCCAAAACAGCACCAAACTTGGTACAAACTTCCTAAGTCCACGCCAAAACAGTAATAAACTTGGTACAAACTTCCTAAGTCCACGCCAAAACAGTAACAAACTTGGTACAAACTTCCTAAGTCCACGCCAAAACAGTAACAAACTTGGTACAAACTTCATAAGACCACGCCAAAACAGCACCCAACTTGGTACAAACTTCATAAGACCACGCCAAAACAGTAACAAACTTGGTACAAACTTCCTAAGTCCACGCCAAAACAGTAACAAACTTGGTACAAACTTCCTAAGTCCACGCCAAAACAGCACCAAACTTGGTACAAACTTCGTAAGTCCGCGCCAAAACAGCACCAAACTTGGTACAAACTTCGTAAGTCCGCGCCAAAACAGCACCAAACTTGGTACAAACTTCCTAAGTCCACGCCAAAACAGTAACAAACTTGGTACAAACTTCCTAAGTCCACGCCAAAACAGCACCAAACTTGGTACAAACTTCCTAAGTCCACGCCAAAACAGTAACAAACTTGGTACAAACTTCCTAAGTCCACGCCAAAACAGCACCAAACTTGGTACAAACTTCGTAAGTCCGCGCCAAAACAGCACCAAACTTGGCACAAACTTCGTAAGTCCGCGCCAAAACAGCACCAAACTTGGTACAAACTTCCTAAGTCCACGCCAAAACAGTAACAAACTTGGTACAAACTTCCTTAGTCCACGCCAAAACAGCACCAAACTTGGTGCAAAGTTCCTAAGTCCACGCCAAAACAGTAACAAACTTGGTACAAACTTCATAAGACCACGCCAAAACAGTAACAAACTTGGTACAAACTTCCTAAGTCCACGCCAAAACAGCACCAAACTTGGTACAAACTTCCTAAGTCCACGCCAAAACAGTAACAAACTAGGTACAAACTTCCTAAGTCCACGCCAAAACAGCACCAAACTTGGTACAAACTTCCTAAGTCCACGCCAAAACAGCACCAAACTTGGTACAAACTTCCTAAGTCCACGCCAAAACAGTAACAAACTTGGTACAAACTTCATAAGACCACGCCAAAACAACACCCAACTTGGTACAAACTTCATAAGACCACGCCAAAACAGTAACAAACTTGGTACAAACTTCCTAAGTCCACGCCAAAACAGCACCAAACTTCGTACAAACTTCGTAAGTCCGCGCCAAAACAGCACCAAACTTGGTACAAACTTCCTAAGTCCGCGCCAAAACAGCACCAAACTTGGTACAAACTTCCTAAGTCCACGCCAAAACAGCACCAAACTTGGTACAAACTTCCTAAGTCCACGCCAAAACAGCACCAAACTTGATACAAACTTTCTAAGTCCACGCCAAAACAGTAATAAACTTGGTACAAACTTCCTAAGTCCACGCCAAAACAGTAACAAACTTGGTACAAACTTCCTAAGTCCACGCCAAAACAGCACCAAACTTGGTACAAACTTCCTAAGTCCACGCCAAAACAGTAACAAACTTGGTAGAAACTTCCTAAGTCCACGCCAAAACAGCACCAAACTTGGTACAAACTTCCTAAGTCCACGCCAAAACAGTAACAAACTTGGTACAAACTTCCTAAGTCCACGCCAAAACAGCACCAAACTTGGTACAAACTTCGTAAGTCCGCGCCAAAACAGCACCAAACTTGGTACAAACTTCCTAAGTCCACGCCAAAACAGCACTAAACTTGGTACAAACTTCCTAAGTCCACGCCAAAACAGTAACAAACTTGGTACAAACTTCCTAAGTCCACGCCAAAACAGCACCAAACTTGGTACAAACTTCCTAAGTCCACGCCAAAACAGTAACAAACTTGGTAGAAACTTCCTAAGTCCACGCCAAAACAGCACCAAACTTGGTACAAACTTCCTAAGTCCACGCCAAAACAGTAACAAACTTGGTACAAACTTCCTAAGTCCACGCCAAAACAGCACCAAACTTGGTACAAACTTCGTAAGTCCGCGCCAAAACAGCACCAAACTTGGTACAAACTTCCTAAGTCCACGCCAAAACAGCACCAAACTTGGTACAAACTTCCTAAGTCCACGCCAAAACAGTAACAAACTTGGTACAAACTTCCTAAGTCCACGCCAAAACAGCACCAAACTTGGTACAAACTTCCTAAGTCCACGCCAAAACAGCACCAAACTTGGTACAAACTTCCTAAGTCCACGCCAAAACAGTAACAAACTTGGTACAAACTTCCTAAGTCCACGCCAAAACAGTAACAAACTTGGTACAAACTTCCTAAGACCACGCCAAAACAGCACCAAACTTGATACAAACTTCCTAAGTCCACGCCAAAACATCACCAAACTTGGTACAAACTTCGTAAGTCCGCGCCAAAACAGCACCAAACTTGGTACAAACTTCCTAAGTCCACGCCAAAACAGTAACAAACTTGGTACAAACTTCCTAAGTCCACGCCAAAACAGCACCAAACTTGGTACAAACTTCGTAAGTCCGCGCCAAAACAGCACTAAACTTGGTACAAACTTCCTAAGTCCACGCCAAAACAGTAACAAACTTGGTACAAACTTCCTAAGTCCACGCCAAAACAGCACCAAACTTGGTACAAACTTCCTAAGTCCACGCCAAAACAGTAACAAACTTGGTAGAAACTTCCTAAGTCCACGCCAAAACAGCACCAAACTTGGTACAAACTTCCTAAGTCCACGCCAAAACAGTAACAAACTTGGTACAAACTTCCTAAGTCCACGCCAAAACAGCACCAAACTTGATACAAACTTCCTAAGTCCACGCCAAAACATCACCAAACTTGGTACAAACTTCGTAAGTCCGCGCCAAAACAGCACCAAACTTGGTACAAACTTCCTAAGTCCACGCCAAAACAGTAACAAACTTGGTACAAACTTCCTAAGTCCACGCCAAAACAGCACCAAACTTGGTACAAACTTCGTAAGTCCGCGCCAAAACAGCACTAAACTTGGTACAAACTTCCTAAGTCCACGCCAAAACAGTAACAAACTTGGTACAAACTTCCTAAGTCCACGCCAAAACAGCACCAAACTTGGTACAAACTTCCTAAGTCCACGCCAAAACAGTAACAAACTTGGTAGAAACTTCCTAAGTCCACGCCAAAACAGCACCAAACTTGGTACAAACTTCCTAAGTCCACGCCAAAACAGTAACAAACTTGGTACAAACTTCCTAAGACCACGCCAAAACAGCACCAAACTTGATACAAACTTCCTAAGTCCACGCCAAAACATCACCAAACTTGGTACAAACTTCGTAAGTCCGCGCCAAAACAGCACCAAACTTGGTACAAACTTCCTAAGTCCACGCCAAAACAGTAACAAACTTGGTACAAACTTCCTAAGTCCACGCCAAAACAGCACCAAACTTGGTACAAACTTCCTAAGTCCACGCCAAAACATCACCAAACTTGGTACAAACTTCGTAAGTCCGCGCCAAAACATCACCAAACTTCGTACAAACTTCGTAAGTCCGCGCCAAAACAGCACCAAACTTGGTACAAACTTCCTAAGTCCGCGCCAAAACAGCACCAAACTCGGTACAAACTTCCTAAGTCCACGCCAAAACAGTAACAAACTTGGTACAAACTTCCTAAGTCCACGCCAAAACAGTAACAAACTTGGTACAAACTTCCTAAGTCCACGCCAAAACAGTAACAAACTTGGTACAAACTTCCTAAGACCACGCCAAAACAGCACCAAACTTGATACAAACTTCCTAAGTCCACGCCAAAACATCACCAAACTTGGTACAAACTTCGTAAGTCCGCGCCAAAACAGCACCAAACTTGGTACAAACTTCCTAAGTCCACGCCAAAACAGTAACAAACTTGGTACAAACTTCCTAAGTCCACGCCAAAACAGCACCAAACTTGGTACAAACTTCGTAAGTCCGCGCCAAAACAGCACTAAACTTGGTACAAACTTCCTAAGTCCACGCCAAAACAGTAACAAACTTGGTACAAACTTCCTAAGTCCACGCCAAAACAGCACCAAACTTGGTACAAACTTCCTAAGTCCACGCCAAAACAGTAACAAACTTGGTAGAAACTTCCTAAGTCCACGCCAAAACAGCACCAAACTTGGTACAAACTTCCTAAGTCCACGCCAAAACAGTAACAAACTTGGTACAAACTTCCTAAGACCACGCCAAAACAGCACCAAACTTGATACAAACTTCCTAAGTCCACGCCAAAACATCACCAAACTTGGTACAAACTTCGTAAGTCCGCGCCAAAACAGCACCAAACTTGGTACAAACTTCCTAAGTCCACGCCAAAACAGTAACAAACTTGGTACAAACTTCCTAAGTCCACGCCAAAACAGCACCAAACTTGGTACAAACTTCGTAAGTCCGCGCCAAAACAGCACTAAACTTGGTACAAACTTCCTAAGTCCACGCCAAAACAGTAACAAACTTGGTACAAACTTCCTAAGTCCACGCCAAAACAGCACCAAACTTGGTACAAACTTCCTAAGTCCACGCCAAAACAGTAACAAACTTGGTAGAAACTTCCTAAGTCCACGCCAAAACAGCACCAAACTTGGTACAAACTTCCTAAGTCCACGCCAAAACAGTAACAAACTTGGTACAAACTTCCTAAGTCCACGCCAAAACAGCACCAAACTTGGTACAAACTTCGTAAGTCCGCGCCAAAACAGCACCAAACTTGGTACAAACTTCCTAAGTCCACGCCAAAACAGCACCAAACTTGGTACAAACTTCCTAAGTCCACGCCAAAACAGTAACAAACTTGGTACAAACTTCCTAAGTCCACGCCAAAACAGCACCAAACTTGGTACAAACTTCCTAAGTCCACGCCAAAACAGCACCAAACTTGGTACAAACTTCCTAAGTCCACGCCAAAACAGCACCAAACTTGATACAAACTTTCTAAGTCCACGCCAAAACAGTAATAAACTTGGTACAAACTTCCTAAGTCCACGCCAAAACAGTAACAAACTTGGTACAAACTTCCTAAGTCCACGCCAAAACAGCACCAAACTTGGTACAAACTTCCTAAGTCCACGCCAAAACAGTAACAAACTTGGTAGAAACTTCCTAAGTCCACGCCAAAACAGCACCAAACTTGGTACAAACTTCCTAAGTCCACGCCAAAACAGTAACAAACTTGGTACAAACTTCCTAAGTCCACGCCAAAACAGCACCAAACTTGGTACAAACTTCGTAAGTCCGCGCCAAAACAGCACCAAACTTGGTACAAACTTCCTAAGTCCACGCCAAAACAGCACCAAACTTGGTACAAACTTCCTAAGTCCACGCCAAAACAGTAACAAACTTGGTACAAACTTCCTAAGTCCACGCCAAAACAGCACCAAACTTGGTACAAACTTCCTAAGTCCACGCCAAAACAGCACCAAACTTGGTACAAACTTCCTAAGTCCACGCCAAAACAGCACCAAACTTGATACAAACTTTCTAAGTCCACGCCAAAACAGTAATAAACTTGGTACAAACTTCCTAAGTCCACGCCAAAACAGTAACAAACTTGGTACAAACTTCCTAAGTCCACGCCAAAACAGTAACAAACTTGGTACAAACTTCCTAAGTCCACGCCAAAACAGCACCAAACTTGGTACAAACTTCGTAAGTCCGCGCCAAAACAGCACTAAACTTGGTACAAACTTCCTAAGTCCACGCCAAAACAGTAACAAACTTGGTACAAACTTCCTAAGTCCACGCCAAAACAGCACCAAACTTGGTACAAACTTCCTAAGTCCACGCCAAAACAGTAACAAACTTGGTAGAAACTTCCTAAGTCCACGCCAAAACAGCACCAAACTTGGTACAAACTTCCTAAGTCCACGCCAAAACAGTAACAAACTTGGTACAAACTTCCTAAGTCCACGCCAAAACAGCACCAAACTTGATACAAACTTCCTAAGTCCACGCCAAAACATCACCAAACTTGGTACAAACTTCGTAAGTCCGCGCCAAAACAGCACCAAACTTGGTACAAACTTCCTAAGTCCACGCCAAAACAGTAACAAACTTGGTACAAACTTCCTAAGTCCACGCCAAAACAGCACCAAACTTGGTACAAACTTCGTAAGTCCGCGCCAAAACAGCACTAAACTTGGTACAAACTTCCTAAGTCCACGCCAAAACAGTAACAAACTTGGTACAAACTTCCTAAGTCCACGCCAAAACAGCACCAAACTTGGTACAAACTTCCTAAGTCCACGCCAAAACAGTAACAAACTTGGTAGAAACTTCCTAAGTCCACGCCAAAACAGCACCAAACTTGGTACAAACTTCCTAAGTCCACGCCAAAACAGTAACAAACTTGGTACAAACTTCCTAAGACCACGCCAAAACAGCACCAAACTTGATACAAACTTCCTAAGTCCACGCCAAAACATCACCAAACTTGGTACAAACTTCGTAAGTCCGCGCCAAAACAGCACCAAACTTGGTACAAACTTCCTAAGTCCACGCCAAAACAGTAACAAACTTGGTACAAACTTCCTAAGTCCACGCCAAAACAGCACCAAACTTGGTACAAACTTCCTAAGTCCACGCCAAAACATCACCAAACTTGGTACAAACTTCGTAAGTCCGCGCCAAAACATCACCAAACTTCGTACAAACTTCGTAAGTCCGCGCCAAAACAGCACCAAACTTGGTACAAACTTCCTAAGTCCGCGCCAAAACAGCACCAAACTCGGTACAAACTTCCTAAGTCCACGCCAAAACAGTAACAAACTTGGTACAAACTTCCTAAGTCCACGCCAAAACAGTAACAAACTTGGTACAAACTTCCTAAGTCCACGCCAAAACAGTAACAAACTTGGTACAAACTTCCTAAGACCACGCCAAAACAGCACCAAACTTGATACAAACTTCCTAAGTCCACGCCAAAACATCACCAAACTTGGTACAAACTTCGTAAGTCCGCGCCAAAACAGCACCAAACTTGGTACAAACTTCCTAAGTCCACGCCAAAACAGTAACAAACTTGGTACAAACTTCCTAAGTCCACGCCAAAACAGCACCAAACTTGGTACAAACTTCGTAAGTCCGCGCCAAAACAGCACTAAACTTGGTACAAACTTCCTAAGTCCACGCCAAAACAGTAACAAACTTGGTACAAACTTCCTAAGTCCACGCCAAAACAGCACCAAACTTGGTACAAACTTCCTAAGTCCACGCCAAAACAGTAACAAACTTGGTAGAAACTTCCTAAGTCCACGCCAAAACAGCACCAAACTTGGTACAAACTTCCTAAGTCCACGCCAAAACAGTAACAAACTTGGTACAAACTTCCTAAGACCACGCCAAAACAGCACCAAACTTGATACAAACTTCCTAAGTCCACGCCAAAACATCACCAAACTTGGTACAAACTTCGTAAGTCCGCGCCAAAACAGCACCAAACTTGGTACAAACTTCCTAAGTCCACGCCAAAACAGTAACAAACTTGGTACAAACTTCCTAAGTCCACGCCAAAACAGCACCAAACTTGGTACAAACTTCGTAAGTCCGCGCCAAAACAGCACTAAACTTGGTACAAACTTCCTAAGTCCACGCCAAAACAGTAACAAACTTGGTACAAACTTCCTAAGTCCACGCCAAAACAGCACCAAACTTGGTACAAACTTCCTAAGTCCACGCCAAAACAGTAACAAACTTGGTAGAAACTTCCTAAGTCCACGCCAAAACAGCACCAAACTTGGTACAAACTTCCTAAGTCCACGCCAAAACAGTAACAAACTTGGTACAAACTTCCTAAGTCCACGCCAAAACAGCACCAAACTTGGTACAAACTTCGTAAGTCCGCGCCAAAACAGCACCAAACTTGGTACAAACTTCCTAAGTCCACGCCAAAACAGCACCAAACTTGGTACAAACTTCCTAAGTCCACGCCAAAACAGTAACAAACTTGGTACAAACTTCCTAAGTCCACGCCAAAACAGCACCAAACTTGGTACAAACTTCCTAAGTCCACGCCAAAACAGCACCAAACTTGGTACAAACTTCCTAAGTCCACGCCAAAACAGCACCAAACTTGATACAAACTTTCTAAGTCCACGCCAAAACAGTAATAAACTTGGTACAAACTTCCTAAGTCCACGCCAAAACAGTAACAAACTTGGTACAAACTTCCTAAGTCCACGCCAAAACAGCACCAAACTTGGTACAAACTTCCTAAGTCCACGCCAAAACAGTAACAAACTTGGTAGAAACTTCCTAAGTCCACGCCAAAACAGCACCAAACTTGGTACAAACTTCCTAAGTCCACGCCAAAACAGTAACAAACTTGGTACAAACTTCCTAAGTCCACGCCAAAACAGCACCAAACTTGGTACAAACTTCGTAAGTCCGCGCCAAAACAGCACCAAACTTGGTACAAACTTCCTAAGTCCACGCCAAAACAGCACTAAACTTGGTACAAACTTCCTAAGTCCACGCCAAAACAGTAACAAACTTGGTACAAACTTCCTAAGTCCACGCCAAAACAGCACCAAACTTGGTACAAACTTCCTAAGTCCACGCCAAAACAGTAACAAACTTGGTAGAAACTTCCTAAGTCCACGCCAAAACAGCACCAAACTTGGTACAAACTTCCTAAGTCCACGCCAAAACAGTAACAAACTTGGTACAAACTTCCTAAGTCCACGCCAAAACAGCACCAAACTTGATACAAACTTCGTAAGTCCACGCCAAAACATCACCAAACTTGGTACAAACTTCGTAAGTCCGCGCCAAAACAGCACCAAACTTGGTACAAACTTCCTAAGTCCACGCCAAAACAGTAACAAACTTGGTACAAACTTCCTAAGTCCACGCCAAAACAGCACCAAACTTGGTACAAACTTCGTAAGTCCGCGCCAAAACAGCACTAAACTTGGTACAAACTTCCTAAGTCCACGCCAAAACAGTAACAAACTTGGTACAAACTTCCTAAGTCCACGCCAAAACAGCACCAAACTTGGTACAAACTTCCTAAGTCCACGCCAAAACAGTAACAAACTTGGTAGAAACTTCCTAAGTCCACGCCAAAACAGCACCAAACTTGGTACAAACTTCCTAAGTCCACGCCAAAACAGTAACAAACTTGGTACAAACTTCCTAAGACCACGCCAAAACAGCACCAAACTTGATACAAACTTCCTAAGTCCACGCCAAAACATCACCAAACTTGGTACAAACTTCGTAAGTCCGCGCCAAAACAGCACCAAACTTGGTACAAACTTCCTAAGTCCACGCCAAAACAGTAACAAACTTGGTACAAACTTCCTAAGTCCACGCCAAAACAGCACCAAACTTGGTACAAACTTCCTAAGTCCACGCCAAAACATCACCAAACTTGGTACAAACTTCGTAAGTCCGCGCCAAAACATCACCAAACTTCGTACAAACTTCGTAAGTCCGCGCCAAAACAGCACCAAACTTGGTACAAACTTCCTAAGTCCGCGCCAAAACAGCACCAAACTCGGTACAAACTTCCTAAGTCCACGCCAAAACAGTAACAAACTTGGTACAAACTTCCTAAGTCCACGCCAAAACAGTAACAAACTTGGTACAAACTTCCTAAGTCCACGCCAAAACAGTAACAAACTTGGTACAAACTTCCTAAGACCACGCCAAAACAGCACCAAACTTGGTACAAACTTCCTAAGTCCACGCCAAAACAGTAACAAACTTGGTACAAACTTCCTAAGTCCACGCCAAAACAGCACCAAACTTGGTACAAACTTCCTAAGTCCACGCCAAAACAGTAACAAACTTGGTACAAACTTCCTAAGTCCACGCCAAAACAGTAACAAACTTGGTACAAACTTCCTAAGTCCACGCCAAAACAGCACCAAACTTGGTACAAACTTCGTAAGTCCGCGCCAAAACAGCACCAAACTTGGTACAAACTTCCTAAGTCCACGCCAAAACAGCACTAAACTTGGTACAAACTTCCTAAGTCCACGCCAAAACAGTAACAAACTTGGTACAAACTTCCTAAGTCCACGCCAAAACAGCACCAAACTTGGTACAAACTTCCTAAGTCCACGCCAAAACAGTAACAAACTTGGTAGAAACTTCCTAAGTCCACGCCAAAACAGCACCAAACTTGGTACAAACTTCCTAAGTCCACGCCAAAACAGTAACAAACTTGGTACAAACTTCCTAAGTCCACGCCAAAACAGCACCAAACTTGGTACAAACTTCGTAAGTCCGCGCCAAAACAGCACCAAACTTGGTACAAACTTCCTAAGTCCACGCCAAAACAGCACCAAACTTGGTACAAACTTCCTAAGTCCACGCCAAAACAGTAACAAACTTGGTACAAACTTCCTAAGTCCACGCCAAAACAGCACCAAACTTGGTACAAACTTCCTAAGTCCACGCCAAAACAGCACCAAACTTGGTACAAACTTCCTAAGTCCACGCCAAAACAGCACCAAACTTGATACAAACTTTCTAAGTCCACGCCAAAACAGTAATAAACTTGGTACAAACTTCCTAAGTCCACGCCAAAACAGTAACAAACTTGGTACAAACTTCCTAAGTCCACGCCAAAACAGCACCAAACTTGGTACAAACTTCCTAAGTCCACGCCAAAACAGTAACAAACTTGGTAGAAACTTCCTAAGTCCACGCCAAAACAGCACCAAACTTGGTACAAACTTCCTAAGTCCACGCCAAAACAGTAACAAACTTGGTACAAACTTCCTAAGTCCACGCCAAAACAGCACCAAACTTGGTACAAACTTCGTAAGTCCGCGCCAAAACAGCACCAAACTTGGTACAAACTTCCTAAGTCCACGCCAAAACAGCACTAAACTTGGTACAAACTTCCTAAGTCCACGCCAAAACAGTAACAAACTTGGTACAAACTTCCTAAGTCCACGCCAAAACAGCACCAAACTTGGTACAAACTTCCTAAGTCCACGCCAAAACAGTAACAAACTTGGTAGAAACTTCCTAAGTCCACGCCAAAACAGCACCAAACTTGGTACAAACTTCCTAAGTCCACGCCAAAACAGTAACAAACTTGGTACAAACTTCCTAAGTCCACGCCAAAACAGCACCAAACTTGGTACAAACTTCGTAAGTCCGCGCCAAAACAGCACCAAACTTGGTACAAACTTCCTAAGTCCACGCCAAAACAGCACCAAACTTGGTACAAACTTCCTAAGTCCACGCCAAAACAGTAACAAACTTGGTACAAACTTCCTAAGTCCACGCCAAAACAGCACCAAACTTGGTACAAACTTCCTAAGTCCACGCCAAAACAGCACCAAACTTGGTACAAACTTCCTAAGTCCACGCCAAAACAGCACCAAACTTGATACAAACTTTCTAAGTCCACGCCAAAACAGTAATAAACTTGGTACAAACTTCCTAAGTCCACGCCAAAACAGTAACAAACTTGGTACAAACTTCCTAAGTCCACGCCAAAACAGTAACAAACTTGGTAGAAACTTCCTAAGTCCACGCCAAAACAGCACCAAACTTGGTACAAACTTCCTAAGTCCACGCCAAAACAGTAACAAACTTGGTACAAACTTCCTAAGTCCACGCCAAAACAGCACCAAACTTGATACAAACTTCGTAAGTCCACGCCAAAACATCACCAAACTTGGTACAAACTTCGTAAGTCCGCGCCAAAACAGCACCAAACTTGGTACAAACTTCCTAAGTCCACGCCAAAACAGTAACAAACTTGGTACAAACTTCCTAAGTCCACGCCAAAACAGCACCAAACTTGGTACAAACTTCCTAAGTCCACGCCAAAACAGTAACAAACTTGGTAGAAACTTCCTAAGTCCACGCCAAAACAGCACCAAACTTGGTACAAACTTCCTAAGTCCACGCCAAAACAGTAACAAACTTGGTACAAACTTCCTAAGTCCACGCCAAAACAGCACCAAACTTGGTACAAACTTCGTAAGTCCGCGCCAAAACAGCACCAAACTTGGTACAAACTTCCTAAGTCCACGCCAAAACAGCACCAAACTTGGTACAAACTTCCTAAGTCCACGCCAAAACAGTAACAAACTTGGTACAAACTTCCTAAGTCCACGCCAAAACAGCACCAAACTTGGTACAAACTTCCTAAGTCCACGCCAAAACAGCACCAAACTTGGTACAAACTTCCTAAGTCCACGCCAAAACAGTAACAAACTTGGTACAAACTTCCTAAGTCCACGCCAAAACAGCACCAAACTTGGTACAAACTTCCTAAGTCCACGCCAAAACAGCACCAAACTTGGTACAAACTTCCTAAGTCCACGCCAAAACAGCACCAAACTTGATACAAACTTTCTAAGTCCACGCCAAAACAGTAATAAACTTGGTACAAACTTCCTAAGTCCACGCCAAAACAGTAACAAACTTGGTACAAACTTCCTAAGTCCACGCCAAAACAGCACCAAACTTGGTACAAACTTCCTAAGTCCACGCCAAAACAGTAACAAACTTGGTAGAAACTTCCTAAGTCCACGCCAAAACAGCACCAAACTTGGTACAAACTTCCTAAGTCCACGCCAAAACAGTAACAAACTTGGTACAAACTTCCTAAGTCCACGCCAAAACAGCACCAAACTTGGTACAAACTTCGTAAGTCCGCGCCAAAACAGCACCAAACTTGGTACAAACTTCCTAAGTCCACGCCAAAACAGCACTAAACTTGGTACAAACTTCCTAAGTCCACGCCAAAACAGTAACAAACTTGGTACAAACTTCCTAAGTCCACGCCAAAACAGCACCAAACTTGGTACAAACTTCCTAAGTCCACGCCAAAACAGTAACAAACTTGGTACAAACTTCCTAAGTCCACGCCAAAACAGCACCAAACTTGGTACAAACTTTCTAAGTCCACGCCAAAACAGTAATAAACTTGGTACAAACTTCCTAAGTCCACGCCAAAACAGTAACAAACTTGGTACAAACTTCCTAAGTCCACGCCAAAACAGTAACAAACTTGGTACAAACTTCCTAAGTCCACGCCAAAACAGTAACAAACTTGGTACAAACTTCCTAAGTCCACGCCAAAACAGTAACAAACTTGGTGCAAAGTTCCTAAGTCCACGCCAAAACAGCACCAAACTTGGTACAAACTTCCTAAGTCCACGCCAAAACAGTAACAAACTTGATACAAACTTCCTAAGTCCACGCCAAAACAGTAACAAACTTGGTGCAAAGTTCCTAAGTCCACGCCAAAACAGTAACAAACTTGGTACAAACTTCCTAAGTCCACGCCAAAACAGCACCAAACTTGGTACAAACTTCCTAAGTCCACGCCAAAACAGCACCAAACTTGATACAAACTTCCTAAGTCCACGCCAAAACAGTAATAAACTTGGTACAAACTTCCTAAGTCCACGCCAAAACAGTAACAAACTTGGTACAAACTTCCTAAGTCCACGCCAAAACAGCACCAAACTTGGTACAAACTTCCTAAGTCCACGCCAAAACAGCACCAAACTTGATACAAACTTTCTAAGTCCACGCCAAAACAGTAATAAACTTGGTACAAACTTCCTAAGTCCACGCCAAAACAGTAACAAACTTGGTACAAACTTCCTAAGTCCACGCCAAAACAGTAACAAACTTGGTACAAACTTCCTAAGTCCACGCCAAAACAGCACCAAACTTGGTACAAACTTCCTAAGTCCACGCCAAAACAGTAACAAACTTGATACAAACTTCCTAAGTCCACGCCAAAACAGTAACAAACTTGGTACAAACTTCCTAAGTCCACGCCAAAACAGTAACAAACTTGGTACAAACTTCCTAAGTCCACGCCAAAACAGCACCAAACTTGGTACAAACTTCCTAAGTCCACGCCAAAACAGTAATAAACTTGGTACAAACTTCCTAAGTCCACGCCAAAACAGTAACAAACTTGGTACAAACTTCCTAAGTCCACGCCAAAACAGTAACAAACTTGGTACAAACTTCCTAAGTCCACGCCAAAACAGTAACAAACTTGGTACAAACTTCCTAAGTCCACGCCAAAACAGCACCAAACTTGATACAAACTTCCTAAGTCCACGCCAAAACAGTAATAAACTTGATACAAACTTCCTAAGTCCACGCCAAAACAGTAACAAACTTGATACAAACTTCCTAAGTCCACGCCAAAACAGTAACAAACTTGGTGCAAAGTTCCTAAGTCCACGCCAAACAGTAACAAACTTGGTACAAACTTCCTAAGTCCACGCCAAAACAGCACCAAACTTGATACAAACTTCCTAAGTCCACGCCAAAACAGTAACAAACTTGGTACAAACTTCCTAAGTCCACGCCAAAACAGTAACAAACTTGGTACAAACTTCCTAAGTCCACGCCAAAACAGCACCAAACTTGGTACAAACTTCCTAAGTCCACGCCAAAACAGTAATAAACTTGGTACAAACTTCCTAAGTCCACGCCAAAACAGTAACAAACTTGGTACAAACTTCCTAAGTCCACGCCAAAACAGTAACAAACTTGGTACAAACTTCCTAAGTCCACGCCAAAACAGTAACAAACTTGGTACAAACTTCCTAAGTCCACGCCAAAACAGCACCAAACTTGGTACAAACTTCCTAAGTCCACGCCAAAACAGTAACAAACTTGATACAAACTTCCTAAGTCCACGCCAAAACAGTAACAAACTTGGTGCAAAGTTCCTAAGTCCACGCCAAACAGTAACAAACTTGGTACAAACTTCCTAAGTCCACGCCAAAACAGCACCAAACTTGATACAAACTTTCTAAGTCCACGCCAAAACAGTAATAAACTTGGTACAAACTTCCTAAGTCCACGCCAAAACAGCACCAAACTTGGTACAAACTTCCTAAGTCCACGCCAAAACAGCACCAAACTTGATACAAACTTCCTAAGTCCACGCCAAAACAGTAACAAACTTGGTACAAACTTCCTAAGTCCACGCCAAAACAGCACCAAACTTGGTACAAACTTCCTAAGTCCACGCCAAAACAGCACCAAACTTGATACAAACTTCCTAAGTCCACGCCAAAACAGTAATAAACTTGGTACAAACTTCCTAAGTCCACGCCAAAACAGTAACAAACTTGGTACAAACTTCCTAAGTCCACGCCAAAACAGCACCAAACTTGGTACAAACTTCCTAAGTCCACGCCAAAACAGTAACAAACTTGGTACAAACTTCCTAAGTCCACGCCAAAACAGTAACAAACTTGGTACAAACTTCCTAAGTCCACGCCAAAACAGTAACAAACTTGGTACAAACTTCCTAAGTCCACGCCAAAACAGCACCAAACTTGGTACAAACTTCCTAAGTCCACGCCAAAACAGTAACAAACTTGATACAAACTTCCTAAGTCCACGCCAAAACAGTAACAAACTTGGTGCAAAGTTCCTAAGTCCACGCCAAAACAGTAATAAACTTGGTACAAACTTCCTAAGTCCACGCCAAAACAGTAACAAACTTGGTACAAACTTCCTAAGTCCACGCCAAAACAGTAACAAACTTGGTACAAACTTCCTAAGTCCACGCCAAAACAGTAACAAACTTGGTACAAACTTCCTAAGTCCACGCCAAAACAGTAACAAACTTGGTACAAACTTCCTAAGTCCACGCCAAAACAGTAACAAACTTGGTACAAACTTCCTAAGTCCACGCCAAAACAGCACCAAACTTGGTACAAACTTCCTAAGTCCACGCCAAAACAGTAACAAACTTGATACAAACTTCCTAAGTCCACGCCAAAACAGTAACAAACTTGGTGCAAAGTTCCTAAGTCCACGCCAAACAGTAACAAACTTGGTACAAACTTCCTAAGTCCACGCCAAAACAGCACCAAACTTGATACAAACTTTCTAAGTCCACGCCAAAACAGTAATAAACTTGGTACAAACTTCCTAAGTCCACGCCAAAACAGCACCAAACTTGATACAAACTTCCTAAGTCCACGCCAAAACAGTAACAAACTTGATACAAACTTCCTAAGTCCACGCCAAAACAGTAACAAACTTGGTGCAAAGTTCCTAAGTCCACGCCAAACAGTAACAAACTTGGTACAAACTTCCTAAGTCCACGCCAAAACAGCACCAAACTTGATACAAACTTCCTAAGTCCACGCCAAAACAGTAATAAACTTGGTACAAACTTCCTAAGTCCACGCCAAAACAGTAACAAACTTGGTACAAACTTCCTAAGTCCACGCCAAAACAGCACCAAACTTGATACAAACTTTCTAAGTCCACGCCAAAACAGTAATAAACTTGATACAAACTTCCTAAGTCCACGCCAAAACAGTAACAAACTTGGTACAAACTTCCTAAGTCCACGCCAAAACAGTAACAAACTTGGTACAAACTTCCTAAGTCCACGCCAAAACAGTAACAAACTTGGTACAAACTTCCTAAGTCCACGCCAAAACAGTAACAAACTTGGTACAAACTTCCTAAGTCCACGCCAAAACAGTAACAAACTTGGTACAAACTTCCTAAGTCCACGCCAAAACAGTAACAAACTTGGTACAAACTTCCTAAGTCCACGCCAAAACAGTAACAAACTTGGTACAAACTTCCTAAGTCCACGCCAAAACAGTAACAAACTTGGTACAAACTTCCTAAGTCCACGCCAAAACAGCACCAAACTTGATACAAACTTCCTAAGTCCACGCCAAAACAGTAACAAACTTGGTACAAACTTCCTAAGTCCACGCCAAAACAGCACCAAACTTGGTACAAACTTCCTAAGTCCACGCCAAAACAGCACCAAACTTGATACAAACTTCCTAAGTCCACGCCAAAACAGTAATAAACTTGGTACAAACTTCCTAAGTCCACGCCAAAACAGTAACAAACTTGGTACAAACTTCCTAAGTCCACGCCAAAACAGCACCAAACTTGGTACAAACTTCCTAAGTCCACGCCAAAACAGCACCAAACTTGATACAAACTTTCTAAGTCCACGCCAAAACAGTAATAAACTTGGTACAAACTTCCTAAGTCCACGCCAAAACAGTAACAAACTTGGTACAAACTTCCTAAGTCCACGCCAAAACAGTAACAAACTTGGTACAAACTTCCTAAGTCCACGCCAAAACAGCACCAAACTTGGTACAAACTTCCTAAGTCCACGCCAAAACAGTAATAAACTTGGTACAAACTTCCTAAGTCCACGCCAAAACAGTAACAAACTTGGTACAAACTTCCTAAGTCCACGCCAAAACAGTAACAAACTTGGTACAAACTTCCTAAGTCCACGCCAAAACAGTAACAAACTTGGTACAAACTTCCTAAGTCCACGCCAAAACAGCACCAAACTTGGTACAAACTTCCTAAGTCCACGCCAAAACAGTAACAAACTTGATACAAACTTCCTAAGTCCACGCCAAAACAGTAACAAACTTGGTGCAAAGTTCCTAAGTCCACGCCAAACAGTAACAAACTTGGTACAAACTTCCTAAGTCCACGCCAAAACAGCACCAAACTTGATACAAACTTTCTAAGTCCACGCCAAAACAGTAATAAACTTGGTACAAACTTCCTAAGTCCACGCCAAAACAGTAACAAACTTGGTACAAACTTCCTAAGTCCACGCCAAAACAGTAATAAACTTGGTACAAACTTCCTAAGTCCACGCCAAAACAGTAACAAACTTGGTACAAACTTCCTAAGTCCACGCCAAAACAGTAACAAACTTGGTACAAACTTCCTAAGTCCACGCCAAAACAGTAACAAACTTGGTACAAACTTCCTAAGTCCACGCCAAAACAGTAACAAACTTGGTACAAACTTCCTAAGTCCACGCCAAAACAGTAACAAACTTGGTACAAACTTCCTAAGTCCACGCCAAAACAGTAACAAACTTGGTGCAAAGTTCCTAAGTCCACGCCAAACAGTAACAAACTTGGTACAAACTTCCTAAGTCCACGCCAAAACAGCACCAAACTTGGTACAAACTTCCTAAGTCCACGCCAAAACAGTAACAAACTTGATACAAACTTCCTAAGTCCACGCCAAAACAGTAACAAACTTGGTGCAAAGTTCCTAAGTCCACGCCAAACAGTAACAAACTTGGTACAAACTTCCTAAGTCCACGCCAAAACAGCACCAAACTTGATACAAACTTTCTAAGTCCACGCCAAAACAGTAATAAACTTGGTACAAACTTCCTAAGTCCACGCCAAAACAGCACCAAACTTGGTACAAACTTCCTAAGTCCACGCCAAAACAGCACCAAACTTGATACAAACTTCCTAAGTCCACGCCAAAACAGTAACAAACTTGGTACAAACTTCCTAAGTCCACGCCAAAACAGCACCAAACTTGATACAAACTTCCTAAGTCCACGCCAAAACAGTAACAAACTTGGTACAAACTTCCTAAGTCCACGCCAAAACAGCACCAAACTTGGTACAAACTTCCTAAGTCCACGCCAAAACAGCACCAAACTTGATACAAACTTCCTAAGTCCACGCCAAAACAGTAATAAACTTGGTACAAACTTCCTAAGTCCACGCCAAAACAGTAACAAACTTGGTACAAACTTCCTAAGTCCACGCCAAAACAGCACCAAACTTGGTACAAACTTCCTAAGTCCACGCCAAAACAGCACCAAACTTGATACAAACTTTCTAAGTCCACGCCAAAACAGTAATAAACTTGGTACAAACTTCCTAAGTCCACGCCAAAACAGTAACAAACTTGGTACAAACTTCCTAAGTCCACGCCAAAACAGTAACAAACTTGGTACAAACTTCCTAAGTCCACGCCAAAACAGTAACAAACTTGGTACAAACTTCCTAAGTCCACGCCAAAACAGCACCAAACTTGATACAAACTTCCTAAGTCCACGCCAAAACAGTAATAAACTTGGTACAAACTTCCTAAGTCCACGCCAAAACAGTAACAAACTTGGTACAAACTTCCTAAGTCCACGCCAAAACAGCACCAAACTTGGTACAAACTTCCTAAGTCCACGCCAAAACAGCACCAAACTTGGTACAAACTTCCTAAGTCCACGCCAAAACAGCACCAAACTTGATACAAACTTCCTAAGTCCACGCCAAAACAGTAACAAACTTGATACAAACTTCCTAAGTCCACGCCAAAACAGTAACAAACTTGGTGCAAAGTTCCTAAGTCCACGCCAAACAGTAACAAACTTGGTACAAACTTCCTAAGTCCACGCCAAAACAGCACCAAACTTGATACAAACTTCCTAAGTCCACGCCAAAACAGTAATAAACTTGGTACAAACTTCCTAAGTCCACGCCAAAACAGTAACAAACTTGGTGCAAAGTTCCTAAGTCCACGCCAAACAGTAACAAACTTGGTACAAACTTCCTAAGTCCACGCCAAAACAGTAACAAACTTGATACAAACTTCCTAAGTCCACGCCAAAACAGTAACAAACTTGGTGCAAAGTTCCTAAGTCCACGCCAAACAGTAACAAACTTGGTACAAACTTCCTAAGTCCACGCCAAAACAGCACCAAACTTGATACAAACTTCCTAAGTCCACGCCAAAACAGTAACAAACTTGGTACAAACTTCCTAAGTCCACGCCAAAACAGTAACAAACTTGGTGCAAAGTTCCTAAGTCCACGCCAAACAGTAACAAACTTGGTACAAACTTCCTAAGTCCACGCCAAAACAGTAACAAACTTGATACAAACTTCCTAAGTCCACGCCAAAACAGTAACAAACTTGGTACAAACTTCCTAAGTCCACGCCAAAACAGTAATAAACTTGGTACAAACTTCCTAAGTCCACGCCAAAACAGTAACAAACTTGGTACAAACTTCCTAAGTCCACGCCAAAACAGCACCAAACTTGGTACAAACTTCCTAAGTCCACGCCAAAACAGTAACAAACTTGGTACAAACTTCCTAAGTCCACGCCAAAACAGCACCAAACTTGATACAAACTTCCTAAGTCCACGCCAAAACAGTAACAAACTTGGTACAAACTTCCTAAGTCCACGCCAAAACAGTAACAAACTTGGTACAAACTTCCTAAGTCCACGCCAAAACAGTAACAAACTTGGTGCAAAGTTCCTAAGTCCACGCCAAACAGTAACAAACTTGGTACAAACTTCCTAAGTCCACGCCAAAACAGCACCAAACTTGATACAAACTTTCTAAGTCCACGCCAAAACAGTAATAAACTTGGTACAAACTTCCTAAGTCCACGCCAAAACAGCACCAAACTTGGTACAAACTTCCTAAGTCCACGCCAAAACAGCACCAAACTTGATACAAACTTCCTAAGTCCACGCCAAAACAGTAACAAACTTGGTACAAACTTCCTAAGTCCACGCCAAAACAGCACCAAACTTGGTACAAACTTCCTAAGTCCACGCCAAAACAGCACCAAACTTGATACAAACTTCCTAAGTCCACGCCAAAACAGTAATAAACTTGGTACAAACTTCCTAAGTCCACGCCAAAACAGTAACAAACTTGGTACAAACTTCCTAAGTCCACGCCAAAACAGCACCAAACTTGGTACAAACTTCCTAAGTCCACGCCAAAACAGTAACAAACTTGGTACAAACTTCCTAAGTCCACGCCAAAACAGTAACAAACTTGGTACAAACTTCCTAAGTCCACGCCAAAACAGCACCAAACTTGATACAAACTTCCTAAGTCCACGCCAAAACAGTAACAAACTTGGTACAAACTTCCTAAGTCCACGCCAAAACAGCACCAAACTTGGTACAAACTTCCTAAGTCCACGCCAAAACAGTAACAAACTTGGTACAAACTTCCTAAGTCCACGCCAAAACAGTAACAAACTTGGTGCAAAGTTCCTAAGTCCACGCCAAAACAGTAACAAACTTGGTACAAACTTCCTAAGTCCACGCCAAAACAGTAACAAACTTGGTACAAACTTCCTAAGTCCACGCCAAAACAGTAACAAACTTGGTACAAACTTCCTAAGTCCACGCCAAAACAGTAACAAACTTGGTGCAAAGTTCCTAAGTCCACGCCAAACAGTAACAAACTTGGTACAAACTTCCTAAGTCCACGCCAAAACAGTAACAAACTTGATACAAACTTCCTAAGTCCACGCCAAAACAGTAACAAACTTGGTGCAAAGTTCCTAAGTCCACGCCAAACAGTAACAAACTTGGTACAAACTTCCTAAGTCCACGCCAAAACAGCACCAAACTTGATACAAACTTCCTAAGTCCACGCCAAAACAGTAACAAACTTGGTACAAACTTCCTAAGTCCACGCCAAAACAGTAACAAACTTGGTACAAACTTCCTAAGTCCACGCCAAAACAGTAACAAACTTGGTGCAAAGTTCCTAAGTCCACGCCAAACAGTAACAAACTTGGTACAAACTTCCTAAGTCCACGCCAAAACAGTAACAAACTTGGTACAAACTTCCTAAGTCCACGCCAAAACAGCACCAAACTTGGTACAAACTTCCTAAGTCCACGCCAAAACAGCACCAAACTTGGTACAAACTTCCTAAGTCCACGCCAAAACAGCACCAAACTTGATACAAACTTCCTAAGTCCACGCCAAAACAGTAACAAACTTGATACAAACTTCCTAAGTCCACGCCAAAACAGTAACAAACTTGGTGCAAAGTTCCTAAGTCCACGCCAAACAGTAACAAACTTGGTACAAACTTCCTAAGTCCACGCCAAAACAGCACCAAACTTGATACAAACTTCCTAAGTCCACGCCAAAACAGTAATAAACTTGGTACAAACTTCCTAAGTCCACGCCAAAACAGTAACAAACTTGGTACAAACTTCCTAAGTCCACGCCAAAACAGCACCAAACTTGATACAAACTTTCTAAGTCCACGCCAAAACAGTAATAAACTTGATACAAACTTCCTAAGTCCACGCCAAAACAGTAACAAACTTGGTACAAACTTCCTAAGTCCACGCCAAAACAGTAACAAACTTGGTACAAACTTCCTAAGTCCACGCCAAAACAGTAACAAACTTGGTACAAACTTCCTAAGTCCACGCCAAAACAGTAACAAACTTGGTACAAACTTCCTAAGTCCACGCCAAAACAGTAATAAACTTGGTACAAACTTCCTAAGTCCACGCCAAAACAGTAACAAACTTGGTACAAACTTCCTAAGTCCACGCCAAAACAGCACCAAACTTGGTACAAACTTCCTAAGTCCACGCCAAAACAGCACCAAACTTGATACAAACTTCCTAAGTCCACGCCAAAACAGTAATAAACTTGGTACAAACTTCCTAAGTCCACGCCAAAACAGTAACAAACTTGGTACAAACTTCCTAAGTCCACGCCAAAACAGCACCAAACTTGGTACAAACTTCCTAAGTCCACGCCAAAACAGTAACAAACTTGGTGCAAAGTTCCTAAGTCCACGCCAAAACAGTAACAAACTTGGTACAAACTTCCTAAGTCCACGCCAAAACAGCACCAAACTTGGTACAAACTTCCTAAGTCCACGCCAAAACAGCACCAAACTTGATACAAACTTCCTAAGTCCACGCCAAAACAGTAATAAACTTGGTACAAACTTCCTAAGTCCACGCCAAAACAGCACCAAACTTGATACAAACTTTCTAAGTCCACGCCAAAACAGTAATAAACTTGGTACAAACTTCCTAAGTCCACGCCAAAACAGCACCAAACTTGATACAAACTTCCTAAGTCCACGCCAAAACAGTAATAAACTTGGTACAAACTTTCTAAGTCCACGCCAAAACAGTAACAAACTTGGTACAAACTTCCTAAGTCCACGCCAAAACAGCACCAAACTTGGTACAAACTTCCTAAGTCCACGCCAAAACAGCACCAAACTTGATACAAACTTCCTAAGTCCACGCCAAAACAGTAATAAACTTGGTACAAACTTCCTAAGTCCACGCCAAAACAGTAACAAACTTGGTACAAACTTCCTAAGTCCACGCCAAAACAGCACCAAACTTGGTACAAACTTCCTAAGTCCACGCCAAAACAGTAACAAACTTGGTACAAACTTCCTAAGTCCACGCCAAAACAGTAATAAACTTGGTACAAACTTCCTAAGTCCACGCCAAAACAGTAACAAACTTGGTACAAACTTCCTAAGTCCACGCCAAAACAGCACCAAACTTGATACAAACTTTCTAAGTCCACGCCAAAACAGTAATAAACTTGATACAAACTTCCTAAGTCCACGCCAAAACAGTAACAAACTTGGTACAAACTTCCTAAGTCCACGCCAAAACAGCACCAAACTTGGTACAAACTTCCTAAGTCCACGCCAAAACAGCACCAAACTTGATACAAACTTCCTAAGTCCACGCCAAAACAGTAATAAACTTGGTACAAACTTCCTAAGTCCACGCCAAAACAGCACCAAACTTGGTACAAACTTCCTAAGTCCACGCCAAAACAGCACCAAACTTGATACAAACTTCCTAAGTCCACGCCAAAACAGTAACAAACTTGGTACAAACTTCCTAAGTCCACGCCAAAACAGCACCAAACTTGATACAAACTTCCTAAGTCCACGCCAAAACAGTAACAAACTTGGTACAAACTTCCTAAGTCCACGCCAAAACAGCACCAAACTTGGTACAAACTTCCTAAGTCCACGCCAAAACAGTAACAAACTTGATACAAACTTCTTAAGTCCACGCCAAAACAGTAACAAACTTGGTACAAACTTCCTAAGTCCACGCCAAAACAGCACCAAACTTGATACAAACTTCCTAAGTCCACGCCAAAACAGTAATAAACTTGGTACAAACTTCCTAAGTCCACGCCAAAACAGTAACAAACTTGGTACAAACTTCCTAAGTCCACGCCAAAACAGCACCAAACTTGGTACAAACTTCCTAAGTCCACGCCAAAACAGTAACAAACTTGGTACAAACTTCCTAAGTCCACGCCAAAACAGTAACAAACTTGGTACAAACTTCCTAAGTCCACGCCAAAACAGTAACAAACTTGGTACAAACTTCCTAAGTCCACGCCAAAACAGTAACAAACTTGGTACAAACTTCCTAAGTCCACGCCAAAACAGTAACAAACTTGGTGCAAAGTTCCTAAGTCCACGCCAAACAGTAACAAACTTGGTACAAACTTCCTAAGTCCACGCCAAAACAGTAACAAACTTGGTACAAACTTCCTAAGTCCACGCCAAAACAGTAACAAACTTGGTACAAACTTCCTAAGTCCACGCCAAAACAGTAACAAACTTGGTACAAACTTCCTAAGTCCACGCCAAAACAGCACCAAACTTGGTACAAACTTCCTAAGTCCACGCCAAAACAGCACCAAACTTGATACAAACTTCCTAAGTCCACGCCAAAACAGTAATAAACTTGGTACAAACTTCCTAAGTCCACGCCAAAACAGTAACAAACTTGGTACAAACTTCCTAAGTCCACGCCAAAACAGTAACAAACTTGGTACAAACTTCCTAAGTCCACGCCAAAACAGCACCAAACTTGGTACAAACTTCCTAAGTCCACGCCAAAACAGTAACAAACTTGATACAAACTTCCTAAGTCCACGCCAAAACAGTAACAAACTTGGTGCAAAGTTCCTAAGTCCACGCCAAAACAGAAACAAACTAGGTACAAACTTCCTAAGTCCACGCAAAAACAGTAACAAACTTGGTACAAACTTCCTAAGTCCACGCCAAAACAGTAACAAACTTGGTACAAACTTCCTAAGTCCACGCCAAAACAGTAACAAACTTGGTACAAACTTCCTAAGTCCACGCCAAAACAGTAACAAACTTGGTACAAACTTCCTAAGTCCACGCCGAAACAGCACCAAACTTGATACAAACTTCCTAAGTCCACGCCAAAACAGAAACAAACTTGGTACAAACTTCCTAAGTCCACGCCAAAACAGCACCAAACTTGATACAAACTTCCTAAGTCCACGCCAAAACAGCACCAAACTTGGTACAAACTTCCTAAGTCCACGCCAAAACAGTAACAAACTTGGTACAAACTTCCTAAGTCCACGCCAAAACAGCACCAAACTTGGTACAAACTTCCTAAGTCCACGCCAAAACAGCACCAAACTTGATACAAACTTCCTAAGTCCACGCCAAAACAGTAACAAACTTGGTACAAACTTCCTAAGTCCACGCCAAAACAGTTACAAACTTGGTACAAACTTCCTAAGTCCACGCCAAAACAGTAACAAACTTGGTACAAACTTCCTAAGTCCACGCCAAAACAGCACCAAACTTGGTACAAACTTCCTAAGTCCACGCCAAAACAGTAATAAACTTGGTACAAACTTCCTAAGTCCACGCCAAAACAGTAACAAACTTGGTACAAACTTCCTAAGTCCACGCCAAAACAGTAACAAACTTGGTACAAACTTCCTAAGTCCACGCCAAAACAGTAACAAACTTGGTACAAACTTCCTAAGTCCACGCCAAAACAGCACCAAACTTGGTACAAACTTCCTAAGTCCACGCCAAAACAGTAACAAACTTGATACAAACTTCCTAAGTCCACGCCAAAACAGTAACAAACTTGGTGCAAAGTTCCTAAGTCCACGCCAAACAGTAACAAACTTGGTACAAACTTCCTAAGTCCACGCCAAAACAGCACCAAACTTGATACAAACTTTCTAAGTCCACGCCAAAACAGTAATAAACTTGGTACAAACTTCCTAAGTCCACGCCAAAACAGCACCAAACTTGGTACAAACTTCCTAAGTCCACGCCAAAACAGCACCAAACTTGATACAAACTTCCTAAGTCCACGCCAAAACAGTAACAAACTTGGTACAAACTTCCTAAGTCCACGCCAAAACAGCACCAAACTTGGTACAAACTTCCTAAGTCCACGCCAAAACAGTAACAAACTTGATACAAACTTCCTAAGTCCACGCCAAAACAGTAACAAACTTGGTACAAACTTCCTAAGTCCACGCCAAAACAGCACCAAACTTGATACAAACTTCCTAAGTCCACGCCAAAACAGTAACAAACTTGGTACAAACTTTCTAAGTCCACGCCAAAACAGTAATAAACTTGGTACAAACTTCCTAAGTCCACGCCAAAACAGTAACAAACTTGGTGCAAAGTTCCTAAGTCCACGCCAAACAGTAACAAACTTGGTACAAACTTCCTAAGTCCACGCCAAAACAGCACCAAACTTGATACAAACTTTCTAAGTCCACGCCAAAACAGTAATAAACTTGGTACAAACTTCCTAAGTCCACGCCAAAACAGCACCAAACTTGGTACAAACTTCCTAAGTCCACGCCAAAACAGCACCAAACTTGGTACAAACTTCCTAAGTCCACGCCAAAACAGTAACAAACTTGGTACAAACTTCCTAAGTCCACGCCAAAACAGTAACAAACTTGGTACAAACTTCCTAAGTCCACGCCAAAACAGTAACAAACTTGGTACAAACTTCCTAAGTCCACGCCAAAACAGTAACAAACTTGGTACAAACTTCCTAAGTCCACGCCAAAACAGTAACAAACTTGGTACAAACTTCCTAAGTCCACGCCAAAACAGTAACAAACTTGGTGCAAAGTTCCTAAGTCCACGCCAAACAGTAACAAACTTGGTACAAACTTCCTAAGTCCACGCCAAAACAGTAACAAACTTGATACAAACTTCCTAAGTCCACGCCAAAACAGTAACAAACTTGGTACAAACTTCCTAAGTCCACGCCAAAACAGTAACAAACTTGGTACAAACTTCCTAAGTCCACGCCAAAACAGCACCAAACTTGGTACAAACTTCCTAAGTCCACGCCAAAACAGCACCAAACTTGATACAAACTTTCTAAGTCCACGCCAAAACAGTAATAAACTTGGTACAAACTTCCTAAGTCCACGCCAAAACAGTAACAAACTTGGTACAAACTTCCTAAGTCCACGCCAAAACAGTAACAAACTTGGTACAAACTTCCTAAGTCCACGCCAAAACAGTAACAAACTTGGTACAAACTTCCTAAGTCCACGCCAAAACAGCACCAAACTTGGTACAAACTTCCTAAGTCCACGCCAAAACAGTAACAAACTTGATACAAACTTCCTAAGTCCACGCCAAAACAGTAACAAACTTGGTGCAAAGTTCCTAAGTCCACGCCAAACAGTAACAAACTTGGTACAAACTTCCTAAGTCCACGCCAAAACAGCACCAAACTTGATACAAACTTTCTAAGTCCACGCCAAAACAGTAATAAACTTGGTACAAACTTCCTAAGTCCACGCCAAAACAGCACCAAACTTGGTACAAACTTCCTAAGTCCACGCCAAAACAGCACCAAACTTGATACAAACTTCCTAAGTCCACGCCAAAACAGTAACAAACTTGGTACAAACTTCCTAAGTCCACGCCAAAACAGCACCAAACTTGATACAAACTTCCTAAGTCCACGCCAAAACAGTAACAAACTTGGTACAAACTTCCTAAGTCCACGCCAAAACAGCACCAAACTTGGTACAAACTTCCTAAGTCCACGCCAAAACAGCACCAAACTTGATACAAACTTCCTAAGTCCACGCCAAAACAGTAATAAACTTGGTACAAACTTCCTAAGTCCACGCCAAAACAGTAACAAACTTGGTACAAACTTCCTAAGTCCACGCCAAAACAGCACCAAACTTGGTACAAACTTCCTAAGTCCACGCCAAAACAGCACCAAACTTGATACAAACTTTCTAAGTCCACGCCAAAACAGTAATAAACTTGGTACAAACTTCCTAAGTCCACGCCAAAACAGTAACAAACTTGGTACAAACTTCCTAAGTCCACGCCAAAACAGTAACAAACTTGGTACAAACTTCCTAAGTCCACGCCAAAACAGCACCAAACTTGGTACAAACTTCCTAAGTCCACGCCAAAACAGTAACAAACTTGGTACAAACTTCCTAAGTCCACGCCAAAACAGTAAAAAACTTGGTACAAACTTCCTAAGTCCACGCCAAAACAGTAACAAACTTGGTACAAACTTCCTAAGTCCACGCCAAAACAGAAACAAACTTGGTACAAACTTCCTAAGTCCGCGCCAAAACAGCACCAAACTTGATACAAACTTTCTAAGTCCACGCCAAAACAGCACCAAACTTGATACAAACTTCCTAAGTCCACGCCAAAACAGTAACAAACTTGGTGCAAACTTCCTAAGTCCACGCCAAAACAGCACCAAACTTGGTACAAACTTCGTAAGTCCGCGCCAAAACAGAAACAAACTTGGTACAAACTTCCTTAGTCCACGCCAAAACAGTAACAAACTTGGTACAAACTTCCTAAGTCCACGCCAAAACAGCACCAAACTTGATACAAACTTTCTAAGTCCACGCCAAAACAGCACCAAACTTGATACAAACTTCCTTAGTCCACGCCAAAACAGTAACAAACTTGGTACAAACTTCCTAAGTCCACGCCAAAACAGTAACAAACTTGGTACAAACTTCCTAAGTCCACGCCAAAACAGTAACAAACTTGGTACAAACTTCCTAAGTCCACGCCAAAACAGTAACAAACTTGGTACAAACTTCGTAAGTCCACGCCAAAACAGCACCAAACTTGGTACAAACTTCCTAAGTCCACGCCAAAACAGTAACAAACTTGGTACAAACTTCCTAAGTCCACGCCAAAACAGCACCAAACTTGATACAAACTTTCTAAGTCCACGCCAAAACAGCACCAAACTTGGTACAAACTTCCTAAGTCCACGCCAAAACAGTAACAAACTTGGTACAAACTTTCTAAGTCC
This sequence comes from Anopheles atroparvus, assembly GCA_914969975.1. Lineage (NCBI taxonomy): Eukaryota > Metazoa > Arthropoda > Insecta > Diptera > Culicidae > Anopheles > Anopheles atroparvus. The sequence goes on along the minus strand of CAJZCY010000018.1, from coordinate 46,237 downwards.
ACGCCAAAACAGTAACAAACTTGATACAAACTTCCTAAGTCCACGCCAAAACAGCACCAAACTTGGTACAAACTTCCTAAGTCCACGCCAAAACAGTAATAAACTTGGTACAAACTTCCTAAGTCCACGCCAAAACAGTAACAAACTTGGTACAAACTTCCTAAGTCCACGCCAAAACAGTAACAAACTTGGTACAAACTTCCTAAGTCCACGCCAAAACAGCACCAAACTTGGTACAAACTTCCTAAGTCCACGCCAAAACAGTAATAAACTTGGTACAAACTTCCTAAGTCCACGCCAAAACAGTAACAAACTTGGTACAAACTTCCTAAGTCCACGCCAAAACAGTAACAAACTTGGTACAAACTTCCTAAGTCCACGCCAAAACAGTAACAAACTTGGTACAAACTTCCTAAGTCCACGCCAAAACAGCACCAAACTTGGTACAAACTTCCTAAGTCCACGCCAAAACAGTAACAAACTTGATACAAACTTCCTAAGTCCACGCCAAAACAGTAACAAACTTGGTGCAAAGTTCCTAAGTCCACGCCAAACAGTAACAAACTTGGTACAAACTTCCTAAGTCCACGCCAAAACAGCACCAAACTTGATACAAACTTTCTAAGTCCACGCCAAAACAGTAATAAACTTGGTACAAACTTCCTAAGTCCACGCCAAAACAGCACCAAACTTGGTACAAACTTCCTAAGTCCACGCCAAAACAGCACCAAACTTGATACAAACTTCCTAAGTCCACGCCAAAACAGTAACAAACTTGGTACAAACTTCCTAAGTCCACGCCAAAACAGCACCAAACTTGATACAAACTTCCTAAGTCCACGCCAAAACAGTAACAAACTTGGTACAAACTTCCTAAGTCCACGCCAAAACAGCACCAAACTTGGTACAAACTTCCTAAGTCCACGCCAAAACAGCACCAAACTTGATACAAACTTCCTAAGTCCACGCCAAAACAGTAATAAACTTGGTACAAACTTCCTAAGTCCACGCCAAAACAGTAACAAACTTGGTACAAACTTCCTAAGTCCACGCCAAAACAGCACCAAACTTGGTACAAACTTCCTAAGTCCACGCCAAAACAGCACCAAACTTGATACAAACTTTCTAAGTCCACGCCAAAACAGTAATAAACTTGGTACAAACTTCCTAAGTCCACGCCAAAACAGTAACAAACTTGGTACAAACTTCCTAAGTCCACGCCAAAACAGTAACAAACTTGGTACAAACTTCCTAAGTCCACGCCAAAACAGTAACAAACTTGGTACAAACTTCCTAAGTCCACGCCAAAACAGCACCAAACTTGGTACAAACTTCCTAAGTCCACGCCAAAACAGTAACAAACTTGATACAAACTTCCTAAGTCCACGCCAAAACAGTAACAAACTTGGTGCAAAGTTCCTAAGTCCACGCCAAACAGTAACAAACTTGGTACAAACTTCCTAAGTCCACGCCAAAACAGCACCAAACTTGATACAAACTTTCTAAGTCCACGCCAAAACAGTAATAAACTTGGTACAAACTTCCTAAGTCCACGCCAAAACAGCACCAAACTTGGTACAAACTTCCTAAGTCCACGCCAAAACAGCACCAAACTTGATACAAACTTCCTAAGTCCACGCCAAAACAGTAACAAACTTGGTACAAACTTCCTAAGTCCACGCCAAAACAGCACCAAACTTGATACAAACTTCCTAAGTCCACGCCAAAACAGTAACAAACTTGGTACAAACTTCCTAAGTCCACGCCAAAACAGCACCAAACTTGGTACAAACTTCCTAAGTCCACGCCAAAACAGCACCAAACTTGATACAAACTTCCTAAGTCCACGCCAAAACAGTAATAAACTTGGTACAAACTTCCTAAGTCCACGCCAAAACAGTAACAAACTTGGTACAAACTTCCTAAGTCCACGCCAAAACAGCACCAAACTTGGTACAAACTTCCTAAGTCCACGCCAAAACAGCACCAAACTTGATACAAACTTTCTAAGTCCACGCCAAAACAGTAATAAACTTGGTACAAACTTCCTAAGTCCACGCCAAAACAGTAACAAACTTGGTACAAACTTCCTAAGTCCACGCCAAAACAGTAACAAACTTGGTACAAACTTCCTAAGTCCACGCCAAAACAGCACCAAACTTGGTACAAACTTCCTAAGTCCACGCCAAAACAGTAATAAACTTGGTACAAACTTCCTAAGTCCACGCCAAAACAGTAACAAACTTGGTACAAACTTCCTAAGTCCACGCCAAAACAGTAACAAACTTGGTACAAACTTCCTAAGTCCACGCCAAAACAGTAACAAACTTGGTACAAACTTCCTAAGTCCACGCCAAAACAGCACCAAACTTGGTACAAACTTCCTAAGTCCACGCCAAAACAGTAACAAACTTGATACAAACTTCCTAAGTCCACGCCAAAACAGTAACAAACTTGGTGCAAAGTTCCTAAGTCCACGCCAAACAGTAACAAACTTGGTACAAACTTCCTAAGTCCACGCCAAAACAGCACCAAACTTGATACAAACTTTCTAAGTCCACGCCAAAACAGTAATAAACTTGGTACAAACTTCCTAAGTCCACGCCAAAACAGCACCAAACTTGGTACAAACTTCCTAAGTCCACGCCAAAACAGCACCAAACTTGATACAAACTTCCTAAGTCCACGCCAAAACAGTAACAAACTTGGTACAAACTTCCTAAGTCCACGCCAAAACAGCACCAAACTTGGTACAAACTTCCTAAGTCCACGCCAAAACAGCACCAAACTTGATACAAACTTCCTAAGTCCACGCCAAAACAGTAATAAACTTGGTACAAACTTCCTAAGTCCACGCCAAAACAGTAACAAACTTGGTACAAACTTCCTAAGTCCACGCCAAAACAGCACCAAACTTGGTACAAACTTCCTAAGTCCACGCCAAAACAGCACCAAACTTGGTACAAACTTCCTAAGTCCACGCCAAAACAGTAACAAACTTGATACAAACTTCCTAAGTCCACGCCAAAACAGTAACAAACTTGGTGCAAAGTTCCTAAGTCCACGCCAAACAGTAACAAACTTGGTACAAACTTCCTAAGTCCACGCCAAAACAGCACCAAACTTGATACAAACTTTCTAAGTCCACGCCAAAACAGTAATAAACTTGGTACAAACTTCCTAAGTCCACGCCAAAACAGCACCAAACTTGGTACAAACTTCCTAAGTCCACGCCAAAACAGCACCAAACTTGATACAAACTTCCTAAGTCCACGCCAAAACAGTAACAAACTTGGTACAAACTTCCTAAGTCCACGCCAAAACAGCACCAAACTTGGTACAAACTTCCTAAGTCCACGCCAAAACAGCACCAAACTTGATACAAACTTCCTAAGTCCACGCCAAAACAGTAATAAACTTGGTACAAACTTCCTAAGTCCACGCCAAAACAGTAACAAACTTGGTACAAACTTCCTAAGTCCACGCCAAAACAGTAACAAACTTGGTACAAACTTCCTAAGTCCACGCCAAAACAGTAACAAACTTGGTACAAACTTCCTAAGTCCACGCCAAAACAGCACCAAACTTGGTACAAACTTCCTAAGTCCACGCCAAAACAGTAACAAACTTGATACAAACTTCCTAAGTCCACGCCAAAACAGTAACAAACTTGGTGCAAAGTTCCTAAGTCCACGCCAAACAGTAACAAACTTGGTACAAACTTCCTAAGTCCACGCCAAAACAGCACCAAACTTGATACAAACTTTCTAAGTCCACGCCAAAACAGTAATAAACTTGGTACAAACTTCCTAAGTCCACGCCAAAACAGCACCAAACTTGGTACAAACTTCCTAAGTCCACGCCAAAACAGCACCAAACTTGATACAAACTTCCTAAGTCCACGCCAAAACAGTAACAAACTTGGTACAAACTTCCTAAGTCCACGCCAAAACAGCACCAAACTTGATACAAACTTCCTAAGTCCACGCCAAAACAGTAACAAACTTGGTACAAACTTCCTAAGTCCACGCCAAAACAGCACCAAACTTGGTACAAACTTCCTAAGTCCACGCCAAAACAGCACCAAACTTGATACAAACTTCCTAAGTCCACGCCAAAACAGTAATAAACTTGGTACAAACTTCCTAAGTCCACGCCAAAACAGTAACAAACTTGGTACAAACTTCCTAAGTCCACGCCAAAACAGCACCAAACTTGGTACAAACTTCCTAAGTCCACGCCAAAACAGCACCAAACTTGGTACAAACTTCCTAAGTCCACGCCAAAACAGTAATAAACTTGGTACAAACTTCCTAAGTCCACGCCAAAACAGTAACAAACTTGGTACAAACTTCCTAAGTCCACGCCAAAACAGTAACAAACTTGGTACAAACTTCCTAAGTCCACGCCAAAACAGTAACAAACTTGGTACAAACTTCCTAAGTCCACGCCAAAACAGCACCAAACTTGATACAAACTTTCTAAGTCCACGCCAAAACAGTAATAAACTTGGTACAAACTTCCTAAGTCCACGCCAAAACAGCACCAAACTTGGTACAAACTTCCTAAGTCCACGCCAAAACAGCACCAAACTTGATACAAACTTCCTAAGTCCACGCCAAAACAGTAACAAACTTGGTACAAACTTCCTAAGTCCACGCCAAAACAGTAACAAACTTGGTGCAAAGTTCCTAAGTCCACGCCAAACAGTAACAAACTTGGTACAAACTTCCTAAGTCCACGCCAAAACAGCACCAAACTTGATACAAACTTTCTAAGTCCACGCCAAAACAGTAATAAACTTGGTACAAACTTCCTAAGTCCACGCCAAAACAGCACCAAACTTGATACAAACTTCCTAAGTCCACGCCAAAACAGTAATAAACTTGGTACAAACTTTCTAAGTCCACGCCAAAACAGTAACAAACTTGGTACAAACTTCCTAAGTCCACGCCAAAACAGTAACAAACTTGGTACAAACTTCCTAAGTCCACGCCAAAACAGCACCAAACTTGATACAAACTTCCTAAGTCCACGCCAAAACAGTAACAAACTTGGTACAAACTTCCTAAGTCCACGCCAAAACAGCACCAAACTTGGTACAAACTTCCTAAGTCCACGCCAAAACAGCACCAAACTTGATACAAACTTCCTAAGTCCACGCCAAAACAGTAATAAACTTGGTACAAACTTCCTAAGTCCACGCCAAAACAGTAATAAACTTGGTACAAACTTCCTAAGTCCACGCCAAAACAGCACCAAACTTGATACAAACTTCCTAAGTCCACGCCAAAACAGTAACAAACTTGATACAAACTTCCTAAGTCCACGCCAAAACAGTAACAAACTTGGTACAAACTTCCTAAGTCCACGCCAAAACAGTAACAAACTTGGTACAAACTTCCTAAGTCCACGCCAAAACAGCACCAAACTTGGTACAAACTTCCTAAGTCCACGCCAAAACAGTAACAAACTTGATACAAACTTCCTAAGTCCACGCCAAAACAGTAACAAACTTGGTACAAACTTCCTAAGTCCACGCCAAAACAGTAACAAACTTGGTACAAACTTCCTAAGTCCACGCCAAAACAGTAACAAACTTGGTACAAACTTCCTAAGTCCACGCCAAAACAGTAACAAACTTGGTACAAACTTCCTAAGTCCACGCCAAAACAGTAACAAACTTGGTACAAACTTCCTAAGTCCACGCCAAAACAGCACCAAACTTGGTACAAACTTCCTAAGTCCACGCCAAAACAGTAACAAACTTGGTACAAACTTCCTAAGTCCACGCCAAAACAGCACCAAACTTGATACAAACTTCCTAAGTCCACGCCAAAACAGTAACAAACTTGGTACAAACTTCCTAAGTCCACGCCAAAACAGCACCAAACTTGGTACAAACTTCCTAAGTCCACGCCAAAACAGTAACAAACTTGATACAAACTTCCTAAGTCCACGCCAAAACAGTAACAAACTTGGTACAAACTTCCTAAGTCCACGCCAAAACAGCACCAAACTTGATACAAACTTTCTAAGTCCACGCCAAAACAGTAATAAACTTGGTACAAACTTCCTAAGTCCACGCCAAAACAGCACCAAACTTGGTACAAACTTCCTAAGTCCACGCCAAAACAGCACCAAACTTGATACAAACTTCCTAAGTCCACGCCAAAACAGTAACAAACTTGGTACAAACTTCCTAAGTCCACGCCAAAACAGCACCAAACTTGATACAAACTTCCTAAGTCCACGCCAAAACAGTAACAAACTTGGTACAAACTTCCTAAGTCCACGCCAAAACAGCACCAAACTTGGTACAAACTTCCTAAGTCCACGCCAAACAGTAACAAACTTGGTACAAACTTCCTAAGTCCACGCCAAAACAGCACCAAACTTGATACAAACTTTCTAAGTCCACGCCAAAACAGTAATAAACTTGGTACAAACTTCCTAAGTCCACGCCAAAACAGTAACAAACTTGGTACAAACTTCCTAAGTCCACGCCAAAACAGCACCAAACTTGATACAAACTTTCTAAGTCCACGCCAAAACAGTAATAAACTTGATACAAACTTCCTAAGTCCACGCCAAAACAGTAACAAACTTGGTACAAACTTCCTAAGTCCACGCCAAAACAGCACCAAACTTGGTACAAACTTCCTAAGTCCACGCCAAAACAGCACCAAACTTGATACAAACTTCCTAAGTCCACGCCAAAACAGTAATAAACTTGGTACAAACTTCCTAAGTCCACGCCAAAACAGTAACAAACTTGGTACAAACTTCCTAAGTCCACGCCAAAACAGCACCAAACTTGGTACAAACTTCCTAAGTCCACGCCAAAACAGCACCAAACTTGGTACAAACTTCCTAAGTCCACGCCAAAACAGCACCAAACTTGATACAAACTTCCTAAGTCCACGCCAAAACAGTAATAAACTTGGTACAAACTTCCTAAGTCCACGCCAAAACAGTAACAAACTTGGTACAAACTTCCTAAGTCCACGCCAAAACAGCACCAAACTTGGTACAAACTTCCTAAGTCCACGCCAAAACAGCACCAAACTTGATACAAACTTTCTAAGTCCACGCCAAAACAGTAATAAACTTGGTACAAACTTCCTAAGTCCACGCCAAAACAGTAACAAACTTGGTACAAACTTCCTAAGTCCACGCCAAAACAGTAACAAACTTGGTACAAACTTCCTAAGTCCACGCCAAAACAGCACCAAACTTGGTACAAACTTCCTAAGTCCACGCCAAAACAGTAATAAACTTGGTACAAACTTCCTAAGTCCACGCCAAAACAGTAACAAACTTGGTACAAACTTCCTAAGTCCACGCCAAAACAGTAACAAACTTGGTACAAACTTCCTAAGTCCACGCCAAAACAGTAACAAACTTGGTACAAACTTCCTAAGTCCACGCCAAAACAGCACCAAACTTGATACAAACTTTCTAAGTCCACGCCAAAACAGTAATAAACTTGGTACAAACTTCCTAAGTCCACGCCAAAACAGCACCAAACTTGGTACAAACTTCCTAAGTCCACGCCAAAACAGCACCAAACTTGATACAAACTTCCTAAGTCCACGCCAAAACAGTAACAAACTTGGTACAAACTTCCTAAGTCCACGCCAAAACAGTAACAAACTTGGTACAAACTTCCTAAGTCCACGCCAAAACAGTAACAAACTTGGTGCAAAGTTCCTAAGTCCACGCCAAACAGTAACAAACTTGGTACAAACTTCCTAAGTCCACGCCAAAACAGTAACAAACTTGATACAAACTTCCTAAGTCCACGCCAAAACAGTAACAAACTTGATACAAACTTCCTAAGTCCACGCCAAAACAGTAACAAACTTGGTGCAAAGTTCCTAAGTCCACGCCAAACAGTAACAAACTTGGTACAAACTTCCTAAGTCCACGCCAAAACAGCACCAAACTTGATACAAACTTCCTAAGTCCACGCCAAAACAGCACCAAACTTGGTACAAACTTCCTAAGTCCACGCCAAAACAGCACCAAACTTGATACAAACTTCCTAAGTCCACGCCAAAACAGTAATAAACTTGGTACAAACTTCCTAAGTCCACGCCAAAACAGTAACAAACTTGGTACAAACTTCCTAAGTCCACGCCAAAACAGTAACAAACTTGGTACAAACTTCCTAAGTCCACGCCAAAACAGTAACAAACTTGGTGCAAAGTTCCTAAGTCCACGCCAAACAGTAACAAACTTGGTACAAACTTCCTAAGTCCACGCCAAAACAGCACCAAACTTGATACAAACTTCCTAAGTCCACGCCAAAACAGTAACAAACTTGGTACAAACTTCCTAAGTCCACGCCAAAACAGCACCAAACTTGGTACAAACTTCCTAAGTCCACGCCAAAACAGCACCAAACTTGATACAAACTTCCTAAGTCCACGCCAAAACAGTAATAAACTTGGTACAAACTTCCTAAGTCCACGCCAAAACAGTAACAAACTTGGTACAAACTTCCTAAGTCCACGCCAAAACAGCACCAAACTTGGTACAAACTTCCTAAGTCCACGCCAAAACAGCACCAAACTTGATACAAACTTCCTAAGTCCACGCCAAAACAGTAACAAACTTGGTACAAACTTCCTAAGTCCACGCCAAAACAGCACCAAACTTGGTACAAACTTCCTAAGTCCACGCCAAAACAGTAACAAACTTGGTGCAAAGTTCCTAAGTCCACGCCAAACAGTAACAAACTTGGTACAAACTTCCTAAGTCCACGCCAAAACAGCACCAAACTTGATACAAACTTCCTAAGTCCACGCCAAAACAGTAATAAACTTGGTACAAACTTCCTAAGTCCACGCCAAAACAGTAACAAACTTGGTACAAACTTCCTAAGTCCACGCCAAAACAGCACCAAACTTGGTACAAACTTCCTAAGTCCACGCCAAAACAGCACCAAACTTGATACAAACTTCCTAAGTCCACGCCAAAACAGTAATAAACTTGGTACAAACTTCCTAAGTCCACGCCAAAACAGTAACAAACTTGGTACAAACTTCCTAAGTCCACGCCAAAACAGCACCAAACTTGGTACAAACTTCCTAAGTCCACGCCAAAACAGCACCAAACTTGATACAAACTTTCTAAGTCCACGCCAAAACAGTAATAAACTTGGTACAAACTTCCTAAGTCCACGCCAAAACAGTAACAAACTTGGTACAAACTTCCTAAGTCCACGCCAAAACAGTAACAAACTTGGTACAAACTTCCTAAGTCCACGCCAAAACAGCACCAAACTTGGTACAAACTTCCTAAGTCCACGCCAAAACAGTAACAAACTTGGTACAAACTTCCTAAGTCCACGCCAAAACAGTAACAAACTTGGTACAAACTTCCTAAGTCCACGCCAAAACAGTAACAAACTTGGTACAAACTTCCTAAGTCCACGCCAAAACAGTAACAAACTTGGTACAAACTTCCTAAGTCCACGCCAAAACAGTAACAAACTTGGTACAAACTTCCTAAGTCCACGCCAAAACAGCACCAAACTTGGTACAAACTTCCTAAGTCCACGCCAAAACAGCACCAAACTTGATACAAACTTCCTAAGTCCACGCCAAAACAGTAATAAACTTGGTACAAACTTCCTAAGTCCACGCCAAAACAGTAACAAACTTGGTACAAACTTCCTAAGTCCACGCCAAAACAGTAACAAACTTGGTACAAACTTCCTAAGTCCACGCCAAAACAGCACCAAACTTGGTACAAACTTCCTAAGTCCACGCCAAAACAGTAACAAACTTGGTACAAACTTCCTAAGTCCACGCCAAAACAGTAACAAACTTGGTACAAACTTCCTAAGTCCACGCCAAAACAGTAACAAACTTGGTACAAACTTCCTAAGTCCACGCCAAAACAGTAACAAACTTGGTACAAACTTCCTAAGTCCACGCCAAAACAGTAACAAACTTGGTGCAAAGTTCCTAAGTCCACGCCAAACAGTAACAAACTTGGTACAAACTTCCTAAGTCCACGCCAAAACAGCACCAAACTTGATACAAACTTTCTAAGTCCACGCCAAAACAGTAATAAACTTGGTACAAACTTCCTAAGTCCACGCCAAAACAGCACCAAACTTGATACAAACTTCCTAAGTCCACGCCAAAACAGTAATAAACTTGGTACAAACTTTCTAAGTCCACGCCAAAACAGTAACAAACTTGGTACAAACTTCCTAAGTCCACGCCAAAACAGTAACAAACTTGGTACAAACTTCCTAAGTCCACGCCAAAACAGCACCAAACTTGATACAAACTTCCTAAGTCCACGCCAAAACAGTAACAAACTTGGTACAAACTTCCTAAGTCCACGCCAAAACAGCACCAAACTTGGTACAAACTTCCTAAGTCCACGCCAAAACAGCACCAAACTTGATACAAACTTCCTAAGTCCACGCCAAAACAGTAATAAACTTGGTACAAACTTCCTAAGTCCACGCCAAAACAGTAATAAACTTGGTACAAACTTCCTAAGTCCACGCCAAAACAGCACCAAACTTGATACAAACTTCCTAAGTCCACGCCAAAACAGTAACAAACTTGATACAAACTTCCTAAGTCCACGCCAAAACAGTAACAAACTTGGTACAAACTTCCTAAGTCCACGCCAAAACAGTAACAAACTTGGTACAAACTTCCTAAGTCCACGCCAAAACAGTAACAAACTTGGTGCAAAGTTCCTAAGTCCACGCCAAACAGTAACAAACTTGGTACAAACTTCCTAAGTCCACGCCAAAACAGTAACAAACTTGGTACAAACTTCCTAAGTCCACGCCAAAACAGTAACAAACTTGGTGCAAAGTTCCTAAGTCCACGTCAAACAGTAACAAACTTGGTACAAACTTCCTAAGTCCACGCCAAAACAGCACCAAACTTGGTACAAACTTCCTAAGTCCACGCCAAAACAGTAACAAACTTGGTACAAACTTCCTAAGTCCACGCCAAAACAGTAACAAACTTGGTACAAACTTCCTAAGTCCACGCCAAAACAGCACCAAACTTGATACAAACTTTCTAAGTCCACGCCAAAACAGTAATAAACTTGGTACAAACTTCCTAAGTCCACGCCAAAACAGTAACAAACTTGGTACAAACTTCCTAAGTCCACGCCAAAACAGTAACAAACTTGGTACAAACTTCCTAAGTCCACGCCAAAACAGCACCAAACTTGGTACAAACTTCCTAAGTCCACGCCAAAACAGTAATAAACTTGGTACAAACTTCCTAAGTCCACGCCAAAACAGTAACAAACTTGGTACAAACTTCCTAAGTCCACGCCAAAACAGTAACAAACTTGGTACAAACTTCCTAAGTCCACGCCAAAACAGTAACAAACTTGGTACAAACTTCCTAAGTCCACGCCAAAACAGCACCAAACTTGGTACAAACTTCCTAAGTCCACGCCAAAACAGTAACAAACTTGGTACAAACTTCCTAAGTCCACGCCAAAACAGTAACAAACTTGGTACAAACTTCCTAAGTCCACGCCAAAACAGCACCAAACTTGGTACAAACTTCCTAAGTCCACGCCAAAACAGCACCAAACTTGATACAAACTTCCTAAGTCCACGCCAAAACAGTAATAAACTTGGTACAAACTTCCTAAGTCCACGCCAAAACAGTAACAAACTTGGTACAAACTTCCTAAGTCCACGCCAAAACAGCACCAAACTTGGTACAAACTTCCTAAGTCCACGCCAAAACAGCACCAAACTTGGTACAAACTTCCTAAGTCCACGCCAAAACAGCACCAAACTTGATACAAACTTCCTAAGTCCACGCCAAAACAGTAACAAACTTGATACAAACTTCCTAAGTCCACGCCAAAACAGTAACAAACTTGGTGCAAAGTTCCTAAGTCCACGCCAAACAGTAACAAACTTGGTACAAACTTCCTAAGTCCACGCCAAAACAGCACCAAACTTGGTACAAACTTCCTAAGTCCACGCCAAAACAGTAATAAACTTGGTACAAACTTCCTAAGTCCACGCCAAAACAGTAACAAACTTGGTACAAACTTCCTAAGTCCACGCCAAAACAGTAACAAACTTGGTACAAACTTCCTAAGTCCACGCCAAAACAGTAACAAACTTGGTACAAACTTCCTAAGTCCACGCCAAAACAGCACCAAACTTGGTACAAACTTCCTAAGTCCACGCCAAAACAGTAACAAACTTGATACAAACTTCCTAAGTCCACGCCAAAACAGTAACAAACTTGGTGCAAAGTTCCTAAGTCCACGCCAAACAGTAACAAACTTGGTACAAACTTCCTAAGTCCACGCCAAAACAGCACCAAACTTGATACAAACTTTCTAAGTCCACGCCAAAACAGTAATAAACTTGGTACAAACTTCCTAAGTCCACGCCAAAACAGCACCAAACTTGGTACAAACTTCCTAAGTCCACGCCAAAACAGTAATAAACTTGGTACAAACTTCCTAAGTCCACGCCAAAACAGTAACAAACTTGGAACAAACTTCCTAAGTCCACGCCAAAACAGCACCAAACTTGGTACAAACTTCCTAAGTCCACGCCAAAACAGCACCAAACTTGATACAAACTTTCTAAGTCCACGCCAAAACAGTAATAAACTTGGTACAAACTTCCTAAGTCCACGCCAAAACAGTAACAAACTTGGTACAAACTTCCTAAGTCCACGCCAAAACAGTAACAAACTTGGTACAAACTTCCTAAGTCCACGCCAAAACAGCACCAAACTTGGTACAAACTTCCTAAGTCCACGCCAAAACAGTAATAAACTTGGTACAAACTTCCTAAGTCCACGCCAAAACAGTAACAAACTTGGTACAAACTTCCTAAGTCCACGCCAAAACAGCACCAAACTTGATACAAACTTTCTAAGTCCACGCCAAAACAGTAATAAACTTGATACAAACTTCCTAAGTCCACGCCAAAACAGTAACAAACTTGGTACAAACTTCCTAAGTCCACGCCAAAACAGCACCAAACTTGGTACAAACTTCCTAAGTCCACGCCAAAACAGCACCAAACTTGATACAAACTTCCTAAGTCCACGCCAAAACAGTAATAAACTTGGTACAAACTTCCTAAGTCCACGCCAAAACAGCACCAAACTTGGTACAAACTTCCTAAGTCCACGCCAAAACAGCACCAAACTTGATACAAACTTCCTAAGTCCACGCCAAAACAGTAACAAACTTGGTACAAACTTCCTAAGTCCACGCCAAAACAGCACCAAACTTGATACAAACTTCCTAAGTCCACGCCAAAACAGTAACAAACTTGGTACAAACTTCCTAAGTCCACGCCAAAACAGCACCAAACTTGGTACAAACTTCCTAAGTCCACGCCAAAACAGTAACAAACTTGATACAAACTTCCTAAGTCCACGCCAAAACAGTAACAAACTTGGTACAAACTTCCTAAGTCCACGCCAAAACAGCACCAAACTTGATACAAACTTCCTAAGTCCACGCCAAAACAGTAATAAACTTGGTACAAACTTCCTAAGTCCACGCCAAAACAGTAACAAACTTGGTACAAACTTCCTAAGTCCACGCCAAAACAGCACCAAACTTGGTACAAACTTCCTAAGTCCACGCCAAAACAGTAACAAACTTGGTACAAACTTCCTAAGTCCACGCCAAAACAGTAACAAACTTGGTACAAACTTCCTAAGTCCACGCCAAAACAGTAACAAACTTGGTACAAACTTCCTAAGTCCACGCCAAAACAGTAACAAACTTGGTACAAACTTCCTAAGTCCACGCCAAAACAGTAACAAACTTGGTGCAAAGTTCCTAAGTCCACGCCAAACAGTAACAAACTTGGTACAAACTTCCTAAGTCCACGCCAAAACAGTAACAAACTTGATACAAACTTCCTAAGTCCACGCCAAAACAGTAACAAACTTGGTACAAACTTCCTAAGTCCACGCCAAAACAGTAATAAACTTGGTACAAACTTCCTAAGTCCACGCCAAAACAGTAACAAACTTGGTACAAACTTCCTAAGTCCACGCCAAAACAGCACCAAACTTGGTACAAACTTCCTAAGTCCACGCCAAAACAGTAACAAACTTGGTACAAACTTCCTAAGTCCACGCCAAAACAGCACCAAACTTGATACAAACTTCCTAAGTCCACGCCAAAACAGTAACAAACTTGGTACAAACTTCCTAAGTCCACGCCAAAACAGCACCAAACTTGGTACAAACTTCCTAAGTCCACGCCAAAACAGTAACAAACTTGATACAAACTTCCTAAGTCCACGCCAAAACAGTAACAAACTTGGTACAAACTTCCTAAGTCCACGCCAAAACAGCACCAAACTTGATACAAACTTCCTAAGTCCACGCCAAAACAGTAATAAACTTGGTACAAACTTCCTAAGTCCACGCCAAAACAGTAACAAACTTGGTACAAACTTCCTAAGTCCACGCCAAAACAGCACCAAACTTGGTACAAACTTCCTAAGTCCACGCCAAAACAGTAACAAACTTGGTACAAACTTCCTAAGTCCACGCCAAAACAGTAACAAACTTGGTACAAACTTCCTAAGTCCACGCCAAAACAGTAACAAACTTGGTACAAACTTCCTAAGTCCACGCCAAAACAGTAACAAACTTGGTACAAACTTCCTAAGTCCACGCCAAAACAGTAACAAACTTGGTGCAAAGTTCCTAAGTCCACGCCAAACAGTAACAAACTTGGTACAAACTTCCTAAGTCCACGCCAAAACAGTAACAAACTTGATACAAACTTCCTAAGTCCACGCCAAAACAGTAACAAACTTGGTACAAACTTCCTAAGTCCACGCCAAAACAGTAATAAACTTGGTACAAACTTCCTAAGTCCACGCCAAAACAGTAACAAACTTGGTACAAACTTCCTAAGTCCACGCCAAAACAGCACCAAACTTGGTACAAACTTCCTAAGTCCACGCCAAAACAGTAACAAACTTGGTACAAACTTCCTAAGTCCACGCCAAAACAGCACCAAACTTGATACAAACTTCCTAAGTCCACGCCAAAACAGTAACAAACTTGGTACAAACTTCCTAAGTCCACGCCAAAACAGCACCAAACTTGGTACAAACTTCCTAAGTCCACGCCAAAACAGTAACAAACTTGATACAAACTTCCTAAGTCCACGCCAAAACAGTAACAAACTTGGTACAAACTTCCTAAGTCCACGCCAAAACAGCACCAAACTTGATACAAACTTCCTAAGTCCACGCCAAAACAGTAATAAACTTGGTACAAACTTCCTAAGTCCACGCCAAAACAGTAACAAACTTGGTACAAACTTCCTAAGTCCACGCCAAAACAGCACCAAACTTGGTACAAACTTCCTAAGTCCACGCCAAAACAGTAACAAACTTGGTACAAACTTCCTAAGTCCACGCCAAAACAGTAACAAACTTGGTACAAACTTCCTAAGTCCACGCCAAAACAGTAACAAACTTGGTACAAACTTCCTAAGTCCACGCCAAAACAGTAACAAACTTGGTACAAACTTCCTAAGTCCACGCCAAAACAGTAACAAACTTGGTGCAAAGTTCCTAAGTCCACGCCAAACAGTAACAAACTTGGTACAAACTTCCTAAGTCCACGCCAAAACAGTAACAAACTTGGTACAAACTTCCTAAGTCCACGCCAAAACAGTAACAAACTTGGTACAAACTTCCTAAGTCCACGCCAAAACAGTAACAAACTTGGTGCAAAGTTCCTAAGTCCACGCCAAACAGTAACAAACTTGGTACAAACTTCCTAAGTCCACGCCAAAACAGCACCAAACTTGATACAAACTTTCTAAGTCCACGCCAAAACAGTAATAAACTTGGTACAAACTTCCTAAGTCCACGCCAAAACAGTAACAAACTTGGTACAAACTTCCTAAGTCCACGCCAAAACAGTAATAAACTTGGTACAAACTTCCTAAGTCCACGCCAAAACAGTAACAAACTTGGTACAAACTTCCTAAGTCCACGCCAAAACAGCACCAAACTTGGTACAAACTTCCTAAGTCCACGCCAAAACAGCACCAAACTTGATACAAACTTCCTAAGTCCACGCCAAAACAGTAACAAACTTGGTACAAACTTCCTAAGTCCACGCCAAAACAGCACCAAACTTGATACAAACTTCCTAAGTCCACGCCAAAACAGTAACAAACTTGGTGCAAAGTTCCTAAGTCCACGCCAAAACAGCACCAAACTTGATACAAACTTTCTAAGTCCACGCCAAAACAGTAATAAACTTGGTACAAACTTCCTAAGTCCACGCCAAAACAGCACCAAACTTGGTACAAACTTCCTAAGTCCACGCCAAAACAGTAACAAACTTGGTACAAACTTCCTAAGTCCACGCCAAAACAGTAACAAACTTGGTACAAACTTCCTAAGTCCACGCCAAAACAGTAACAAACTTGGTGCAAAGTTCCTAAGTCCACGCCAAACAGTAACAAACTTGGTACAAACTTCCTAAGTCCACGCCAAAACAGCACCAAACTTGATACAAACTTTCTAAGTCCACGCCAAAACAGTAATAAACTTGGTACAAACTTCCTAAGTCCACGCCAAAACAGCACCAAACTTGGTACAAACTTCCTAAGTCCACGCCAAAACAGTAACAAACTTGATACAAACTTCCTAAGTCCACGCCAAAACAGTAACAAACTTGGTGCAAAGTTCCTAAGTCCACGCCAAACAGTAACAAACTTGGTACAAACTTCCTAAGTCCACGCCAAAACAGCACCAAACTTGATACAAACTTTCTAAGTCCACGCCAAAACAGTAATAAACTTGGTACAAACTTCCTAAGTCCACGCCAAAACAGCACCAAACTTGGTACAAACTTCCTAAGTCCACGCCAAAACAGCACCAAACTTGGTACAAACTTCCTAAGTCCACGCCAAAACAGTAACAAACTTGGTACAAACTTCCTAAGTCCACGCCAAAACAGTAACAAACTTGGTACAAACTTCCTAAGTCCACGCCAAAACAGTAACAAACTTGGTACAAACTTCCTAAGTCCACGCCAAAACAGTAACAAACTTGGTACAAACTTCCTAAGTCCACGCCAAAACAGTAACAAACTTGGTGCAAAGTTCCTAAGTCCACGCCAAACAGTAACAAACTTGGTACAAACTTCCTAAGTCCACGCCAAAACAGCACCAAACTTGATACAAACTTTCTAAGTCCACGCCAAAACAGTAATAAACTTGGTACAAACTTCCTAAGTCCACGCCAAAACAGCACCAAACTTGGTACAAACTTCCTAAGTCCACGCCAAAACAGTAATAAACTTGGTACAAACTTCCTAAGTCCACGCCAAAACAGTAACAAACTTGGAACAAACTTCCTAAGTCCACGCCAAAACAGCACCAAACTTGGTACAAACTTCCTAAGTCCACGCCAAAACAGCACCAAACTTGATACAAACTTTCTAAGTCCACGCCAAAACAGTAATAAACTTGGTACAAACTTCCTAAGTCCACGCCAAAACAGTAACAAACTTGGTACAAACTTCCTAAGTCCACGCCAAAACAGTAACAAACTTGGTACAAACTTCCTAAGTCCACGCCAAAACAGCACCAAACTTGGTACAAACTTCCTAAGTCCACGCCAAAACAGTAATAAACTTGGTACAAACTTCCTAAGTCCACGCCAAAACAGTAACAAACTTGGTACAAACTTCCTAAGTCCACGCCAAAACAGCACCAAACTTGATACAAACTTTCTAAGTCCACGCCAAAACAGTAATAAACTTGATACAAACTTCCTAAGTCCACGCCAAAACAGTAACAAACTTGGTACAAACTTCCTAAGTCCACGCCAAAACAGCACCAAACTTGGTACAAACTTCCTAAGTCCACGCCAAAACAGCACCAAACTTGATACAAACTTCCTAAGTCCACGCCAAAACAGTAATAAACTTGGTACAAACTTCCTAAGTCCACGCCAAAACAGCACCAAACTTGGTACAAACTTCCTAAGTCCACGCCAAAACAGCACCAAACTTGATACAAACTTCCTAAGTCCACGCCAAAACAGTAACAAACTTGGTACAAACTTCCTAAGTCCACGCCAAAACAGCACCAAACTTGATACAAACTTCCTAAGTCCACGCCAAAACAGTAACAAACTTGGTACAAACTTCCTAAGTCCACGCCAAAACAGCACCAAACTTGGTACAAACTTCCTAAGTCCACGCCAAAACAGTAACAAACTTGATACAAACTTCCTAAGTCCACGCCAAAACAGTAACAAACTTGGTACAAACTTCCTAAGTCCACGCCAAAACAGCACCAAACTTGATACAAACTTCCTAAGTCCACGCCAAAACAGTAATAAACTTGGTACAAACTTCCTAAGTCCACGCCAAAACAGTAACAAACTTGGTACAAACTTCCTAAGTCCACGCCAAAACAGCACCAAACTTGGTACAAACTTCCTAAGTCCACGCCAAAACAGTAACAAACTTGGTACAAACTTCCTAAGTCCACGCCAAAACAGTAACAAACTTGGTACAAACTTCCTAAGTCCACGCCAAAACAGTAACAAACTTGGTACAAACTTCCTAAGTCCACGCCAAAACAGTAACAAACTTGGTACAAACTTCCTAAGTCCACGCCAAAACAGTAACAAACTTGGTGCAAAGTTCCTAAGTCCACGCCAAACAGTAACAAACTTGGTACAAACTTCCTAAGTCCACGCCAAAACAGTAACAAACTTGATACAAACTTCCTAAGTCCACGCCAAAACAGTAACAAACTTGGTACAAACTTCCTAAGTCCACGCCAAAACAGTAATAAACTTGGTACAAACTTCCTAAGTCCACGCCAAAACAGTAACAAACTTGGTACAAACTTCCTAAGTCCACGCCAAAACAGCACCAAACTTGGTACAAACTTCCTAAGTCCACGCCAAAACAGTAACAAACTTGGTACAAACTTCCTAAGTCCACGCCAAAACAGCACCAAACTTGATACAAACTTCCTAAGTCCACGCCAAAACAGTAACAAACTTGGTACAAACTTCCTAAGTCCACGCCAAAACAGCACCAAACTTGGTACAAACTTCCTAAGTCCACGCCAAAACAGTAACAAACTTGATACAAACTTCCTAAGTCCACGCCAAAACAGTAACAAACTTGGTACAAACTTCCTAAGTCCACGCCAAAACAGCACCAAACTTGATACAAACTTCCTAAGTCCACGCCAAAACAGTAATAAACTTGGTACAAACTTCCTAAGTCCACGCCAAAACAGTAACAAACTTGGTACAAACTTCCTAAGTCCACGCCAAAACAGCACCAAACTTGGTACAAACTTCCTAAGTCCACGCCAAAACAGTAACAAACTTGGTACAAACTTCCTAAGTCCACGCCAAAACAGTAACAAACTTGGTACAAACTTCCTAAGTCCACGCCAAAACAGTAACAAACTTGGTACAAACTTCCTAAGTCCACGCCAAAACAGTAACAAACTTGGTACAAACTTCCTAAGTCCACGCCAAAACAGTAACAAACTTGGTGCAAAGTTCCTAAGTCCACGCCAAACAGTAACAAACTTGGTACAAACTTCCTAAGTCCACGCCAAAACAGTAACAAACTTGATACAAACTTCCTAAGTCCACGCCAAAACAGTAACAAACTTGGTACAAACTTCCTAAGTCCACGCCAAAACAGTAATAAACTTGGTACAAACTTCCTAAGTCCACGCCAAAACAGTAACAAACTTGGTACAAACTTCCTAAGTCCACGCCAAAACAGCACCAAACTTGGTACAAACTTCCTAAGTCCACGCCAAAACAGTAACAAACTTGGTACAAACTTCCTAAGTCCACGCCAAAACAGCACCAAACTTGATACAAACTTCCTAAGTCCACGCCAAAACAGTAACAAACTTGGTACAAACTTCCTAAGTCCACGCCAAAACAGCACCAAACTTGGTACAAACTTCCTAAGTCCACGCCAAAACAGTAACAAACTTGATACAAACTTCCTAAGTCCACGCCAAAACAGTAACAAACTTGGTACAAACTTCCTAAGTCCACGCCAAAACAGCACCAAACTTGATACAAACTTCCTAAGTCCACGCCAAAACAGTAATAAACTTGGTACAAACTTCCTAAGTCCACGCCAAAACAGTAACAAACTTGGTACAAACTTCCTAAGTCCACGCCAAAACAGCACCAAACTTGGTACAAACTTCCTAAGTCCACGCCAAAACAGTAACAAACTTGGTACAAACTTCCTAAGTCCACGCCAAAACAGTAACAAACTTGGTACAAACTTCCTAAGTCCACGCCAAAACAGTAACAAACTTGGTACAAACTTCCTAAGTCCACGCCAAAACAGTAACAAACTTGGTACAAACTTCCTAAGTCCACGCCAAAACAGTAACAAACTTGGTGCAAAGTTCCTAAGTCCACGCCAAACAGTAACAAACTTGGTACAAACTTCCTAAGTCCACGCCAAAACAGTAACAAACTTGGTACAAACTTCCTAAGTCCACGCCAAAACAGTAACAAACTTGGTACAAACTTCCTAAGTCCACGCCAAAACAGTAACAAACTTGGTGCAAAGTTCCTAAGTCCACGCCAAACAGTAACAAACTTGGTACAAACTTCCTAAGTCCACGCCAAAACAGCACCAAACTTGATACAAACTTTCTAAGTCCACGCCAAAACAGTAATAAACTTGGTACAAACTTCCTAAGTCCACGCCAAAACAGTAACAAACTTGGTACAAACTTCCTAAGTCCACGCCAAAACAGTAATAAACTTGGTACAAACTTCCTAAGTCCACGCCAAAACAGTAACAAACTTGGTACAAACTTCCTAAGTCCACGCCAAAACAGCACCAAACTTGGTACAAACTTCCTAAGTCCACGCCAAAACAGCACCAAACTTGATACAAACTTCCTAAGTCCACGCCAAAACAGTAACAAACTTGGTACAAACTTCCTAAGTCCACGCCAAAACAGCACCAAACTTGATACAAACTTCCTAAGTCCACGCCAAAACAGTAACAAACTTGGTGCAAAGTTCCTAAGTCCACGCCAAAACAGCACCAAACTTGATACAAACTTTCTAAGTCCACGCCAAAACAGTAATAAACTTGGTACAAACTTCCTAAGTCCACGCCAAAACAGCACCAAACTTGGTACAAACTTCCTAAGTCCACGCCAAAACAGTAACAAACTTGGTACAAACTTCCTAAGTCCACGCCAAAACAGTAACAAACTTGGTACAAACTTCCTAAGTCCACGCCAAAACAGTAACAAACTTGGTGCAAAGTTCCTAAGTCCACGCCAAACAGTAACAAACTTGGTACAAACTTCCTAAGTCCACGCCAAAACAGCACCAAACTTGATACAAACTTTCTAAGTCCACGCCAAAACAGTAATAAACTTGGTACAAACTTCCTAAGTCCACGCCAAAACAGCACCAAACTTGGTACAAACTTCCTAAGTCCACGCCAAAACAGTAACAAACTTGATACAAACTTCCTAAGTCCACGCCAAAACAGTAACAAACTTGGTGCAAAGTTCCTAAGTCCACGCCAAACAGTAACAAACTTGGTACAAACTTCCTAAGTCCACGCCAAAACAGCACCAAACTTGATACAAACTTTCTAAGTCCACGCCAAAACAGTAATAAACTTGGTACAAACTTCCTAAGTCCACGCCAAAACAGCACCAAACTTGGTACAAACTTCCTAAGTCCACGCCAAAACAGCACCAAACTTGGTACAAACTTCCTAAGTCCACGCCAAAACAGTAACAAACTTGGTACAAACTTCCTAAGTCCACGCCAAAACAGTAACAAACTTGGTACAAACTTCCTAAGTCCACGCCAAAACAGTAACAAACTTGGTACAAACTTCCTAAGTCCACGCCAAAACAGTAACAAACTTGGTACAAACTTCCTAAGTCCACGCCAAAACAGTAACAAACTTGGTGCAAAGTTCCTAAGTCCACGCCAAACAGTAACAAACTTGGTACAAACTTCCTAAGTCCACGCCAAAACAGCACCAAACTTGATACAAACTTTCTAAGTCCACGCCAAAACAGTAATAAACTTGGTACAAACTTCCTAAGTCCACGCCAAAACAGCACCAAACTTGGTACAAACTTCCTAAGTCCACGCCAAAACAGCACCAAACTTGATACAAACTTCCTAAGTCCACGCCAAAACAGTAATAAACTTGGTACAAACTTCCTAAGTCCACGCCAAAACAGTAACAAACTTGGTACAAACTTCCTAAGTCCACGCCAAAACAGCACCAAACTTGGTACAAACTTCCTAAGTCCACGCCAAAACAGCACCAAACTTGATACAAACTTTCTAAGTCCACGCCAAAACAGTAATAAACTTGGTACAAACTTCCTAAGTCCACGCCAAAACAGCACCAAACTTGGTACAAACTTCCTAAGTCCACGCCAAAACAGCACCAAACTTGATACAAACTTCCTAAGTCCACGCCAAAACAGTAACAAACTTGGTACAAACTTCCTAAGTCCACGCCAAAACAGCACCAAACTTGGTACAAACTTCCTAAGTCCACGCCAAAACAGCACCAAACTTGATACAAACTTTCTAAGTCCACGCCAAAACAGTAATAAACTTGGTACAAACTTCCTAAGTCCACGCCAAAACAGCACCAAACTTGGTACAAACTTCCTAAGTCCACGCCAAAACAGCACCAAACTTGATACAAACTTTCTAAGTCCACGCCAAAACAGTAATAAACTTGGTACAAACTTCCTAAGTCCACGCCAAAACAGCACCAAACTTGGTACAAACTTCCTAAGTCCACGCCAAAACAGCACCAAACTTGGTACAAACTTCCTAAGTCCACGCCAAAACAGTAACAAACTTGATACAAACTTCCTAAGTCCACGCCAAAACAGTAACAAACTTGGTACAAACTTCCTAAGTCCACGCCAAAACAGCACCAAACTTGATACAAACTTCCTAAGTCCACGCCAAAACAGTAATAAACTTGGTACAAACTTCCTAAGTCCACGCCAAAACAGTAACAAACTTGGTACAAACTTCCTAAGTCCACGCCAAAACAGCACCAAACTTGGTACAAACTTCCTAAGTCCACGCCAAAACAGTAACAAACTTGGTACAAACTTCCTAAGTCCACGCCAAAACAGTAACAAACTTGGTACAAAGTTCCTAAGTCCACGCCAAAACAGTAACAAACTTGGTACAAACTTCCTAAGTCCACGCCAAAACAGCACCAAACTTGATACAAACTTTCTAAGTCCACGCCAAAACAGTAATAAACTTGGTACAAACTTCCTAAGTCCACGCCAAAACAGCACCAAACTTGGTACAAACTTCCTAAGTCCACGCCAAAACAGCACCAAACTTGATACAAACTTTCTAAGTCCACGCCAAAACAGTAATAAACTTGATACAAACTTCCTAAGTCCACGCCAAAACAGTAACAAACTTGGTACAAACTTCCTAAGTCCACGCCAAAACAGCACCAAACTTGGTACAAACTTCCTAAGTCCACGCCAAAACAGCACCAAACTTGATACAAACTTCCTAAGTCCACGCCAAAACAGTAATAAACTTGGTACAAACTTCCTAAGTCCACGCCAAAACAGTAACAAACTTGGTACAAACTTCCTAAGTCCACGCCAAAACAGTAACAAACTTGGTGCAAAGTTCCTAAGTCCACGCCAAACAGTAACAAACTTGGTACAAACTTCCTAAGTCCACGCCAAAACAGCACCAAACTTGATACAAACTTCCTAAGTCCACGCCA
Source organism: Anopheles atroparvus (assembly GCA_914969975.1). Classification (NCBI taxonomy): domain Eukaryota; kingdom Metazoa; phylum Arthropoda; class Insecta; order Diptera; family Culicidae; genus Anopheles; species Anopheles atroparvus. Next base: position 22,406 of record CAJZCY010000018.1, on the reverse strand, counting down.
AAACAGTAATAAACTTGGTACAAACTTCCTAAGTCCACGCCAAAACAGTAATAAACTTGGTACAAACTTCCTAAGTCCACGCCAAAACAGTAACAAACTTGGTACAAACTTCCTAAGTCCACGCCAAAACAGTAACAAACTTGGTACAAACTTCCTAAGTCCACGCCAAAACAGTAACAAACTTGGTACAAACTTCCTAAGTCCACGCCAAAACAGTAACAAACTTGGTGCAAAGTTCCTAAGTCCACGCCAAACAGTAACAAACTTGGTACAAACTTCCTAAGTCCACGCCAAAACAGCACCAAACTTGATACAAACTTCCTAAGTCCACGCCAAAACAGTAACAAACTTGGTGCAAAGTTCCTAAGTCCACGCCAAACAGTAACAAACTTGGTACAAACTTCCTAAGTCCACGCCAAAACAGCACCAAACTTGATACAAACTTTCTAAGTCCACGCCAAAACAGTAATAAACTTGGTACAAACTTCCTAAGTCCACGCCAAAACAGCACCAAACTTGGTACAAACTTCCTAAGTCCACGCCAAAACAGTAACAAACTTGGTACAAACTTCCTAAGTCCACGCCAAAACAGCACCAAACTTGATACAAACTTTCTAAGTCCACGCCAAAACAGTAATAAACTTGGTACAAACTTCCTAAGTCCACGCCAAAACAGTAACAAACTTGGTACAAACTTCCTAAGTCCACGCCAAAACAGCACCAAACTTGATACAAACTTCCTAAGTCCACGCCAAAACAGCACCAAACTTGATACAAACTTCCTAAGTCCACGCCAAAACAGTAACAAACTTGGTACAAACTTCCTAAGTCCACGCCAAAACAGTAACAAACTTGGTACAAACTTCCTAAGTCCACGCCAAAACAGCACCAAACTTGGTACAAACTTCCTAAGTCCACGCCAAAACAGTAATAAACTTGGTACAAACTTCCTAAGTCCACGCCAAAACAGTAACAAACTTGGTGCAAAGTTCCTAAGTCCACGCCAAACAGTAACAAACTTGGTACAAACTTCCTAAGTCCACGCCAAAACAGCACCAAACTTGATACAAACTTCCTAAGTCCACGCCAAAACAGTAACAAACTTGGTACAAACTTCCTAAGTCCACGCCAAAACAGCACCAAACTTGGTACAAACTTCCTAAGTCCACGCCAAAACAGTAACAAACTTGATACAAACTTCCTAAGTCCACGCCAAAACAGTAACAAACTTGGTACAAACTTCCTAAGTCCACGCCAAAACAGCACCAAACTTGATACAAACTTCCTAAGTCCACGCCAAAACAGTAATAAACTTGGTACAAACTTCCTAAGTCCACGCCAAAACAGTAACAAACTTGGTACAAACTTCCTAAGTCCACGCCAAAACAGCACCAAACTTGGTACAAACTTCCTAAGTCCACGCCAAAACAGTAACAAACTTGGTACAAACTTCCTAAGTCCACGCCAAAACAGTAACAAACTTGGTACAAACTTCCTAAGTCCACGCCAAAACAGTAACAAACTTGGTACAAACTTCCTAAGTCCACGCCAAAACAGTAACAAACTTGGTACAAACTTCCTAAGTCCACGCCAAAACAGTAACAAACTTGGTGCAAAGTTCCTAAGTCCACGCCAAAACAGTAACAAACTTGGTACAAACTTCCTAAGTCCACGCCAAAACAGTAACAAACTTGGTACAAACTTCCTAAGTCCACGCCAAAACAGTAACAAACTTGGTGCAAAGTTCCTAAGTCCACGCCAAACAGTAACAAACTTGGTACAAACTTCCTAAGTCCACGCCAAAACAGCACCAAACTTGATACAAACTTCCTAAGTCCACGCCAAAACAGTAATAAACTTGGTACAAACTTCCTAAGTCCACGCCAAAACAGTAACAAACTTGGTGCAAAGTTCCTAAGTCCACGCCAAACAGTAACAAACTTGGTACAAACTTCCTAAGTCCACGCCAAAACAGCACCAAACTTGATACAAACTTTCTAAGTCCACGCCAAAACAGTAACAAACTTGATACAAACTTCCTAAGTCCACGCCAAAACAGTAACAAACTTGGTGCAAAGTTCCTAAGTCCACGCCAAACAGTAACAAACTTGGTACAAACTTCCTAAGTCCACGCCAAAACAGTAACAAACTTGGTACAAACTTCCTAAGTCCACGCCAAAACAGCACCAAACTTGGTACAAACTTCCTAAGTCCACGCCAAAACAGCACCAAACTTGGTACAAACTTCCTAAGTCCACGCCAAAACAGCACCAAACTTGATACAAACTTTCTAAGTCCACGCCAAAACAGTAATAAACTTGGTACAAACTTCCTAAGTCCACGCCAAAACAGCACCAAACTTGGTACAAACTTCCTAAGTCCACGCCAAAACAGTAACAAACTTGGTACAAACTTCCTAAGTCCACGCCAAAACAGTAACAAACTTGGTACAAACTTCCTAAGTCCACGCCAAAACAGTAACAAACTTGGTGCAAAGTTCCTAAGTCCACGCCAAACAGTAACAAACTTGGTACAAACTTCCTAAGTCCACGCCAAAACAGCACCAAACTTGATACAAACTTTCTAAGTCCACGCCAAAACAGTAATAAACTTGGTACAAACTTCCTAAGTCCACGCCAAAACAGCACCAAACTTGGTACAAACTTCCTAAGTCCACGCCAAAACAGTAACAAACTTGATACAAACTTCCTAAGTCCACGCCAAAACAGTAACAAACTTGGTGCAAAGTTCCTAAGTCCACGCCAAACAGTAACAAACTTGGTACAAACTTCCTAAGTCCACGCCAAAACAGCACCAAACTTGATACAAACTTTCTAAGTCCACGCCAAAACAGTAATAAACTTGGTACAAACTTCCTAAGTCCACGCCAAAACAGCACCAAACTTGGTACAAACTTCCTAAGTCCACGCCAAAACAGCACCAAACTTGGTACAAACTTCCTAAGTCCACGCCAAAACAGTAACAAACTTGGTACAAACTTCCTAAGTCCACGCCAAAACAGTAACAAACTTGGTACAAACTTCCTAAGTCCACGCCAAAACAGTAACAAACTTGGTACAAACTTCCTAAGTCCACGCCAAAACAGTAACAAACTTGGTACAAACTTCCTAAGTCCACGCCAAAACAGTAACAAACTTGGTGCAAAGTTCCTAAGTCCACGCCAAACAGTAACAAACTTGGTACAAACTTCCTAAGTCCACGCCAAAACAGCACCAAACTTGATACAAACTTTCTAAGTCCACGCCAAAACAGTAATAAACTTGGTACAAACTTCCTAAGTCCACGCCAAAACAGCACCAAACTTGGTACAAACTTCCTAAGTCCACGCCAAAACAGCACCAAACTTGATACAAACTTCCTAAGTCCACGCCAAAACAGTAATAAACTTGGTACAAACTTCCTAAGTCCACGCCAAAACAGTAACAAACTTGGTACAAACTTCCTAAGTCCACGCCAAAACAGCACCAAACTTGGTACAAACTTCCTAAGTCCACGCCAAAACAGCACCAAACTTGATACAAACTTTCTAAGTCCACGCCAAAACAGTAATAAACTTGGTACAAACTTCCTAAGTCCACGCCAAAACAGCACCAAACTTGGTACAAACTTCCTAAGTCCACGCCAAAACAGCACCAAACTTGATACAAACTTCCTAAGTCCACGCCAAAACAGTAACAAACTTGGTACAAACTTCCTAAGTCCACGCCAAAACAGCACCAAACTTGGTACAAACTTCCTAAGTCCACGCCAAAACAGCACCAAACTTGATACAAACTTTCTAAGTCCACGCCAAAACAGTAATAAACTTGGTACAAACTTCCTAAGTCCACGCCAAAACAGCACCAAACTTGGTACAAACTTCCTAAGTCCACGCCAAAACAGCACCAAACTTGATACAAACTTTCTAAGTCCACGCCAAAACAGTAATAAACTTGGTACAAACTTCCTAAGTCCACGCCAAAACAGCACCAAACTTGGTACAAACTTCCTAAGTCCACGCCAAAACAGCACCAAACTTGGTACAAACTTCCTAAGTCCACGCCAAAACAGTAACAAACTTGATACAAACTTCCTAAGTCCACGCCAAAACAGTAACAAACTTGGTACAAACTTCCTAAGTCCACGCCAAAACAGCACCAAACTTGATACAAACTTCCTAAGTCCACGCCAAAACAGTAATAAACTTGGTACAAACTTCCTAAGTCCACGCCAAAACAGTAACAAACTTGGTACAAACTTCCTAAGTCCACGCCAAAACAGCACCAAACTTGGTACAAACTTCCTAAGTCCACGCCAAAACAGTAACAAACTTGGTACAAACTTCCTAAGTCCACGCCAAAACAGTAACAAACTTGGTACAAACTTCCTAAGTCCACGCCAAAACAGTAACAAACTTGGTACAAACTTCCTAAGTCCACGCCAAAACAGCACCAAACTTGATACAAACTTTCTAAGTCCACGCCAAAACAGTAATAAACTTGGTACAAACTTCCTAAGTCCACGCCAAAACAGCACCAAACTTGGTACAAACTTCCTAAGTCCACGCCAAAACAGCACCAAACTTGATACAAACTTTCTAAGTCCACGCCAAAACAGTAATAAACTTGATACAAACTTCCTAAGTCCACGCCAAAACAGTAACAAACTTGGTACAAACTTCCTAAGTCCACGCCAAAACAGCACCAAACTTGGTACAAACTTCCTAAGTCCACGCCAAAACAGCACCAAACTTGATACAAACTTCCTAAGTCCACGCCAAAACAGTAATAAACTTGGTACAAACTTCCTAAGTCCACGCCAAAACAGTAACAAACTTGGTACAAACTTCCTAAGTCCACGCCAAAACAGCACCAAACTTGGTACAAACTTCCTAAGTCCACGCCAAAACAGTAACAAACTTGGTACAAACTTCCTAAGTCCACGCCAAAACAGTAACAAACTTGGTACAAACTTCCTAAGTCCACGCCAAAACAGTAACAAACTTGGTACAAACTTCCTAAGTCCACGCCAAAACAGTAACAAACTTGGTACAAACTTCCTAAGTCCACGCCAAAACAGTAACAAACTTGGTGCAAAGTTCCTAAGTCCACGCCAAACAGTAACAAACTTGGTACAAACTTCCTAAGTCCACGCCAAAACAGCACCAAACTTGATACAAACTTCCTAAGTCCACGCCAAAACAGTAATAAACTTGGTACAAACTTCCTAAGTCCACGCCAAAACAGTAACAAACTTGGTGCAAAGTTCCTAAGTCCACGCCAAACAGTAACAAACTTGGTACAAACTTCCTAAGTCCACGCCAAAACAGCACCAAACTTGATACAAACTTTCTAAGTCCACGCCAAAACAGTAACAAACTTGATACAAACTTCCTAAGTCCACGCCAAAACAGTAACAAACTTGGTGCAAAGTTCCTAAGTCCACGCCAAACAGTAACAAACTTGGTACAAACTTCCTAAGTCCACGCCAAAACAGTAACAAACTTGGTACAAACTTCCTAAGTCCACGCCAAAACAGCACCAAACTTGGTACAAACTTCCTAAGTCCACGCCAAAACAGTAATAAACTTGGTACAAACTTCCTAAGTCCACGCCAAAACAGTAACAAACTTGGTACAAACTTCCTAAGTCCACGCCAAAACAGTAACAAACTTGGTACAAACTTCCTAAGTCCACGCCAAAACAGTAACAAACTTGGTACAAACTTCCTAAGTCCACGCCAAAACAGTAACAAACTTGGTGCAAAGTTCCTAAGTCCACGCCAAACAGTAACAAACTTGGTACAAACTTCCTAAGTCCACGCCAAAACAGCACCAAACTTGATACAAACTTTCTAAGTCCACGCCAAAACAGTAATAAACTTGGTACAAACTTCCTAAGTCCACGCCAAAACAGCACCAAACTTGGTACAAACTTCCTAAGTCCACGCCAAAACAGCACCAAACTTGATACAAACTTCCTAAGTCCACGCCAAAACAGTAACAAACTTGGTACAAACTTCCTAAGTCCACGCCAAAACAGCACCAAACTTGGTACAAACTTCCTAAGTCCACGCCAAAACAGTAACAAACTTGATACAAACTTCCTAAGTCCACGCCAAAACAGTAACAAACTTGGTGCAAAGTTCCTAAGTCCACGCCAAACAGTAACAAACTTGGTACAAACTTCCTAAGTCCACGCCAAAACAGCACCAAACTTGATACAAACTTTCTAAGTCCACGCCAAAACAGTAATAAACTTGGTACAAACTTCCTAAGTCCACGCCAAAACAGCACCAAACTTGGTACAAACTTCCTAAGTCCACGCCAAAACAGCACCAAACTTGATACAAACTTCCTAAGTCCACGCCAAAACAGTAACAAACTTGGTACAAACTTCCTAAGTCCACGCCAAAACAGCACCAAACTTGGTACAAACTTCCTAAGTCCACGCCAAAACAGCACCAAACTTGGTACAAACTTCCTAAGTCCACGCCAAAACAGTAACAAACTTGATACAAACTTCCTAAGTCCACGCCAAAACAGTAACAAACTTGGTGCAAAGTTCCTAAGTCCACGCCAAACAGTAACAAACTTGGTACAAACTTCCTAAGTCCACGCCAAAACAGTAACAAACTTGGTGCAAAGTTCCTAAGTCCACGCCAAACAGTAACAAACTTGGTACAAACTTCCTAAGTCCACGCCAAAACAGCACCAAACTTGGTACAAACTTCCTAAGTCCACGCCAAAACAGTAACAAACTTGGTACAAACTTCCTAAGTCCACGCCAAAACAGTAACAAACTTGATACAAACTTCCTAAGTCAACGCCAAAACAGTAACAAACTTGGTACAAACTTCCTAAGTCCACGCCAAAACAGCACCAAACTTGATACAAACTTTCTAAGTCCACGCCAAAACAGTAATAAACTTGGTACAAACTTCCTAAGTCCACGCCAAAACAGCACCAAACTTGGTACAAACTTCCTAAGTCCACGCCAAAACAGCACCAAACTTGATACAAACTTCCTAAGTCCACGCCAAAACAGTAACAAACTTGGTACAAACTTCCTAAGTCCACGCCAAAACAGCACCAAACTTGATACAAACTTCCTAAGTCCACGCCAAAACAGTAACAAACTTGGTACAAACTTCCTAAGTCCACGCCAAAACAGCACCAAACTTGGTACAAACTTCCTAAGTCCACGCCAAACAGTAACAAACTTGGTACAAACTTCCTAAGTCCACGCCAAAACAGCACCAAACTTGATACAAACTTTCTAAGTCCACGCCAAAACAGTAATAAACTTGGTACAAACTTCCTAAGTCCACGCCAAAACAGCACCAAACTTGGTACAAACTTCCTAAGTCCACGCCAAAACAGCACCAAACTTGATACAAACTTCCTAAGTCCACGCCAAAACAGTAACAAACTTGGTACAAACTTCCTAAGTCCACGCCAAAACAGCACCAAACTTGGTACAAACTTCCTAAGTCCACGCCAAAACAGTAACAAACTTGATACAAACTTCCTAAGTCCACGCCAAAACAGTAACAAACTTGGTACAAACTTCCTAAGTCCACGCCAAAACAGCACCAAACTTGATACAAACTTCCTAAGTCCACGCCAAAACAGTAATAAACTTGGTACAAACTTCCTAAGTCCACGCCAAAACAGTAACAAACTTGGTACAAACTTCCTAAGTCCACGCCAAAACAGCACCAAACTTGGTACAAACTTCCTAAGTCCACGCCAAAACAGTAACAAACTTGGTACAAACTTCCTAAGTCCACGCCAAAACAGTAACAAACTTGGTACAAACTTCCTAAGTCCACGCCAAAACAGTAACAAACTTGGTACAAACTTCCTAAGTCCACGCCAAAACAGTAACAAACTTGGTACAAACTTCCTAAGTCCACGCCAAAACAGTAACAAACTTGGTGCAAAGTTCCTAAGTCCACGCCAAACAGTAACAAACTTGGTACAAACTTCCTAAGTCCACGCCAAAACAGTAACAAACTTGATACAAACTTCCTAAGTCCACGCCAAAACAGTAACAAACTTGGTACAAACTTCCTAAGTCCACGCCAAAACAGTAATAAACTTGGTACAAACTTCCTAAGTCCACGCCAAAACAGTAACAAACTTGGTACAAACTTCCTAAGTCCACGCCAAAACAGCACCAAACTTGGTACAAACTTCCTAAGTCCACGCCAAAACAGTAACAAACTTGGTACAAACTTCCTAAGTCCACGCCAAAACAGCACCAAACTTGATACAAACTTCCTAAGTCCACGCCAAAACAGTAACAAACTTGGTACAAACTTCCTAAGTCCACGCCAAAACAGTAACAAACTTGGTACAAACTTCCTAAGTCCACGCCAAAACAGTAACAAACTTGGTGCAAAGTTCCTAAGTCCACGCCAAACAGTAACAAACTTGGTACAAACTTCCTAAGTCCACGCCAAAACAGCACCAAACTTGATACAAACTTCCTAAGTCCACGCCAAAACAGTAACAAACTTGGTGCAAAGTTCCTAAGTCCACGCCAAACAGTAACAAACTTGGTACAAACTTCCTAAGTCCACGCCAAAACAGCACCAAACTTGATACAAACTTTCTAAGTCCACGCCAAAACAGTAATAAACTTGGTACAAACTTCCTAAGTCCACGCCAAAACAGCACCAAACTTGGTACAAACTTCCTAAGTCCACGCCAAAACAGTAACAAACTTGGTACAAACTTCCTAAGTCCACGCCAAAACAGCACCAAACTTGATACAAACTTTCTAAGTCCACGCCAAAACAGTAATAAACTTGGTACAAACTTCCTAAGTCCACGCCAAAACAGTAACAAACTTGGTACAAACTTCCTAAGTCCACGCCAAAACAGCACCAAACTTGATACAAACTTCCTAAGTCCACGCCAAAACAGCACCAAACTTGATACAAACTTCCTAAGTCCACGCCAAAACAGTAACAAACTTGGTACAAACTTCCTAAGTCCACGCCAAAACAGTAATAAACTTGGTACAAACTTCCTAAGTCCACGCCAAAACAGTAACAAACTTGGTACAAACTTCCTAAGTCCACGCCAAAACAGCACCAAACTTGGTACAAACTTCCTAAGTCCACGCCAAAACAGTAACAAACTTGGTACAAACTTCCTAAGTCCACGCCAAAACAGTAACAAACTTGGTACAAACTTCCTAAGTCCACGCCAAAACAGTAACAAACTTGGTACAAACTTCCTAAGTCCACGCCAAAACAGTAACAAACTTGGTACAAACTTCCTAAGTCCACGCCAAAACAGTAACAAACTTGGTACAAACTTCCTAAGTCCACGCCAAAACAGTAACAAACTTGGTGCAAAGTTCCTAAGTCCACGCCAAACAGTAACAAACTTGGTACAAACTTCCTAAGTCCACGCCAAAACAGTAACAAACTTGGTGCAAAGTTCCTAAGTCCACGCCAAACAGTAACAAACTTGGTACAAACTTCCTAAGTCCACGCCAAAACAGCACCAAACTTGATACAAACTTTCTAAGTCCACGCCAAAACAGTAATAAACTTGGTACAAACTTCCTAAGTCCACGCCAAAACAGCACCAAACTTGGTACAAACTTCCTAAGTCCACGCCAAAACAGCACCAAACTTGATACAAACTTCCTAAGTCCACGCCAAAACAGTAACAAACTTGGTACAAACTTCCTAAGTCCACGCCAAAACAGCACCAAACTTGGTACAAACTTCCTAAGTCCACGCCAAAACAGCACCAAACTTGATACAAACTTCCTAAGTCCACGCCAAAACAGTAATAAACTTGGTACAAACTTCCTAAGTCCACGCCAAAACAGTAACAAACTTGGTACAAACTTCCTAAGTCCACGCCAAAACAGCACCAAACTTGGTACAAACTTCCTAAGTCCACGCCAAAACAGTAACAAACTTGGTACAAACTTCCTAAGTCCACGCCAAAACAGTAACAAACTTGGTACAAACTTCCTAAGTCCACGCCAAAACAGTAACAAACTTGGTACAAACTTCCTAAGTCCACGCCAAAACAGCACCAAACTTGGTACAAACTTCCTAAGTCCACGCCAAAACAGTAACAAACTTGATACAAACTTCCTAAGTCCACGCCAAAACAGTAACAAACTTGGTGCAAAGTTCCTAAGTCCACGCCAAAACAGTAATAAACTTGGTACAAACTTCCTAAGTCCACGCCAAAACAGTAACAAACTTGGTACAAACTTCCTAAGTCCACGCCAAAACAGTAACAAACTTGGTACAAACTTCCTAAGTCCACGCCAAAACAGTAACAAACTTGGTACAAACTTCCTAAGTCCACGCCAAAACAGTAACAAACTTGGTACAAACTTCCTAAGTCCACGCCAAAACAGTAACAAACTTGGTACAAACTTCCTAAGTCCACGCCAAAACAGCACCAAACTTGGTACAAACTTCCTAAGTCCACGCCAAAACAGTAACAAACTTGGTACAAACTTCCTAAGTCCACGCCAAAACAGCACCAAACTTGATACAAACTTCCTAAGTCCACGCCAAAACAGTAACAAACTTGGTACAAACTTCCTAAGTCCACGCCAAAACAGCACCAAACTTGGTACAAACTTCCTAAGTCCACGCCAAAACAGTAACAAACTTGATACAAACTTCCTAAGTCCACGCCAAAACAGTAACAAACTTGGTACAAACTTCCTAAGTCCACGCCAAAACAGCACCAAACTTGATACAAACTTCCTAAGTCCACGCCAAAACAGTAATAAACTTGGTACAAACTTCCTAAGTCCACGCCAAAACAGTAACAAACTTGGTACAAACTTCCTAAGTCCACGCCAAAACAGCACCAAACTTGGTACAAACTTCCTAAGTCCACGCCAAAACAGTAACAAACTTGGTACAAACTTCCTAAGTCCACGCCAAAACAGTAACAAACTTGGTACAAACTTCCTAAGTCCACGCCAAAACAGTAACAAACTTGGTACAAACTTCCTAAGTCCACGCCAAAACAGTAACAAACTTGGTACAAACTTCCTAAGTCCACGCCAAAACAGTAACAAACTTGGTGCAAAGTTCCTAAGTCCACGCCAAACAGTAACAAACTTGGTACAAACTTCCTAAGTCCACGCCAAAACAGTAACAAACTTGGTACAAACTTCCTAAGTCCACGCCAAAACAGTAACAAACTTGGTACAAACTTCCTAAGTCCACGCCAAAACAGTAACAAACTTGGTACAAACTTCCTAAGTCCACGCCAAAACAGCACCAAACTTGGTACAAACTTCCTAAGTCCACGCCAAAACAGCACCAAACTTGATACAAACTTCCTAAGTCCACGCCAAAACAGTAATAAACTTGGTACAAACTTCCTAAGTCCACGCCAAAACAGTAACAAACTTGGTACAAACTTCCTAAGTCCACGCCAAAACAGTAACAAACTTGGTACAAACTTCCTAAGTCCACGCCAAAACAGCACCAAACTTGGTACAAACTTCCTAAGTCCACGCCAAAACAGTAACAAACTTGATACAAACTTCCTAAGTCCACGCCAAAACAGTAACAAACTTGGTGCAAAGTTCCTAAGTCCACGCCAAAACAGAAACAAACTAGGTACAAACTTCCTAAGTCCACGCAAAAACAGTAACAAACTTGGTACAAACTTCCTAAGTCCACGCCAAAACAGTAACAAACTTGGTACAAACTTCCTAAGTCCACGCCAAAACAGTAACAAACTTGGTACAAACTTCCTAAGTCCACGCCAAAACAGTAACAAACTTGGTACAAACTTCCTAAGTCCACGCCAAAACAGTAACAAACTTGGTACAAACTTCCTAAGTCCACGCCAAAACAGCACCAAACTTGGTACAAACTTCCTAAGTCCACGCCAAAACAGTAACAAACTTGGTACAAACTTCCTAAGTCCACGCCAAAACAGCACCAAACTTGATACAAACTTCCTAAGTCCACGCCAAAACAGTAACAAACTTGGTACAAACTTCCTAAGTCCACGCCAAAACAGCACCAAACTTGGTACAAACTTCCTAAGTCCACGCCAAAACAGTAACAAACTTGATACAAACTTCCTAAGTCCACGCCAAAACAGTAACAAACTTGGTACAAACTTCCTAAGTCCACGCCAAAACAGCACCAAACTTGATACAAACTTTCTAAGTCCACGCCAAAACAGTAATAAACTTGGTACAAACTTCCTAAGTCCACGCCAAAACAGCACCAAACTTGATACAAACTTCCTAAGTCCACGCCAAAACAGTAATAAACTTGGTACAAACTTTCTAAGTCCACGCCAAAACAGTAACAAACTTGGTACAAACTTCCTAAGTCCACGCCAAAACAGTAACAAACTTGGTACAAACTTCCTAAGTCCACGCCAAAACAGCACCAAACTTGATACAAACTTCCTAAGTCCACGCCAAAACAGTAACAAACTTGGTACAAACTTCCTAAGTCCACGCCAAAACAGCACCAAACTTGGTACAAACTTCCTAAGTCCACGCCAAAACAGCACCAAACTTGATACAAACTTCCTAAGTCCACGCCAAAACAGTAATAAACTTGGTACAAACTTCCTAAGTCCACGCCAAAACAGTAATAAACTTGGTACAAACTTCCTAAGTCCACGCCAAAACAGCACCAAACTTGATACAAACTTCCTAAGTCCACGCCAAAACAGTAACAAACTTGATACAAACTTCCTAAGTCCACGCCAAAACAGTAACAAACTTGGTACAAACTTCCTAAGTCCACGCCAAAACAGTAACAAACTTGGTACAAACTTCCTAAGTCCACGCCAAAACAGCACCAAACTTGGTACAAACTTCCTAAGTCCACGCCAAAACAGTAACAAACTTGATACAAACTTCCTAAGTCCACGCCAAAACAGTAACAAACTTGGTGCAAAGTTCCTAAGTCCACGCCAAACAGTAACAAACTTGGTACAAACTTCCTAAGTCCACGCCAAAACAGCACCAAACTTGATACAAACTTTCTAAGTCCACGCCAAAACAGTAATAAACTTGGTACAAACTTCCTAAGTCCACGCCAAAACAGCACCAAACTTGGTACAAACTTCCTAAGTCCACGCCAAAACAGCACCAAACTTGATACAAACTTCCTAAGTCCACGCCAAAACAGTAACAAACTTGGTACAAACTTCCTAAGTCCACGCCAAAACAGCACCAAACTTGGTACAAACTTCCTAAGTCCACGCCAAAACAGTAACAAACTTGATACAAACTTCCTAAGTCCACGCCAAAACAGTAACAAACTTGGTACAAACTTCCTAAGTCCACGCCAAAACAGCACCAAACTTGATACAAACTTCCTAAGTCCACGCCAAAACAGTAATAAACTTGGTACAAACTTCCTAAGTCCACGCCAAAACAGTAACAAACTTGGTACAAACTTCCTAAGTCCACGCCAAAACAGCACCAAACTTGGTACAAACTTCCTAAGTCCACGCCAAAACAGTAACAAACTTGGTACAAACTTCCTAAGTCCACGCCAAAACAGTAACAAACTTGGTACAAACTTCCTAAGTCCACGCCAAAACAGTAACAAACTTGGTACAAACTTCCTAAGTCCACGCCAAAACAGTAACAAACTTGGTACAAACTTCCTAAGTCCACGCCAAAACAGTAACAAACTTGGTGCAAAGTTCCTAAGTCCACGCCAAACAGTAACAAACTTGGTACAAACTTCCTAAGTCCACGCCAAAACAGTAACAAACTTGATACAAACTTCCTAAGTCCACGCCAAAACAGTAACAAACTTGGTACAAACTTCCTAAGTCCACGCCAAAACAGTAATAAACTTGGTACAAACTTCCTAAGTCCACGCCAAAACAGTAACAAACTTGGTACAAACTTCCTAAGTCCACGCCAAAACAGCACCAAACTTGGTACAAACTTCCTAAGTCCACGCCAAAACAGTAACAAACTTGGTACAAACTTCCTAAGTCCACGCCAAAACAGCACCAAACTTGATACAAACTTCCTAAGTCCACGCCAAAACAGTAACAAACTTGGTACAAACTTCCTAAGTCCACGCCAAAACAGTAACAAACTTGGTACAAACTTCCTAAGTCCACGCCAAAACAGTAACAAACTTGGTGCAAAGTTCCTAAGTCCACGCCAAACAGTAACAAACTTGGTACAAACTTCCTAAGTCCACGCCAAAACAGCACCAAACTTGATACAAACTTCCTAAGTCCACGCCAAAACAGTAACAAACTTGGTGCAAAGTTCCTAAGTCCACGCCAAACAGTAACAAACTTGGTACAAACTTCCTAAGTCCACGCCAAAACAGCACCAAACTTGATACAAACTTTCTAAGTCCACGCCAAAACAGTAATAAACTTGGTACAAACTTCCTAAGTCCACGCCAAAACAGCACCAAACTTGGTACAAACTTCCTAAGTCCACGCCAAAACAGTAACAAACTTGGTACAAACTTCCTAAGTCCACGCCAAAACAGCACCAAACTTGATACAAACTTTCTAAGTCCACGCCAAAACAGTAATAAACTTGGTACAAACTTCCTAAGTCCACGCCAAAACAGTAACAAACTTGGTACAAACTTCCTAAGTCCACGCCAAAACAGCACCAAACTTGATACAAACTTCCTAAGTCCACGCCAAAACAGCACCAAACTTGATACAAACTTCCTAAGTCCACGCCAAAACAGTAACAAACTTGGTACAAACTTCCTAAGTCCACGCCAAAACAGTAATAAACTTGGTACAAACTTCCTAAGTCCACGCCAAAACAGTAACAAACTTGGTACAAACTTCCTAAGTCCACGCCAAAACAGCACCAAACTTGGTACAAACTTCCTAAGTCCACGCCAAAACAGTAACAAACTTGGTACAAACTTCCTAAGTCCACGCCAAAACAGTAACAAACTTGGTACAAACTTCCTAAGTCCACGCCAAAACAGTAACAAACTTGGTACAAACTTCCTAAGTCCACGCCAAAACAGTAACAAACTTGGTACAAACTTCCTAAGTCCACGCCAAAACAGTAACAAACTTGGTGCAAAGTTCCTAAGTCCACGCCAAACAGTAACAAACTTGGTACAAACTTCCTAAGTCCACGCCAAAACAGTAACAAACTTGATACAAACTTCCTAAGTCCACGCCAAAACAGTAACAAACTTGGTACAAACTTCCTAAGTCCACGCCAAAACAGTAACAAACTTGGTACAAACTTCCTAAGTCCACGCCAAAACAGCACCAAACTTGGTACAAACTTCCTAAGTCCACGCCAAAACAGCACCAAACTTGATACAAACTTCCTAAGTCCACGCCAAAACAGTAATAAACTTGGTACAAACTTCCTAAGTCCACGCCAAAACAGTAACAAACTTGGTACAAACTTCCTAAGTCCACGCCAAAACAGTAACAAACTTGGTACAAACTTCCTAAGTCCACGCCAAAACAGCACCAAACTTGGTACAAACTTCCTAAGTCCACGCCAAAACAGTAACAAACTTGGTACAAACTTCCTAAGTCCACGCCAAAACAGTAACAAACTTGGTACAAACTTCCTAAGTCCACGCCAAAACAGTAACAAACTTGGTACAAACTTCCTAAGTCCACGCCAAAACAGTAACAAACTTGGTACAAACTTCCTAAGTCCACGCCAAAACAGTAACAAACTTGGTGCAAAGTTCCTAAGTCCACGCCAAACAGTAACAAACTTGGTACAAACTTCCTAAGTCCACGCCAAAACAGCACCAAACTTGATACAAACTTTCTAAGTCCACGCCAAAACAGTAATAAACTTGGTACAAACTTCCTAAGTCCACGCCAAAACAGCACCAAACTTGATACAAACTTCCTAAGTCCACGCCAAAACAGTAATAAACTTGGTACAAACTTTCTAAGTCCACGCCAAAACAGTAACAAACTTGGTACAAACTTCCTAAGTCCACGCCAAAACAGTAACAAACTTGGTACAAACTTCCTAAGTCCACGCCAAAACAGCACCAAACTTGATACAAACTTCCTAAGTCCACGCCAAAACAGTAACAAACTTGGTACAAACTTCCTAAGTCCACGCCAAAACAGCACCAAACTTGGTACAAACTTCCTAAGTCCACGCCAAAACAGCACCAAACTTGATACAAACTTCCTAAGTCCACGCCAAAACAGTAATAAACTTGGTACAAACTTCCTAAGTCCACGCCAAAACAGTAATAAACTTGGTACAAACTTCCTAAGTCCACGCCAAAACAGCACCAAACTTGATACAAACTTCCTAAGTCCACGCCAAAACAGTAACAAACTTGATACAAACTTCCTAAGTCCACGCCAAAACAGTAACAAACTTGGTACAAACTTCCTAAGTCCACGCCAAAACAGTAACAAACTTGGTACAAACTTCCTAAGTCCACGCCAAAACAGTAACAAACTTGGTGCAAAGTTCCTAAGTCCACGCCAAACAGTAACAAACTTGGTACAAACTTCCTAAGTCCACGCCAAAACAGTAACAAACTTGGTACAAACTTCCTAAGTCCACGCCAAAACAGTAACAAACTTGGTGCAAAGTTCCTAAGTCCACGCCAAACAGTAACAAACTTGGTACAAACTTCCTAAGTCCACGCCAAAACAGCACCAAACTTGGTACAAACTTCCTAAGTCCACGCCAAAACAGTAACAAACTTGGTACAAACTTCCTAAGTCCACGCCAAAACAGTAACAAACTTGGTACAAACTTCCTAAGTCCACGCCAAAACAGTAACAAACTTGGTACAAACTTCCTAAGTCCACGCCAAAACAGTAACAAACTTGGTGCAAAGTTCCTAAGTCCACGCCAAACAGTAACAAACTTGGTACAAACTTCCTAAGTCCACGCCAAAACAGTAACAAACTTGATACAAACTTCCTAAGTCCACGCCAAAACAGTAACAAACTTGGTGCAAAGTTCCTAAGTCCACGCCAAACAGTAACAAACTTGGTACAAACTTCCTAAGTCCACGCCAAAACAGCACCAAACTTGATACAAACTTTCTAAGTCCACGCCAAAACAGTAATAAACTTGGTACAAACTTCCTAAGTCCACGCCAAAACAGCACCAAACTTGGTACAAACTTCCTAAGTCCACGCCAAAACAGCACCAAACTTGATACAAACTTCCTAAGTCCACGCCAAAACAGTAATAAACTTGGTACAAACTTCCTAAGTCCACGCCAAAACAGTAACAAACTTGGTACAAACTTCCTAAGTCCACGCCAAAACAGCACCAAACTTGGTACAAACTTCCTAAGTCCACGCCAAAACAGCACCAAACTTGATACAAACTTTCTAAGTCCACGCCAAAACAGTAATAAACTTGGTACAAACTTCCTAAGTCCACGCCAAAACAGCACCAAACTTGGTACAAACTTCCTAAGTCCACGCCAAAACAGCACCAAACTTGATACAAACTTCCTAAGTCCACGCCAAAACAGTAACAAACTTGGTACAAACTTCCTAAGTCCACGCCAAAACAGCACCAAACTTGATACAAACTTCCTAAGTCCACGCCAAAACAGTAACAAACTTGGTACAAACTTCCTAAGTCCACGCCAAAACAGCACCAAACTTGGTACAAACTTCCTAAGTCCACGCCAAAACAGCACCAAACTTGATACAAACTTCCTAAGTCCACGCCAAAACAGTAATAAACTTGGTACAAACTTCCTAAGTCCACGCCAAAACAGTAACAAACTTGGTACAAACTTCCTAAGTCCACGCCAAAACAGTAACAAACTTGGTACAAACTTCCTAAGTCCACGCCAAAACAGTAACAAACTTGGTACAAACTTCCTAAGTCCACGCCAAAACAGCACCAAACTTGATACAAACTTCCTAAGTCCACGCCAAAACAGTAATAAACTTGGTACAAACTTCCTAAGTCCACGCCAAAACAGTAACAAACTTGGTACAAACTTCCTAAGTCCACGCCAAAACAGCACCAAACTTGGTACAAACTTCCTAAGTCCACGCCAAAACAGCACCAAACTTGATACAAACTTTCTAAGTCCACGCCAAAACAGTAATAAACTTGGTACAAACTTCCTAAGTCCACGCCAAAACAGCACCAAACTTGGTACAAACTTCCTAAGTCCACGCCAAAACAGCACCAAACTTGATACAAACTTCCTAAGTCCACGCCAAAACAGTAACAAACTTGGTACAAACTTCCTAAGTCCACGCCAAAACAGCACCAAACTTGATACAAACTTCCTAAGTCCACGCCAAAACAGTAACAAACTTGGTACAAACTTCCTAAGTCCACGCCAAAACAGCACCAAACTTGGTACAAACTTCCTAAGTCCACGCCAAAACAGCACCAAACTTGATACAAACTTCCTAAGTCCACGCCAAAACAGTAATAAACTTGGTACAAACTTCCTAAGTCCACGCCAAAACAGTAACAAACTTGGTACAAACTTCCTAAGTCCACGCCAAAACAGCACCAAACTTGGTACAAACTTCCTAAGTCCACGCCAAAACAGCACCAAACTTGATACAAACTTTCTAAGTCCACGCCAAAACAGTAATAAACTTGGTACAAACTTCCTAAGTCCACGCCAAAACAGTAACAAACTTGGTACAAACTTCCTAAGTCCACGCCAAAACAGTAACAAACTTGGTACAAACTTCCTAAGTCCACGCCAAAACAGCACCAAACTTGGTACAAACTTCCTAAGTCCACGCCAAAACAGCACCAAACTTGGTACAAACTTCCTAAGTCCACGCCAAAACAGCACCAAACTTGGTACAAACTTCCTAAGTCCACGCCAAAACAGTAACAAACTTGGTACAAACTTCCTAAGTCCACGCCAAAACAGTAACAAACTTGGTACAAACTTCCTAAGTCCACGCCAAAACAGCACCAAACTTGGTACAAACTTCCTAAGTCCACGCCAAAACAGTAACAAACTTGGTACAAACTTCCTAAGTCCACGCCAAAACAGTAACAAACTTGGTACAAACTTCCTAAGTCCACGCCAAAACAGTAACAAACTTGGTACAAACTTCCTAAGTCCACGCCAAAACAGTAACAAACTTGGTACAAACTTCCTAAGTCCACGCCAAAACAGCACCAAACTTGATACAAACTTCCTAAGTCCACGCCAAAACAGTAACAAACTTGGTACAAACTTCCTAAGTCCACGCCAAAACAGCACCAAACTTGGTACAAACTTCCTAAGTCCACGCCAAAACAGCACCAAACTTGATACAAACTTCCTAAGTCCACGCCAAAACAGCACCAAACTTGATACAAACTTTCTAAGTCCACGCCAAAACAGTAATAAACTTGGTACAAACTTCCTAAGTCCACGCCAAAACAGCACCAAACTTGATACAAACTTCCTAAGTCCACGCCAAAACAGTAATAAACTTGGTACAAACTTCCTAAGTCCACGCCAAAACAGTAACAAACTTGGTACAAACTTCCTAAGTCCACGCCAAAACAGCACCAAACTTGGTACAAACTTCCTAAGTCCACGCCAAAACAGTAATAAACTTGGTACAAACTTCCTAAGTCCACGCCAAAACAGCACCAAACTTGGTACAAACTTCCTAAGTCCACGCCAAAACAGCACCAAACTTGATACAAACTTCCTAAGTCCACGCCAAAACAGTAACAAACTTGGTACAAACTTCCTAAGTCCACGCCAAAACAGCACCAAACTTGGTACAAACTTCCTAAGTCCACGCCAAAACAGCACCAAACTTGATACAAACTTCCTAAGTCCACGCCAAAACAGTAATAAACTTGGTACAAACTTCCTAAGTCCACGCCAAAACAGTAACAAACTTGGTACAAACTTCCTAAGTCCACGCCAAAACAGTAACAAACTTGGTGCAAAGTTCCTAAGTCCACGCCAAACAGTAACAAACTTGGTACAAACTTCCTAAGTCCACGCCAAAACAGCACCAAACTTGATACAAACTTTCTAAGTCCACGCCAAAACAGTAATAAACTTGGTACAAACTTCCTAAGTCCACGCCAAAACAGCACCAAACTTGGTACAAACTTCCTAAGTCCACGCCAAAACAGCACCAAACTTGATACAAACTTCCTAAGTCCACGCCAAAACAGTAATAAACTTGATACAAACTTCCTAAGTCCACGCCAAAACAGTAACAAACTTGGTACAAACTTCCTAAGTCCACGCCAAAACAGTAACAAACTTGGTACAAACTTCCTAAGTCCACGCCAAAACAGTAACAAACTTGGTACAAACTTCCTAAGTCCACGCCAAAACAGTAACAAACTTGGTACAAACTTCCTAAGTCCACGCCAAAACAGTAACAAACTTGGTACAAACTTCCTAAGTCCACGCCAAAACAGTAACAAACTTGGTACAAACTTCCTAAGTCCACGCCAAAACAGTAACAAACTTGGTGCAAAGTTCCTAAGTCCACGCCAAACAGTAACAAACTTGGTACAAACTTCCTAAGTCCACGCCAAAACAGTAACAAACTTGGTACAAACTTCCTAAGTCCACGCCAAAACAGTAACAAACTTGGTGCAAAGTTCCTAAGTCCACGCCAAACAGTAACAAACTTGGTACAAACTTCCTAAGTCCACGCCAAAACAGCACCAAACTTGGTACAAACTTCCTAAGTCCACGCCAAAACAGTAACAAACTTGGTACAAACTTCCTAAGTCCACGCCAAAACAGTAACAAACTTGGTACAAACTTCCTAAGTCCACGCCAAAACAGTAACAAACTTGGTACAAACTTCCTAAGTCCACGCCAAAACAGTAACAAACTTGGTGCAAAGTTCCTAAGTCCACGCCAAACAGTAACAAACTTGGTACAAACTTCCTAAGTCCACGCCAAAACAGTAACAAACTTGATACAAACTTCCTAAGTCCACGCCAAAACAGTAACAAACTTGGTGCAAAGTTCCTAAGTCCACGCCAAACAGTAACAAACTTGGTACAAACTTCCTAAGTCCACGCCAAAACAGCACCAAACTTGATACAAACTTTCTAAGTCCACGCCAAAACAGTAATAAACTTGGTACAAACTTCCTAAGTCCACGCCAAAACAGCACCAAACTTGGTACAAACTTCCTAAGTCCACGCCAAAACAGCACCAAACTTGATACAAACTTCCTAAGTCCACGCCAAAACAGTAACAAACTTGGTACAAACTTCCTAAGTCCACGCCAAAACAGCACCAAACTTGGTACAAACTTCCTAAGTCCACGCCAAAACAGCACCAAACTTGATACAAACTTCCTAAGTCCACGCCAAAACAGTAATAAACTTGGTACAAACTTCCTAAGTCCACGCCAAAACAGTAACAAACTTGGTACAAACTTCCTAAGTCCACGCCAAAACAGCACCAAACTTGGTACAAACTTCCTAAGTCCACGCCAAAACAGTAACAAACTTGGTACAAACTTCCTAAGTCCACGCCAAAACAGTAACAAACTTGGTACAAACTTCCTAAGTCCACGCCAAAACAGCACCAAACTTGGTACAAACTTCCTAAGTCCACGCCAAAACAGCACCAAACTTGATACAAACTTCCTAAGTCCACGCCAAAACAGTAATAAACTTGGTACAAACTTCCTAAGTCCACGCCAAAACAGTAACAAACTTGGTACAAACTTCCTAAGTCCACGCCAAAACAGTAACAAACTTGGTACAAACTTCCTAAGTCCACGCCAAAACAGCACCAAACTTGGTACAAACTTCCTAAGTCCACGCCAAAACAGTAACAAACTTGGTACAAACTTCCTAAGTCCACGCCAAAACAGTAACAAACTTGGTACAAACTTCCTAAGTCCACGCCAAAACAGTAACAAACTTGGTACAAACTTCCTAAGTCCACGCCAAAACAGTAACAAACTTGGTACAAACTTCCTAAGTCCACGCCAAAACAGTAACAAACTTGGTGCAAA
Source organism: Anopheles atroparvus (assembly GCA_914969975.1). Classification (NCBI taxonomy): domain Eukaryota; kingdom Metazoa; phylum Arthropoda; class Insecta; order Diptera; family Culicidae; genus Anopheles; species Anopheles atroparvus. The sequence continues at coordinate 454 of CAJZCY010000018.1, read as the reverse complement.
GTTCCTAAGTCCACGCCAAACAGTAACAAACTTGGTACAAACTTCCTAAGTCCACGCCAAAACAGCACCAAACTTGATACAAACTTTCTAAGTCCACGCCAAAACAGTAATAAACTTGGTACAAACTTCCTAAGTCCACGCCAAAACAGCACCAAACTTGATACAAACTTCCTAAGTCCACGCCAAAACAGTAATAAACTTGGTACAAACTTTCTAAGTCCACGCCAAAACAGTAACAAACTTGGTACAAACTTCCTAAGTCCACGCCAAAACAGTAACAAACTTGGTACAAACTTCCTAAGTCCACGCCAAAACAGCACCAAACTTGATACAAACTTCCTAAGTCCACGCCAAAACAGTAACAAACTTGGTACAAACTTCCTAAGTCCACGCCAAAACAGCACCAAACTTGGTACAAACTTCCTAAGTCCACGCCAAAACAGCACCAAACTTG